>OY365810.1:21538314-22220814 GCA_959347315.1 Bimastos eiseni
AAGAGAAGAAGAAGAAGAATGAAGAAGAAGAAGGAAGAAGAAGAAGAAGAAGAAGAAGAAGAAGAAGAAGAAGAAGAAGAAGAAAGAAGAGAAGAAGAAGAAGAAGAAGAAGAGAAGAAGAAGAAGAAGAGAAGAAGAAGAAGAAGAAGAAGAAGAAGAAGAAGAAGAAGAAGGAAGAGAGAAAGAAGAAGAAGAAGAAGAAGAAGAAGAAGAAGAAGAAGAAGAAGAAGAAGAGAAGAAGAAGAAGAAGAAGAAGAAGAAGAAGAAGAAGAAGAAGAAGAAGAAGAAAGAAGAAGAAGAAGAAGAAGAAGAAGAAGAAGAAAGAAGAAGAAGAAGAAGAAGAAGAAGAAGAAGAAGAGGGGAAGGAGGAGAATGAACAGGAGGAGAAGAAGAAGAAGAGGAAGGGGAAGAGGAGGAGAAAGCAGATCAGAAGAAGAAGGAGAAGAAAGAGGTGAGGTGGAGTAGAAGGACGACGAGGAGGCGGAAGTCTCTATAAAGGAGCATAATAATCGTCCGATGGGTGAATCTGTAAACTGTAAACGACCTATCCCAGACAGTAACCGCCAGAAAAGCATTGTCTCCTCCACTCGAGGGTCGATGAATATCGCTTCCATTCGGTTATTTGTTGTAATATCGAGGTCCGATATCTGTGCATATCAAATGACCCTAAAAGAAAGGGCAAAGAGGACGCGTGTGTGACGCCGTCACTTCGTCTGTCAGTCTGCCTCTATCTTTGTCTATAGTTATGCTTCCGTCTTTCTCCATATCTAAATCTGTCATTCCACGCGTCGTTGAATCTGCATCCGTCTCCTGCTGCTTGCCAATGACTTGCATCAGCCTCTCTCAGTTAACCTCTGTTTCTGTCTCTCTCAGTGTGTCTGTCTGTCTGTCTGTCTGTCTGTCTCTCTAACTCTGCTTTTTCGTTTCTGTCCTCCTGAATATCAATTTGCTGCTCTGTCTCTGTCTTGTTTGTGTTTCCATCTACCTACCTCTGTTTCTCTGCCTCCGTCCGTCCCTTCCTCCCTTCCTCCCTTCCTCCCTTCCTCCCTTCCTCCCTTCCTCCCTTCCTCCCTTCCTCCCTTCCTCCCTTCCTCCCTTCCTCCCTTCCTCCCTTCCTCCCTTCCTCCCTTCCTCCCTTCCTCCCTTCCTCCCTTCCTCCCTTCCTCCCTTTCTCCCTTTCTCCCTTTCTCCCTTCCTTTCTCCCTTCCTTTCTCCCTTCCTTTCTCCCTTCCTTTCTCCCTGCCTCCCTTCCTCCCCTTCCCTTCCTTCCTTCCTCCCTCCCTCCCTCCCTTCCTCCCTTCCTCCCTTCCTCCCTTCCTCCCTTCCTCCCTTCCTCCCTTCCTCCCTTCCTCCCTTCCTCCCTTTCTCCCTTCCTTTCTCCCTTCCTTTCTCCCTTCCTCCCTTCCTCCCTTCCTCCCTTCCTTCCTTCCTCCCTCCCTCCCTCCCTTTCTCCCTTCCTCCCGCCCTTCCTCCCTCATTCCCTCCTTCCTTTCATCCGTCTGTTCTATCTGTGTCTTTGCTTATTTTCCGCTGTCATCGGTCGATGTTCCGAAGTGAATCAAAGGACGGCGTCCTTATGAAGCTGAGTTGAAATCACAGGTGAATGTCTCAGCCTTTACCTGGTTAATTAGCTGAGTACGTTAATTAGCCTACACCGAATAAACAACCAAATGAAGCGAAATGAGCTCGAGCCACCGTCGTTAGTTTATCTGTGGATCCGAATAGTTTGGCCGTTTTCGTACGTGAAGAGCAATGATGCGTGACCTTCGAATGAGGGTTGACTCTTTCTCCAACTAACCAACCTACAATCTCATCATAACGCGTCGGTCCACAATTATATTATTATGCTAGCGCATTGACTAGATATTTGGTCAGTGCAAAGGTCAGTGGGAAACCAAGTAAGTAGATTAATTCGGGGGTCAAGGAGTGGTTCGGTATATGATGTGGATCCACATAGTGACGAATGCACTGAGTTATGTATTGATTGTTCGAACGTTCGGCACAAGTGCTAACTGTTAAGTGTTGGCGTACCTCCTGGTGGCGCCTCGATCCCTTGCAAACTGAACATCATCGTAGATAAATGGAAAGCACTTAATCGCTCTCCAGTTTATATACGACGCCGCAATAAACCAGTCTTGCTTTAGTGTCACGTTCACACTTGTCGCCATCGCCGGCAGCTTTTCGATAGAGGGCGCCAGTTGTTTGTGAACAGACGATCTGTAACTTGGATTTAGACTCACGCCTCTTCCCACGTGCTAGAATTGGAATGCACGATTCATCCCTATATATATATATATAATATACTGTATATATATATACAGTATATTTCTATATATATATATATATATTTGTGTAGACCTACGCATAAGATATATAGTATAGACATATGTATAGACATATGCTGCGGTCTGATGATAAATATAAACATATACAGAGGTATATGTATAATATCTACGCTTACATTATGTGATTGCTTATCGACTTGAGGCTTTCAGTCTAAGTGGACTGATCTTCTGGATCTAGTTTTGATGTGCGATCGGTTGCTGCCTCGGGTTACATTAGGCATTAGAACGATTTTACAATTTTAAATTATATATATTTATGTATAGCTAAAAAATCCGTAAGTGCAAACAATCGTTTTCGTCGATATGGAAATACATTGGCTCTGCGATTCAGTTGTAAATTAGTTTTGGCTACGCTTAAGATATAACTGGCTCTCTACAAATGTGGAGATTACAATTACAATTGCAGACTTGCGATAGCCACCACTGGGGGGTGGGTGTGGTGGTGGGGAAAGGGTCTGAACATGATAGAAGAGTAAAGGTTTCTTTCCTCTGCAATACAATACAATTGTAATTTGGTATCGCACTTCTTCCAACATTTTTTGCTCAGAAGTGTGCAATTGCAGTTGTAATGCAGAGCAATTGTGCACCAAGGACTTGCTCAAGGTCCCTACACAGTGACCCCTCGGAGGAGTTTCGAACCCGCACTCTTTGCGTTACGGGCCGACCGCTCTAACCAATCGGCCACCATGCTACACAGGCATTAGGTCTATGTGTCAGTCCAGACTTAATGTTCTCTGTTGGTCGGATTTCTCTCCTCAACATCACTTTAAGTGGACTATTTCTAGCCTCTGATCTGAACCAATTTGTGCATCAAGTGATCCGCAGTTTGTCACATTTGAGCTCCATCTTTTATTTACCAAGGTGATTTGTCTTTCCTTCGAATAATGTCCATGTCCATTTCCTTTGGAGTTTCTTTTGTCAGGAAAAAAAGTGTTCATTATCTACAAATCATTTGTGGCGCAGAACTAGAGCATTTTTTCTGCGCTGTCGTTCCTTCTGTCTCACCATCGAAATTTACCATATTATGTTGCCTCTGCATGTATCGCTAAATCCGTCAACATGTATCACTGTCTCTGCCAACGTCTGCGTTAAATCCCACTCAATGACGATTATGTCGTGTCTTGGAATCCCGTCCACTATCTGTACCCATTAATTATTCATTCAGTTATTACGTAGATTGATATAGTGCATGGTTACTAGCCTACTTAGAAGCTCTCCCGACACAACTTCGGCTCAAATGGACGGTCTTAAAGTTGCAATAGCACGCATGTGAGTGCACCACAGGGAACAGACGAAATGCTTCTGGAAGTTCATTCCATGCCACATGGGCTGGCGACAGAGAAAGCACTATGTACTGTATGTATTTATTACACCGCTAGTTACTGGCTCTTCTTGGGGTCAAGATAAAAATGAATTTTGATATGATTTCATTATCATATCAATTTTTAACAGTTGCAGAGAACAGATCTATATGCCTAGGTTCTTTGCCCTGCGCAACGTGAAGTCTAGCTACTTCTACGATATTGTTAAACGGGCAATTTTTAGAGCGCCGTAAAGCAGCCATGCCGATACAAGGGCACTTAAACGATAATGATTATGATGACAGTCATACTAATCTTGACAATAATAATAACAATAATATCAATGTCACTTAACCGAGATATGTTGGTCACCGTCTATTCTCGTTCTCTTCCATTCTTCTCCACTTGTTTAACTGCATATTACTTAGTATATTTGTAACTACTTAATTGTTTACTACATGAAAGCAATATAACTAGTAGCTAGTAATTACAGTCGTTAAAAAGTGTCCATCATCAACATAAGTTCAGTACAATTGCGTGTAATATCGATAAAGGGTATACTACCAAATGACCTCTTCGACCTTTTCTTTCAGCCATCATTTTGTGACGTCGTCACTCAGTCGCTCCTTATCAAAGCTCAATCCTCGAATAAATGCTCATCGACTTCATTTAAACTATTTTGGATATCCAGAGTAAACAAATGATGAAGAAGTTCCGAACAGATTGACAAGTACAACCCACTTATGGAGGACTCGTCTTAAGAATAAGGAATAATGTACGACTTCGTCTGATGATGATGAGTCCTCTGCTTGGAGGCAGGTCTATTGGCTTTACGCCACCCGAGGAATGAGGTGAGTGAGGTGGTCTCCCGTTGCCTTCCTCACAGGCAATTACAGGTGAGCAATTTGTCCAAGGTCGCTTAGCATTGACTTGAGGTGGGTTCGAACCTGCGAGACCCTTCAGTTGCAACTAACTTGTAAGCACAGAACATATCGCTACGCCACAGCGTCCCGCCTCGTCTTTAAATTAAATTGGTATTTGTGGAGAGTCATCATTTGTGGAAATAGTTTAAAGTCAGGAAGTCACTCGTTGCCACTCACACTTTTACCTTGATGCGGAAAATTGACGTAAACGGTCTTCAACTACTGATGGGGTTAATCGTCTTTAATTTCAATTACGCGACCAAGACAATTCATTTTCATTGTCTACAGAATTCCGTCGATGCACAGCACGATTGGGACAGGCATCGAATCGTCAAATTTGCGTCAGTTCGGGTACGCTATGAAGTTCACTGCAAAAGAAGCGCATCATGGAACACACCCCAAACGATGTACAAATTATAGACCTACATGTATGTGTGTGATTGTGGGTATATATATATATAAATATATATGTAAGTTTGTGGATGCAAAAATTAATTATTTCTGTAATACTGGCATGTGACGCCAATTTACTCTTCATTCACCCTTATAGGACACATGACGTCATTGACGAGCCTTTACCAAAATTTACTAAAATCTTCCATAAGAGTAAAATTGTTCCTAAGAATAAGTCTGATGCTCCTCACAGGATAGAAACGAATGAGACTATTCTAAGCAAACACACCTACAAAGGACGAATTGCTCTCTTCTATCGATTTGTCCGCCGAGAGGTATATATATAGGGCTGATTTTTCACGCACTATAGGACAAACGGCGCCAAAGATAGGAATGATGCCAAAGCATGATGATAGGAAGAAGAGACGAACTGTCTTGGAGAGCGATAATGAAGCTCTTTACGAGGATGGTGAGAGCCGCTTTTTATGCCACCTATCACGAGCAGCCGGTCCTTGTGGCGTTTTTAAGTGTCAGCCAGTGTTAGCCTTGCTTTGCGCTGTCTCCCTGTCCTCCATTTATCGCACCTCAATGTCTCCAATCCCACGCTCGAGAGTAAATTGGCGTCGCATGTCAGTCTTTCTTGTGAGTCTACGATGCCATCGCCTCCTATCGACTGCACTCGTCGGGCGATGGCACCCGTTGGCACCCGTTGGCACCCGTTGGCACCCGAGTGACTCCGCAGCTTCCGGAGCTGTCACTGCTAATAATCACCTTCTGCGATGGCTGTCAACTGTTCATTGCTATATCTAGGAAACGAGGCCTGAAATACCATTCCACATTCTTATGTACGCCTCACCCACTCTCCTCTGGCCTGCCCTACTCTGCTCTGGTCTGACCTACTCTCCTTTGGCCTGATCTGCTCTTCTCTAGCCTGACCTACTCTCTTCTGGCCTGACCTATTCTCTTCTGGCCTGACCCATAATCCTTTGGCCTGACCTACTCTCTTCTGGTCTGATCTATTTTCCTCTGGTCTGACCTACTCTCCTCTAGACTGACTTATTCTCCTCTGGCCTACCCTACTCTCCTGTGGTCTGACCTACTCGCCTCTGGCCTGACCTACTCTCGTCTGGCCTGACATATTCTCCTCAAACCTGATCTACTCTCCTTTGGCCTGACCTACTCCCTTCTGGCCTGACCTATTATCCTTCCTTTGCCTGACCTACTCACTATTGGCCTGACCTATTCTCCCCTAGCCTGACCTACTCTCCTCTGGCCTGACCTACTCTCTTCTGACCAGACCTACTCTCCTCTGGTCTGACCTACTCTCTTCTGGCTTGACTTACTATCTTTCCTTTGCCTGACCTACTCACTTTTGGCCTGACCTATTCTCCTCTAGCCTGACCTACTTTCCTCTGGCCTGACCCACTCTCTTCTGACCTGACCTACTCTCTTCTGGCCTGACCTATTATCCTTCCATTGCCTGACCTACTCGCTTTTGGCCTGACCTATTCTCGTCTAGCTTGACCTACTTTCCTCTGGCCTAACCTACTCTCTTCTGGCCTGACCTACTCTCTTCTGGCCTACCCTACTCTCCTGTGGTCTGACCTACTCGCCTCTGGCCTGACCTACTCTCTTCTGGCTTGACCTACTCTCCACTGGTCATCGTTCTAATTAGCTATAAGCTTCTACAGCGTCACTTGAATGCCAAGCGCAAGGCTCCGGCCTTTTCAAAAGCGCTGCGTCTAGTCAGTTTGAACAGATCGCTTTCGTCCAATGCTCTCCAATTCGTCTGTTAGGTAAACTATGCTTACGGCCATCGATCTTTTGGGGCCGTTGATCTCTAGGGGCCGTCGATCATTAGAGGCCGTCAATCTCTAGGGGCGTCGATCAGTAGGGGCCGTTGATCTTTAGGGGCCGTCAATCTTTAGGGGCCATCGATCTTTAGAGGCCGTCGATCTTTAGGGGCCTCCAATCTTTATGGGCCGCCGATCTTTAGGGGGCCGTCGATCTTTAGGGACCGTCGATCTCTAGGGGCCGTCGATCTCTAGGGGCCTTCGATCTTTATGGGCCGTCGATCTCTATGGGCCGTTGATCTTCAGGGGCCGCCGATCTTTATGGGCCGCCAATTTTTAGGGGCCGTCGATCTTTAGGGGCCGCCAATTTTGCAAAATAATTATATTTTTTGCAAATCTATAAATGTAACAACGTTGGCTTATTATTTAATTTTTGTTAATCCTAACAACCTCATAAGTAAATCAACAAACCATTGACTATTACTTTGTTGATTGTCAGTGGTAGGTAGTTCATATGTTGTATTGATACTAATGTAGGCCTACATTATGATATTAATACTTAAGTGAAAACGTAAAAAATAACCCAAGATGAAAATGAGCTAATGACTTCATTTTAGTCGCTTGTATATAGGCCTCATATAATTATTATGGGTCAGCGGGCCGCCAACATGTATCTTTGCTATGGTCACCAAATGTCTAGAGTGGGGCGGGTCATGCTGAGTCTCTTCTCATCTCCAGTCATAAGAAAAGAGCCAACTTTGATATCGTCTGAAATGAAAAGTCGCCCTCATCCAGACCAAAAGATTGCATTTCCACTGCATTGTCACCATTTGGAGCTTTTTCACTAAGTCTTTGAACTTTTAGATAAACACAGAGGCAATCATTTTCCTGTCTAATGGTTCGTAAACACCTTTGTATAATTTGTATATGTATAATTTGTATATGTATAATTTGTATATGTATAATTTGTATATGTATAATTTGTATATGTATAATTTGTATATGTATACGTTCCAATGGAAGACACATAATACACTCAGTATATTTATTACACTTCGGCCTAAATCGCGTAATTTGTTAGATGCAGTGAATTATCTCAGATGTTTAGCAAAGTGGTTAAGTGTGAAGTGTGTAAAGTGTATATAGAAGTGTTTAAGGAAGTGGTAAGTGTGTAAATGGTGGTGTGTGGATATTTTTATGCACTATGCAACGGCTGCCAGTGACTGTTCCCTGCTGCTGCAGCTGATTATGATGATGTCGTTGACGCTAAGGATGATGTAGATGTTGGTACGATGCATCAGAGGAAATACCCGTCATCAGCTTACAGCCAATGCTAACCAGGAGATGTTAACAGGTGGTGTAGTGGTATACGTTCTGTGCCTCGTAACCAGTGCATCGCAGGTTCGAGCCCACCTCAAGCCAATGCGTATACCGACCGTGGAAATGTTGCTCGCGCATTATCGTCTGTGAGTAAGACAACGGGAAACCACCTCACTCACCTCATAAACCCAGGTGGCATATGAGCCGTTGGACCTGACTTCGGGCAGAAAACTAACTTCTCATCTTCATCGTCGTCGACATACAGGTGTGTGTAGCTGAAAGGATATAAAGGGGTATGCCATGAAGATAGGAATCCCGGCAGGAAGGATTGGACGAGTTCAGATAAGGAATGAAGGAATGTGAGTGAATGTAAGGCCATAAACTAGAGACGCTGAATGTTCTACAAGCACCTAGTTAGGCACTAATGAGGGCGGCCAACATTAGATACCGTGTCCATAAAGATCAGAGCTTTGGTCGGCTCTGTGCACAAGTCTTGTACACACATGTATGCCTTTCATTGACCCTTCTATATGAGGTGCTCGATGGCGTAGTGGTTGGTGAGCTAAGCTGTCAGTCGAGACAGTTCAACTCCCAGCAAAGACAGAAACTGGTTTCAAAATCTCTGCAACCTCTGCACCACCATTAGCCAACTCAGACATAATGAACACACTGATTGTGCACACATGTGCAACTGTGCGCTGTCGGTGGGAAGATGAGGCGGCGAGGAGAGGACTGAACATGTGTCGAATGTCTTTACTAAGAGAATAAGTGGCTAGCATTGCACACCTATGGTTGCCTGTGTGCATGGTGGCTTAAGGAACTGATCGTCATCTTCCACCTTAACTGTTCGAAGGAAGGGGGTCGGATTAATTTCTGCGCACGTGATCGGCTATCTTGGTCGATTGATCGTCGTCTGCGTCATTTTCACGAGTATTTTTATTTATATGCAGAATTTGCTCAATAACTTCGAACATGTCGGAGTTCTCAAGTGCCAGCTTTGCGTTGAAGTCTGATTTGTCGACTTTTCAAAGGATTTTATTCGTTTGAGAGGCATTCTATTCGCAAGGTTTCTACGCCATGTGGCTGCAAGACCGAGTCACAACCACCCGGACCGTGTACGTCCTCCATAGATAGCCGAACGTTTTCGTCTCTGAGGAGAAATAATTATTACTGCAACTACGTTTAACATTGCGATCATGGTTCTTCTTCTTCTTCTTCTTCTTCTTCTTCTTCTTCTTCTTCTTCTTCTTCTTCTTCTTCTTCTTCTTCTTCTTCTTCTGCTCCTTCTCTCCGACGGCCATTTAGAAATGATCTGAGGCCTACTTTTGTTCGTCGAATGGAGGAGCGAACCACTTGCATTAGGACGCATTGCTACAGCCCATTCATCGTTCGGCGTCGGGGGCATTCAATTCCAATGGCAGCCGAGTGACCTTGTGTAACACGCTTTCACCTGTGACATAGGATGACGAGCTTCGACCTCATGCTCTATCCTAAATATATCACAGGGTCTGTAACCAGCGTGGAAAAGCAGCCTCTTGAACTGGACATAATATGTAAACACTACACGTAACTCCAGGGTCGTCTGTTGAAGGTTTGTTCCCTAGATGTGATATAGACTCGTTTTTATTATTTTCTAAAATTGACCTTTTAATCCAACTGCTTAATCTGTTCCTGTACCCTGCATCTGAAAGCGGATGATGATGATGGGTCACAGGAAGTTGCTGCTGCTGCTGCCGCGTTGTCACCATGGCGACGAGATCAGACACCGGACGAATCCGATGAATGGCATGACAGACGAACGAACGGACGGACGGCGACTGAGTGCCTGACGAATCGCGGCTGACATGCTGAGAATGGTCAAATAAGGGTTTAGAAAACAAAGCGGCGACGTAGGAAAGACAACGAATGGACAGAACAAACGATGAGGGATCTGTTTGAGAAGACGACGAAAGACCAAAAACGAGCAATAGACAGATCATCCGATCGCAGTATGACAACCAATATTTCTTTCGCTTTCTCTCTCCCACTCTGTGTCCGCCTATATGTCTGTCTGTCTGTCTGCCTGTCTGTTTCTCTGCAACTCAATTTGTCTGTCTTTGTCTTCGACTGCTTCTATGCATAGAAAAACGTTCTTGAGGACAAGTGCGTCGTCGCCGACAAATAATGTTCCAATCGTCGTGCAGCGGTTGACAAAGCCTGGAATCAATAGCAGCCAGCGTATTGGCACTCCTAACTCAGACCTTGGCCACGAGTGAGGGGAGGGCAGAGAAGGGGACGCGCTGAAGTCCCGCCGGTGGCCGATAATTTGCAATTTTATGAGACAATAAGGAAACTTTGCAAGGCTTGTCAGCACGGCCGAGATGGTTCGTCTGATGACCAATCATATTCATCATTCTCCACTGACCATTTGTACTGAAATTAGCCATAAAACGGTCGTTCTCGCTATTCTCTTCCACGGCTCTTGATGAACGTAAGGTTACTGATCCACCGGATATTAGTATCCATGCAATGTCAACAGTCTTAGTAATTTACTAAATATAATGTACAACGCACTGTCTGAGTACTTTAGATGGAATCATTACTCTCTCTATCCGTGAAGCACACAGTCATCTGTCTGTGAAGCGCACCTGTCTCTGTGGTGGTTAAATCATACGCAGGATGTGATTGGGTGCCTTGCAACTCATATTGATTAGGCTGCTACACAGCATTAGGATTCTTTACGATGATCCCACAAGAAACGACCTGTGACCTTCTTCATTGTGATAATGACGCTATTTAAGCCATTATATGATATTAGATATGATTAAACTGTAATTAATAGATCATCTGGCAATTAAGGTCAAAGATGTGTTGTGCTCCAAGCAAAACATAAACCTGAACTTCAATTGCGCGCAGACTTTGAAGAGGGTGTTCAAGAGACCCATTATGTCCAAAAGGGATAGTAACTATAGTCTAACGAAAATAACATATAAATATACGAGTGTCCGCCCATAGTGACAATGTTCCCTCTAATATTTTGGTCTGTGTGCTCAAGAAATTTTGTGTGTGCAACGTTTTACATATTGCTCACACTATTGTGCGCAGGTCAGCGCTGAATGCGATTATAGTTAAATTAAGACCATAGGCCTATTTAATAGTTTATGGTGATAAGTTCTGATAATCTCAGAAAATCTCCTTGTCTGAAGATAAATGGGCTTCTGCATTAAGGTAGGCCGTAACCGGCTAGCTGACTCGATTTACGTCGTTTCACATCAATTGTTGTGTGCACAATAAATTCTTGTATGCGCTGGTTCCATGCGTACAGCTTAGAGGAAAAATTGGTCAGTGACTCAATCTGCGGTTGCAATGGAAACTGTCCGTGCTACGTTTAACTGAACTGTGAGACGAAATGCAACAAAAGACAACGTAAGCAAATGACTCGAGAGTCAGCATCGCCTGTGTATCGCTTGCACCGACGACGACAGTCACTTTTCATGTAGACCAACTAATGACGATCGACGTATAATTCTATTGCACCGTTTTTGTACGATGGTTCACTGAGCGATAATGATCTAAGCTAAAAGTCCAAAATATACATTTCTATATATACAGACTCCTATTTCGTTGAGTTTGGTTGACACTCCATCACTCTGCAGATAAAAATCAAGTTGAACTTATTTGTCAATATAAATTATTAGTGTATACTTGCATAAGCATATCTATACATATATAATGGATAGAACATATTAAGTAAATTCTTAATCGGAGAGCACAACTCTGTTAACCGCATGTTGGTGTAATTATTTTATCAAATAGATGGATAATATTAAATGTAAGTAGGCTTATATAACACTCGTGTAACAAACGACATCGATATGCTTACAGTGGCAACAGGACAATTACCCCCGGACAATTACTCCCGTACAAATTACCCCCGGACAATTACCCCCAATGCAAATAACCCCTCGGACAATAACCCCCCGAATAGTATAAGGGTATGACACATACATACATACATACATGCATGTATGTATGTATGTATGTATACATACATATATACATACATATATACATACATACATACATACATACATGCATATACTGTCTGCAGCCTATCGACTAATTTGAATCTAACAGTATTTGCGTTATATTTTCTGCGGAGGTTATTGTTCGTGGGGTAATTTGTATGGGTATAATTGTCACTGGGGTAATTGTCCGGGGGTAATTGTCCTAGATCCGCTCACAGTATATAATAATTACGTTGACGTTAGGCTCTGTCCATCTGACAGAAGGCAAATGTGGATGTATTATAATGTACCGCATGACCTGAATTGTGAACACCTCTGCATGACCACGACTTTGCGTCGTCTTTATTGTCTCTTCAAAGTATGATGTATACTAACATACAGTCTCAGAAGTCGTAAAGAGTGTAGAGCAAAATTATTTAAATGATTACGAAACCTAAAGACGGTTATTACGTCAGAATCAACAAATCATGATCTGCTCTGGCTGACAATTACAACTGTCATTAGAACACTTAAAACGAAAGGCCTTTCTAAACGGAGACGCAAAAGAACTTCGCAGAAGAACTTATGCGGTCCGGTGCGGTCATCCCTTATAAACTAGATGCGCCCTATACCTTGATTTATGTGCAATTTCCAAGTCATTATATATGCTCGCATTATATACGTCCAACAGTCATTTTACCATATTTATGAGAGATCTACAGGTTCTGCTTCCTTTGCCTGTTGCTAAAACCATTGTCTGTCAGTCTGCTTAGCTCGATCGTTCGCAACTTTTCTCACAATCATAAATTATTTCAGGCACTTTATTCTGTCCTATCTTACCGATTCCATTCGCTGTTATTGGGTAATATGAGACCAAATTCCAAGCGTGTGTCTGTCTTAGTGTATGTGTCCATGTCTTTATCGATGTGCCTCTGTGCCTCATTGTCTGCTTCTTTTCTGGATTGCTGAATAGGCCTAATGCTACCTCGATCACTATAATGGCATATCCTTATTTTTAAAGGGCGTCATCCTTCAGTCCTTCGGTCGGTCAGTCAAACTGCTGCTATGACAATATTTATGTAACGAATTATTGATTCAAATCGTAAACGTGGTTGTCAGATCGATATCTGGCAAATGATTTTCAAGTCCTTTTCTACGTCGATGACTTCTATAATGGACTCTGTCACAGCCATAGATGTCGTTGCGAGACAAATTCCGATATAAATCTTATAAGTGTAACGGTGAAGAAAATTATAGCTATTTTCCAATGAATTCGGTACATAAATTAGACCAACTGAACCTATTTCAATCCTTGCCTTGAATTGCCTAATTTTGAAAAACGTGATTTTCTTATTATTGGTATGTTTGTCCTTGCTGAGATATACAGAGGCTGTCTAAACAATGTTAAGTCTGAACCCATATCACAGACACTAATCATAGACGCGCAATGACCAACTACATTTCATAGGAGCTCCATTTGGATATCGCAACATTGCCTTTGAATAAAAACTAAATGCAATCGAAAGTTTTTGGTTGTATGACCTGGGTTTTGGAACGGCCTCCCTGCGGTATCTCCTCGATCGCTCAGTCGCTTGTGACATTTCATGATTAAACGTAGGTCAATATACTTAAAACTCATCTGTTTCGATCGATCAGAGTCGTCCGCAGTCTCTGTCTGTCTGTCTGACTGTTTTTCTGTCTCTCCCTCTCTATCTCTCTCTGTCTGTGTCTGCCTGTCTGTCTCCTTTGCCCTCTAACTCAAATGAATGATTCTATGAATGTCGATAATCGATTTTGGTGCCCCATAGATTGACGTCATCTTGTCCTCTAGAAGTTACTCATTCATAATAATCATATGACTTTCATAATTACCTCAGTTCACAGCTTAACAGTTGAACATAATCTTTCAGACTACCAGTTGGTAATACACACACATGTATATATATATATATATAATTTATAAACCTAACAGTTGATTAATCCACGGTAGAGAGTGACACAATATCGCGGTGATCACTCTGGATTACACTGCGTCACGAGGGAAGAATTATGAAAGGCTTCGGAAACGACATTCGCAATGGATGAACAACGGTTGCCAATAGGTAGAGAAGCTTACTGTTTCTACATAGTCACGTGTCGTTCTTAAATAGACTTTTCCGGACTGCATGGTACTTTACTTGAAAGATTGAGGTCGAAAATAAGGATAGAGCAACATTTAAAAGAGAGGAGTCTTATCAGGGCGAAGAGACAGAGAGCTGTCTTAAAAATGCGAGATTTAATATTATGTTCTGCCACATATAATATATATATATAATATTATATATATATAATATATTATATATATAATATAATAGAATAGAATTGAACTTGATGAAAACTATTCTTGGCTAGTCAGACGTATAGGATTCACTGCCTAGATAACAATAAAGACATCCAGAACAAAGAAATTATTCAATAAAAAGCTGTGATGAGATAACAAAGAGCGAACACCGCACACTGGTGATCCCCGCAGACTAGCGGCGCCATTTAGCACAGCGCATCTAAGTAGGCCTACCTCACAAAAGATTCACTGCATAACTATTGTTAAAATCACGCAGAACAAAGGAGTTAATCAAAAAATGGATAACTTTGATGATGTAACTAAGAGCCAACGCTAATGATCACCCGCAGACACGCAGCGCCAGTCGTCGGATTCTCATTCCGGAGCAAATAAAAGATGCCAAGCTAGGAATTCCTGGACTAAGCTGCGTCGAAGAGGAGGAGAAGGAGGAGGAGAAGGAGGCGAAGGAGGAGGAAGAGAAGGAGGAGAAGAAGGAGGAGCAGGAGAAGGAGGAGGAGAAGGAGGAGGAGGAAAGGGAGGAGGAGGAGGAGAAGGAGGAGGAGAAGGAGGAGGAGAAGGAGGAGGAGGAGGGAAGGAGGAGGAGAAGGACGCGGAGTAGGGAAGGAGGAGGAGTAGGGAAGGAGGAGGAGGAATGCAGGAGGAGGAGCGACGACAGGCGATCCTCAGAACAGAAATCTTAAACCTTTATGGTAGAAGACATCTGGCGTTCAGGTATCGTAACCCTCTCTAATCCACTGTGGAGGACGACATTCGTTATCAGTCGAATACCGTTCGTAAGATCGTCATCGCAGGAGAACGGTCAACCGACTCCGCACCCAACCCTAGAATCTGTTGGCCTTTTTAATGGTGTCGAACATCATTCAGAGAGTATCCTGACACTCCTTTTGACGGACGAATAAATGGGTGACCTCCATTACATGCGTCCAAATGGAGTCCTAAACACTCATCGACAGCATTAGAGACAAAATAACTCCAAGACTAGATCGCATTGTGCGTTCGATTGACATAAACTACTTAGAGAATAATGTGAGTTCAAAATTTTCACAAATCAAGACGCAAAAGGTAAAATGCCAGCAGACATTGCAAAACGCATAAAGAAACGATGGAAGGAACACGTGGCGCAACCACTACATGTAAGTTAACAAAGACATGGTAGGCCTATCATGACCCTATCGTGTTCACAGTTATCCGTGAACAACAATAAATGTCAAAATTTTTGCCGGACGAAATAAGAAATGCAATATATAAAATGAGTATTGACAAAGCGTCAAGCATTACAGGAATCACTAAGAAACTACACGAAGGAGGAGCAAAAGAGCTAGTAAAGCTATACCCTCCCACTGTTGAAAGATTCAACTAGAAGCGGAAGAAATATAAGAAGACTGGGGAAAATTGACAATCGTCCAATATTATGAAACTTAAAGAGATCCAAAAGACCGCAAGAATTATAAAGGCAGAAGTCTATAAAACCACCCAGAAACGTTTTTCAACTAGAATCAGAGAAAACAGAACGATCGAGGCAACATGTTGAAAGAGTAGAAGACCGAGCTGGATGCAGGCCAGGAAGAAACACAATTGATTAACCCTATACACTGAGACTTGAAACTGGCATAGATTACTCTTCTAACATTGCATTTATTTGTGTCTTGATGAATGTAACTTGCTGCGGTTCAACAAACGAAGATAAATAAAATAGATCACAACCTCTCGTCAATTTCATGGACTTCAAACGAGCATGCGATAGCATATGGCATGATGGAATGTGTAGAGCGATGCAGAAATGTTAGAACAGTTGATCAAATTTGTACAAGAGATATATACCGAATAAATCTGGTGCAATAACAGTATATTGCAAGAATCACAGACTACTTTCACGCAAACACGATGCAAACCGAACAATCATCTAAATGACACCACTCCTTTTGCATTGCATACATAGCCACTCTGCCATATTTTACTTAACTTTTTCATGATTCATTTCGCAACAGAGAAGATTCAGCATCAAGTCTTTCAGTCAAGTTTACACCGTGCATGCTGTGTGTAACAGATCGTTATATCTGTCTCATCTATTTAATTTGATATATAATCAGTTATTTGCCTATAATAATAATAATAATGCTGTATGCATAATATATTAATTTCATTAGACCGTCTCTTTTTCTACAGCAAATGTGCATTAAACGTGTACAACGATACAACGATACTGATGTTATCGGCCTATAAATGTCTTCACAGTACAATAGGACATCATAATTGTTATTATTATGGTAGTTATCATTTTGCATGCGTAGCTCACTTTCTGCAGACTATGGTCATATTGATATACGTGCTTTCACTTCAGAATTCGCATATTACTGTGCTTCTCGTATTTCGACGTTTAGACTCACTTTAGCATAAGCTTATGCATCTGGGCATAGACTATGTATGTGTCCGCCAGATGCCAGGTATTACGCTGAGAATAATAATGGCGTATTTGGTACAAAATGATGTCCATCTTCTCAGTTCATGCATTTACTTTGAACATGTACTAATGCCAGACATCTGGAAGAGAAATCGGCCACAGACGGCGCCTTGTCTATTAAAAGCTGTTTTTCTTATGCTGTCTCAATAGCTAGACATACTATCGCTTATCAGTATGCATTTAATTTGGAACAGGACATAGGTTTGTTAGATGGCCAGCATTAATCTTACATTATCGCACCTGTCGCAGCCTCGCATTCAATCTTATGCTGTCTCAAAATGTATATGTACATGCGCAAATATAGGCCCCAAACTATACACTCCATGCAATCTACTCCCAAAGAAATCACATTGGTTATCTTGTCATCTGCAAAGACCATCCAATTTCGATCGTATACATGAACATTTTAGCACGAATAATTCATTATGTTGACCACATAGATTGCATTCGGACAAAATGAGTAATTATCCCGTGCAATATAAGCCTGTTTTAGCTTGTAGGCCAAGCTAAAGCAGGTCTCTATGTATCACGATATACGTTTAATCTGTGTACTTTAGTTTCAGAGCAGTTTTTTCGTTTGCAAGAGTCCAGCAAATGCGTCTGAGTTTAGTTTATTCTGACTGCTTTAAGATTACGTGAAATGACGCACGATTTATTGGAAGCAACTGCGGGGATGTAGGATACCTAATACTCGTAATAGCATGCAATAAATGAATATAGTATACACTTACTCCATAATACATTTGTTGATGTAATTGGGCGGCCTCTGCTAACGGATCGATCGTTCTTTTGCAGAGGTTTCGTCTTTGTTTACTGATATAATGGCTCTGCAATTACTGGATAATGTGTTCTTAGTTCTTGAACAAACATAGCTCTGACGTGATTTTCTTTGGTGAACATTGAAAAAAATACTGATTTATTGATCATAATAATTAGGCTGGAAGACATTAAAGGTACGGCCAATGCACGTACTGAATTGTGAAACGTGAGAGAATGCGATGCATAGGCCTATGCATTGTATGCATGCATAAGTCTGGGTTTCTATAGCATATGTTGATGAGAAGCTCAATCCATTGCTCACAACTCAACTCGTATGACTGGATATGGAATCTTGGTTATAATCCCAACTGCTTACTTACACACTTCAACACTACGATGGTTTCGTTGGGCTCTAACTACCACACGTCTACGTGAGAGAAACATGGTTATTGGAAGATCTGGGTAAAGCATCTATTTTGTATACATATATCCATAGTCCAAGGCTACGTTATGATGGATTCATAACATGTAGGCTTACTGAGGACACACGCACATGGCAGCAGTGTTCTGTTCTCAATGCTGTTAGAACTGCGTAAACACATGATCTCGAACTCAGATCAAATCTGGGTCAGATTAAGGAAGGTGTTTGCAAACTTTTAGTGAACTTTATAAATAAAAAAAACTTTTTAACTCTTCACCCCCAAACTGATTACAACTGTGTTGCCATCGTAACCTTTTTGCATTCAATATGAAGTCCTGCAATTAGGACATAGGTCGCGCTTTCATCTTGTTAAACTAATTGTTACTTGCTAGTGTGACATTGTTGCCCGTCGTATATTGGTTCGAACAAATGCTTTACCCAGATCTTATAATAGCCATGTTTCTCGCACGCGGACATTAGAGTCAGACGAACCAATCGCATAACTATAGTGATGATGTGTGTACGTAAGCCATAATAGGGAGATCAATGCCACACTGATCCAAGCGCCTCGGGTTTCTCGTCCTCGTCAGTTCAATCTGCTGCCTCCGAGATGAAGTAGATAAGGCAATTGATAACTTACTGATTGACGAACCACATCAGGCGAGTTACTCACCATCCACGTGCTACTTTCCTCCTCACGATTGAATACTGAACTCATCAGTAATCAAGCAGTCCCATCCAGAACCTACTCCTGTACTACCGCATAACCACAGTCATCACCGACTACCAGTCTACCACCCTAGTATCGACTTAACCATCCGGATTTTAGCACACACATGAACAAAAAGAGAAACGTACGTGTCCATTGCGGGCGTAATTTGGTGTTGCGTCGGTGAATAAGCTGGTCTCCTTGAGGTAGTGTTTGGTGGGCGCTGAGAAATCTTCGATGAGTTACATTACATTACTTATTCTTATAACCGAAATTTGATACCGCCCTTCTTTCAACATCTTTTGCTCAGAAGTTCATACACACGCCTCGACGGCGCAATTGCACTTGTACGGCAGAGCAATGACTTGCTCAAGGTCCCTACACAGTGACTGACGCCCTGGACGAGGCTCGAACCCGCTCGCTCAGCGCACACTGAACGTTACTGGCTGACCGCTCTAACCGATCGGCCTCTGTGCCACACCAGAAGACCATTTCTTTTCAGAGACGTAGTCCCTGATCCGTGCGACCCAGTCAATGGAGTTCACTAAAGGAGACGGGCTATAACCCTAATCCCTCCCATGACTACATCCTCACGTTAAGCTCGCAGGGAATCGATGTCAAAGCAGCGCAGTATTTACCACTAGGCCAACAAGGCCCTGGCCTGTGGCGGCACATTTCAAGGGGCGGAAAAAGTTGAATTTAAAATTGTTTAAATGTAAATAGCAAACAACAAGCCAGTGGACTAAGGTAGAAATGCTTAATTATTGCGTCATACTGTTAGAAAAGTTTACTAAGTTAATATTTTTGATTAATTTTCGTATTTTGATAGAAACAGACTGGTATAGATCTGGTTTCTCTTTCTACTATGACGTCTGTTAAACTTTGTGGATTTAAAAATGCAACGTAAATTTTAGCAGAATAGGTTTTAATTAGTGGTATCCAGTAAGAGGAACAGACAGTCAGCCAGAAAGCGTGTGTCGCAGATGGAGCTGCTCTTCATTGAGGATTTTTGTGAATCTGAAGAATTGTGCACAATGTCCTTGTGGCTGAAGGTGAGTGTCCAGCTTCTTTCTTCCCTCAACAAATCAGACACAGCACTGCACACACCCTACCAGACATCTCTTCAAGTCACTGCCAGAGCAAACTGCTCGTTATCATTTCACCGTTTCACTTGTGCGCCTGCTCCGTCTGCTCTATCCAACCGGACGTGTCTAGAATACTTGTACAATTGTTTCCGACCGCTAAGATTCAACTCAGCATCTTAATCAACTACTTATTCTGATTCAGACATCGCGTGTTTACATTCTATCACTTCTTTCGGGTGACATTGAGCCAAACTTGTCTTGAAAGGAACTGCCAACTTAATATTCATCATATCCGTAATAAGACCTCTTCTACTCAAAAGTACGTATTGAACCATTAAATGGATATTCTTCTTCTAAACAGTACACATTATAAACATTTTCAGAAATTTCTTACCTAAATGAACCTCGGAGGAATGAATTTGTTAGACTAAGAACAGAACTGCCTTTGTCATCATTTTAAATCACACCTTGAAAACCCACCTGGACTTTTAAAATGGGAGTCAACTCTGTGAATATTTATATCCTCCTTCTCACTCTTAGATCAGAATTATCTGAATTCCATTCACTGCTTGAGTCAGTCGTTCCGTTTCATACTGAACTAATAACTTCAATGTACACATAATGGAGACCATGCTTCACAGATGTCTTATGATCCCTTCTCGAGTTCAACCATGACTTAAACATTACATTCTCAACTCATCACACGTGCCATATAATTGACCTCCATATAACCCATTCCTGTTTCTCCACGATCAATAACTTCTCGTCATTACAATTGCCTAATACATGCGTTTAGCCACATTGGCAATTTTTTTAAGGTTTTCATGATATGTCGCCCTCTTGCGGCACCTTCGTGAGCCACGGTTCTTGAAATTAACGACAAGGTTAGTCTCGTTCGCACACGTTTAGCGTCTATGCCCTCGCCCCTCTCTCTCCCTTCCTCCCTCTCCTTTGGGCATATCAAGCACAGGCGGCTATAGCGGACCTGCTGTCCAATACATTCAGCTATCTCTGAAATCCTGGACAAGGATAATCCAGCAAAGTCTAAAGAGTCGCAACATTCCCTTCCAGCCTTGGTAAGCCTCAAGACTCATAATATAGGCGTCGCTAGGAGGCTTTTTAGCCGGCTTCAAAGGTGTTGGATATAATCCAGTCGTCCTTTTCAGTTCCTAAGATTTGGAAGACAATCTCACATTGCATACATCCGCAGTCAATAAAGTATCGTGCGTGTATTTACCTAATCTTGTCCATGAAAGATTTTCTTTTCTGAGAGACTGCGGCAGGCAATCAACACTCTATTGTTGTGTAACATATACAATCTAATACCTACCTCAAAAATAAATTCGTTCTTGCGGCTGTTCTTAGACAAGAACTCAGTTCTCAAACTCAATCAAGGCTTTACTTAACATCTATACTCATCATTCGATGGTTCCACGTCTAATCATTTGTCCAGTTTGTTGCTTCCATTTGCGGCAATATATTTTCGGCAATATCCAGTCTAGCATGATTAGCAGCAAATTTCTAATATGAAATTTCTTTTTTTCGACACAAGTCATCTATTATGCAAATGTAATTGGTCATATTAATTCAGTTGGATTGGTCAATCGCTATGGCTGTTTATGCAGTTTGCCAATAACCTTAGAATCCACAATGTCAATTTCCTGTTATATTCAGGCAATATGCAAATCAATTCACTTGCACATAATTATGCGATGTACGTGAAATCCAATCGCACGTGACTCAAACTGTCTTAGCTTCGCTGGCAGATTATTGTCCTCCAGGCATCGCATTTTAAATCAGGTATGCCCCATATTTTCTGCTCGTTTCTTCATAGCTCTCCTGTTATAGGCCTAATAGACAACTATTTCGCTCGATCCACGGATACTTTGCCTCACACGAGATCTGTAGACCGAGAAACTTCTTCTGGGCTTTTTTGTCATGCCAGAAACGTACTTCAGACCAGGTTTACTGCGAAGATTTGGAAGTGGCTTTAACAAGAACAGACAGGGCGCATACATGTAAGGTGACATGTCTTATGCGCATGTCGGTTCTTGTTAGAGACTCTTTAAAGACTTTAAAGACTCATCGCTTTCAACTAGATTACCCACCGTAGCCTGATTATTTGTTCCCAAGACTTTTTCAACATTCTCTAAATTTGTCCAGTTGGATTCTGATCGTGCATCAACAACGAAATACCATTTTCAACAACATTCAGTTGAATCCACCATCCATTGACATTTTGTGCAATAATTATAACAACGGAACTGTAGAATTAATTAGATTATTTTTAATATGATGCGCAGAGCGCTTAGGGTGAAACTAGATCAGCTGCCCATTGTGTTATTTCAACCTCATCTCACTTTGAGTCACGCAACAGTATTGAAAGAGATAAGAGGGTTGGTGAAAAAGATTCTTCAGTCTTTTCATCTCCACAGAGCGAATACGATGTCCATAAGATATTCAACATTCACAGAGAGTATCAAATGAAGCAAATCCAATCTAACAATCATTATTTACCACCAACAGCTCTGTAAAATGTCAGCCAAATCTCTTTTAGGAAAACGATCGGTTACCTGTCTTAGGTCCTTCACTTGCCTCGTGAATAATAGCTTCTTTTGTGGGGGGCGAAGGATAAATTCAGCGATTGCTTTGTCGACTAACAACGCAGTCGAGTGTAAATGTCATTCACAACTCATCGTTTGTTCGTTTTTATTAATTACTTCATTCATGCATTCAGTCATTCATTCATAAGGACTCATTATATGCCTCTCAGAAATTATGCACCTATCTTTATTGCATAAGATTTTAAACAGTGGACATCATCATATCACATAGGAACATTGCCTAATGACGGTTTTCAACTAATGGCGCAAAAGTCTTTTGGATCGAAGATGATGGAAGAGGTTGGTGATTGCTTGAAGGATCAGTCATCTTCCAAGAAGAACCGTCTGTGTTTCCACACCTGTCTGTCCGCTAGTTCACTTTGTTGCGTCCTCGTAGAATTTCATTTGCTTTTCACTGGCATTCAGATGTAGAGCTGAAGTGAAAGCCCTTAGCAATGAAGATAGCAAAGTGCCTTCCATATTATACATATTAGAGGAAAAGATGACCGTATGGAATGCGCAAGACACTTCCAATCCAAATTAATATCGATATTGATTCGTGCCACTGCGCATTGCCCCCTTACACTCTTCACAGATCATTTTGTCACAAGTTTTTGCAATTATTTAACTTCCTTTGTTTCGAAGAAGGATGCATTTCTGAGGCAAAACTGTTCCTTTAATTTTGAACTTTTATATGCGATCACATGACCTTTTATGCTGTAAATGTATAAGTTCGAGCTTTGTTTTTGGGTTTGCAAGTATAAAGCAACATATGAAAGAAATCAATATATATATATATATATATAAGTGATAATAAATTAATGGTTTATGAATTCAAGGATCGCCGACAAGACACGAAATGCCACAGAAGAAAAATTGTGTACCGAGAAAGAAGCAATGAGTAGAATCCATTTGAGAAGAGGTAGCCTAATGTGGTAGAAAAAGGAATTACAGTAGTCGAGCCCTGGAATAACCAAGTGAGGTGGCTATTGTGCACATGGTCTTGCATTTATGTAGTGATTGATTATGCATACGAATTTGCATATAGCCTATGGTGGGTGCGAATTGGTTGGGTGATGTAGTCAGTAAAGGTGAGGTTTCTTTATCAAAGATATATTACAAGATTGCGGACAGTAGGAGATTAAGACACGGAAGCAGGGAGATTTGCTGGAAAAAGTATGGAGGAATGGCTAGTTTACTTTATTGTTCGTGGAGGTCATTGATGGGAAATTCTGTTTATGAAGGGCTTAGGCGTAGTCATCTAGGCTGATATCTGAGTGATGAAGGGGAGTCAGAACTGATCCCTATATGATTTAGTGCGTATGGAAGGGCGTTGAGGGAGAAAGACGTGGTGAGTTGTGCATCAGCGCAGAGATATTGACCAACAAAGGAAATGTGTGGAAGGTGTAAGGAATCAACGCATATTAAATGAACAGTTTGTGGCATATTCTTAGTTTATCATAGACTGGAAGGAAGTCAAACGAGTTTGTATTGAAGATCATTGCATTGGGCAGAAAGGAGTCTACATACAGCTGAGGCGGTTATAATTTATGCTGGGCATGTATTGCAGAAGAGTGAATTAAGATTGTCTGGAGAACGAATTTATTACCCAAGGCACAGTTCCCGAACTAAGGACTCAATGAAGACTTGAAATGGCATGGATTGATAACATAAAGTTCTTTTATCAGTTATTGGCAGTGACTGAAATCAGAAGTGTAGAGAACAAACTTGTCTGTGGTGTGGTCAATTGTCGGATCGAGGTAGACTGAAGAAAAGATACAGTCAATAAGACTATGTTGTGAAAGAGGGAGACAGAGAGGCAGGCTATCATTCGATCTAAAGACATTGATAGTTTGAGGAGGTGGTAATGACAGCGATCACCATGGAAACTCATGACACCGCGTCCAATGTAATTGTAGCGCTGTCTCAACTTAGAAGAAAGAGAAGAAGAAGAATATAAGATGATATTAGGAAGGGGATGTCGTATATATACACATATATATAAGCAGCTTGAAGAATCAGCCGATGACGATTCAGGTATTGGTTCATCCGGATATAATTCGTCGATTCTAATGAGACGTCAGTGAGACGTGTCAGTTCTGCCACTGAGTTCGAAAGAATTACATTTCGATATATTTAGAGTGAAATTATGTGAACAGAACCGATAGCATGCAACCTATCAATATGGCGTTCGAAAGATCGATGGATCTCTTTAGGCGTCTGTTTGTGGTCATCGTTGTCAGCTCAGACCATAATATGCCAATACCAAAGATTTTTCTTATTCACTGACAATCAAGTAACACAATTAAAGTAACAAGGTAACACTATCGGGGAATTGCTAAATAGGGAGCAATATGGATATGAATCATTGTATTCTTCGCTTATTATTTGTTCTGCGTAAGGATTAGACACTAAAAAAGTTCCTTGAAACCTCAGTTAAGTTTAAAGACTTATGTTGAGATCACCCTATATCCCGTATGACAGAACATTTTACAAAGATTAGTAATTCTACATAATAAATTCGTTAATTCTTGACAAGCCACTCCAGATACAATATTTACCACGAGGTACATGCAGCCTTAAAATTAGCTTTGACTCAATGCGCTGTGAATGCAAGGCCATCGTATGTAGCGCTATTATTTACCATTTTTTTCACATTGCCTCCTTGTTGGTACCGTATAATACTGATGGTCATGTATTTTTTAGCTGCGTCAAATGTTGATTGAGAAGTATGTCTGTAGCTTATAGATGTAGGCCTACCGAGGTCACGCTGTTCTTTAGACGCATCCCTATAGTTTTCAAGATGCATGACTGAAAATGTGATCCCAAGACACACCGCGTCTGATCAATAAATTGGAGCAGTCAGGCCTAACTATTAGTCCATAACATCCGAATATTGGTCCCCTGCGACGGCGCACATGCCTCGACCACAAAAAGGCCACGTAAAGTGAATAGTTTTTGTTTTCGTAATGATATATGGATTTCCGTGCTACATTCAAGAGAAAAAGGTGCGTTTGGGGTCACCTCTCCTACACATCTCGTATAATCACTCTTACACGCATATTTTTACAATCGATTTTATAATAAGTGAAATATCAGCGACTTAGTGCAACATAGCTACTGTTATATATAAACGCTGCTACTTGCATCTCTATAATTATAATCATATGCTAATAAGCATAAATGTGTGCGGAACATAAACTATCGAATTGAGATTCATCGACGAAACATTTTGGTCGGTCGTGCTCAGAGGTATTTCGTATGCAATCGAAGCTTGCACCTAAATGTATGTCTCTAACTCTCTATGGTGGTGAATATCTGCTGTCACGTGATATGCGCCTTCATTCAAGGCATGTGCGCTATAGGATAATTCTTCGGAGCGCCGCTTGTGGCTGCTCGTGAGAGTCAGCTCGGTTCTTTGTTTTAGGCTGTACGGCGCCCTTGTAGTGGTTTGGGCAGCGTTTACGGCGCCATATAAATCGGCGTTATTATTATTATTATTCGTCGTCGTCATTATCATCAAAACCATTGTCGCAGTTGTCGCCGTCATCATCATCATCACTATATCGTCGTTGTAGCCGGTATAATCATCACTGTATTTGTCATCATCGTAAACTTTATCACCGCCATCATCATCATAATCATCAACGTTATCGTCATTATCGTTATCATCATCAGCAGCAGCATCTTTCGACAGCAGTAACTGCAGTTGCAATAACGGTTTCAGCAGTTCTTGCAACAGGTCCAGCGTCACCAGCATCTTTAGGAAAAATGATCAGAACAACAACTGCAATATGCAATATTGACATTTGGCTTCCCTAGTTGTTGCAGCAGCAGCAGCAGCAACGGCCATGACGCATCGGCGCCTGAAAGGCACTTCTTCGTTGGCAATAATCATTCGAATTTAGTCTTAATAAATGACAGATTGAACTGTTGTTAAGTAAAGCTCTACTTGAGAGAGTGATATGTCCTGGGTTGAGAATAGAATCAAATTGATTCTAGTCGAAAGTTTTACACGTAGGAGGGAATAGTATCACATTATTCACAACCAACACCGTCTATATATATCACTTTATTCCCAACCAATACTGTCTGTAGCCAAAGCCCGATCAGATTACTATCAACTAAGATTCGATCGGATCCAAGACGTCTTATGGAATCAGCTGTTCGCTTTTTATCTCCGCTTTCCTCCTTTCTAGACCGGTCGATGATGGTAATGGACATGGACCCTAATCGTATAACTTGGACGTCCGAACCATTCGATGTCAGTGAAGGCTCAGTCCTCGGACCGACGACACAGCTGCTGTTGTTGTTGCTGCTGCTGTTGCTAGTGTGACCAATTGGTTGCTTCTTCCTTTGCATAGTCACCATCGCATGCACTCTGATAGACGACTTATCAGTTGATTTGAACCATTGTAATTTTACTCGTAATCTCCACAATCCTTAAGCGCCACTTGCAAGCCAAGTGCAGGGCACCAACTTGTTTACGAGCACTACAATCATTACACCATTATACAGGCATAAATATATTAGAATCGCCTTCGACTAAACTCGGTTTAACTCAGTGTCTGTGGTTTGGATCTGTGGCAGCACATGTCAGGTGATGGGAGATCAGTGATAACCTGGGAGATTCACTCACTCGAGTGTACAATATGTGCTAAATTCCAGAATCAATCACGTAATCAATCACTGGCCGATCCCGTCAACCAATGTTGCTTCTATATTAGACCAAATGAGTCATACACAGATTTAGGTTATTGTAATCGCCCTCGTGATGCTCCAGTGGTTACAGTGCAGGACGGTCGACCCTGAGATCAGAGTTTCACACCAGCCATGACAGAAATCATTTATACTTGACTCACCCTCCCCTGCTGGTCAACTCATTTTCATGAGTACACCGGCCATGCCCTGTCTATATGAATCTCACTCAGATGGCGACGGATGGTCGCCGCGCCCTCTTTATGCAGAGGCTAAGAAAATAAAGTTGCCAATACTAATAATTTTCAGGGAATGCTCTTCTTTTTTTCTTTCATTCTCAACGACATCGTTAGATGCAACAGCCAAAAGAATAATAAAAATTAGTGATGTTGTTGTTATGATTTATCCGAGGTACTTGTAGATGTAACCTCACAGATATTTATAAAATTCCATTATGAGCTGTCATGGGCATCTTGAAACTTACGTATCGTCATTTGCAGCATACTGCCATTACTATTATTAGTGGTAATCGTAATCGTAATCTCATAATCTCCCATTTCAAGCCCTTCGCTCAAAAGCAACGTGCAGGGCGCAGCTTATTCGCGAGTGCTGCGTAATATAAAACCGGTTGTCTAAAGTGTAGAGTCCGAGGAAGGTCAGAGCTCGGTTTCCATCATAGTCCTTAGATTTTCATCCTTTATCGTCTTACACTGCACAGGAATTTAGCCCCAACCTATATCTAAAGTCGTGTATCTCTATCAAATAACGGTTTAAAATGTAGCATTGTAAATAACATATTGCATTTTGACTTTAACAATTTGCATCGGGTTATTTTTTAGTAAAATTCTACTCAGCTCTGTAACAGTTGACTGGTTTGTTTTCAGATATATATATATATATATATATATATATATATATATATATATATATATATATATGAAAACAAACCATATATATATATCTGTAAGTCAAATTATGTCATGGCTGGATCAAAGTTGGCCAGTAGAACTACGTCACTGACCTTATTTGTATGAAAGCATGTCCTGCAGTTCTGTGGGTCCTCTCGATAAGATTGACTAGCCTCTCCTTTTAGCTCACGTTAGTGATTAATTTTGTTCTTGGTCCATTGTTATCAATTTTTCTGCTGACATTGAACCTGTCCGCATTCCATTATTGTCGAATGTGTTTTTCTCTCAATTGTTATCACATTATCTCTTTTGTCTTGCACGTTCCTTTTTTACATACTCTTTTTATCATGATCTTTCTGTCACACCATCTTATTATGCTCGTTCATTAAATGATCTTTGCCATTTGCTTTTTGGTCGGTTAACCGTCAAATGGCAATGGCCTATTCTTGTGGCAGTTAACTTGACACATCCCTTAATGTCATCGGAAACATTATATATATAACCCTCAGAGGTGCGTTCCACGGGTGTATATATATATATTCAATCTTTTGTTCACATCTAAGATGCAACAATAGAATAATTCGTACAACACGTGCTCAGCAATTGCGTTTCCCCAGGTAACAAGTTGTCAGCTTCTATAGACCCCGAAAGACATTGGAATGAAAAAAAGGCTATAAGGGCGCTACGCAAATTAAGTGCTCATCGAAGGGTTCGAGTACTGACAATCGTATTGTATAGGATGTGCTTCTCATCAAACTACATTCAGCCCAATCGAAGCATTCTACCAATGAAGATGCTAATTTACCAGGTTACGATTGTAGATGACGTTGATGATTTCATTTTTTTTAAAGATCGACTTTTTAGGCTTCTATAAACGTTGCTTTTTTAGCAAATGCCGATATTTGTATGTGCAGTTATATATATATATATATATAAGTATATAGCTACAACAAATAGGCCTACATTGGTCAAAAATAGTCACGACAAGAAATTCTTGAAATTCTGCTATAGAAACTTACTAGTTAGTTTTCTGTGCGTGCTTGGCATGAGGGAGAAAATCTCGGGCCGTCCAGTGTGGGAGGACACCGCCACCCAGTCTATATTGAAGGGCAACGATCGAAATCTCGTCAAAGACTGCTCCCTGGCAGCAGAGTAAACAGACAGCCTCCTCTGACCTCAATAACGTCGGTCTCGCATACAGATTGCTTCTGGCCGTCGGGTAAATCCGCGACGAGGGTCTAACTGTCGACGGAGGAGGCGTAAATGGTCAATAAGCAGCGGAGGATGTCCATCATCGACGGCGAATGATGACGGACTAACGAAATTCGTCGCTTACACTCATCCAACACCTCAGACCGTCGACGCCGCTACCGGCCGATAGATGGCGTTACGCTGCGTCCACCAATTGGCTAGAGCACCAGCACCAAAAGAGAAAGAAGTAGTAGCAGCCGGGAAAGTCTAGTAGCAGAGGGAGAGGTAGCAGCAGAGGGATTCGCGGAATCTGTGGGAAAGTAGCAGCTGCGGCAGCGGTAGTATTGTATTGTATTTACATATTTATATAACGCTTTTCCCAGTACAACCCAATCAGAGGCGATCTCTTAGTGCAAAAAGACATTCTATAGCAAGGGACGAACAGACGCATGAGGGCGCTATTGAGCAGAAGAGATCCTGGTTCGAGGTGCTAACAGGTCATTTAATTGATCTAAAGAACGAAGAGAACGACGAGAGGTAGTCCAAATAGGACGGTGGATAAGGACACGCAGATAGCTTGGAGCCTGACTAAAAGACGCTCTGGAAGAAATGGAGAAACTTTGTATCGAATGCGGTGCTATGAGCTGAAGTCAATGTAAGGGCTAGTCATGAGGAAGGTCTAGGTGTGTGGAAGAGAGAAAGGGTCGGTCAGAGGGAGGGAGGCGGGCAGTCAGACGGGCAGCTGAACTCAGCACCGATCCGATTGAAGAGACGACAGATGAGATTTCGGAAGATGAATAAGTAGTGAGTTACAGCAATCAATGCGTGAGCACACAGAGGCATGTACCATGGCGACGAATGTGTAAGAGAGGATAAATCGCCTGACAGCTGGAAGAGAGAGAGAGAGACAGACAGACAGAGACAGAGACAGAGACAGAGACAGAGACAGAGACAGAGAGGTGCTCAGCATAGAATCGAGTGTTGTCAAAGGACTATAGTAGAGAAGCCTATGTAAACAATCGAAACCGCTCTGAACGTAGATTATAATTGCAGCGTTGGATATGGTTGAGTTGGAGGCCTTGAGATGAGAAGTGAGGTCGAGAAAGACTGAGACATGAGATGATCGCATACAGCGGCGAATTGGTTGGACGATGAACGAAAGAGTTTGCGAAGATATTTGCTCCGAGAGTATTGTAGGAAGCTGCAAGGATAGCGATATAAGTTTAGGAGTGGATTCGATCTAGCACAAGGCCCAGTATGCGATGAAAGGATTTCTCATCCTATGACGTCATCTCAAGGACTGTATCATGTCATCAAAACAGAATCATCAGCCACGCCATTTCTTCATTGACTATAATAATACATACGAGGTTGAGTCTGGTTGACCAACAGAATCCACGTAGAGCACTGGTTATGGGACTCAGAGATGCACTCAACCCATCGACATAATCGTCGTTCTCTTGGGGGGGTCATCCAGTTCGCCATGGCTCACTTCCGAATCATCGGACCAGCACAAACCGGAAATTTGTGTACTCTATCTTTATGACGTTGCAATCACAGGTCAACGCCGCTGGTGCATCTCACGCAGTGCCCTATATCGCCCGTTTTGGGCTTTAATTCGTCGTCGATGTTGCGAGCTTGCACAAGCGTGGTCGCTGCCGATCATTCTGGAGCATCGAAACAACACAGCGTCAAAATTGATCAGAGATTCCGTATAGATAGAACAAGTTGCAGCAGCAATTTAGAGAGGCACGAAAACATGACCAACACAAAGGCTGAGAGAGTAAATTCAGACATTCTGTGACGTCGTTCTTCGTGGTGCATCATTTAGGATGAAAAGAATTTTGAACATACGGTATGCGTTAACCACAACCTGAGAACCATAAACAGGAAATTTTCGTTCGGATGCTGAACTAAACGCAAGTGATTCAATAATGTAAGGTTATAAACTGTCCATCGATTGAAGTCGAATGACACTTTATCTTCTGTGGACTAAGTGAGGATTTATTTCTTCTCTGACTTTTTCAGACGTTTCTTTATGTCGCCCCATTTCCACGGATATTGTGGCACCACCTTTGTAGGATTTCATGTTCGTATAAACCGCTGAAGTCAACCAACCACGAAGGGCTGCAAGGAAAGTCATACTTCAATTTATTTAGATGAAATGCAATGCTCGTATGAAAGGGGAACGACAAGACTCGTGCAACTTTATCACAATATCTAACGGAGTAATTGAAGGGTAATAATTGATGCCTTCAAGTCGGGGAACGGACATTCACCCCAGACATTCCCCCCTTATGTACATGAAAATAGGTAGCTAATTATAATGTAGTGCAGGAGAGTAAGACCTACTCTCCTTCAAGCCGCCTGTTGTTGTCAATACCCAACTAAACCAGCTTTGTTCCGTATAAAATCAGATTTCTTAAATGCGGCAAGCTTATATTCAACTGTAGACTATATGAAGTCGACGCGTCACTCCCCTGCGTCCAATAGCTATGATTGCAATTGTTAGAAGTGTTGACCTTGGCATTGCGCTGCACAGACTTAAGAAGCACAGAAGGAGTAATTTTTGACTTCAGTCGATTCTTAGGGACAGAACTACGAGCATCAGCCCTACTGCGTCGTTGGACAGCTGTCTGTGTTTTGTCCACTCATTTCCTGCTCTAAACGCCGAATTGTTATCATCATTGGCAAGCGAGGGCTTCGTATGCTGACGTATACGGTATGCCTAGGGTGCATTGCACTGATACAGCCCTGCCACGTCTGTCACCGGAAGAATACGTAGATCGTAATGTCTGCATTCATTCAGAGCTGTTTGGACAGTGGGCACCAATTGCTCGACTGTTAATAAGTACAAGAGTAGGTTTATTGTTGCAATTGACGCAAAGAATTCGGTCTGTAATTTCCAGCTTCTGTTCTACACCTGTCACTTGAATCTCCCCCTCATGTAGCCAATACCTCACAGTTGTTCATCTGATGGTTGCTCTTCAAATTCGGTGAAACTGTTGAAACGTCGGTTGCCCATGCCAACGACCTTTGAAATGCATGGTCAGAAATTGATCGAGCTTCCTTTTGTAGCGCAGATGTACCTCCTACATGCGAACAGAGGCGCAACCAGAACATTTTCCTGGGAGCACTTGTACTGCAAATGCCAAAGGCGTGAAGCAGCGTACTAAAATCACCCCAAACCCCCACCCCAATAAGAGAAAAACTCATTGGAATTGGGTAAATTTTGTGGGTCGACTTTTTTATCCAGGGGTGATCAAGCATTCCCCTCTGGTTGCGCCTCTGCGTGCGAAGATCGAGGCCGACACATCGTGGCATCAATGCCCATCATCAGCATCAAATCACGTCATCGACGACTGCCTGACACTCGCGCTTTTAAGAAGACGTCGACTCATTCAATCTCTGATGCTGAAGAAGAAATTATTACGCTCACTTATTAGATGACTTACACAGTATTACATGTAGGCTACATGCAGTCTCAACTACGAACGCATGTATTCCTTAAAGATGTAATGTAACGCGATGTAATCATACATGTATATAGCGCCTCTTGAAGAGTCATTCATCCGAGGCACTCATGACCTAGCGACGAAAACCAGGATCGAACCAAATGGTCATCAAGCGATCACGGAACTTATGTAAAAGAGACGAAGGAGATCATGTCGCAAGACTCTACAGCCAGCATTGTTCTAGAATATTGGATTGATTAGAGTCAGGTTTCTGTAGATGTTCTGGTTGAGGGGATGACGTGACCTATTGCACAGCAGAGTAGAAGAAATCTGTGGCCAGGTATGGACGAGGAGACCAGACATAGAACTTACAATAACTCAAGGCAATTACGCATAAGCGTTAGGATCTTACTATACTCAGTGCGTTTGTGCATTTCTTTCCGCATGGAGCTGGATGCGTAGGCCTGTAATGCCAAAGGTGTACATATCCTGAATCAGAGACTGACCGAAGAGTCTAGGATAGACTGCAGTTGTTAATGCGGGAATGAGTTAGTCCTGTGTACACAGCGTTGTCTAATTAAATCAACCTCTGAGCATATGAATGCATGCTTAATGGTCGTGGCCGTTTGATTTGCTACCCAACGGCATATCGTGCGTGACGAGTCATGTGCACTGAATCTGGCGCAGGTGGTAGAAGCACGTTCGTCGGTAGGTCTACCTTCCCATATATGCTCTGAAAGGATCGATTTCTGGTCCTATTTATATATACAATGCCGAAATGTGTAACGTTGTCTAATCGCTTGAATGGAAACATCCGAATGGTTGAAAAAAATCATTGCATCATTGCTTGATGTCAATGAAACAGCGCCATATCGAGGCCACTGGGCAGTGAAGGAAGGAAGAGGGAAAGAAAGAAAGAGAAACGGGATTAAAGGCAGGGAGAAAGATAGGAAGCAAGACAAAAGGAATTAAGTTAGAAAGGAAGAAAGGGTGGAATAATAGGAGCAAAGGAAGGAAGGAAGGAAGACAGAAATGAGAGAACCAGCGAAGAATGGTAGAAAGAAAGATATGAAGGATGAAAGAAAGGAATGAAGAGCGGAAGAAACGATGGAACGGTAGAAGTACGATTGTAGTGGTTGGTTGCAGTCCCCCAACTATCAGTGGTCTGCATGGCAAGTTAGAAGGGAAACCATTGCATCACTGATGAACGCACGATTGTATTTTTTTATTGGATGAAAAGATGGAAATAGAATTAAAGAAAGGGAGAATGGAAGGAAGGAAGAAGGATGCATAGACGAACAAAATGAAGGATGCAAGGAATGGAGAGAAGAAGGAAAGAATGAAAGTGCGACGGCGTGTCTGCCTTTTTATTGGTTAAATGCAGTCATGGTCGATCGGTCGCCAGTGGCAACGCACTGACTTCACACTCTGCACAATGCAGATGTTATAACATTGAGTCGATTGTCGGACGCCCTACGCGCAGCCGCGCATTCCTTAACATTCTCAGCAGAACTGAAAAGTGTTATACACCGACGCACAGCGCCCTCGTCTTTGTGGTTTGTTAGATGCTATTTCTGACGGATGAAAGACTCAATGTCTTATAAAATAAATATATAACTATATCTTCAGTAAGAACAGTACAAAGCATACAACTTGAGTAGAGGGTTATTAAGAATTCAAGAAGCAGGTGACGAGGCCGCTGTAACAAGCACAACGATAAGCAACAACTCTTGTGGTTACATAAGACACGAAATCGAGAGCTACGATATTATCTGAAGCCATCATAACACAATCTCTTAAGGTTTTGACAAGATGACTTTACTCATTCGAATCTGAAACTCTCAGCCAGCCTACTCCTAGATCTGTAAAGACTCCAAACACGACTCCTGTGTTTTCGGATTAAAAACTAATCGGAAACGCCCTTTTGAAGACAGTCTCGTCGCACTCCCAAGTCATTTAGCTTAGAAGCCTAGCAAGCATATTTAAGAACCGGCGTCTACTTTCAACTCTCAGCCATAGTTTATTGGTAGCGTGCATCTTGCATAATTCACACACAGGTAAAACTGTCCCCAATTGTATGCCATATGCATCGTGATAATATGCATTTATATCAGCATTATCAGGCATCACATTAAGTAACAATTATGGATAATCTTAGGCTAGAAACTGATTAAAAATTTTTATATACACATTAACTGGTTGTGAACGTAATTTTTTGATAATTAGTAAAATAGTTTTCAGCGCAAGTTTGAATTGAACATTTATACGTTTGGAAGGAAGGAAGGAAGGATGGAAGGAAGGAAGGATGGATGGATGGAAGGATGGATGGATGGATGGATGGATGGAAGAAAGGAAGGATGGATGGATGGATGGATGGATGGATGGAAGAAAGGAAGGATGGAAGGAAGGAAGGATGGATGAAAGGAAGGAAGGATGGATGGATGGAAGGATGGATGGATGGATGGATGGATGGAAGAAAGGAAGGATGGATGGATGGATGGATGGATGGATGGAAGAAAGGAAGGATGGATGGATGGATGGATGGATGGATGGATGGATGGATGGATGGAAGAAAGGAAGGATGGATGGATGGATGGATGGATGGAAGGAAGAAAGGAAGGAAGGATGGATGGATGGATGGATGGATGGATGGATGGAAGGAAGAAAGGAAGGAAGGAAGGAAGGAAGGAAGGAAGGATGGATGGATGGATGGAAGGAAGGAAGGATGGATGGATGGATGGATGGATGGATGGATGGATGGATGGATGGATGGATGGATGGATGGATGGATGGGTGGAAGGAAGGAAGGATGGATGGATGGATGGATGGATGGAAGAAAGGATGGATGGATGGATGGATGGATGGATGGATGGATGGAAGGAAGGAAGGATGGATGAAAGGAAGGAAGGATGGATGGATGGATGGATGGATGGATGGATGGAAGGATGGATGGAAGGATGGATGGATGGATGGATGGATGGATGGATGGATGGATGGATGGATGGATGGATGGATGGATGGATGGATGGATGGATGGATGGATGGATGGAAGGATGGATGGAAGGACGGACGGACGGACCGACGGACTGACGGACGGAGGGATGGATGGATGGATGGACATAATGTATAGTATGCTTGCATGCACCATGCGTGCAAAACATACGTTCCTGTGGCTGAGTGGGTGTGTGATATTATATGTGAAATATAATATGTGTTTCTAATCCTGTTTCAACAGTGGAACATCACGATCTGACCATTCGCCTCTTTCGCTGCTGTCGTCGTCGTCAACGCCATCTTGTCTGTCTAGTCGGTCATTTCACAAGCGAAGCGTATCGACCTGTGTAGATGGCCATAGGATCATTGCAGTTGGACCTAGTCACGATATTGCCCGTGATTAGCCGTAAAATGGGCGTTAATTCCCAGACTAATGGGACATTAGATTGTCGCTAGGATTTGCCGTGTTCCACTCGTTCGTCATGGTGCATGGCCATCTCAGTGTGTTGCATTGCAGCAGCCAATAGCACGTCCTGGAAGCAACTTATGTGAAGCTGAGTCGCTATAGTTCCAGTTTACACCCACATCATAAAATTTTACGCATTATATGCATAGTTGTCTGCATTGCCACATAGCTTCACTAAACAAGTGAAACATGAGAGGTACAGATCTCGAGCGACTGAAGCAATTCATGTGCAACCAACATAATAGTGGTTTTCTGTTTGCTACCTGATTCGTTGCACACGAAGCCATTAAAATTGGCGATTTGTAGTTGAGTTAAACAATCCTTAAAATGAAACCGATTTGTGGATATTCGTTGCTGGTGTCCTATTCCTTGATTCAGTATACAAAAAACTTTGTAATCGGCCTTTACTTAGATGCAAGGTTTAGGCCTACGTGCTTATAGACCCCAAGGACGACGCATGTGAACTGAACGACGGAGAGGAATAATAATATTATAGTAAAAGACTTCACGGCGAAGCGGTCTATGAATCGACTCACGTAGAAAGCTGGTTGGCTGGAACCTAATTTATCTGTTGTTGTTCTATCTCTTGGCCATTGTCTATATGCGCTGATAATGAAAACTAAAAGCGCAGACAGCAGAAGGCAGCAGTCGAATCAAGCGAAGGAGTATTTGTTTCTATAGTATTTGCCATCCATCGCAGTCACACAATCGAAGAGGAGCCTCCAAGTGTATGTTGACATCCAGGCCACTTGGGATGAAGTCGGTGGCTGGAGGAAGCCCGGCAGGGAGGGACTCGGCCCCCGACGGACTGTGTTAGCAGCCTCATAACCTCTTCTGGGAGCTGCAACTCGACGCCTATAACATGTGCCGCTCCATATATTCCCCTCTCCGTTTCCACTCTATGTTATTAGAGAGACAGAGACTATGCCTATGTTGTTAAACATAGGCCATATATGCTGCAGTCTGCTTCATGTATGTACAGCTACAAACCTGTCATCACTTCGTGCCAGCCCATAAATTTTCGAATTTTATCAACATTTTTGCGGTGCGCAACACGTTCCGGAATAAAATTGAGGATATTATTATGTGCCGCCGCGTTCTGTTGATTGTCTGATCGTGCTGAATGTTCGGCCAATGTCTGGCGGTTCTGTTTTTTTCGTTTCATCGACGCCAATTATTATCCTGCTTTCGAGCATAAAAGCAAATGAGGAGACGCTCGTGAGATTATGTGCTCATCGTCGACCTCTGGCAATGGAACATCGTCTGACTAAAAGTTGAGCTTATGCAATGCCGTTCTGCATGGTCACTTCTGATGGTCACTTCTGATGGTCACTTCTGCATGGTCACTTTTGCATGGTCACTTCTGATGGTCACTTCTGCATGGTCACTTCTGCATGGTCACTTCTGATGGTCACTTCTTCTTCGTTGTAAATTTCTTGGTTGTTGGGGCTTTGCATAATATTCACATATACTGCTCATAACAATATACTGTATAATGACTTAAGAACAGATTGGAACAAACCTGCCACATCGAGTGATTTTGACTAAGCACCTACTTATAAGCGCTGCCTTCAACAGCTACGTTTTCTAAAACACAAATTTCTTCTACAATTCTCTAATTGCTTACTTAATACACTGAGGCGTATTTAAAAACATGCATGCCTACATGAACACAGTATCCAATAGTAATTACATGTATGTCGCTATTTGCATTAATCTTCTAGTTGAATTTTTTTTGCTCTTAAATATCTAAAACGTTACATTTTAGTTAGACGACCTGAACTTGATCTTCTTGCTACATTTGTATTAATAACAACATTTGCGCTGTATTATCCAATAAGGAGAACTTCAGGTCTGCCTTTTGCAACCTATGGCGCAGATATTGCATACTGTTTTTTTATGATGTCTGAACTGGCTGCAGTAAATGAACGAACAAAACAGACGAATAAATAAGAGAGGTCTCCGATTACCACTGACATGATTATACACATAAACATCACCATTATGGGTAACGTGTTTATATGACGCCCTGAGTGCACACGAGTTTTTATTTGATTTGATCGGCTTGCAAGAAGTAAAACGTTAACAGCGGCATATGATATACAGACTGGAAGACGTTGTTAACTGATGCGGCTGATCGGTTCGTTCGACGCTTCATATCTAAAACAGCCACTGGCAGTTAACGCATATAATTATACATTACATTTGATCATCGCTCTGCATTCGGGCCATAATTTTTTTATTCACCTCCCTTGCGGCCATCGTCAGTGGCGGTTTTAGGTTTCACACCTGACAAGCACAGGGGAGGAGAGGTCAAGGACTTGAAAGAAGTCAGTTTGGTGCTTGGATCAGTGTTATAAGAAATCCAAAAAGACATGTGTCTTGGCCAGAGTTTCCATGGACTCAATTTTCATGACCCGACCCGACCATTAAAAATAGACCCGACCCCATCCGACCCGACTTTGGTGCTAATTTTACTAAATTATTTGTCGTCGAAATCTAATGTCGCAAAAGCGCAGCACAGTCAGACCGCCATATCAATCAATCAGTCAATCAAAAATACCTGATATAACGCCCCTTCAAGATAGCTACTCAGAGACGCATAATATTGATTTGCGAGGACGTATCAGAAAAGAGACCATTCGTTTATTCCTTTTATTTGAGCCTAAATGTGCTTTCTCCATAAATATATGCAAAAAAGAATTCCGGATATTAATATTGGATACGCATGTCCCTGCGTTGCCTCCTCAGCTAACTCACACGTTTGTAATAAATGCCCTGACCTTTCATTTTTTCATAAATTCATGAGTAATTGTTCCATACGGTAGCTTGAGCCGAAATCGGTGTAAAAAGGAACAAATCCAGTGTTGCCCTGCGTTTTTACGCTAATTCCTTCGACATATTCATTTTATTTGATTGTAACTGATTAACATTGTTAACATTGTGGAAATCACTGAGTTGAAAATTAATCTCTGCGAACAATTGGTGGGTTGAAATGGGTCCGGGTTTGGAACCAGACCCAAATCGAACCGTCAGGATCTTGACCGAATCCGACCTGCCTAATCTACAGATATTCGTGACCCGATCCGATCCGGCCCGACATGACACGCGGGTCCACCCGACCCGTGAACAACTCTGTTCTTCGCTATTAAAGATTGTAAACCTCTGGCACATTCAAGCTTTCATCGTTTTTTCAAAGATCAACTGCCGTTTTCCGTCTAAGTGCATCATGGTAAGAGAATCATCTAACTAGCTCGGATATGATGCGATCTATGTATAGTGATTAATCTTTCCTAATAATATGAAACCCACCAACTATAAGGGAGGTCCATCATCGACATTTTTTTTTAAATGATCTTGTTTCATACGTTTTATGTTTTACGAAAATAGCGAATAGCGAGCAGGCCTAGTGGCTTGTCTCGCCAGATACATGTATTGATTCTAGATTTGTAGATATTCGATGATGGGCTACCTCTGGATAAAATACAGTAACGGAGGAATTATATTTATTAATTCCTTTGGCTCCTAAATAATATGTCTTTGTGCCTATATTCATTATTCATACCAGTGTAAATAAAAATATAATGTAGCCACTGGATGATATATAAATCGCATATTAGATTATATTTCCTAAACGCGGTCACTCTGTCCACTTCGACGCGACGTCTCAACAGTTTCATCAACAGCAGGATTGAAACGGCGACTGGGACACGTTGCTATGGCAACAATGGGTCATTGCCACAATTCTTACTTTGCACCTCTACCTTGGGGAACTGTGAGTGTCTATAAATAAATATGTTTTGCCCGCATTTCTCTTGAAAGAGGCAAAAAGAGACAGTTAAATATTTAACAAGGTCTTACAAGTGAACACGCGAGGAGTGGCGCTGAACAGATGCATCACGTGTCATCAGAATATCACAAAAACATGTGTAAAAATAGGAAAAATTTATAGTCGACCAGAAACAATAAGTTATCCAACTCTTCTCTAAGAAGTTCGCCCCTAATGGCAATACCCTCTAAACAATCCAGAAATCGTTAGCTTCCTAAACAGAGCTACGGTCAAATTCAATTTATCCACCTAACACCATCATAATATGAATGTCTTAGGTGGATAAATTGAATTTTATTTTACCATTGGCCTAATAGACTATACACGAACTAATGTCAAGCCCTAGACTATACACGAACTAATGTCAAGCCCACCTGGAAAAAATTTCAACAATTAACCTTAACAATGACAGCGCATCTAATCTATTTTAACGGTTGAATAAAGGACTCATACGTGCGCTTTTGTTATTGGCAAATATCGTTCAACAAAAGACTGCTGCATCCGGCGACTCATGGCGTCTGTTCCATCGATAAGGATAGAAATAATTAGATTTCTGAACATCTTCATTCATCTCATCCCCAACCGTAATATATTTATTTTGGGTGTCTTTGCGTTTGTATCGATTAGTCACTGATCCAACCAGAGACTTATTGAAGCAACTTTGGATCCACCCATAAAACGTTCATAAATGTCATTGTCATATCTTACCGTCTAACTAGCTGAAACATTTCCTAAAACTTCTGGAATTTTGGTTGAGTCCATCAATCGTTGCCCCGTTTCCCTTTGTCCTCTTTAAATATATTTTGGATAACAGAGAGCATAAAAGTATCATCAGCATTTACCATATTGTCAATCCTTGCTTTAGTCAATTTTGTTTAGTATTGGCTCCACTAATCATTTTAACTACAGTATCTAAATTTCCACCCAAAGTCCTTTACACTTTGTCTTTGTATTCGTAGAATTTTGAAGTCTGCAAAAATTTGAGTGTTGTTGAAATCGGCAAACAGTGTCGTGTATTTTTCACAGATATTGTCTCCTTCTAAGAGCAAAAAATGCTAGGCCTTGTTTATTTAAATTGATTTACATGAAAATGGAAAATGGCGGCTTTAGGCCTAAAAGCAACAGCAGCATTGGTCGCTGCGAATATTATTCAAACTATATTTGTATTATCCGATATTAATAATAATAATAGCAATAATAATAATAATAATAATAATAATAATAATAATAATAATAATAATAATATCAACAACAATAATAATAACAATAATAATAATAATAAAAGTAATAATAATAGTAACAACAATAATAATAATTATATCCGTTTAATTTCAAACTGACAAACCGAAGTACAGTATATGAACGAATGATGACGAGTTATTACAGAAGTAGAATTTAACCGTCGGCAACCAGGCAGTACGCCCATTACGCTATACGTCTTCATTTTTTTTAGCAAACGACGCCTAGCGAAGGAAGGAAAAGAAGTCAACCCTAGGGGAATAGACCATGATATGGGTATCTAACTCGATTCCTCGGCTCTGCGTCCCAGTGTTTTGACCACTACTCTACGCCCCCGCCTCCCCCCTCCGATATAACGCAGAGTTTCGCTCAGAGGATGGATGGGTTGAGATAACCAATCGTCGAGTCCTAACTACAAGTCACATGGATCAGAAGATTTACTCTTTAGCTTTGCGTTGACAATGACTTCTATGTTCTGAGAATAGGCATTAATGATTTTCATGAATGATGAATGATGATTTTAGACCAGACAACTGCGGATCTGCTGAATTTGCATATCTTTATAATTTACAATTTCTTTTCTTAACAAATCTTAGACAAGACAGTATTCCACGTTATTGTACTCTCGGCCACGCAGCGATGCCCATATATTTGTTGGTTGGTGCGCCTCCTCCGCCACCGCCGCCGACCAGCACTGACCTGAGCGTCGCCGTCGACAATATGAAGTCGGCGCATGGCTCTAGTATCATCTGAGTCTTCAAGGCGTCTGAAGTTAGCAAAGAATTATTTTACAATTGATATATTATTAACACAGAAATTTGACAAAGAGAATCAAAACGCATCCACGTCTACTCGGAGGTGATTAGGGGACTACCAGTGAGGAAGGGAACTTAGAAAATATGAGACCATAAGTTATTGGTTGTATGTGATGCCTTTAGTATACTCTCGTCGTTAACAACCTAACACTTTGGCTTCTCAGTCGCATTTTCTGCAATTTCATGGTTAAAGTGTAAAACACTTAAGTAGACGCTGGATTGATGAAAAAATGCCGTTCAGTCCAAACCTAAATTCTGCTTCTATTCGGAAATATGATGTTTTAAACATTAAAAATCATTTAAAATGTTTGTTGAGATGTCAATTATAAATAACCAAAAGTTAATGAATCAGCTTGTTACGTAAATAAGCTGTGACAATTTCTTGATCTAGTGTCACGAAGAGACATAGGAATTGCCAGCCCTGTGCATATTGGACCTTGAGATATGGACATCCTTTCGATCGATGGACCGGAAACCGAAAGACATGTCTGCTTTGTCAGGTCCACATGTCACGCAGTCACGGTCGATCGGTTATCGATTGCAACACACTGACTGCCCTCTGTTCTTCTCCATTGAGATGTATTTACATTGAACCTTTTCGGCTGACATTTCATAACATTCTCAGTTGAAGCAAAGTATTATACACAGACACACAGATAATTTGTCTTTGTGATCAATATCTGGCGTAGAAATTGATTGTATATTTAAATATAAATACTCTGAGTTTGAACGTAATACGGGGATAATTAGTTAATTGTTAAATAGCTTCCAGCGCCAGTTTGAATTAGACGTAGTGTTGTTAGCTATTTATAGCACGGGTTGATCACGCACAAGCGGTTAGGCAGGTGTGAAGTGATCACGTGTTCTGCTAGCCGGATGCGTCTGCAGGTGTTTGGCGGTCATGCATCGAGTGCTTGCAGAATTGATATGACGTCAACTGACGAGCAATTAGGCCTATCACTTGGGCAATCGCAATGGAAACTGTAACGCCTGCGTTGTGATGAAGCGCCGGGTTTTGGAGAAACCCACATTTGAAAAAGAGCGAACAATTTCACGTTTATGTATCCAATGAATCAGTTGGACGTTATATAGCGCCATTGCACGCTCCATACAAGTAGGCTAGTCGCTAAGCACAAGCAAATTAAGTAGCAAAGTAATACGGCACACTAAGACAATGGGCTAATGCTGCCAATCTTCGCCATCCAGAGGCGCGTTTACAGAAAACGTAGCCCTATGCGCAAACATTTTTGGGGCCCTTCTGAATTTACACTGAATCTGAGGGTCCATCTATAAATGACGTCACGCGCCTATTGTAGGGGTCTTCATCTGTGACGATTTGTGACGAAGGGGAGGGTAGTCTGAGATATGTGACGTAGTGTCATCATATCAAATATCGAAATACGTAACTTTATTTTAAAATTTCACTCAATTGAACAGTGAGCCAACTTCTGGGAGAGAAGATCTAGTATCATGACACGCAGCCTTCGCTTTTACCAACACACAGCTAACCGAGCTGATATTGATATCGACATTAATAAAGCAATTATGAGTTACCACAACACTCTTGTCATGTGAAGGGGATTTGGGGCTACCTGAGATGTCATTTTGTGAATGCTTAACTGCATAAATAGAGAATATATTATATTTAAAATAATTCAAACATCAGACATGCTGTTTTTATTAACAGTTTTTATTCATTCGGAGGTCCCTGAGAGGTTATTTTGTATGAAATGCTACATTGTATTTAATGTTTTCATTTGGGGACCCACGAGAATGGCGCCGAGATGTTATTTTGTATGAAAAATAGGTTCATTCATTTGGGGGCCCCTGAGATGTTACATTGTATTTAATGTTTTCATTCATTTGTGAGCACTTGATATGTTATTTTGTATTTAATGTTCTCCCTGTCGACGGTGAAGATAGGAACGACCTTAGAGAAGAAGAAGAATGTTCGAGATGGCGACGATCGCTGAGCGTCGTTGAGTGGTGCGCTTAGAGAGAGGTCAACGCCCAGCGGCCCCATTGTCGTCTCCAGAAAGCACTCCATCTGTGTCCCATTGTTTGTCTATTTCTGTCGCTAACCACCTGCAACTGCGTTCATCGATTCCTAAAATGGATCTGAGATTTTCTCAACCATAGCTTTCTTCATAGCATGCATACTACAAGCGCAGATGGAGATTTAAAGCGGCGCTATAAAACTGTCTACGTCGACAGCTTGCATTCAGTGGTGCGTGAGTCGCACGCTACAAAGGATGCTAATGGTGCTGACGATCGTAATGCGGCTGCTGAGACAAATGACAATGACAGTCGTCAGTCTCCTGTTGCGGAGGAGGGCTGAGACAAGCAGACACTGTGAGTCTGCTTCCGCATCGTTGTAGGAATCTTTGTCCCTGCTTTTATTTATTAGTTTACGAATCAGGAGCTTCAAACGCCTCAAATGCGCTTCTGACCATTCGATGAATGTATGCGTTCATGTGTGCATGCGTGTGTATGCATGTATTTGTGTACATATTAGTATGTATGTATATTATATAAATATATATTTATGTAGTACTAGCTGGGGCATCAGGTGCCCGATATAAAGACAGGGTTTTGGCCCTCTACTCGGTGTCCAAGGTGTTCCCCAAACGAGCGGCGAAGGTTTCGAGTGAATAGCTCTAAAAGCGTACAAATGCATGAACGGAGAGACAGACACATAGGCCTACACAGAATCTAGATATACATGTAAATAAATAGTTTTTATAGTACATAACCACTTGACCGCTTGCGCAAACGATACTGTATACCTGAGACGTGTACGATATGTCGCTGGTGACACGATCCCGGCGAATAAAAAGGAAACTATGCTTTTACGGGTGTGTGAGAGGTGCGCCGTACGTTTTTGGCCCTGGAGACCAGAAAGAGGACGGCTTCGGGTTTAGTAATCCCTCTACTGCGTGTCCCAGGTGTTCCCCGAGCCAACGCTAATGGCAAAGGTTTCGAGTCATAGCTGTAAAACTGTGTCAATGCATCGCCGGACAGAATGACACACAGAAAGTCTTCTTTATTTATAAGATGTATATACGTACAAGTATGTAATGAAGAGAGTTTTTCGTGTAGAGTGGCTCAGACGGCGGGTTGTGCTGTTGCAGGCTAATCAGTAATCACGTAGAGCATTACACTTTTCTGGCCTAGTCATTTCGTCGCTCGTTTTCGGTCTCAGTGCTGCCCTTAATGTGACCATAACATAACAAATATTTATATAGCGCATAGCGAAACTATAGGAAAAGTTCATTAGCGCCGCTCCTGATCCAACTAAATCAACCCTCGTGCAAAATGAATAGAGTTTTAAGCGCATGCGGAACATAAAAGGAAATACATGTCTATAATATGACACGTTCAGCTCTAGTTTTACGAAGAAGGTTGTTCTGAGTTGAATTGTCGCGGGATGGGCCATGCATTGACAAGAAAAACACCCCGGTCGGTCGAACATAGGGCCTTGTCAGTTAATATAACATGGTCTCGGTCTCAATCTATATGTCATCTCGTATGATCTGAGACGTGTGTTTTAATTAAGTAGCCTACTTTTGATGTATGACCTACGTTTGCGTCATTATTCTAGTTCTTATGTCTTACATATATAGCCCTATATAAATATATATATGCATGTTTTTCGTATATATAAATATATATATAGGGTCGATTAATTCATGACTTCATTAATTCATGAACCACATCACTCATAATTATTGAACATAATATACCAGAGTGAAATATTTTCATGTAAAATGTAGGCTGCGAGAGCTTCTCTTTGAATTAGACGACCGAAATACATCCCAAATTTACTTAGGTCTTTATACTCCTAATCTATATATACCTTTAAGACTGCTTACAGAGGTAGCGATCTCGTTTGACAGGTGGGGGGGACACCCAATGAGAGGGATAGGAAACGTGGGGGAACGCACGTATAACGTGCCCCCTCTCTGTAAAAGGTGGGGGACATGTCCCCTTCGACCCCCGGGATCGCCGCCCCTGACTGTTTGTTGTGTAGGTATCACGCTTTGTCTCTGATTCAAAAGATACAGATATGGCAATTAGGTCATTTCAACTCCGCAATTACCTATCCGTATTAGTATCACATTAGCCTACATTTTGTTTCTACATTAGTCCTTACTGTGCTATCAATCGTGGCCAGGAGAAATCGCAGTGATTTTTAACACAGAGCGAACGTCTTCTAAACCACGTTAAAGTTTCTTATGTTATTACTGAGAAATCTCATCTGAAACAGCTCAATCTAGTAGGCCTTTAACTGATTCGCCTCATCTTTTTTGAGTTTGCCCTTTGACTCTAAATTCTCTTTCTAGTGTCGCGTAAATTTGTTGTAGGCCCCTACGCGTTTTCCATGGTGACCGTCTGTTAATTTTTTTCAATTACGATTCTATTCTGATGAGATCCATCGTTTGAATGGATGTCACGACATTCAAGTTTCTGCTGATTATTGTCGTTCCTCTGATTTCACGACGGCGTTGATTTTCTGTCAAGAAATGGCAATTCAAATTCACTGAGAGTTATCCAACAGGATGCTCGCTGCTTATTCAGCGTAATAACGTATTCTGCACGACACATCTGCCGAGAGTTCGAAGGTACAGGACACCATTAGTCGAGGAAGCAATTAGCCAGCAGCAGCAGCGACCTAAGCGGAAGACACTCAGCCTTAATTCTGTTGTAATAATTATTAGACAATTTCTCACACGACAAAACAAACCGAACCAAATTACTAATTCGATGCAATCGGCACAAACCAAAGGACGGACAGCGCGTAACAGACTGCAAACTGTTCATTGTTTAAGAAAATATTCTTAATTCAGCATACAATGCACTTCTACTTCCACGAGACTGTGACTAAACTAAAACAGTACTTTGTAGTCTAATGAAGCCGACGCGATAATTATGTTCCCTCTCCACCGTAATTCAGACCACGTGGCATACATAGCTCCCGCATCATTGAAGAGACAGACTTTGAAAATTAATGTGACCTTCCTGTTTCTGCGCATAAAGTACATAAATTTATCGACCAAGGGCGCTAATGTACAAAAACTCATAAAACTTTATATAGATGAAAAGGTTTGGGCACTGTGTGTTAATTTCTATTGAGAAAAAACTTGAAGAACTCGACCACTTCTTTTGTGCTCTTTATGGGTAGGTTAGCAGCAATTTTTATTTTGCATTTACGGAACATTTTAATTTTCAATAAAAATGCTTGATTGAAAACATTTTAATAGGTAAGCGTTAGAATTATGTATGATGTTTAAGCATACAAAGTCATTTATTTCTCAAAATAAGCCTAGCCTACACACGGTTCAGCATAACTTTCCAAACAGCATTAAATCTAATTATGGAACATCGGAAATCCTGAACTTGTGGTAAGGTTAATAATACACTCGACTGCGAGAATAGTTCTCATTGTCCTAAGTCTATATTATAGAGATATAATGCCATTAAATCTGCCTGTGTCCATTTATAGGCTGTCAATGGTGTGGATTTGAGGAAATGGTGGCCACACCTATTTACTGTTCACAGAATTTTGATTGTCGATTCGGAAGCAAGGCAACCTATCTAGTTGCAAGGGGTGTTACTTATCTTACGCGCTGGATAATTCGAGTTAATTGTCACAGTCCGCCGTTGTACCTATTCTTTGTCCGCTAAATACTTATCGACATGCTAATTAACTTCGGCTGTGATCAGCATCATTAAAGATTCTGTTACTGCTTTGTGTTCTTTATAAAACAATACAATCAGAGATGTGAACGGGCATCTGGTTGACAGCCAGATACCCGTGCAGCAAAGTTCCGATCGGGTACACGTGTAACTGCTCATAACGACGCTGCAATCGGAAAAATACGGTTAGTTTGGATATATGCCTTAATGACCATTTAAGAGCACATCTGTACTCGTGATCGTAATCGTAATCTCCAAATTTCTAAAGCGCCACTTTAAAGCTAAGCGCAGGGCACCAGCTTATTCACGAGCGCTGCGTCAAATCAAAAGGGTTGTCCAAAGGATAGTCCGTGGGCGGTCAGAGTTCGGTTTCCAGGAGGTCAGCAAGGAGGCAGAGTAGCTGTTAAGGAGGGTGTGGCTTTGGTCTAGGATTGACAGGTGGGATGTCAAGTAGTGAGTCTGGGTAAGAGTTTTTAAAAGGTGGGACTTAAGTTTAGAATGGAAAGCCCGGGGTGTGATGGACAGAGGCGCTAGGGACAGATGATACTGCATGACAGGAAATGATGGCGAAGGAACCGAGAAGGCACGAAATTCAGGAGGTAGGTCGTTCCAGAGACGAGATGAGGCGTTTGATATTGCGCGGTTGGAGAACTTGAGATTAGATGTAATCGGAGGTCGAGTGAGGATGAGGAAGGGGACGATCGCGTAGAGCGGGTTGGCTGGATGGTGAAGAGTTCGCGAAGATATTTGGGCTGTGAATATATTATGGAGTTGTAAGTTAATGATAAGATTTTGAAATGAATGCGCTCTGGGATTTTTAGCCAGTGAAGTGATTTGAGGATTGGGGTGATGTGATGATGCTTGGGTGTTCTGGTGACGGCTCTGGCTAATGAGTTTTGGATTAATTGTAAACGTTTGATTTGTGTCGCTTCAAGGTTGAGGAAGAGGGAGTTGCAGTAGTCGAGCTTGGAGTGGACGATGGAGGTAGCAACGGTAGAAGCTGTTTAGAAGTCGAGCATTTGGGTCGGATGCGGCGGAAGTCGCGAATGTGCATGAAACAGGAGCGAGAGAGGTTTGAGGTGTGATTGGAGAAAGAGAGATGAGGATCGAATGTTACGCCAAGATTTCGGACTGGGGCATCCGAGGTGAAGGGAAGGGATGAAGAGTTAGTGGGTAAGTGAATTGCAGGGTCGACGGCCCTAAATATTAGTTCCCACTCTAGTAACAACATAATCAAAATCCCTTCGCACAAACACACAGGACACCTTCCACAATCACTGCATTCCAAAATGTCGCCCAACATTCTGATTAGTGAGCAGGAACCCTGCATCAGGACATTATTCCTAGTGTTTGGTGTTTCTGCAGTATTCTTCTAGTATTCAGCCAGGCAACGCACGGTTCAATTAGGCCTACTAGTCATACTAATGTGGCCTAAGGATTTTCGCAGTTTATTCAATTGCGATTCTCAACACCAACCTGACCGATCCTCACGAGGATCGGTCAGATTAACTTGGACCCTAACCGACTCACACAACTCCAGTCACGACTGAGTTTCGGGTGGAAAATGTACCCAGAAAGCATTTTAAAATATTTTGATAACTAAAAATGCAATACAGACCATGCGTAGAATTTCCGCATCCATGAATGCAGCGATCTCACATCGTTCATTCTTACGGTGGGTCAATAATATATGCAGCTCATATAAGTATGAACAGCGGCACCTGATGATCTCATGGTGTGATAGGTCATTAATAATAGATATACTGCACTAAAAAAATAACGCTTCATCAAGATTCGCGGATTTTTTTATAGCATTGCCGCATATAGAACGGGCATATAAAGCGTACAGACTTTTAAGACTTCGTTCAAATGTCCTGCTCTGATGAGGCCCAATGCCCTACTCTGGTGGTGGCCAAGGGCCCATCCATATATTAGGTACGCAAAAAAATCTACTCTAGTGGTGTCCAATACCTTATTCTGGTACTCTGGTGGTGGTCAATACCCTACTCTGGTAGTGTCCAATAAACTACTCTGGTGATTGCCAATACCCTGCTCTGGTGGTGTCCAATGCCCTACCCTGGTGGTGGCCAATGCCCTTCCCTGGTGATGCCCTACTCTGGTGGTGTCCAATGCCCTACTCTGGTGGTGTCTAGTGCCCTACTCTGGTGGTGTCCAATGCCCTACTCTGGTGGTGGCCAATGCCCTACCCTGGTGATTGCCAAAGCCCTACTCTGGTGGTGTCCAATACCTACTCTGGTGGTGGTCAATGCCCTACTCTGGTAGTGTCCAATAAACTACTCTGGTGATTGCCAATACCCTGCTCTGGTGGTGTCCAATGCTCTACCCTGGTGGTGTCCAATGCCCTACTCTGGTGTTGTCAAATGCCCTACTCTGGCGTTGTCAAATGCCCTACTCTGGTGGTGGCCAATGCCCTACTCTGGTGGTGTTAAATGCCCTACTCGAGTGGCGAACAATGTTCACGTGAATTCGACGCAAGATCTCTTTGCATTCAACCATCGTGAAACTTTGAAAACAGAAACTCTTTTAGAGTCGAATGAGAAGACTGAGATATCAACCAAATAAACAGCATAAAGCGAATAGATGATACCATAAATTTACGGGGCACTTAATCCGAGATGAATTTAACGCCTCTCTATTTGCGAAAGATCTTGAGAGTGGGGCCTGTCATAGATGTTTTGCACGATGTCAGTTGAGTAGAGCGGAAGTCTGTCGCCAGCACCACGCTGTAAGATAAACATCACAAAATTTGATTGACTACAAAGCAGGTCGTGCCGTCATTTGCAAGAGACGTAGTGCGCTGAAGCGTGCGCTCATCATATAAACGAGATGAATCTAGGAATTGTTTGGCTTGTGATTAGAGTCATACATGTGCCACATATTCGTGTGCGTGGCAAATACAACGTATCCGAGACGGAAATCCGGGCTCGTGCGAATTACGAAGGCCTGTTTTAGGATGAGATGGCAAATAGGAAAATAGGTCATCATTGTGACCCCGAGCGAACCCGAGCAATATCCTATGTAAAGATGATGTTCCGATTGAGGTCAGGATCCTCTGCGGTTTAATCGCGAGAAACTCTGAGTTCTGACAGTTGTAAGATCGGAAGGTAAGCGAAACTCATGGAAGGACCAGACATATAATGTTCAATGGCAAAAGCATCTGAAGCAGGTTAGGCCAACTTAAATAAGAAATTAGTTGAGTCATCTGAAGCTTTTTGTGCATTGATGTCATCAGCTTTTGCGGATTGAACATTGTGCCCTCCCTGTGCCATGGCATATACATGTAAGGAGCCCGTATAGTTTCATCTCGTGGGACCTATCCCTGAACTGAAAGTAATTAATTATATATCAATCAACAGCATTTCTGAACATGCAAACCCCACGAAAATTCTTGCTCGTGGATGATTTAAATGACAAGGTCCTCCAAAATGACCCCAATCAGAATCTGCTTTATCCTTAGAAGCTGTACTGATCTGGCTCAGTCACAGTCAGCAGATGCACATGTGCACTTACATAACTGACGGCTATGCTTTAGACATAGGTCTACTCTATCGCTATCTGGGAGCGTGGTGTGGCGGTGACACTGGACAAGAGCTGACTGACCACTGGGTATGTGAAGACACTATTACATGTCGAGGAAGCCATTGTCATCTTCGTCAGGAGATCCGCACAATATACATGCAAAAGGGTGGACCATGGTAATACCATCTCTCCAGTCTCTCTCTCGCTGATACTGCATGTTTGCCTCCAACACTGTCTCTGTTTGTCTCTTGTACTATTTAACTTTAAAAATTTTAAATTCTCCATGTTGGCCAAATTATTGGTTGGATTGTGATCATAAATGTACATTGCACAGGATATGGTGTATTGATTGCCTATGGATAATAGGCCCATAATCAAAGTGAGGCAGTTATCAACCGCAGATCTTCGTTCTGCAATTCATGCAGGGCAATATGTCTGGTCGTTCCTTCAACGCGTTCTTCCACGATGCAATTGGGAAGTTCTGAAGTGCATGGTTGATTTCTCTTTCTGGAACAAGCTCTCAATCTGCTACATGAACTACTTATACTTTCAATATTATTGCTCTATTTCTATAATTAGTTGAAGACCAGTCTGTTCGATTGAAGACTTGAGTTGAGTGATGAGGTCTGGACCACCTGTGATGAGTCTTTTTAGAGAGGCAATAGGCCCCTTTAATATATATATATATATATATACATATATATATATATATATAATAAGGTCTCACGGTTGCTATGTCAATGTTTCAGGACCGCCGGTTCCAAGTTGAAATAAATTACAAAATCCACTTCTCAATATCTGTCACGTACCGATTTCTCGATTATTTAATGAAATCGTGGAGTTTCTGCGGACGAAACTTCGGCCTCTCGACGCATGGAAAAATTACCTTTGCGGTCAAAGGTTTCTTGCATATGTCTAAAAACCACACTGTAGCCCTAACCCTGACCCTAAACGACCCTCACGACTCCGAACCTGAGCCAAACCGACCCTCACGATGCTTATCCTGACCCTAACCGATCCTCACGATGCATTTAAAATATTTTACGCGTTTTAACAGTGCGCATGCGCCGACAGTTGCGCATGGGCAGAGGTCTTTAATCGCTAAATTTTTTACATGTTCAGTCGTAGAAGTAACATTTTCGCTTGCAATGCGGCAGAACTTTCGGCCGCAGAAGATTTATCATAACTGGACAGCAGATATCAACCGATGATTTTATCAAGGTAGAACCACAGATTAAATCAAGCAAAGTGCTACACTATATCTATTCTGTTCATCGTGGTAGAACCGCTTAGACCTGTGCAGGGTCACACGCATATAATGGGTAAATATTATTCGTCATTAACGTTGCAGAATGAAGGTTAATATCGTCAACCAAATCTTAAAATGACTGCGGCAACTTATGAACGAACTTGTCTAGTTATATCTAAAACCTGTATAGGAATTATCTGGAATGGTTTTAATGCAGCATGGATCGACGGGCTTAGGGCTTATAAATAATAAAATTACGGTCGAATTGTATAAAGTGGTAATCCGTAAGCGTGCACTCATAAGCCACGATAGGTATATATATGTGTGTAGGCCTAGCATACACTGTGTTCAACTATTGACTCAGAAAAACTCATGAAAAATGTTATGACGATTGCTTCATGAACGTATGCAGCAGTCGCGAAATTGCATAAACATCTACTCGTTCTAAATCATATCCGTTGCAATTATTTTCAGGACATAAACTAACTATATTGTCAAAACAACGTCAAAAGTGTCGTCGTAACCTCCGTAAAATTATAAATTAGCAATAATCAATGTCAAATCAACTCATATCAACTACTAGCGCACATTATCATTGACATTTATCATCAGCAACCATCATCATCACCACCTTCCGTCGACGCCCGACCGGTTAGGTCTTCCTCCGAAGTTCCTCGTTACCCATTTACATCCAGAATTCTCATCGGTAGCCCTACATAATATTATTATGACAGGTCCCCAAGCAGGCTCAATTTCCTCTTCATTAGTATTGCTAATTCGGTAGCTACATTGCACGTTGGCCTCTCACATGCGCCCCGGCGAGAGAGAGCGTGCGGAACGCGGTTCGATTCCTGCTACTGGCTTATTTTGTCGTTGTCAGTTGAGTAGCCATGTTCATGCTGGCTGTTAATTTATGGCTTCGACCCAACTGATTGTGCATTGTGGCCATAAGGCGGCTATTTTCCATTTCCATGTAAATCAATTTAAATAAACACGGCCTAGCATTTTTTGCTCTTAGAAGGAGACAAAATTTGTGAAAAATATACGACACTGTTTGCCGATTTCAACAACACTTAAATTTTTGCAGACATCGAAATTCTACGAATAAAAAGATAAAGTGTAAAGGACTTTGGGTGGAAATTTAGATAATGTAGTTAAAATGATAAGTGCAGCCAATACTAAGCAAAGTTGACTAAAGCAAGGATTGACATTATGGTAAATGCTGATGATACTTTTATGCTCTCTGTTATCCAAAATATAGTAAATGCTTGATATATTTCACCAATCACCACCGCTCGACCGTTTGAATGGACGTCAAGCCTGTTAGGGTTCGAAAATAAAGTCTCTTAATATTAACCGCCATCTCTTAATATTAATCGCGGTCCACAACTGACCCTGATGTAACTCAGTTACTATCAGCTAACATGAATATGACTAAGGATAAGGAGTAAGGAATTAAAGAGAAAAATTAGGGTAACACTGGATGTGTTCCATCAAGCCGCGTTTGGAATGATTTCTCATGAATTTGTGAGATAAAAACCGTAAGGTCAACGGACAGATCACAATCGTGAATCGGTGTGACTCGTGTGAGTTAGCTAGGGCTGCAACGCTGGGATATGCGGGTAGGACTCTTACGTAGACTACAGGCTAGTAATAGACCTACTCGGAATCCCATTGCATTAATTTATGGAGAAAGTAGGTTTAGGCTGCAATTAATGGAAAAAACGAAGTGCATCTTCACTGAAACGTTTAATAATTATGAGCTTACAATGTCAATATTACTATCCTACAGAGCGGCCTGACTGTGTAGCGCTTTTACGACAATAGAATTTTACGAGAAATAAATAATATCAGAAAAATTGACACAAAGGTGGGTAGGCAGTCCTTAAAATGTAAAAAAAGAAGTGCCTGGACTTTAGGGGAGTCGTCCATAAATGATGTCACTTAATTTTGGACAAGTTTTGACCCCTCCTCCTTCGTCACACGTCGTCATAACTGCCATGACCCCCTCAAATATGACGTCAAGTCACAAGGCCCTGTCCCCCCGAAAAAATCAAACCAGAGGTCCAAAATGTAACACAAATTTTCTTATAATTATCAAAAAATTTATTTGCAACTATAAAATATTTCAAATTATAATAGAACGAAGAAAAATGGAAAAATTAAGTAGCCTATAATGATTACAATCTTATGCATTCTTTACGATGAAAGACTATCAGAATCATAATTAGCGTTGTTTAATTGTGGTAACAACTACTGCTAATTAAGTGGAACTTGTTTAAATGAGTGTAAGTTTCTTTTAATTACGTATTTTGATGTGACGATGTGACTTCACATTTCGTCGACCCCTATCCTCTTATCACACATCGTCACAAATTGTGACCCTCCACTAGGCGCGGGACGTCACATATGGACGGCCCCTAGTGTCAAAAAGTTAAGAACTAAAAATTGCAAAGGCAGAGCACTAACATATTAAGTCGACGACAAATATGGTTCGTGCACTGTGGTCCACTGTGTTCATTATAATAGAAGTTGGATTGGTGATATTATTGATGCTGGAATAGAAGTTGGATGGGTGAACGAAAAACAGATGCTATTTAGATAAACATAATGCCTACTGAAATAAAAGTTGGATCATTGAGAAGAATAGTGGTCAAAATAGAAGTTGAATTGAAAAAAATGGTTCTTGCTGAACCAGAAGAAGCTGGATTTGCAGACATTATTATTATCAATCCAATTTCCATTTAATCACATACAATGGACGAGAAATAGAATTTGTTATCATTCGTTAGGCATTTTTGTCAATTAACCATTGTTTAGTCGTCAATTATTTGTTGGTGAAATATTTGTTGTAATTTAAAGCGTAGACCTGCAGAGAATTGCTTTCCTTTATGAAATTGTAGACAAGGGGCCAGTGGCGCCGGCATCGTTTTAAAAGTTTTGAAAATAAAGTTTGTAAACGCGCAAAGCGCGAAATTTTTTCTTCCTTTTCTTCCTGTTGATAATAACGTACGCATATAGAGGAACTGCACTGCTGCAAGGACGCTCATGCCCCATGGACGGCGTCCAGGCTCTGCTGGCCAAATAAATGGCAGGACGGCGTCCACCCTCGAAAATAAGTGCCTGGACGCCATCGATGACCGTCCAGGCACACTTTAAGCCCTGTGGGTAGGGTCGGAAAGAGTCTGATCATGCACGTCAAGGATCGGCCGGATCAGATATTTGACTTCAGAAGTTGGGTCGGGCCTGGTCAATTTTGGATGGCTGGGGTTGGGTCGGATCATGAAAATTGGACTCATTAAAACCCTGGGTGGTTGGCAACCCTGCAAAGAGCATCCGATTGATTCATCCAGGAGCACTTAATTCATCCATTCAGGTGTATGGTCCGCGTCATCCACGTATTCAAAATAAGTCTCCTATGTGCTCAGTTTGTCATTAGTAAATGTGAGCACGCTGATATGCAGAGATTTGTTGTCCTTGCAGTCAGAGTTCATGGCCGCCACTGACTTGGCATTCCTCACCAAGCTTATATTTTATGGAGACAGAGCTATCGCGAAAGCGGCTTAGTGAAACGTTAATATCACCGTCAGCTTTTGATCCTGACGTATCTAAATCGCGAGTTGGCGAGGGCCTTGGAAACAGAAGGTTAATAGCACCCAAACTATGACCCAGGTTACCCCAACCCTTACTCTAACCCCCGTATACTCTGACTCTAACCCCCGAGAAATATATGGCCCCTTACGAATTAAAAATCACGTAAATTGTAACAAATATTATAAATAAATATATATGGCAATTTTGCAAGCGTTCACGACATTTCAAATCTAAATGGAAACTATATAAATTGCTGTAAATATCAGGGATGTGGTCTCGAGACCGCGGTCTTGGTCTCGAGACTGTTTCGAGACAGAAAAACTGTGGTCTTGGTCTCGAATGCATCGGTCTTGGTCTTTGGTCTTGGTCTCGAACCATCGGTCTAGGTCTCGGTCTTGGTCTCGAATACGTCGGTTTTGGTCTTCATCTTAAAGGAACGATCTAGGAATTCGTCTCCGTCTTAAATTAGCGTTCTTGGTCATTTGCCGTTTAAGAGCAATTTTCTTAAGATATTTGTCGGTCATTTTCGACTATTGGAGTCACACCGGATGCTAAGACCCTACGCAATTGTTATCGATTTATGGCGTGCTGACCATTTTTATGTACATGTTGCTATGGGCTGAAAAATTGCATTTGCAACGGAGCGAGCCATTTCAAAATTTGTGAAAGCAAATTTCAAGGTTTTGGAACAATCTAATAATTATGTGGTCGGCCACATGTAAACACTGTTAACCAAAAATTCCGAGGTCCGTGGTACATATGTACACGTATATAAATGTCAGTTTTGCATACGTTTCACGGCATTTCGAATCTAAGCGGTAGCTGTATAAATTGCTGTATAATAATATAGCCCATGCATATAGGCCTATGGGCCAAAATTAATGTCACTGACATTGAATGTCAGCACTGTGATAGACATAATGATAACACGTAGTGCTGACACTGCTACGACATATAAAATCAAAGGGTAAGCCTTACAGGCCCCCACGTGTTCTTTTGCTAAATCTTTTACATTGATGACACTCTATTTTCGATGACCCACTGTCGGTTTTTTATTCGATTAGGTTACTTCTCGCTGAAAGTTAACATTATATATATATATATATATATATATATATATATGGAGGCCTAGTTGCACGAAGAGGCCTTAAAAGAAGCCAATCTTTAAGAACGGTGTAAGCTTATAGGTCAACGTTCTTATAGTGGACAGCATCAGGTGACGACGATCATTGATTTTGAAGTCCGCTTAGTCGTCTCCATGCAACGGTTGGTCTCTGTAGCCTATGCGTGGTGGATAGACGCGTTGTAGCTAATGGATATTTGTTTGACTTGGCAATATTTATTCGAGACGCCGACATCTGAATCCTGAATGGTAATCCGATGGGTCCTCTTCCATCCATGCACTCTCTGCTCCGGTTATTCCTCATCTAGAAGATTCCCTCGAGAACGTCCAACCGAATTGCTTTGTTTAGACGGACGGAAACGGCGCTTCCCTTCTGTTGCATTTCGATCTTTGATCCAAGAGGGGATTTGGCGCATCATCAGCTAGTGTTGGCTGTCACGTTCAGCGGTCTTTTATTATATCTGAATTTGAGAAAACCTAACCGTTTCAGATCCACCGTTTTTCTGTCACCAGACATTTTTTTTAATATCTCAGAGGTCGACATCATGTATGGGCCTACTTCGGGTAACTTCCTTAACAGCCACTCGGCCTCCGTTGACCTTCTGGAAACACGACTCTGACCTTCCACGTCTATCTTTTGGACAACCCCTTTGATTCGATTCAGCGGTCGTGAATAAGCTGGTGCCCTGCGCTTGGTTTTCCAGTGGCGCTTTAGAAATTTGGAGATTACAGTTTCGATTACGAATACGGGTACTCCACTGTGTATAGATTTTTCTGACCGCATAAACACGTTTTTAATACAACGTACGCTCATCTAGTGCCAATCAGATAAATAAATAAAAATAATTTATATAATAATAAACGAGAGTGATCAAACTATGTAGGCCCTATTAGAATCCTACTCCTCTATGTTGCTGTTGTTGATATAGACAAACACACACACACACTTAAATACTGTAGTTATTAACTGGTAGTTATAACTATAACTTCAATTTTTTTACTGATTGTGATTGGATGTTTTAAAAACGTGCCACAAGTGGCTGTAAGCCCAAGTAGCTATCATCTTGTAGGTCGCTGCCTTCTGCCTTTCCATTCCTCTTCTGCCACGAAGAGAAGCTACTCTTCCGAACAGTGTCCGAGAGTGGTAGGAGCCTGTAGGGAAGTATCGAGCCATGGTCCTCTGGAGTGCCGTGACGCGACAAAAACGACCGTCACAGGAAAACACGCCACCTGCCGAAAGAAGTAATGATAAGTAATTCATATGTTCACACCCTACAGCGAAAGAAAATTATGCGTTACCAACAAACTCAAAAGTAGGCTTAAGATACAACAAACGGTGTGTACAAACACACACACACACACACACACACACACACACACACACACACACACACACACACACACACACACACACACACACACACACACACACACACACACACACACACACACACACACACACACACACACACACACAAACACACGCACGCACGCACACAAACACACACACTTAAATACTGTAGTTATTAGCTGGTAGTTATAACTACTATAGAAGAAGTAGTTGCCTTGTAGTTATAACTAGTTTTTAAGAAGTAGTTTACATAAGTAGTTATGACTACTTTTATCAAGTAGTTTTAAGTTAACTATAATATTTCGCATTAACTACATTTTTCCTATTTACTAGTTCAGTCTCACGAGAATTTCTGTTATTTCACAACAAACATGGACGTTGCCCATAATAATCTCATGAGTAAATTCGCCATGTAATTGTTTCATTAAATGTGCGTATACTATTGTGAGGAATTGGGTTCCTCTCAGAACTATAGAGAAAGCCTAAGGCATTATGCCTGTTTAACGGCATTCGGTTGCTATTAAGGAACTGAACATGCCGCTACAGTCATCGGTGACAAGTAAGGAGACTGCTAGACTTAAGTTTAGAATGGAAAGCCCTGGGTGACGGATAGGGGAGCTTGGAACAGATGGTGTTGAATGACGAGCAGTGATGGTGGAGGAACTTAAAATGTACGGAATTCAGGAGGCAGGTCGTTCCAGAGCCGTGGTACGGCGTTGGGTATGGCTCAGTAGGAGAACTTGAGATGAGAGGTGACTGGGGTCGAGTAAGGGTAAGACTGGACAACGATCGGGAAGAGCAGGCTGGCTGATGAAGAGTTGCCAGTTTTGGGCACGAGACCAAAAACTCAATACCAAGACCGAGACTGAGAGGTCCAAGACCAAGACCGAGTGGTCCGAGACCAAGACCAAGACTATTTTTTTTATAAACAATTCAATTTATTAAGACGCTAAAACGGAATAACACTTAGGCTAATACATAAATGCTATTGCTGAAGAATACTAATTTTAATAATGGTAGATTAACGAGTAGATTAACGTTCCGTTTGAAAGTACCACGGAAACCTGAATTATAGGTTGAGTGTTTGCACGTTGCCGACCATATAATTATTAGATTGTTTCAAAACCTTGAAATTTGTGAAAGCAAAGTTTGAAATGGCTGGTTCCTATGCATATGCATTTTTTCTTTCTGTCCATAGTAATATGTTTATAAAGATCTATTAGATTGGTCAGCACGCCATAGATCGATGACAATCGCGTAGGGCCTAAACATTCGGTGTCTCAAATAATCCAAAATAACCAACAAATATTGAAAAAATTGCTCTGATACGGCAAATGACCAAGAACGCTGACCCAAGACAGAGACCAATCCCAAGACCGTTCCTTTAAGACCAAGACCAAGACCGATGGTCCGAGAACGCTAATTTAAGACTGAGACCAATACCAAGACCGTTCCCTTAAGACCAAGACCGACGCATTCGAGACCAATGGTCCGAGACCAAGACTAAGACCGATGCGTTCGAGACCATGCAAGACCAAGACCGCAGTTTTCCGGTTTCGAGACCAAGACCGTGGTCTCGAGACCATATCTCTGAAGTTCGCAAAGGTATTTTGGCTGATTATTTGAATTTATTATATAGTGCCATATAATCGCAAGATCGGATTTGACGGCGGAGATCGGACGAATTGACTGTCTCCTATTCATTCATTACGAACATTTTTAATGGTTCAATTTCTCATCCAGAGGATCTCCAGAAATTTAAAAACATAAGCTGTAGGGAGCTAAGTCAGGCAAAGTGGCGAATCTGTAACAGATATAAACGATATTTGTTATCTGGATAAGAATAAAATGTGTGAAACAAGGTGTGTGTGTGTTTGAGTTTTGACAGAAAACATGTACTTAGGAAATGTTAGGTGGGATCTCATGGTTGAGATTCAGGATCTTAGATCCGAAGAGATACGGCTGAATTTAACTACTGACAGAAGCACAATACACAATCCATTGTGAGACAAAGAACCAGCGCAGAACACCCAACGTAGGCTGGTCCAAGTCTTGCCAGAGCAGAATAACTCGTTTTGTTCTACCATCGCCCTCTGGTGAACAATAAATAGAGTACATTGACTAAACCCAGTGACAGAGTTTATTTAGATATATTTCCACAGAACATTTAAAGGACTTCTCAACAGTGCTGAATGATGGGTAGCCAATTCTTTGAAAACGGAGAACGGTTGAGGACACAAGATCGCTATACAAAACGTGAACATTGGCTCACATTGTAATCTATGGATGAACCCAGTTTGAATTTCAAGCCGAGTCCGAGTTTTAAGAGTTGAATTTTGCCCAGTCCATGTTTAGAATATTTAGTCTCCTTCTCTTGACGTTTAGATTGGCAGTTTGCACAACTTTAATGAATTATTTAGTTTTACCTTAGTTAACACTAGGAAGTAGTAACTTGTAAGCACTAACAGTGTATTTAGTTAGGTCGATTGTCATTTCATAAATAGAAATAACAGTATTCTGTACTTTTAGTTACGTTGATTGTCATTTTGTAAATAAAAAAAATAAAAAGATTAACTCATGGACCCATTGTTCCTCCGAGTACAAATTTCGCCGAGTACCAAGAAAACTGAACCCAGCCGAGTTTTGGTTCATCCCTATTCCAATCTGATTGAAATCTGCATTTTGTGGGACAGTTTCCTGACTGGTTTACAGGCATAGTTTTTAACATCTATGAGTTCAAGACTTACTGAGGCTGTCACAATTGCTTAATGCCTATGATGAAATATTCTGGTATGAATTATGCATGGAGGACATTATCAAATGCAAGTGTATTGTTCAGTTTTTTATCCTGACAAAATCCATTCTGACAATACAAGGTACCTTAGAGTCCTTAGAAATGCTACAGTCTCTATATTTATGACAGTCCACCAAACTCCATAAAGAGTTCTAAGGTCATTATGACATCATTTTCAATCTGAAATCAAAAGCAGTTATATGAGTTCCTTACCACAAGTCTGCCCCCATTGTTGTTGACATGTGATACTCAAAACAGAAATCAGTGCATAGGTGTCATATATTATATATTTCATACAAGCTTCAAGAATAAACTCTGATAATAGGAAAATTATTGCTCAGAGTCACAAACCACAGCAACAATAGAAATTTTAATAAAATGTTCAATAATAATAATAATAATGTATCATACATAACTGAAAGGAAGAAAGTAAACAATGAAATTTAAGACGCTTCCTAGTTACAGCTTTCATCACACACAAAAATCATCAGGCTTTTCGGCTTTAACCACAACATCACCTACTGAAGTGTCGTCATCACTACTTTCAGCTTTCATAGTCACAGAGCTTTCAACTGAATGCAACTCAGATCCATCCTCAGTTTTGACTGTGGCTGAAGAGAGGAGGACAGAAGGAAATTCTGAGTCATAGTCACAGACATCCAAGTCTTCTTTGATTTCTGTCTTACATGCACTTATAGCTTCAGTGGCTTCTGTAGTCATTGAACTCTCACATGTTGATCCCAGCTTCAAACTGAAATAAAAAACAGAAAGAAGTCTGTAGTCCTTCATTCAGTCTTGTATGCTGGTGATTTGGACGAGTACTGGTCAGCATATAAAATAAAACTAATTAAAATAACAGTAATAAAAGTACTTCTGTTAATACTACCACCACAACTACTACTATCACCACTGCTATTACCAAAACAACTGGTATTTAATAATAAAATAGAACAGAAATATTATGAAGTAATTTGTCATGAAGTGAACTTTTCCTGTAATGTTTGTAGGCAGCAATGCTATAATGATTGCCATTATATAAATAGTTTATATAATCAACTGATTTTAACTCAAAAACACAACTAAATATTCTTTTCTAACAAACTCAGCAGACAAACAAAGAGAAACGTCAGTGAACCTGAATTACACGTCCCATATCCCGTGTATTCACATACAAAGTTCAGCGGTCAAAGTGTTAAAGTACAGCCTGATATTGCGCCAAATATCAACTTGACAAGAAGTGGCGAAGTTATTATGAAGCCTGCTTAGGATGGACAAATATCAACCAGAGATTAGTCAGACATAGATGACATGATGTTGTGAGGACTGTCTGTTGACAGTTGTTTATAGGGGCAAGTAGTGCTAGAAAGCCTTCATCAGCGTAGAGCTGTATCAATCAATCAGCAACACTCGTAACCAGGGAAAATCATAAGAACAATCAGTATCATCAGTATCGACATAAATAATCAGTACAATGTAAACCAATTTACCTTAGTTTTTGTGGCTCACCACCTGCCAGATGATGTAAGAAGACTATTTACTGGTGTATCATTGTTCATCTACTTACATCTGGCTGTGACTATTTATTTATTCTGAAATTTGATATTGCCCTTCTTCCAACATTTTTTGCTGAGCAGTGCACAAACATGATTTCATGATTGTGACTAGTCACAATCATGAATAATATTAGGTTTATGTTTTGGAAAACAACATAATAAACTATACAAATAATGAAACAATCGGTTTCATAATCGGTAGTTAGGTCAATTTAATAATCTGCAAAAGTGATATTGGCACAGTTCTACTTCATTGTGCAGCCACACAATAGAAATGTATTGTCTTCTAAAAATATCTACCTTCTTCCGCAGCTGTCTGTTGGTTCCCATGCATGTAGTTGCTTTTTCCATGTCCGTACTAATGTGTCAAAACCACGACGGCTGTAACTGCGGTATATATCCGGTGTTCGAGGATGATACTTAGTTCGTTTGTGTCTGAGAGAAATTGAAAGTCAAACAAAACAACGACAGTTGAGTTCGATGGCATAAATACATACTTAAAGTATGCAGTCAACAATTGACCCTCGAAGATATATGCTATGTGAAACCAAGTGCAGACCCTGAGGTAGAGCAATCTTTAAGCAGATTCCACATAATGGCTGAAACCAAGAAACTTGTGCGATTTGTACAGGGCTGTTAACTATACCGGAAAAAAGTATTACAATGGCAATACCAGCACTTCCTAATTAAAGTATTACGATACCAAGACCAATGCTTAGTCTTAAGAGCATTGTGATACAAATACTTTTGATAGGCTTGCTGAATTCGCTCTTAGCACACTTCACCGATAATTATGAAGAATTTATCGCGAAATTGCTTGAGACAATGGCAATGCATATGAAGTAACCTACATGCAAGCTGTTCGAAACCGTCGTTCGGATAAATGCAAAATTACACTATGTTCCCAAAGTGATTAACTTGACAGGCTATAAAGGTTAACAAACGGCACAAGAACTGCAGCTTACCTAAATACTGACTTGTTCCACACATTATCATTAGCATGCATGGCTTGGCTTCCATGCTGAATCAAACTACATGTTTGGTGAATTGCTGACGAATTTTGTCGTTTTGTATTTTCGTTTATTGGAGAAAAAAATATCGCTGTCAAAACGCAGCAGCGACTGGTGCTTTTGGAAAGGAGATATCGAAGAGAAAGAAAGAACAGAATGACTCAGCTGTAGATGGAGAAGAAATTGAAATTGGGCTGGAGGAGTTTTGACTGAGGAGTTGGGTTATGCTTTCCAAACAAATGAGGGATAAATGATTTGGAATGAACTAGCAAGGACTAAAATCTCTTCTTCACTAGAGCTAAAGAGGATTGACATTTATTTGCAGCAGATTTAATGGGAGAATTGCATTTAATCACGATCATATTAGTACATGTGTTCAAGACATTGACAGAAATAATTGAAGAAAATTTCTTTTGCCATAAATATATATAAACAATATGGCTTAGTACCTTGGAACAACTCGATTGTATCGATGATAGCATTCCAAAACCTTTCCATACTGAATTTGCTTCTTCCGTCTTGCTATAATAGCCTGAACTTCTTTAGTATCGAGTTCACTTTCACTAAATCTTGGTGTTGCTGACATTCTAATTTTTCTACAACAGTAACATAAAGTAGTGTAATGAATGCAAACAATTCATGAACATACAATATCATGCTACAGTAAGAATCAAAAACCGTCATAGAAAGAAAAAAATACTAATGTGTCAAGACTCCCTTCCTCTGCTTTGGCAGCATGTTACAGGATAGTTGATAAGTTTATTTAAAGACCCATTCATAAAAAGAGATGCCTAGTGTCAACACGCTAGAGGCTGGCTGCAGCTATTTATATCAGCGGCCATAGGGTCCTACGTGTCAAAACTGCCACCCTAGGAAGTTGTCTGTTTGCACACATGAAACTGCATATTTTCAGACATTACCCTTAGTTGACTGCTTTTACTACCTATCTATGAATTTAATATGGCACCCCTTCAAGACAACTACTCAGAGGTGCTCCTGATCCAGGCCCGAGCAAAAAGGACAGATTTAGGTGCCGATGAAAAGCATTAGAAGGCATCCTGGGTAGGGAGTGAATGGCCAAAGGGAGCTGTGGGACCAGCAACGGCGAACGCCCTGGACTGTGCCATGGTAGTGTGGGCAATAGGCATAAAGAGATCATGCATCTACTGGGTAGATTTCACTACCTAGATTGAAGTTGGAAAAAAATTTGAAGTTCAGAATCATCCACTAACTTTGATTCAGTTGTTGAGTCACTACCAAGCGAACTGGGATTTGACATTATAGAGTCCTGACGCACATGTGATGAAGTACATATCTGTACTGAAATGTCTTCAAGCTCTTTGTTCAACTTTTCAGGACATAACCTGGAAATGAACATAGTACAAGATGTCTCACCACTTACTGACCATGTCTTCCAACTATGCTGCAATAAATCTTCCAAGAGTCTGGCAATCGCAAGAAAAAAGTACCATATATACTTGCCGTAAGTCCCATAATGTGTATAACTTGTCCTCAGAGCACCTTTCGTCATTAACTTGCAGACAAGCTCCTAGGTCAAAGCTATTTGTAAAGCTACTGACTCAGAGCGACTACTTGATACTTTGCTAATTGCTTTAGTCGTGGTCTCTTGAGTTTTTGCTTAAACGAAGGCATCAACCATTTACAAAACAGAGTAATTCAATTAAACCCATATATATTAGCAAAAAGAATTCCTTCGAGGAGAATGAGATATAATGACAAACAAAAGAAACACTTTAGATCAGTGATTCCCAACCTGAGGCCCACGAGCCAAACGTGGCCCACCAGGCCTCAAAAAGTGGCCCTCAACCTATCAAATGTATAATAAATATACATGCAAAAATGAATATTTGACAGAATAATTACTTTCTATTAAAAATAATTATATTCGTTTTGATATTTTTTACTAAATTCTAAAATAATTAAACAAGAATTTATCCACGTGTAGGCCTAATTTGATTTTACTCTAAGAAAAAAATCTGTTAAAATTTAAAATAATTATTTTTAACCTTGTGGCCCATCATGTCCAGCAGTCATGCAAGGCATCATCTAATTTACAAATAGTACTGAAACATGGACGAATATGTCATCCATGCTATAAATAAATTTCCATGATTAGGCTACGTAGGATACATGGCATTCACTAGCTGGATACACTGGTGTTAAGAATGAAGCTAATCGATCTGATCAACTATTAATCGTACAATAGAACAATCGTGCAATCTCTCGATCTCTTACCCACAAAGCCGCAGTTACTTTAGTAGGCTACACACTCTTGTCACTAATTTCATTTGTTGCCGAAGCTAAATAAAAGTGGCCCTAAGTTGAGAAAGGTTGGGAATGACTGGTTCAGAAGGACACTTGTCTTGTAGTTTAGAATTCGCCAACCTTCGATATAACAACTGTCATATGCATCATCTGAAGGCTGAGCTAATGTTTATATGCAAATCAAAATTCAATTCCAGGCAAAGCTGGACTGTAAGACTAGCTTTCTATAAAAATGAACTTCAGATTTTCACATGAAATGTAAAAAGGCCGGCTCATAATACAAACAATTCATTGTAATGATTGTACCAGACATGTATCTCAAAGACAAAAACTTCAGAACAGATTACATATAAGCACCAGACATTACAAAAGACTGAAAAGATTGGGGATAATAATTATATTCACTCACCTCTTTATCAAATAACTTGATTTTGGAGCTTAGTTAAAAAGGCCACAAAGATGCAAGCAATGTAATAATTAACTCTTCTAATATAATTATGGTAACGAACTCACCCATTATATTCTGTTTCAAAGTCTGAGTGCTGCTGTTCTGCTGCCAATTCTTCCAGTTCAACCATCTCAGACCACTTTCTACTTACTGATGACACCATTTCTGAACTGCAAAGAAGTAGAAACAAACACCAGCTGTTAACCAACCACTTGGTCTTGTACTAATGCACTTCTCAAAGAAATGCTTTTGTACCTCAAGTGTGCAACTTCGAGAAAACTTTTGAACAAGGCGTATCATTTACACAGATTTCTGCAAATATTTATGTCACATTGGGGCACGAGGCCCAAATGTGGGCCCGCTTTCGATATTATGAACAACAGATGACTGACCTCCGACCTCCCCTAGTCAACCGAAACAAGGGCGGCGATGACCTCTGACATTACGCCGTGACCCACTGTACCATCACCCGCATCTGACCACGCTGGCTGTTTTCGCCAACAACGAGAGTTATGAGTTGTGAAAACCACGCGGGTCACAACGACCATCAACAACAACCCTCCGAACCATAATCGTTGAATGAAGGGGACCAGTGGAGGGCACGCTTGATCGAGGGCCCAGTCAAATAAATAGGGTGTTGACATGACCCGGCAGAGTTGTATATAAACTAGAATGAAGGCGACAGCAGGAAGGCTTCCGAGGCTTCCGGAAGAGATGATGCTGCCCCTGTCTACCAGTGGACCCGGTGACGCATCATCAGGGCACTGCGGAATCAGTGCAAGATACGGACAAGCAACACTTTTGCTAGGTTCAGAACAGAAGTCATCTAGACAGTCAATTTTACTCTAACTATATTTTAAGAACAAGTTTTAACTATGTACACATCGTTTTCTCTACATTAAATTTATATATATTCAGCGGCGTAGCAAGGCAAACTGTCGCCTGAGGCGAAGGCACAAAATGCCGCCCCTGTCTATTATTTCTATCACTTTATTCTTGTGTATATCCCAGGATATGCACGAGGGATGATAGGCATAAGACGCTTGTTTTGAGTGTTTTAATTATATACATTATGATTATTCTATTTAGTAGGCCTATTCAATTCATTGTACAGTACTGTTAGTAACAGCATCATCCTGCACTGTCAAAATTAAAACAGTTTTACTAATTAAAATGAGTTATCATTTGAGATAAGAATAAGAAAAGATAAAAAGATAGTATTAATTAAGAAACAAAACATTTATAAAGCAAACAAAAAAGCAAGCCTCACAAAAAAGTTGCTACAAGTCTTGCGAGCTAAAAAGTTCACATAAAATTAAAATGAAGCAGTAAAATGTTATTCTTTCTCTCTACATATTGAAAAGAATTAAAGAAAGTCCTAAATAATATCACTTAATCATGATAGGACTATAGTAAAGTATAGTTATTAGAATAGACTAGCTACTGGTAAATTATCATACAGATTACGGATGCGGTATAGTTTCATACTTTCATTCCCAATAAAATATTAAACAGCATGGGCATAATGTCTAAATTCTTTTTGAGCCATGTCTATCAGGGTCGGTTCCTGGCATAGGCAACATAAGAAGTAGCCCAGGGCGCCAAACTTTAGGAGCGCCAAATTTTAGGGGCGCCGAATTTTAAGGATAATAATGTAAAGTTTCAGGAATATATTTTGTGATGATACAAAAAGAAATTTATAATTTTTCTAATTAAAAGCTAGTTTTTAACTAATTCCATTTCCAACAACGATATTCAATTTCTTACCACCTCAGTGAACATCCCGCTCTTTCCCAATTAATTTTCATTTGCCAGAATAGTCTATATATTATGACCAAAAAATTTTTATGTGCCCTGTGCAGTGTGTGCCCGACCCAATATTTTCTCACATCTTATTGCCTATGCAACAGGAGTGGGGTGCTCTTATATAGATGACTGCTTAGGGCGCCAAATTACCTGACAACTGCTCTGATGTCTATAAACATTAGGTGCCATTCGATCATTTCAATGGTACATGTATTTCAGTATATTGTAGGCCTATGTGTTAGTTTTAAGTCGAGAAAAACCTAAAAAAGCATTGTGCCAGGTTTAGACAAGGGCAAAAAGAATCTTGTAGCATCCAACTTTACAAATATAATTTTTTATTCAGTTTTTTCCCGAAAATGCCGCCCCTAGGACAAGTGCCGCCTGGGGCGGTTTGTCCCCCTCACACCCCCGTCGCTACGCCACAGTATATATTCATCAAAGAAAAGACTTGATTAAAGTACGCTGCCTGTTTGACCGCAGGCATCACAAGTCACCTGTCCTACTAGACAATAGGGCAGCATGACAATTTAATTCTGACAATGCAAAGTACCCAGAGCTCTTGAAACTTTAGAACTCACATGAAATAACACAAAGTAATAATTATCATTCTTCTAAGTCCAATAACTATACTATTCAGCAGCAGCTGCAGTAATCAAAATCCTAAATAAAATGTAGACTCTGTGACAGATTTGGTAATTCGAGTTAGAGAAATTCTTGACTAAAGAAAAAATAATGGTAAATAAGGGCAACTTCATAATCATAAGAACAAAAAAATATACTATAAAAATGCTTCACAAATTAAATTTAAAATAAAACATATCAAAAATTCAAGAATAAGATTTGTTTACTTATTTATTTCCGAAATTTGATATCGCCCTTCTTCCAACATCTTTTTGCTCAGAAGTGCATACACACGCCTCGACGGCGCAACTGCAGTTTTACTGCAGAGCAGTGGTGCACGAAGGACTTGCTCAAGGTCCCTACACAGTGACGCTCTGGACGAGGCTCGAACCCGCACGCTCAGCACACACTGAACGTTACGGGCTGACCGCTCTAACCGATCGGCCACTGTGCCACGTATATAAGATGATAGACAATTTAACTTAAGTATTGTCCAGCAGCTTTATTTGAAACAGCATTGTGCATAAAAAATATGATAATATTCATTAACTTCATCATCAGCAGATAAAAGCAGACTACCAGCTCGAGCATTATCAAATTGAAACACAGCTGCCTCAGCATGCAACAGAGATGACCAGCTCCAACTGGCTCAAGTCCTACATCAGTCTGGGCTGTTCAAAACAAGCTCACTCTCAGCTGGCTATCTTTCAACAGACCTATTGACAAGTTTCAGATACTTGCAGTAATAGAGACTTGCTCAAAAGTGGTGTCCGGTAAATATTGGTCTTCTAGGAATTAGGGATGTTAAACGATAACCGGTTATCGGTTTTAAAATCGATAATCGGTTTCTGTCATTTGCAAAACGATAATCAAATTTTTTTCACCTTATTATTTATTTCACAAGTCTTGGATTTGTTCCCACAGGCAGGGCTCAAGTCGGTCAACTTCAAAGGTATAGACGTGGCTAAGCGAAATATTTCCCAGCCGCATCTTCCTACAGGGTCAACTTCCAACAGCCGATTGCTAATAAATGGCCCTCTTGTGCATACAAGACTAGCATGAGAAGGTGAGGTAGGGGAAGGGTAACCGGAGCCAACAAGACAGAAGAGCTGACTGCAAAGCACCTGAATTTGATCAAACAGGCGACTGCCGATGGGGGGTCTTCAATGTTGCATAGCGGCCGGGAGAGTATGAGAGCTAAGCGCTGTAGGCTTCTGTTTGTTCCAGATTACGTCACAATGTGACTTAACACTTAAATCGGTTTTGGAAATTCGATAATCGGTTTGCCCCAAAAATCGATATTAACAACCCTATTAGGTATGTCATCTCTCCTTTATGTTTAGTAGCTACGCTTTAATCCCTGTAGGAGTAGACAAACTGAAACAGAAAAATCGCAGGTTTTAATGCCATATGCTAAATCATATTCGATGGATCACTCTAGTTAATTGCAGTGTTATATAATATATATATCACAATATTGACAGCCTGTAACAATTGAAACACACAATTAACATTTGGCTGTGTAATGCTCATGAACAGACTCTGGGAGATGACCATGGTGTCCGTGGCTCTACGTAATAATGATCACGCTTGAGCAGAAAGATCCGTCAACGCTAACGTCATACTTTCAAGATGTTTCTGTAGTGGTAGGAAACGTGACTTACCCTTACCATTAAAATTAAATAATCAAACACACAAAGAAAGGCTACAAAGCCCACCTTGCTCGTTGTTGGTCAAATTCAAGGCATTGTTGATCAGTTTTATGTTCTTGTACTTTAGACCTTGCAGATTGAATTCTGTGCCTGTTGGAATAAGCCATGTCTGCAGACCTGTAAAAAGGGGAAAAAATTACTAAAGTGCAGTTTAAGCTGATGAATCTTCAAAGAAAATCATTATTCTTGTTCCATTCAGAAAAACAGCTGAATTCATGCAAACCATCTTGGTTTAATCATGACGCAAATAATGGTGAAAATAAATAAAAGTCTACAAAGTAAGTAAAAGTTTAAAAAACAAAAACAAACACCTGTTAGAAAGTGCATAAAAACATTACACTGATTATGGCTATAAAGAAAAAACAAAGATTAGACATATACTTCATGGCAACTCATTTTTTTTAAACTACAAAGACCAAAACAACCCTCAATAGTCAATGAGGGTTGTTTTTTGGCAACAAATGTCTGGCTCAAGAGATTTTCACTGCATCATTCTTCATCTGTGAGAGACTGTTGAATAATGAGACAACCATCAGCAGCCGATCATATTGCATATCATCATCGTTCCTCATCCCTGCTTCAACATTCAACAGGAACTCTGAACCTGTCAACTCTAGTTGTGAATCTGTTGGTTAAGCTTAATCGGCCACTGATGACTGATCTAGTTATCAGAGCAATGCTTGCCAACTGATTGTTCTTAGTGACAGTCAACATCACCTAGGCCAGTGCAGATAGTGCCTCTCTTTATTTTTGTGCAGTGGTGCCATACACGTTTGAAATTATATAGCAGCAGTGTCTAATACACAATGCATCAACCCATGGCTCACAAAAATCAAACTGTGATCAGGTACATAAGACCATAAGACATAGAGGTAGTCTAAGGAAAACAACGAATCAAAAAATTCAAGCATTAAGTTGAGAATGAAATGTGACAGAAGCGCCTGAGCATAACAAAAAGATACAGGGGGTTGGCTTCCAAATCTATGTTCACCAACCATAATACAGCCAACAACTCTTGATAGAAATTCAAAACTTTATCTCTTTCTCGCCTTCCTAAAGCAGTTTCCTTGACAACACTTCTACATATCTCTTACAACAACCTTAATGTACTAGGACCATGCACTCACAACGACAATTAACAATTTCACATAACATAAGACATACTTCCAAACTGCATCTTCCTATGAATGTCATAATTATTCATCCCCTGCTTAAGAAGTCTTCTCTCAACTCTGAAAACATGTCAGTTACAGACCCATCTCAACTTTTAATTTAACCACAGTGAATATTCTTTGCATTGGCTTCCAGTCAAGCAAATGATATGTTTCAGATCTGGCTCATAACTCATGAACAGTGAACTCTAGACATCCACATTGCTTAGCATCAGCCCATACTTGTAATTATTCATCGAAGTTCAACTGACAATCTTTCTCTGGTTATACCTTAATCAAGAACTTTTCTTGGCACATGAGCGATTCTGGTTGCTGTCTGTTCTGCTCAGTCGTTTATGTCATTTCGTTCTTGTGCTAAGACCTACCTTTTCTGATTGCTCCTCCATCAGAGGCTCTGCTAAATAATAGTATCTTCTGGATAATTGACCTCATTAGGGTTTGATTTAGGTGTTCAATCAGTTGATGACCTGTGCATCAGACACTGGTACGATAGAAATGACTAATTACAATATGTCACAATTATGGTCTAAAGTTGCGATATGTGGAACGTTTTCTGATGTCATAATTCTGCACCTGTGGTCAAGATGCATCTAGTTAAGATCTTCTGGTCAGCCACGATCCCAGTGCTCTCTGAGGTCATTGAAAAACAACACCCAAATCTTCACGTAAACAAAGAACAAAATCTCAAAATACCATGAAACGACTATTACCTTTGCCCGCCGAAGTCTTCGAAATGGTCTGCTCTTGACACTGGAAAATCTTTGTGAGTATTTGGCAAGTAACTGTTTCTCAAAGTAGAGTGTGAAGGACTTTTCAAAGGAGTTCTTCGAGCATCCCAATATCTGTCTGAGCGCCTATACAAAGTAAACCAGTTACCTGAACAGTGAACACCATGACATAATATTAAATCAATTAAGCAACTAGGATAAACTTGATTAGCAGTCCTTCAAAATACTTAGTCAGAGGCACCATCAGCTCAGCCATGTCTGGTAAAAAAATTGTTTTATGGGGTGACATATTCGGTGATAAAACACACCAGAAAATCAACACCACAAAGCAGACCTTAAATAAACAACAGTTCAAACTTTTCAAATCAAATATCATCATCATAAGTACATACAAATTGTCATAATGCTGTTGTCTAAAAGTGATGATATGATTTCGGTTACAGATGAAAAAAAATGTTATTGTGACAATCAGTGTTATCCACTGTTCCCTCCAATTTTTTGGAGATAGAGCGTGTATGAAATTGTTCATATGCAACCATTTAGAAAAGGTTCACACTTTTGTTGTGCACAGGACGCCGCAGGTCTTAGCTGAATGCATTGATAGTTAGATTAACCCTTTAACGACCAGCTACATATGTTTTCCCATACATTTCAGTAAGCAGTGTTGGGCACGAGACCAAAACTCAAGGCTAAGACCAAGACCGAGGCAAGGCCAAGACTGATACTCTTTCTTATAAACAATTCAATTTATTAAGATGCTATAACGGAATAACATGCCTAAAACGTCAATTTTATTGCTGAAGAATGCTAATCTTAATAATGGTCCAGAAAACAGATTTATCGTCTTCTTTGAACTTTTGTGGGTTCAGCCCTTGGCTAGCCCTGGAAATATCACACTCTAAATTACTTAGTCAGTGGCATAGCAAGGCAAAGTGACGCCTGGAGCGAAGTTACAAAATGCTGCCCCTGTCTATACTCTTTCCAACACTTTATTTGTTCGCATATTCCGGATATGCAATAGGGGGAGATAGGCATAAGACACCTGTTTTAGTGTTTTCAATAATATATGTCCTACATTATGATCATTACAATACAACTGAAATTTGATATTGCTTTTCATCCAACTTTTTGCTCAGAAGTCCACACATACCTCGACAACGCAATCATTTAATATCATTTAATCATGATGGACTATAGTGAGTCTAGTAATTAGAATAGACTAGTCACTGGTAACTTATCATACAGATTACAGATACGATACGGTTTCATACTTTCATTCTTAATAAATTAAAATATTAAACAACATGGATATAGGCTGTAGGCACTGGGCACGCAATGTTCCCTCTAACTTTTTGGAGACCTGTGTGCAACATTTTATAAATGGTTCATACTTTTGTGATCATGTCTCACCTGAATGCGATGATAGTTAAATCAAGACCATACAAAATGATCTAAAGTCTATGATGATAAGTTCTACTAACCTATGAAAAGTCTCTTGTCTAAAATGTGTCTTAAAGCAGTTTGAGCAGATGATGTATTGCATTGTACATCATTGTAATTAGCCTTCAATTTATTTGTATTGGTTTACAGTTCATCTTAATAGGTCTATTTGTTTTTTGAGAAAAACATTTGTGTGCACCGCCTCCACGGCCCCAGCTTAGAGGAAACACTGCTGGTCGTGCTGGGCAGTTCTACCTCCTGGATACTTTCGATACTAAACGCAGGTAATTTAATCTAATAAACGTTCAAAAGCAATAAAATCACAAAATAAATTACTTTTATTTATAACTAACACGTTAGTGTAGACATATTTAGCCAGTAAGTTGAAATCAAGTTCAGATGAAAATAATAAATATAAAAACAGCGCAAATGACCTTGTCGGCTGTAAGTCTGTAGTATATTAATCGCAAGAGGGCGGGTTCCTGGACAATTCGGCGCCGGATGAGTTTGTAGTGTATTTAGACTAGATATCGGTGTGTAGTAACTGGCATTTTTTAAATATTCAGAATGGGAGCGAAATAGTATTCCCCATATTATCCAGCGCATGTCTGGTTATTATAGAGACTGGTGAAGACAACAGCCCTAAAATACAGACTTTGAGTATTTGCGTTTAAAGAGTACAGTACACATTAAGACATGGATTTATCAACTTCTACTCCCATTAGTAAATACAATGTGAGTCAGAAACCGAAATCGATGTAATTTGTAATATTCTTTAGTTTTCTCTACAGTGGAGGACTACTCTAGTTAAAAGGTGACACGGTCCCTATGTGTTGACTATGACTCTAAAATAGCCAAACATGTACTGGATAATATGTAGAATATTATTTCGCTCCCATTCTGAATATTTTAAAAATGTCAGTTACTACATACCGATATCTGATCTAAATATACTTACAAACTCATCCGGCGCCGAATTGTCCGGCGCCAAATTGTCCGGCGCCAAATTGTCTGGTCACCAGAGGACGTTAGTTAATTAGTTAATTTAATATTTCCATTACTTTCGCACCTATCCAATGAAAAAATTAGAAATAATAATAATGGATAAATTCTCTTTTGCGCACTGTCCGTCCTGGCATAGGCGACATAGGAAGCTGCCTAGGGCGCCAAATTTTAGGGGCGCCGAAGTTTAGGAATAATACTGTTATGTTTTCAGGAATAAAATTTTATGATGATACAAAAAGAAATTCATAAATTGGTTATTAAAGACTAGTTTTAGGCTAATACCAACAACGATATTCAATCTCCAAACGCGACATTGAATCTCCCGCTCTTTCCCTATTAATTTTCCTATGCCAGAATCATCTATATATTTTAAACAGTTTTTATGTGCCACGTGAAGTGTGCGCACATCTTACTGTTCATGTAACGAGAGCGGGGGTGCTCTTGTATAAATGATCAGGGCGCCAAATTACCTGAGGACTGCTCTGATGTGTATAAACACTAGGTGCCATTCGATCATTTCTTGGTACTCCTGTATTTTGTATATGTTAGTTTTATGTCTAGAAAAAACCAAATAGCATTGTGCCAGGTTTATACAAGAGTAGCAAGAATCTTGAAGAATGCAACTTATACAACAACCATTTTTTTATTTATTTTTTTTACAGAAAATGCCACCCCTAGGACAAGTGCCGCTTGGAGCAGTTCGCCCCTTCGCCTCCCTCGCTATGCCACTGCTTACAGTATACGATAGGTAAATACTTTACGACATCTGAAGAAGTATATTAACGTTCTGCTGAATGGTGTACTTGTACCACAGACCTCGGAATTGTAGGTTAACAGTGTCAACACGAGGTCGACCATATAATTATTAGATTGTTCCAAAACCTTGAGATTTGCAAAAGCAAATTTTAAATGGCTGGCATTTTTTCTGCCCATATTAACATGTAAATAAAGACCTATTAGTTTGGTCAGCACGCCATAAATCGACAACAATCGCATAGGTCCTAAACATCCAGTGTCTCTAATAATCGAAAATAATCGACAAATATCGAAAAATTGCTCTGATACGACAAATGACCAAGAATGTTAATTTAAGACAGAGACCAATTCCAAGTCCGTTCCTTCAAGACCAAGACCGAGACCGATGGTCCAAGACCAAGACCGATGCATTCGAGACCAAGACCGCAGTTTTCTGGTCTCGAGACTACATCCCTGGTTATAAGTTCTGATAACCTAAGAAAAGTTCCATGTCTTAAGATGAATACTGGGAACTATCAGCCTAGGAACCAAAGTGTGTGGAGTAAGGTAGGTAAGCAGCCAGCTAGGGGATTCAATTTATGTAGTTTTATAAAAAGAAATCGTTAGTTCTTTGCAAAGAATTTGTGCGTACACACTAGATTCTTATGTGCATTGATTCAAGGTTGCGTGCGCACGCACGTGCACACAGCTTAGAGGGAACACTGGTTTTAACTCCCTTGAGCAATCAAATGATTGGAAGTTCTGCAACACTAACACATTACCTAGAACTTGTTCCACAAGTTCTGTTCCTTTTATAGCTATGACATGGTAAGCATTTAAATCATTATCCACACAAGTTAAGATGCTGAACTGTGGAGCTCTTGCCACCTCAACAAATCTTACATTTACCCTGTCAAGGCAGGCCAGCTCTGAACATTTAAACCGGCACGCACTGTGACAATAATCATGCCTTGTAATGAAAATTAAGCGAGTAAAACGATAACAAAATAGCATTGTTATTATGCTTTTATTTGTGTCAAAACAATTACTAAATGGCATAAATTAATGACCAATAGGAAAAAAATGTTTGACTGTACATTTATAACGAAATTTGCAGTTCCAAACAACTCCTTCACGTATATCCAAACAACCGTGACAAACGTGAAACAAAATGTGCCAAAGTGTATTTTGAATTCATACAGTTGATATAGTTTTGCTAACTTGAGTATGGGCGTTTCTTTTCTAAAAGTTTTGAAGTGTTTCAATGCATAATATATACCTTCTGCTTCTTTCTTGACTTTCACTAGGACATGAAGCATCTTCGTTTAACGTACGTCTACTCCATTCATTTGTTTGATGCTGGCGACTACCATCTACGAATTGATGTGCGAAAGATTCATTCTGCAATGGACGATTGCGTGAACGATAATACGGGTTCTGTCGCTCTGTTCTCCGCGGTCGTCTCTCTCCAACTCTGCACATTTTGTATGGTACATCGCTCATCGCAGATTTTTTACAAATACGTTACGTTCTAAAAGCACCTATGCTATTGACGAATCGGCAAAAACATGTAACGCATAACCTCACATGAGGGAACGGTGAGCCAACGAGTAAGAGAAGAACGCTGCGGCAATTCTACAAAGACCAAAATAGTTAGTGATTGGCCGTTCCAGTCTTCTAGACCCACAGCTTCCGAGCTTCGGACATCGTTTTAGGAGCCTGTAGGAATTACAAACTACATCGGGCAGAAATAATAATAATAATAAAAATAATAATAATAATAATAATAATAATAATAGTCCTAAAGTTATGGCTGCCAGACGTCCAGCAAAAAGGAGGACATGTCATCCGTTGTGGTCTCTTGTCTTCTGTCCGGCAGGCAAAACTAAAAACCTGGAAAATGCCACGAATAATAATAATAATAATAATAATAATAATAATAATAATAATAATAATAACATTCGTTAAATTTCAAACTAACAAACCGCAGTATGATGACAGGAGTCGAATTTAAAGTCAGCAGTCGTGCAAGGCGTCATCTAATTTACAAATAGTACTGAAACATGGACGAATATGTCATCCATGCTATAAATAAGATGCATTGCTATTTTCCATGATTAGGCTACGTCGGCTACATGGCATTCACTAGTTGGATACACTGATGTTAAGAATGAAGCTAATCGACCTTATCAACTATTAATCGAACAATAGAACAATCGTGCAATCTCTCGATCTCTTACCCACAGCTACCTTGGTAGGCTACACGCTTTTGTCACTAATTTCATTTGTTGCCGAAGCTTATGCATTACAAATGTGCAAAATACATAAAATAACAGCATACACTTGAAATATATTTATGCAGACTTGTTTTGAGCTAAATTAATAAATTGTTACGTTCGTAAAATTGAAACTCTATCATCTCGAAATGGTTGACATTGATAAACTGCAGTTTTGCCTATAATTAAACATAATGTTTATCGTAGGCCTGCCTATAGGCTGTGGGCTATGTAGGCCTGTAGGCTACCTCCATGTTTACAACCCAGATTGCTGATGTAATACGAATGCGCATGCCACAATCACGTGCCGCACAAGCAATCTAATTAATAATTATATTCCCTGCGCGCCACCTATTGTTGTTTGACTCAGGTTAGTACGGAGCCCCTAAAGGGACATGAAAGAAGAATATCTTATCTCATGCGCACGAGATACAATCTCGTGCGCACGAGATAACTCGTTCCCAAGACTTACTAAGTCGAGTGAACGAGTTAATAACTCGTGCGCACGACTTACTAAGTCGAAGGAATACGACTTATTTGACCAATAGCAGGGCGACTTTTCTGTGACGTACACAAACTCCTATTTTGGTATTTATGGGAAAACACATATAGTTCTATAAACGAAACAATGTTTAAGATAGAAGAGTGATTCGGGCATTCCATTCCAAACTTAAATCCCACCTTTTCAAGAACTCTTACCCAGACTCATTAGGGGCCGTTCACATATTATATAATCTCACTTTTTGACCCACCCTCTACCCCTAATATCGTTATATAACAGCAGCTGTGACCCCCACCCCTATATTATATAACAGACATGCTACCTACACCCCTACCCCACCCCAGAAGCAACAACAAAGCATACTAATAGCCTACAGCATGATAATACATGGTAGTGATGTAAATTATATCTAAAAACACCATTTTGTTTCCCTCCTGTTTTGCACTAGAAATGAGGATTATAGTATCACACAGAATTCATTGGTTTAATATTGCACTATCAGGTATTTATCCATAGGTTCGCGGTACGACTCTGCCTATTTAATAGCGTATGATACAGAGTGTATACTACAACTACAATTGGGTATTTAAGCAAACATAAACTATTTACACATACTATAGAAAATGAAATCAAACATCTTGATAATACGAACCAAAATAATTATTTCAAGTAAATTAATTTTAATTTAAACCATAATCATAACAAATCACACAGAATTGAATGTAAAAGTGTATGCACAGGAAATTGTTAAAATTGTGATCAGGAAATTCTTAAAAGTGGATTTATAAATAATAAATCAATTCGCCAGGTGACAGTTGATGGTGCTAGTTTTGGTTCACAACGTATTGTGAACTTCGATTAAACAAAAAAGGTCAGTGGTACATGGAATTTCCAATTGGCAGGCAAAGGGATAAAAAAGCATAAGCTGAAAAAGTTTGTTATATAACAAAACCTTCAACCTACCCCCACCCTGCATAGTATAGCGCTAACAAAATAGTAACCCACCCATCTACCCCTTGAGCGTTATATAATATGTGAACGGCCCCTTACTTGACGTGCCATCTGTCACTCCTCGACGAAAGCAATGCCCTCCTTAACAGCTACTCCGCCTCCCTGCTGACCTTCTGGAAACCGAACTCTGACCTCCCACGGAACTATCATTTGGACAACCCTTTCGATTTGACGCAGCGCTCGTGACCAAGCTAGTGCCCTGTGCATAGCTTTCAAGTGACGCTTTAGAAGTCTCGAGATTACGATTTGTACTACTAGGGTGTATAATATGTGGTGTGAAAGGCTTTGGCCTATAGGGAAAGCATTTTAAGCTACAATGTTATTTGTGATGCCGTTTGTACCCTGAGCGTGTGCCACACTGGGGATGTCACTCTGAAGGCTAATATGAAAGCGAAAATGAATATGATGTTCAGATTGACAGAGCTAAAATACTGACAATATCAGATAAAGTTATCACCGCGATTTATCGTATGAGTTGTTGGAATTTGGGACGCTAAAACGACAAATCGCCGTTGTCCCATGTCAAACTACTTCGTTGCCAATTGTTGCAGCGACGCCATTATATCCCCGAAATAGCAGTTTGCTTACGTCACGGAAAGTCGGTCTGTTATTGGTCAAATAAGTCGTGTGCACGACTTATTAACTAGTTCCCTCGACTTAGTAAGTCGTGCGCATGAGATATAAGTCGAGGGAACGAGTTAATAAGTCGTGTGCACGAGTTATTAACTCGTTCCCACGACTTAATTAGTAAGTCGTGGGAACGAGTTTGTATCTCGTGCGCACGAGTTGAAATATTCTTCTTTCATGTCCCTTTAGGGGCTCCGTAGGTTTGACCCAATCGATGGTTGCATAATCAGTTTTGCATCGCGGATGGTAATAATATTTTGTTGTCCAATCGGTTGTGAAGCAATTAATGAGTCGCACTCCTATAGGCTTGTGAATGTTTAATATGCATAAACGGAAGTAGGTTATCCGACATGCGCATTAAATGACAACAGAGCCTAGATACATGACCAATAGCGTTCAGGGACGAGACTGCGTACATTGCGTAAGAGCGTTTGAGAAGCGTAGCTTCGCATCATTACCAAGGCGCAGATCGAACTGAACACAATGCCGTTTCTTGGACAAGATTGGCGTTCTCCAGGCGAACAATGGGTCAGAACTGATGAAGGTTGGCAAAGACTTGACCTATGGAGGCTGAAGCTGTTGGAAAGTCTTTTTGAAAATTTTCTCGGACGGTAAGAAAAATTTATCGATCAGGCATTGTCGAATGTCAATGAAGCAAGTAGCGAAAATCGTTTTGCATTTCTTTCTTGTACACACCTGAAGGTGTTTGACAGTTGGAGGTTTCAATTTACGAAGTAACGTTTAAATTTGGCGATAACCAGTTACGTGTAATAATCAACTGAATTTCTGCTTTGTATCCGGGATAACACATTTTACATATATTATGCAAATTACGTAAACAAACAACGAACATGTGTCTATTTATTATTCATAAACAAATTGAAATTAACTCGTACCCTGAATAAAAACATGTACCTTTTTAGTTTTTGCTGGAAAAATACGTAATACGATTAATAGAATAGGAGGCGCAGAAAGTGCCAAAGGCCGCGATTTTACGCGAGTTGCCTTGGAATGGACCGATTGATGCGCATATGGAAAACGAGTTGCGCAGAAGGAAACGGATGCGTAGAAACGTTGATTTGTCAGTGCCTTGGAGTACGATGAATAATGATGCTATAACGGGATGATACGGGGAAAGGAAATAGAAAATGATGCGGATTCACCAATTGTACCTACAATAAACAACAGCAACAGATGCAAACCTCTGGCATCCGGCCATTAACTGAACATGTGTGCCTGTACTGCAGACGCTATATGTTTTATTGAATTCTGCCAAATTATTTAAAGCATTTTAGTAGCACATGGTGTAACACAGAAAACGAATTATTTTGTATGGCTAACCTTTTTGAGAGAGACTCTTCATTCAGAACAGGCCAAACACTAAGCTCAATGAGAATGTAGAAAACATGAAGATAACTATAATTATGGGACTAAATCAAGGACACATTTAGCAATTGCTTACTAACTGGGTATACTAACATTTAATCCTTCCAGCAGAATTTATAACTTGCTGCTGCATTGTGATTGCAAGCATAAATGAATATATTTAACAAACATACCGTGCCATTCAATAACTGGGCAATTTTTTAGGTATGCCTACTTGGTTCATTGTTCATGTATGTAGTTATAACTTGTCTATTGCCTGCTGGGGTGTTTGAGGGAATGTTACAGTGCTCATAGTCCTGGTTGCCAGCAGAAATTATTATCACAAGAGGTAAACCCATTTTATAAAATATGATGGAAGCAAATTCTGACTAATAAGCCTTATATAGTAATCCATTTTAAAGAGCATGTGTGACATATTTATACTCTGAATGAGACTAACTTAACAAATCGCTTTGATGTATGGACCTTCTGTGAGTACAGAAATTCTTTGAAAGAATTGGCTTTTATATAGAATCTGGAACCTCCCAGACTGCAACTTGCACATAATATTTTGGGCATCATTTGTGTGCAGTGTGGTGTCTTGTAATTTGTCAACTCATATGGACACGGATTATATAAGTCAAGAGAACACGTAAAGCAACTTTAATGTCAGTCATGATTAATGCTAAATTAAAAAAACATAAAACTACATATAAATGTTCAAAGTGTTTAATGCCTGATATAGAACAAAATCAAATACTGAAGGAAATGTTAATTTGATCAAATGTCCAACCAGGTATTTGACAATATGCCAAGGTGCCTGAGTTTGGTCTACAGCAAAATGTGTGCAGCCCAGTAAACTATTGGAAGTATTTTTGTATGACCATTGGCATCAGACAAAAAGATAAGAAATATCATGAGTTGTGGTTCCCCTATTCTATAAGTAATTTAGTAGTTGTCTTAATTAGATATGAAAAAATTGTTTGTGAATATGGAATGGCAATGAAAATGGTAATGATGGACAAAGTAACTCTATAGATTTTCCATTATCAATGAAATTATAACTAAGCCAATTTAAAATAATGTGATACCAATTTTATAGTAATAAAAGATTGAATCCGCTTTCAAAATTCAATTGAGTGAAATTTGTTTCACACGATTTCTGTGTAAAGGACATCCATTGCTACCACATGGGCTGACTAATCACTTTTAAGCGCTTGTAGGTTCCACCATTATTGTGTGTAGACAGTTTGTGTTTTGAGTTCTTTGCATGTAAATAAAATATTGTACAGTAGAAAGTAACCTATTTAATTATTTTTCTCAGATAAGACTTTGTGATATTCCATCTTTTATTCAATTCTATTCTATCTGTTAGCTGAAAAGAATATGGTTAAACTTCTGTATTGTGCGTGAACTGCTTCCAGGGGAGCATTTGTCACTCTGAGGAAGCTTCTGAATGACCTGCTGCGAAAGGCTCTTAAAATAACGTGCATACAATTATAATAATAATTTTATAAAATTAACCATAATTTATCAATGAATACTAACAACCATTCTATGCATGTATCAGAATTTGTATTATGTTGAAGAAATTTATAAGGAGGATCTGGTGTATCATGGCCATGCATGTGCTATTTTGCCCAGAGCTCCTATGAATGTCGCTTTGGACCATCTTCAAGTTTTTCCGTTTTGTAGGCTGCAGTTGAAACTTTCCAGAGGAGAGCATGGCTACTACCTGCTGCAAACAGAACTCAAGCCATTGCAGCCTCATGTCATGGTTAAAGAAGTCACAAAAGAGGTAGCACTTGATAAAATTATATGTTAATGGATATTTAAAGGCTATTTAATAATATTTCTAATTTACAGTCAAGTTGTTAATTTGCTTGAGCTATCTATTTAAGCTAACTGTTGTTTACTGTCCAAGTATATGTTTGTCATCTGTTATTAGTATGTATGGTGATGAGATTTCAGTCTACATTTATGACTAAGCACAACAAGTTTAAGTACTTCACTAAATGTTGCCTGTATCAGCCTAAAGGTTCTTAAGTGGTCTTTGTTAAATAACTAAATTTAATTTATACCCTGCAGTAAGGTTTGTTTTGTAAGCAGATAGTATATTCAACTGAAAAGTCAATTTTTATATTATAATCATGGCTAATATAATTGTAATCATAAATAATTTGTGAGCTAGTACTTGCTGAAGAGGTATGTACTTGCTGGAGAGGTATGAACTTGCTGAAGAGGTATGTACTTGTTGAAGAGGTATGTACTTGTTGAAGAGGTATGTACTTGTCAGAGTTCCTTGCAACCGTGTAACCATGAAATGAGTTTCAAGTGCTCAAGGACAGATATAGAGAAAGAAAGGTCAGGGAGCTGATGTTGCCAAGTGCTAGACAACTTCTTTAGATGTAGGAGCCAACCACAATGAAGCATCTCTGCTCCATATAGGCTATTCAGGGGGTCAGCGCGATATTCTGATGATGTTGCTCAGCCGGAACTGGACCTGTGACCAGAACTGGATGAGACTAGAAAGTTCTGTCTCTTACTGCCAAGCATCGAATGCTGCTCCATGCCTTTCGTCACTAAGTATGCATGATTTAAAGTGCACACACGCCGACTGGTCAGTGGTCACCTTCATGCGCTGCACACTAATTCATGCTTACAGCAACCTATTGCAGACCTAATGTTCGACCAACTGTGCATAACTGTGCTATACCATGTGAATTGTGACTGTGTAAACAATCTGTTGACTGCAATTGAGTGAAGAAATCTATCTCCAGTAATTGACAAAGCCTATGCACATAACTACTAACTAACTGATGTAAGATGAAGCACAGCCTGCAAGACAGTTATGCATAGTATGTGCTCTAAAAATCTTGAACTCTATGCATTGTCACATAAATTACTAACTTTCAGTTTCTCCAAAATGAGGTTGGATATAATTATATGCCAAAATCTAGGTATTCCGCCAATCAGCTTGGCCAAGGCATTTTATGTTGATTGCACCTGTTTAGTGTGGCAAATGGTTTATTATGCAGCCATAATCAACCCAACTACATGTGAATGTGTGCATCAAGGTTTGACAGATTGAGTTGTAAACATGTACTGGCACAGTTGGTGAAACGAGGACAGAGTTAGACAATGCTGCAGATTGGACTTACTGATTTCATGGATCTAGCTATCAAATCAGGTCTCAAGTGTTCAAGTTCCGATATTTCAGAATGTTTCGTACATGGTATAACATTTAAGCCATTGCTCCTGTTTGATGGAACTACATGTATTCGTAAATTGTGTGTGTGTATATATATATATATATATATATATTATATGTATTTATGTATAATTTTAACCTTATTTTTACTCGGAAGTTTTCGCCTCGACAATGGGAATTTATATAATGTATGGAAAATCTGTTTTAGCAAAAAGTGTGCACTACAATTGCGGATGCTTTGAGTCGTCTTGATATGAGTGGTGCTGTTCGAGATGTTAAGAGATTTAACTATGTTTCAAAAGTAAGTATCTACTTCTTTATGTTGAACGTAATTAATTTGGAAACGTAGCTAACTTCATTTTACCTCGTTACTTTGATCTTTGGCCAATTATATGGCACTTTTGGTAAGCCTCACAAAGTGATAAAATGTGGGTGTATGGCAGATAGTTAAAAGGGGAACATTTGACAGATAAATGTAAACATACATGTTTCTTATAGCTCGAACGTGCCCATTTATTTAAATGAATTGTCAGCTGAGATAGATCCCTTTATCATTATGCAGGGGCGTCCAGATGGGTGTGGGGGGTTCCGGAGGCAAATACCTCCAATTTCAGGCATGGGGTGACATTTTTTGCATCTTAGGGGGAATATCTTGCCTTTCTGGCACTTGGGACCGGAGGGTTTGCCTCCATCACTCAGAGGGGGAATGACGGGGAAGGCCTGTTTTAATCGGTACTTCATTGAGGTCGTCATGTATGAACCATGCTATTTCGTTAAGTTATAAAGTCTTTATTAATACTAATTTAACAATTATTGATTATATCCTTTAGAAACTGGTTTATGCAAGTCTTTTGTGATGTGCTTAGGCATTTAAAGTTTGTTTGCCTACACTATCTTTTTTGCCTTTCTTGCTTTTGTGTTCTTGTCATGTTACCCTATGTTTTCTCACCTTTCTTTACCTACCTTAACTTGCCCTTTCTTACCTACCTTACTTTGCCTGTTCACTTTTGATCAATATTGTGTTCTGATCTTTGCAGCTGATGCTGTTCTTAGTGCAGCACAAGATGTCTAGTCTGAGTGGAATGGCGCAAAAGATCATAATTAACACGCTTGATCAAATCGTGCAACAGGGTAAGTAGGCCTGTCAACATGGTTGAAGGAATTTTGAATTCTTAGGACTTGTTGGGTCATCTGCTCACTTACAATTGCAAGTCTTCTGACTTGATTTTGTGCCAATTGTCCAAAATTCATCTGATTTAAAACGTATGACTGTATGTGTATATGCAGACTTTTGCTGTGATGCCTTTAAGTGCCTTGCAAAGTGGCTATAGTCTAAGGGATGTTTAAGTCATTGAGAAGAAAGAGTTCAATAATAAGCAGAATGACCAATCAATCTGATGATCAAGGTTTGCAAAGTGTTGTCATTTTTTCAGAGTAATCAAGTATAATTTAAATTATATAATATTGCATCAAGAAATTATTCAAGTTTTGTGATCTGATTCACATGCTGGTAAAACCAGGTTGGTTTACTGAACACCAGTAGATGTTGTTTGGACTGGATTGAGTTTCTATTGGGTTTTACCACATATTTACTCATGAGGATTTGTTTGTGGTTCATCTTTTTTCTATTATTTTTACAGTTGTGCATATTTTTCTCTTTGTTTTGATTTTTAAGCCATAAAGACTCATCACAACTTGCGCGTAGTTCATCAGCTCTTGGACGAGATGCTTTCGGCCCTTGACAGAGACCAATATGATCATGTTGGCAGTGCTTCACTCTGGGATTCACACAAGACTCACATTCTCAGACTCAAGGAGGAACTTGGTGCGGTTACCATTGAAGAGGTCAGTTGTCGTGATTTTGCGCAAGGATAATTGCTTCGTTGTTAAGGTATGCAATTTTGTCTGGGTTCAGTGTGAGAATTTCTTAAAGTTATCTGGCAATAGTTATGCTCTGAATTTATGGAATTGTGTTGGCATGATTTTTGAGTGCTGTTGAACTGTTAAAATCGACCAAGACTATTAATTTATATAGCTCATTTTCAGAGACCATGAAAAATGCATGCTGTAGTAGAACACAATAAACTATTTAGGCCTAGCTAGGTTCCAAAAAGACCTCTTAAGAATCTCATATTCGACAAATCCCTTATTTTTAAATTGTCTAATTACTCTGTTGGTGTTGCAGTCTTTGTTATCATATGTAAGGTCCAACATTCCTTGAGCTAAAGTTTTATATGGCATTCAGAGATGATGTATTTGTAGTCATGATCTCCATACTTCCAAAGCACCTCTCAAAAGCCAAGCACAGGGCATCAGATAAGTTTTGCCTTATCTGAGGAAAACTCAAATGACAGATTCACAATCTGAGCTGCCAGGCATTAGCAATCCATTGTGAATTGTGTAAATATCTGAAAAACATAAATGTTTTCATTATTACAATCTGACTTGCATCAACATTAATTTAGCGGACGTCTCAAGGACGTTGTCCCAGGTAATGAAAGTGCATTTTTAATATGTCGTGTTTTTGACAGGACAGTAAGTAGCAGTAAGCTATGTCTTACAGGCAGAGCTTCAGCTTGAAGCCCCTGAATGAAACTTGACTGAAGAGTCCAGACTCTATTGGCTCATCATATACATTTGAGTCGCACTGCTTGTCTTCCTACATGATCTATTGTTTGTAATTCAGCGTGACGATGATGGCAAAATCATGCTCTCGGATCTGCCAGACACCGTTATTCACGATATATTGGCCTGTCTCTCTGATCACAAAGACCTGGTCAACGCTGGAAGAACCGAACTGCGAGCTTTTGAACTGTCAGAACAGAAGAGACTGTGGAGAAACTTGTGTCAGTTCCATTTCTCACAGAAACAGTGGTGTTCAGTATTGCGGAGGGGGGAAAACCTGGAAGCAATGGAGTGGAAGAAACTGTATACGAGACTTATGAAGTAAGTCAAGTGTTGTCTTTTGTTTTCTTAGTTAATCCTTTGACATCTGATTACGGCTTCAAATCATGATACATGAATAAAAGTAAGAGAGTGATGATGACACTTCTTAAAATGTCAAGACTCGTCAAATGTGGTCAAAGATTGAAGGATCTTAGAAATCCAATGACAGGAATCTTTAGTAACTTCGTTTTGTGTTAGATGTGATATGCTGTAGGATGCTTGTAGTGCCATTTTCTCTGTCTACTTCATATCATTTATCTAAACACCTTTTAATGACCAGTTTGATTGAAAAAACTTCAAATCAAATGGTTTGGATACATCTGGATTTATTAGATGCATTTTTAATTAGCGGATTGCTTTTGTATATTCTGTCTTTTGTTATATTTCCATTCATCCTTTGATGTTTATTAAATTAGTTCGCTGTCAGCTCTTTCATTATTCGTTATTCTATCAGTTAATTGATTCATTTGTCCATTCATGTGTTTGAGAATGTCTAATTACTGGGCATTTCAAAATGTATAGGCGCTATGGTCTGAGAGATGTGTATGCTGAGATGGTTCAGATATGCAGACACTGCAATGCTTTATTCTGGGAGGTAAGTTTTATCAAATGATGAAAACACTGTATTAGTGATATTGTTTAATGTTACTGACCATAGCAAGCCACTCACTAAATGGCATGTGTATATATATATATATATGTATTTATGTATAGTTTTAACCTTATTTTTAATCGAAGTTTTCGCAAATACCTGACCTGATGTGGATATCTTTGGGGGTTACCTCCTCACCTGTGCAGGTCAGACATTGGTCAGTAACCAACCAGTTGTTGTGAGAATATGGCGGAGTTCGATGCCACTCCCAAATCCCCAACTTGTGTATGAAAACCTGGCCTGGTCAACTCAGAACTAGTCAATCTGTTGTAGATACGCTTTTCAGTGTGGCTGTGCAATGTGTGCATGCGCTGCAAATTTAACAGCATGTAGGCTAACGCTGAGAGCGCCCACCTCTGAGTAGATTTCTTGATGAGGAGCTATACCAAGCTTCACTGATTCATTCATTCATTCATTAATGATAATAAAAATATACTGGGAAACCATTGCCTTAAGCCCAAAAGTTTAGTATAACTGCTCTTCATTAAGCTTCATCCTTTGTTCAACACTTCATCACATCCCACAAAACTTCAGTGATTTTAATTTGCAACACGAAAGAGTGAAGGATGGTTTCCAAGACTGCTGCTGTCTTGGACCACATCACTGTGTAACGCATGTAACAGCCTTTTTAAAGATTGGTTATGAGTTAGAATTCCAGATATTTTATACAAAATTGGCAGCCAGATCATTATCATAGCAGAGGATTGGTTTGTGGATGACTGCCCTTGCTTTGTCTTTATGTCAGGTGAATGATTGCATGTGTAAAGCGCATTTTAAATTTTAGGTAATTACTCGTATGGTATCAATGCTACTTTGCAGTTGATATTAATTTTTTTATTGCAGTTGCACGGTCATCCATGTGCTGTTCAAAATATGGAACCCCAGTCGATGTCCGTTTCTCCAAAAATGTTTGTGGATTTCTTTTCGGCATGATTACTCACTGGAAGGTTTCTACTCATAGCCGAGTCTTCTTCAAAAACCGATATACTTCACCAAAAGGAGCGAAAGCACGCTTTATTATATTTGTATTTTATTTTATTCTATGGAAGATTCTGAGTAGAAGTTGAACTGTTGTTACAATGTGTATGCGTTAATTTAGTAATTTACTATATTTTTGTCTTTTCATTATTTCTGTAAAAAGGATCCACTGTTTCTGATCTCTGATTAACAGTTGCCAATCAATGCATTGATGTAAATGTTAATATAGATTTCTGTCAACAATGACTATTTATACAAAGAGACTGTGTTGAACAAAATGTACAAATTGTGTATTTTGGTAAAAATATTTTTGGTGTGTCTGTGGACACCAACTGCAGTTTAATAGCAAGCTTGTTTAGCAATTGGGTTTTGTGGCAAAGAATTTCTTTGTTACGTTTAAATTGGGAATTTGGCTTCAAAATGTTGCAAATTTATTATGAGCCTGATGTAAACTTTGATTTTTAGGGATGCCATTGAAATTTATATATAAGTGCAACAATTTGTACAATGTTTGAAAGAGGAAATTATTGTTGATAAATTGAATATTATAGTCATTTTTTTATAAAGAACTTGATGTTAAGATGTTTTAAGGTGAACCAAAAAGACTGTCGCATGATTTTTTTAGTGTGTGCATTTTTTTATATCTATAGGCTTTTTGTAAGTTGTTTTCAAAACTTGTTTTTGAATTATCAACAATGAAGAACAATTATTGTCTGTTTAAATGCATTTGTATAGGAGTTTAGTTTGGTGTAATGCACTATTAAAGCTGAATGTTAAAGCAATAGCTGTGTTACTCTAAACCCTAAACTCTAATATAGGTACATGGTGATATTTATTGCTGTTCTTACTGTACATATAGTATTAAAATTCTGTTTGAAGCATGAAGCCTATGTGAATAGTTTGCTTAATATCTGGTTTATAAAATATGATATGGTTTATAATAAATAAGATATGGTTTATATCTGGTTTTTTCTGGTTTACAAATCTATCTCTGTGTAATTGCAACACATTGTATCCAGTTCCATGAAATTTTTACTTAAATTTTAATTACACTGCTAATTAGTTAATTTTCATGAAGTTGTTGAATTTGGCAAAATTTTTTAGTTTAATTAGCATTGATTACAAATTCTATAACTACATAACAATGTTGTGGTTATGAACAGAATTTGTTAATAGAATGTATAGAAGAGTGATTGAAAGTTGTACGGAAAGTTTCTGTATGGAGGATAGTCTTAGATTGTGATGATATACCAAGTCATGATGCTGACTAATTATTATGCATTTTCTTTAAGTTTGCACTGGCATCTAACCAGTATCTAGCCAGTAAATAACCCCTGCAATAAATTCTGTATTAGACTTTATGTCAGGATAGTAATTGTCTATCTCTACCTCAGAAAACCCAATGCAGAATTATTATAACGACTGTTGTAATGTGACCACTTCAAAAGTTTCTTTAATTAGAAATTCCTTATCAAATGAATCGCTTAAGTTATGGTGGATAATCAAAATAATGTGATGTTAATTAGCACAGTGTGTGAGATGTTTGGTTCGGTGGCATAAAATCCATCGTCTGAATTTCTCTTGTGTGGAAAAGCCATTGCATGAAGCTGGGATTGATACATGGTCATTGGAGCTCAATACCAATCCCACCGAAATCACAGTTCTGATTGCACAATTTCTTGGATCTCTTATTGAATACCAAACACAGCAACATGAAATAACTACCTGCAGATAACCTGATTTATTGTTTCATTTGCTGTCTAGTTTCTGGATGTTTAGTTATTGAATTGCATTCTTAACATGTACTCCTATTTAAACCCAGTGAGGTTTTTTTAAAAACTTATCTAAGTTATGTTTTCTTATTAAACATTTAAGTGGTATTTTAATTTGGTCAATGGTCTTGTTTGTAAAATCTTGTACACAGCTACAATTGTATAAGTGCCCTGTATATAAAAACATGCTGATCAATTTGACATATATGAAGAAATGCTCTTAATGTTATAAGAAGATGATTTGATGTAATCAAATGTATGTAATTGTTATGTTCTTTCAGTGATAAATGTTTCACATTTGAATTGATATATCCTTTCTTCTCATAACATTTCCTGATTGACTGCCTTGTCGTGTCTCTAAAGAGAATTCTTTCTGAGAATTTATATAGAGCGCGATGGTTGAAACTTTAACCTCCGCTTATAGTCAGGGATAGATAGTTCGTCACAGGACATAAAGTTCAGTTCGATTTTCTCCACTTCGAATTCCTACCCCTACCCTCCCTTGCTCTCAGATATCCTGTTCTCCCATCCTATTCCTGTATCCCTTCCACTTTCTCCTGCCCTTCCACTTCACATTTCCTACCTATCTCCTCCTCCTATTCTCCTTTGGCCTTTCCTTTCTGTTTCTATACATCCACCTACTCTAGCCTTTCCACCTACTCCCTTCTCTCTATTACCCTCCTTCCCATGCTTCCTTACCCATCTCCTATCATACCTCCTACTTCACCTCCCCCTTTCCTCCTCCATCTTCGACCTCCTCCCATTCCTCCGCTTCCCCTCCAACGCCTTCTCCATCTTCTCACCCTGTCGTTGCTAGAATGCACAACCACGGTGTCGATCCCTAGCGTGCGCCACCTTGCGAATGACGAAGTGTGGATAGCGTCACAGTGGAACGACAATTCTGTATTAGGTCTCTATGGTATTAATATTAGATGTCGTGTTTCTGTGGCCTAAACTTCGGCAAGGCAACGCACGAAGAAATTACGAAGAGTTTTCACATATTATAGAAATAATGTAAAAATGACATTAACCCTGTTACCCCCACCCTAATCGACCCTATCGTCGCCTAACCTGGCCATTACGGTGGTTTACCTGATGAAAACCGACCCCCACGACACTATAAGAATTTAGGTGTTTCTAACAGTACACAAGCCGTAGTAGTCAAATGTCTATTGGGGTCGAACCTTCGACCGCAGAAGATTTATCCTATTAGCAATAAGTGAGGAAATTCCATTATTGACAGCTTAAAATGTATTGTTATTCAGAGGAAAAAAGAATCTGAACTGCTGTATAAATCGAGAAGTTTGTTGTTCTTTAAATTATTGGGTTCAGAGTTTGGTTTCGTCTGCCATGCGTCGTCAGGTGACTGCGTCAGATAATCGTCATCGTCGTCATGGTCAACGTAGTTCTGGGTGGATTCATTCTCGATGAATCGACGCGTGACATCTGCGTCATCATCCAAGCTGTTGTTGACGCTCTGGCATGTCTTCATCCCACTCAACCGGTGGATTTCCGTTCCCAGGCCGAGCAATTGTCGAAACAACTTACGATCCTGCGTTTTCAAGGAATGCTGTGCGCGCAAAAATAATATAATAAACTATATTATAAGTATATGTGAGTGTATTAGGCCTACACATAATACACGTATAAGGCCATCTGTATACATGCCTAAACCTACATGTATATCATATACATATAAAGCTAAAGGCCTATATATAAAAGGGTGCAACAAATTTCTCCATGATCCATCATGAAGTAGGCCTATTGAACTGGGTTTATATATTGTTGCGTTTATGACCATCCCAATGCGAACGTCTATATCGAGCGTGACTTATAGGCCCTACCTATATAGGCCCATAGGGCCTATAACATTTCGAGCACGTATTGGAGTATATAAGAGAAAACAAGTGGGGAAGGAAATCAAAGAGTTTTTATATACAATTGGGGTAAGATAGGCCTAGTCCTACCAAAAACTAATGAAGGTGAATGAGATTTGGGATTGATCATGAAACCCTCTGATTCAACGCAGCGCTCGTGAATAGCATGGTGCCCTGCGCTTGGCTTTCAAGTGACACTTTAGAAGTTATGAGATTGAGATTACGATTGCGAGGAACGTGCATTGTTTCAAACAGCAATTTCGCTTGTTTTCGACAACGTTTTTTCGACCAAAAACGATTAATATAAAACCGAGAACATCAATGTAGGCCTACTCCCATCCATGGATAGGATAGTAGGCATAATATGCCTAACTGTAGGTCTCTGATTCATGGATTAACTAATTTAACTGTGATTACGGTCGTGGCTTACACCTTGTCGTTGTCTATCCGAATTTGCAGCCTAAGCGAACACTTTTACATCAGTATAGCATTTATCATTAGCGTGTGTTGGGCGCGCATGCATGTTTTCTGGTTGTGATCAGTGATTATGACATGCGCGTCTTGATGATGAAGCATTGAGGCTATCATGCGGATGCGCCGATGTATCATTCTATTGTATAATAGAGTATAGTCTCTTACTATTTCTTGCTGGAGCCAAAGCATGGCTGCTTCGATGTCCTTGTCTTTTTGCGCTTGGCTGCAGCTGATTGTGGCGCTCTGTTGGCTCAGCATAGGATCCGTCGGCTGCATCTCTGGCAGGCTGTCCAGTGGACCTGAGACGCTGACCGTCGAGCCCTGCAGACTGCCACAGATCGAAGTCCTTGGCGGGTAGATCCTGCTGCTGCTGAACCTTCGCTTAGTCAGGGCATGTCTCAGTCTCAGCGGAAGAAGAACGATCCTCCCCCCTCCCCCTCCCCCTCCTCCACTTCTTGACCCAGGGGATGAGTTACCATCATCCGATGACCCTCTCCGTAGACTCGGCTGCTGGTCCTCATCCTCCTCGGCATAGCCCTCTCCGAATAGCTTAGCGTCTAGTGTGCGTCCCTTCTGCAGCAGATAGGCCAGTTCGAAGTTGCTGCCTCGCTGTGTCTCTTTCAGCAGAGCCGAGCGGCAGTTATGACGGACATCGGACTTGGATCGCTGAACAATCGCATGCGGCCGATCAACCATGACATAGCTACGATCGGTCGAACCGCTATGGTGAAGCCGATTGCGGACAGGACCATCTGGATTGGTTCCGCTTGACTCCACTTTGTGGAGCTGATCATCGGGACTTATTGTGGAATGACCACAGGAAACGGATGTCTCACTTCCATACTTTTCCATCGCTTTTGTCGATATTCAGTCCATGGATTCAGTCTAAACAGACGCAGATCGAACTTACAGAATCATTTACGAAGCAATTGCTTATCTATCCAAACACCCAATTGTAAAGTTGTGTTGCACCCTTTGTAAGATACGTAGGCCCTATAATCGCATAATATGTGGGCTACAGGCGTCATGCATAGGCCCTAGGCCTAAGTCGCCAGCGTGCATGGTAAACCCATGCGTATTTCATATATGCAGGCCTACATGTAAACAGGCAATGCATATATAAGTGTGTGTATGTGGGTGTATGTATGTGTGTGTGTTTGCGTGTGTGTGTGTGTAGCCTACATGCATGCACAAGTAACGGGTGTAGCTGTACTATTTCACAGTGATACGTCGCTTGCCGCTATGTGGTATTGTATATTGTAACGCCAACTTTATCAAGAAGTCTGTTGTTCGTTTTAACGAAGAGGAATGTCCTCTAGCCTGTTGTCATGCTTCAATGCTCACGTTGGGCGAAGGCTGTTCAGCGCACAGCCAATCATACAATGCCACCTGGTGGCTGTGCGGGCAAGGCGTCTGCTGCGTTGAACAGCCTCTCTGTTGGCCACAGGCACGCATGTACAGTGTCAGAGGGTCTGGTATAAGAGGCCTAGGCCCCTATGTGGTCTATAGGCTTATAGAAGGACCCAAGGAGATACTCTGACACACAACATGTAGTTTACTAGGCATATAGAAGACGATCAAATCTATCTTCACTCGTTAGACGCTACAGACAGATGTCACAGATGTAACAAAGGCAGGCCCATTGTTTTAGGCTCCATACTAGACAGTCTAAGCAACAGGCAATTTTTTGAGTCATTTAATTACAACTTCCTGCTCTCATTTCATGTTCATTGTTATCTATTAGGAAGGAACGGCGATAGACGAAACTAGTTTTCAGATAAAGTCAAAGTCTATAGCCTCAAAATAGTCTGCCTTCTGAGTTTGACACAAAGTGTGCCGTCGACATTGTGTGCATTTGAATTGTCTTGAGTGTGCAGTGCGTAGTGTGAAGTTATTGAGAGATTAGTTCAAGTCAGCAACACAACATCTTTCGATACCCTCAAATTGTATTTGTTAGTCCAAGTAGGTCAAGTATAGATCTCGAAGGTTCGTTGTCCACCGAGGCCAACTAAACTGCTGTTCCGCTGTCTTGTAGGCCAACAGACAATACATCAGTCACCATTGAATTCGGATTCTTTGTCTGGTGCTATCTTCCACTAATTTCAATGGTTCTGGTTTCCCCTATGGGTACCTTCGATTCTTTGTGGTTTCTTATCCAAAGTCGACGCCTACATTATATCATATCTCTCATTCTCTTTGACCTAACTCAACGTTCGCCCACTATAGCCCTACTGCTGCTTATAAATAGCTAGTAGTACGTGGCTAATAAAGTAAGTATAACACTGACACTTTTTAAAGTTATACAGCCAAACATTGTCAGCACAATCGACTATAAGCCTATATTTTTCAGCTAAAATCGACTACATCAGCAGCTTAGTTTTTCCCGCCACACGGGCAACGATTAAGCCTATCCGGATAACTAATAAACTATGCAAGGCAAGACTGCCAAACATCTGTTCAGCTCAGCGCATACACTGACGCATCATATGCATAAAGCCATATTATATCCAAACTTTCACAGAAAATACGTTCGCATATTATATAGGCCCATTGTTGCAGCCTATGAGGTTTTGAAAAGTGGGGGCATAATTTCCAAAATATTGCGCGAAGCGCAAAAAATTTGTTTGGCCCCCACTTTTTAAATTTTGCAACCCCAAATTTTATAAATGGGGGCACAAATTATCTTAACAAAAGTCACCTTAAAAAGCCATTTGAGAAACATAAAAAAGAACCGATTTGGGGTACATGGGGGGCACTGAGCACTAAGACAGGGGGCTTTGCCCCCACGAGTTTTTAAAAACTGGGGGGGGGCGGTGCCCGTGCCCCCGCTTGTTATACCCTCTGCCGCCTATACAATACTTAATATGCACACACAAGCCTACTTGAATGTAAATGATTAGGCCGACTACTGGCATTTATACAGACCTAATAATAAGCTTATAGACCGTATAATTATGGCTTGCCCATGTCACAATGAATTGATGGTGACGTGAGATCCTTCAGTGCTGCTGTCCGTTTGAATGGCTAACACATCATTTAAGATTGCGTGTACGAACTGAGCTAAAAGCTCTTAGATAAGCCACCATCGGAGTAGACCAACGGACGGGCGTCCTCACTCACAGAGGCGCATTATAAGTAACTGCTTTAGTCAGTGTAACTAATCAGGGCATTGCGAGAACGCCGAGAAGTGTCTCTTCTGATAATACACTCTTCAGAGTATAATGCACAATTAGGCCTATTATTAGGGCTGTGGCCGACTGTTAAGACGACGACTTTTCCACACACCTCTGGTGGATGAATTCGTCAACAGGCTAAACTATGACTTTAATCTGTTTAGCCTCTAAGGCTTTAACCTATTATAGCCTACATGTATACGGTAAACAGTACCCCGGGTTATGACCAGGAACCGACCGGAACAAAAAGTGAAGAAGCTTGGCTATAATTGCGGATGTTACTTGGCATGGCGCCGGTGAATAAGCTGCATGGTCTCCCTGACGTGGCCTGTGTGGGTTTTCAGACATTTTCCAAGATTTACATTACATTACCTTATTTTACATTGGCAGATACCTGCAGGATGTGCGTCAAATGCATTCGCTCAACTTCTTTTCACCACATGCCTTCATTCAGCAATCTCCGATTCCTGTCTCTGGTTGCGATCCGCTACAATAGGCTACTTCACGATTCAACTATGGCCACAAACTCCAAGTGTCCCACGACGGGCCACGAGCCAACATTCAAAATTAATTACATTAATTTTAACTATTAACTGTAAGGCTTCTAATTGTTACTGTCCCTTTCAATCGCCTGTGGACTTGTTCAGAAAAATAGTTGACGGTCGTAAAACCATCATGTCTGTCACACCGAGACACGAACAGGTTTGGGCCTTTTGGCTAGCCTATTGAGCGACCGGTCAGCATATACGCAGTTAGGCGGCCAATGCATTTCTTAACATTCAACGACAAATGTGCATCACATCGAGATGCGTAGGACCAGTCTGTAGCCTCGACCCAAGGCATCTAGATTGTATATTGGTCCTTGGCCTTGTCCTGTATGTAGATAACCTTACGTAGATTCATCACCATCTTCCTCCTCGTCCGAATTATCATCATCACCAGTTCCTGGTGGCAATTGGCGCGAATAACATCTCCATTTTCGTCAGTCATATTTTGTCAAGCCAGTGTTCCTCTCAGTCATAGATTAATAGTCCGAGTTTTAATTGTTGTCTTATTTCCTATTGTTACCTTGTCACAATCGATACACTGTTACATAGGCGCCGACTCTCAGTAAAATGTACTGCATGGGGCAAGAATTCAATTCCAATGATCCTATGATCAGATCGCCTATCCTGCCCTGTCATCCCTCTCCCCTAGTCCCCCCTCTCCCCTAGTCCCCCCTCTCCCATAGTCCCCCCTTTCCTCAAGCCATTTCAACTGGCAACAGGCCAATTGTAATTTTTTCCACCCCATTCTTCAATGTCATTTTTCAATGCCATCTGTCCACTCCCTAAGTAGTCTTCCTGTTTTATTTGTTCCAGATATTCACACGACAACCACGAATATATGTCTAGGCCCTATATAAAACACTTTTTTAATTGTATGTAGCCAGTAACTATTACTAACTTTCACTAAAAAAAGTCTGATGCCATTAATTATCATTCACAGATACACACAAAGCATGCTAAATTGCCAGTACGGCAGACATTAGTAACAAATCTTACTTCAACTTTTGGTTTCAGAAATACAAACACCAAGCCTTCGAACTATACTGGTTTAGTAACATACTTTTAAAAATGGAATGCCTTCAATGCAGTGACAATTATTAGTATTCGAAATGCATCCACATTCTTCCTATTTAGCCTAAGGCGCTGTGGAGTATTGGCTACTTGAAGGACTGTTGAAAGACCAGTCACGCTTATTAATTATTGTAGTGTCTCAATGAGTTAACCATAACCACAACCATAACCACAATCATAATGTTTATTGGTCCCAAAAACATTACAAGACAAATCACAGAAAACATAAACATAATCACAATCGCATTGTGATCAAGGGAACAGAAAACCCTAAAGGGACAAATTGTCCAGCTAATCGGGTTACCCATTTAAATATAATATGTACAGGCGGCTGGTTAGGGATAATGACATAAAATAATTAGCTGTAAGACTTAACTAATTAACTAAGTAGACAATAGGAGAGAGAAAAAGAAAGAGGTACATTTAAATGCGAGGTGCTATACGCTATTATTTAGCAATCGTCAATCAGATAAGTGCGTAGACTCTGTTTGAATGCACATATATTAGGCTTTTGGCGGATGGTTATTGGCAGATTATTCCAGATTGTTGGTGCAGTATGTTTAATGGAAAATTTTCTGGGTTTTGTACCGGGAAAAGTAGGCTTATAGGTATTGGTATTGCAGGTTCGAAGAGTATACGGATTAATATGCGATGAGCAGGTAAAGTAATCGGAGAAGATATATACGGAAGCAGATTATTATGACGTTTAAACATTAGCTCGGAGGTTTGAAAGGTTACTATTTGGTTGACTTTGAGAATCTTAGTTTGTTTTAAAAACAAGGTCAGTCGAGAGAGAATAACCCGAGGCATTTACCAAACACAGTGCTCTTTTCTGAAGTATAACCAGTCTTATTAAGGTGCAGTAAGAGAAATACGGTGGATCAATGTATAATATAAGTTCAAACGGACTTGCTTATATAATAAATGGGTTATTCTGGATAAAACTCCCAAATTTTTGGCAATTTTGGTTGCTGTGCTTTGGATATGACTGTTCCAGGTGAGATGTTGGTTGACGTTGGTTGATGAATTCCTAAGAAAAATGCTGGTGTCGTCAGCAAATAGTAAAAAGGAAATTAGGTTAGAGGCGTTTGGAAGATCATTAATAAATAATAGGAATAACAAAGGACCAAGGATCGAGCTTTGAAGTACATCGTGCTTGACAAGCTTAAAATTGGACAAATGGCCACTACATTTAACTTATTAGATAACTGGCAAACCAAAAATAGGCAATGCCTCGAATTCCCAAGTTATATAATTTAGTTAAAAGAAGAGTACGATTCATTGTGTCGAAGGCCTTGACAAGGTCGATAAAAATGCCCACAACATGTTCTTTACGGTCAATAGCCACAGAGATATTATCCTATAAGCTAAGCAATGACATGGAAGTGAAATGGCATGCCTGAAAAGATCGAGCAGAGAAGATCCTTTTTATCAATATATTCATATAAGCGTACATATATGGCCTTTACAAATAATTTGGACAGGTATGGTAATTAAGATTGATATAGGCCTATAGTTGGAAATACTGTCTAACACTGTCTTTGGGTCCTTGTTTGTGAGTTAGTGTGACTTTGGCCAATTTCAGATTGCTGGGAACAAAACCAGTTGAGAACGAGCAATTAATTATAATGGATGGTGGCGAGGCAATGAGATTTAATATGGGATTAATTAGGTTAGGGTAGAGATCATCCTCTGTTGGTGGTTTTAAGAGAGTGACTTAGGCTGTGTGGTCGGGTAAATTGCAAGTGAGGTCAGAACAGGTGGGCTAAGGTACCTACCTGTCAATTGTATTAGGTGATAGAGTTATTAACATGTAAGCCTTTTTGAAAATGCAAATGTTATTAGTTATATTGTAAGATGGTTAGCTTCTTTTATTTTCAACGGACAAATCAGTGACCAAGGAATTTAGACAATAGGCGACCCTTATTAAGCGAGACTTGTGTTTATTATTGGTTCTCTCCTACTTCCTATAGACAACATATGGAACTACACTTCGTGATATTATAAGTTGCATATTCACTGTTCTGGGATTAATACAAGTTGTCAGTATGCTAAACAATTAGCCTCACTGAAATCTAAGCATTCCTTGCAGAAGTTTAAAGGCATGATCTTAACCCTAGGCAACTCGAGGACGAAGGCATAAATTATAATTAAGAAGCCGAAATGAATAATTTTATTAGGCCTAGGGCATACATTCTTCAGTGTAAGAGTTCCAGCCTTATGGAATAAGTTGGAGTTTTGAACGACAGTCGGCCTATGCCTACTCTTTTTGGACACTCTCACAGCTTCTAAGAACATAATGCAATTTTAAAATATTTTTAACATTCATTATCATTCGTTATCGGCAGATCCAAGAATCTAACGAAACTGAGTTACATAAATCCAAAATAAACAAGCAGTTTGGAATTTACATTGGAAGTGACGAGTACAATCCACTGAAGTGCTTCGTTCAACATTGTAAGTCGATTCCCCACCTGGACGAATTTATGGTTGTTTTTACGATGACGGGCATGACTAGGTTCCCCTAGAATTCAGTTTTAAAAAAGCTGTTATTAAATTGGTTTTTTGAATCCTCAAAAGTCCAATTTTCTTCTTCTAGTTTTTTTTAGTTAGAACAATATAATTATTCTTTAAAGTATCAAATCATATCTATGCACACTGAATGAATGAGGCCAATATGGATAACTTTCATGCTCCGTGCATTTCATTTTACAATTATTTGCTTCACTATTTCTTCACTCGCCTAACACTTCTCATGGCGAAGGTATCTGCTGTAGTAGGTCACTTGCCAGTAAAAGCCATTCCATTAGTAAAATCTATTTTTAACTCAACCAATCACGCTTTTTGAAACGCCAGCTCGTCGGCCAGAGGCCTCTATCCCCTAGGGTGATTGAAGCGAAATCCCCCATACATACCAAACCTAGGAGTCGATGACTGACTTCTGATTAAATTCAGCTATTGTTTCAGAGATAACTACTGTAATAGCTAACGACTATGCAGAATTTCAGACATTGCATCGTCAAAAAAAATTACAATAGTCATGTTACACCTATTTAGTCCTAAATAAAATACAATAGCAATGTTACTTCAAATAGTTAGTAACAATGCGTAACATTGCTATTGTAAGTAACATTGCTAATTTGTTACCATAGATGTTAAATTCTTTTCGGCTGAAATGATTCATCATTCACACAATCATCTCATCTCATCTGGTTGACCGCTGTCGACTTTTGATGATGCATAGACTACTATTACAAGGAACAGCTTGTTACTAGTAAGGTGACTAAGATCCAGTTCAAATTCAACATGTTAGAAGGATATTCAGATGGCTGAGTCCATGTCTACAGAGGCTTTATATAGTCATGTAGATTCGACATTGTCCATTCGTTTCCATCGTCGGTTTCTTCCTCATCAGTTGTCTATTCGTCACGAGTATCAACAGCATTTCTTGCGATTAGTCTTTCTGCAGAAAAATGTAGTTTGACTTTTCGACTGTGGCAAGGAGTGGTGCGTGTTTGTGGGTTCTGTTGTTTACAATGAGCCTTCAACGTACAGAAAGTTTGGCACATCATATTGTAACGGTTCAGAGGTACGCCTACCTGGTGTCGGCCTGCTGTAGTGTCTGCCTGTTGGGTACACCTGTCTACTGTGTTCTTTCTACTGTAATCCATCTACTATCTACTGTAGATATCTACTATCTACTGTATCCTATCTACTGTGTAGTCTCTACTGTCTACTGTCTCCTATCTGCTGTGTATCATCTACTGTCTACTGTCTCCTATCTGCTGTGTATCATCTACTATCTACAGCAAATTAGTATAAAAGGAGTCGTCGCCTGGAAGATGGAATCGTCGTCGTCGCAGGGGAATCGTCGTCGTCGTCATCGTTTGGAGATCGTCATCGGGGAGCCTTGTAGATTCGGCTTCGTCTTTGCAGTCTCGGCGCCTAGGAAGCACGAATAGTCGTCGTGGCTTGCGATAGTCGTCGTGGATATAGTCGTCGTCGATTTGCGATAGTCGCCGTCAGCCATTGACGTAGCATAGTAGTCGCCGTCAGCCATTGACGTAGCGTGGCAATTACTCGTTAGTTATCGACGTAGGGCGTATTGAGGGAGTGAGATACGGACTGTTTCCGAATGAGCGCTACAGAAGTATTGTTTTCCGTTGTACATTAAAAGAGGATTATCGAACAAGCGTGTCTTATTCCAAGCGTCATCCAGAAAGGAGCTATTTAAACCTTAAATGGTTAGTCTTCAGCAAACCACTGAAGCCCTACTCAGCGGACTGCAGCTCGAACTACCCCCATATCGGACGGGGCTGCAAGTCGTCAACCTGGTCACTGCCGAGCAGGCCCCGTTCCGTTACAATATTCAAACACCACGACATCGGGTTTGACACTGTACAGTAGATCTTAATGAGTTGCACGATGTCATTGGCTGTGCTACACTAGATCCTCTTTTGAGGTTGTCTTTTTGGTAGCAAACAATGACATTACTGTCAGCAATGCTTTCGCATCATCGTCGAGTCTATCTTGCAGCTGCATGCATAATAATATTATGTGATCCATTACTGGCCAGGCACGCACGTGTGTAGCCGAATTCTCGCGTCTCTAATTCGAGTCACATCGCTGCAAACCTCTCTATCCACCATGAAATTCATTGTCTGGCTTCGTCATTGTATCTATGGCTGCTGCTCTCAATGAATCAATTCACAAATCTGAGTTCCTGAACAGTATCCAGACCATAATAGATATTGCTTGTTCCCTTAGAAAACCCTGCCACCCATTCTGACAATCGTCTGTTTTCATCTCAGAGAGCATGGAGCCCGTATACTCGTCCATTTCTACATAGTGATCTATTGCAACACCGTGCTTTCTTCTTTTTGCTGTCTTATCGGCAGCAGCAATAATAAAACACTTCTTCTGCTGCCTTATGTGATCAACTATTATGATGACCTTCATGACCGACATAAGATGCTGTAGATGTAGGCCTATACATAATATGATGGGCTGATAAAGATCAGTGCTATCTTTTACCGCGGTGTTATGCGCACGACCGACAATTCTCGCAAAAGAAGGCTTTTCTAGTAGTTCTGTAGTAACAAGACTAAACCATCAATTAATTGAATCGATAATTTATTTAATAATAACTTATTTAATTGATCAATTAATTAAATTATTGTATCCCCCAAGATAACTGAATATTATCCCTCCCAAGGTAGAATTGGATGCAGTCTGCTTCCACGGACATGCCTTTAGGAGCTTCTGAAGTCGGCCGTCGCCTGGCCACTTTAACACGGCATGGGATGCGGTAATAGAATGAATTACATCATTTTTGTTACATAATATATATCGTTTAAGCAAAATTACTGTTGGTACATTTGCTGTTAGTTCCGTGTGAAAGACTGAAAGTGGCTTAGCGTTTTAAGAAGCCTGAGCTAAAAACAGCTAAAACAAATATAATGACGTTTGCCGTAGAATAGTGGATGACAATCTGGGGCGCGGAGCTAAGGAACCGGGTTCGAAACCCGTACCGGAGGTGTTGGTTAAATCAAATTTACACGCATGGCGTATCGGCCGCCCTTCGTGGCTGCCAGCATCATTCGTTCAAACTGTCTCTGTAATTATACTGCGTTGTTGTTAGTTTGAACAATAAACGAAATTATTATTATTATTATGTCACGTCATGTCATATTGTCATCGTCGCTTCGCGACGGTGGACTACATGAATGGGAAAGTGCTGTCCAATGCTTTCTGTCTCGTACAATGTTCATTAAGCTTGTGCCTTTTAAGCCAGTCCACGCCATGACATTGTCAAACCAGCAGGTCTTCCACGACTTCGGCTTCCTTCCACAATACCCAACATCACACTGTTCTCAATACTGTCTTTAGGCTGTCTCACGATGTGCCCGAAGTACCGCAGTTTTCTGGATTTGATGTGACCCAACAGTTTGCTGTCAACTTTCGCCGTTTGATACACTTGTTCGGTTGTCACCATTGCTGTCCGTGGAATTCTGAACAGTTTCCTCATGCACTTGTTCTCAAATGCTTGTATACGTTTCTCTTCTTCTTGATTGTCCACGCTTCACAACCATACGTTGCTACTGGCCAAGCCAAGGCCTTCATGAGTCGCAGTTTAGTTTTAGTACTGATTGATTTATTCTTCCAGAGGCTTACCAACTTAAACGTGACTGACATTCCCATAGCTAATCTTGATTTAACCTCACTTGCGCAGTCCCCGTCCTTCGTTACTCTGTTCCCCAAGTATGTAAATGAGTCCACTTGTTCCAGTTTGTATCCGTCCACCTTGATCAAAAGTGCATCACTGTTATTTGTCATTACTTTTGTCTTTGCTAAGTTAATAAGCATACTGTATTCTTTTGCCGATATCTCAACACGTTGCACCAACTCCTGTAAATCCTCAGGTGAAGTGACCAGTAGCACGATGTCATCAGCATATCTAAGGTTATTTATAATCTTCCCTCCAATCCTGAATCCCTTGTGGTAGCCTAGTAGTGCTTTTCGCATTACCTGCTCTGCCAGAATGTTAGACAGGCTTGGTGACAAATTACATCCTTGTCGGACTCCTTTCTTGATACTAAACCATGTCTACATAATTCCGTCTCTCTTTACAGTAGCTCGTTGTTGTTTGTAGAGATTTCGCAATAGCTGAATGAGGTGTGGTGGGAAACCCATCTCCATCCATAGTTGATCGCGTTGAATCATGTCAAAAGCTATTGTAAAGTCAATGAAGCAGAGGCAAAGTGGTTGTTTCCTTTCTCTCGCTTTCTCGAAGATGATTCTTAAGTTCACAATTTGATCTCGCGTGCCTCTTCTTGGCCTAAAGCCAGCCTGTTCTTCAGCGATCTCTGTTTCCAGCTTCCGTTCCAGTATCACTCGTAACAAAATCTTACTGGCATGTGAGACTAGCGCAATTGTTCTGTGATTACCACAGTGAAGTAGATTTCCTTTCTTCGACAGTGGAATAAAAATTGACTGTGACCATGCTTCTGGCCAATCTCCGGTCTCCCATACGTCCACACATATCTCGTGTATTTTTGTCAGAGTCATTTCTCCACCAAACCTAAACAGCTCAGCGGCTAAGCCATCAGGGCCTGGTGAGTTCCGCATAGCTGCTTTCAATTTGGCTCGTTTTATCTCTTCTTTTAGTGGCGGTGGTTCCTTTTCTTGTATTTCGATTTTCATGTCTTTTTCCTCTTTTCATTGCTGTAGAGTCCTTTGCAATATATAGATAGGCCTACAACTCAGCAAGGTAACATCGTAGAAATATTACGTAAACGTGGGTCAGAACCCTCAGGTCAATCGCAGCATGACCTCATGAGTTGAGCTAAATGGTCACAGCATGAGTTGCATGCACAAAATAATAACCAGATTCTTAAATTTACTTTTATATGTAGGACAATAATTTCAATAAATTGCAGATAATCCGTTCAAAGCACCAACAGTTGCGCAATACTTTGAGTAATGTTTTTCGCCATACAAATGTGAAAATTTAAACATGCTTTAAAAATTAAATAAGATATCACAGAACCGATTCAATCGATCTCATCACAAATTCGAAATGCTTGGAAAGCTAAGAACGCAATAACTTCCTCTCCTTCCGCCGCCTGTCCACGAACCATTTCCAAACTTGTTTCGATGTAAGACCCAATTCTTGAGCTAAATGGTCACAGCAGATGCAGTTGCTGATTTGGGTAAATTTCACTATGGCGTCAGGATTAAAGCTTAATTTAAGAGCAGTTTCATTTCATAGATTTGCTTCAGTTCTATGAACTATTTGTGTCTCATCGTGTGTGCGTTCATATGTTCACGAATGTAGTCTTTAAGAAATTAGATAGGTACTTGCGCTTTCTCTGGTGAGTAATAAATAAATCACTGGTCGCCGTTAAGAAATTGTCGACAATTATCGGCCATAGAGGCATACAACCATTCTAATGACTCGTTTGTGATTCGTAGTTTGTGATTCACGGTTCTTGAATAATGCGTGTGAATTTTTACAGCACCCATCACAGCTCATTGAACACACACTAGTTTCAGATTTGTTTACAATATGTAAAATCTATTATACCTGAGGTCATGCAAAACGAAAGATCTGAGCGCAATTTTTCTACTGCCACATATCTTTCCAGTCACAACGATTATGATACTGTTGCGCAAATGCCCCTGCGCAACGGTCTCCCTCGAGCTTTCGCTGCTGAGCCTGATGGGGCCCGCAGCTAGAGCTCTCGATGTAATCGCTTGAGGCGCCACCTATTTTCTATTGCGTAGGTGACGCGTGAGCGGCCATTTTGTTGTGTTGAAATGGTCGAAGTTCTAGAAGTGTGGAAGTTGGCGAGTCGGTAAAATTTCATTAAAAGGTCATATTCGCGATTAGTTCCGTGTAGAAAACTTAGCGAAATTGATAAGAGAAGTATTGCGACTTGCGTGGTGCAAGTGTCGTCTGGAAATTTCGAATGTGCACAAAAATAAATGTGATTAACTTTTGTCCAGAACTGGCGATAGCGCGAATGCATTGTAACTGACGGCATTCGGCTGGAGTACATTTTTATAGCGCTGTGCTAGGAAGAATAGATAACAAAGTAGCTAAGAAATTTGGTTAAAATCTGTCATTACCTAACTATATAATTAGTGCAGTTTTTTAAGGGTTGTTTGATGTTTGGTAGATTATAAAATTCGTTTGTTGTATAATCGTGATTAGCAAATGTAAGCCGCAGCGGGTAGCTTAGGATTAATTGCCGTGAATAAAAATTGTTTGACTATTGAACATACAAATTCGTTAGACTTAAAAATAATTAAGGGGTCATAGTGAGGAGCCCTATGGAAGCGAAAATAGATCGGTCTGCTCGTAGGGACCATAACAGCCCAGGTGCTTCATCTGCTGAGCAGATGATCGCCACCGTCAGCCCCGAGGTCACGGACATTATGTCAAACCCGGTACCAGGTAATCCTGTGGTGCAAACTGGGGCCCTCACTATACTAGGAGCTGAGATAGCGCCGACGGGGGCATATGGGCGAGAAGCCCTGACTTCGCGTTTGAGACGTAGTCGGCGACTGCAAGGGAAATGGCCCGTAGGCTATGCGGTAGGACCGGAAGTGGGATTAACCATGGTGACCTCGGAAGGTGTCCCCGAGCAGCCAGCAACCCCTAGGGGCAGTAAGTCTGACATATCAATAACAGTCAATTTTCATAAATTTTGCCAAAACAAACGCGACTGATCAAACCTCAAAGCTAGTCGGCAAAAGTTAAAACAGTATAAAACGATGTACGACTAGGATATGATAAACAATAGTAACCGTGAATCATTATTTTTATTATTATTATCGGTAAATTTGTGTTGTATTTCGATTGTTTATTTCAAAAATAACATTACTGTCAGCAAAGCCTATTGTTTTTAATGAATAATGGCAATAGCAAAAGCTTTTACCCTAGATTTGCCAAAGTTCTAAATAAAACCAATCCTCAAAGGAAATGCTCAGAAACACATGCAAGATATAAGAATTAAATTCTTGAATTCATGTTTACAATTTAAATTTTTTAAAAACTGTTTGTGGGTTTTAAATACCCACAGTTGCACAAAATCGTGACAACTTTTTATGAACTAACGCATTTACATATTTTAAAGATTAAATACTATATCACAGAACAGCAATGACAGAAAAGCATAAGTGACCCCACACATAGTATGATTATACTTAGTATTATGTTGACATGCTGCGAATATTCATTCTACATTTTGCTACAATAGCATGTTTCCTTAGGTAGCCTATCTATCGTCTTGTTAAAATAGCTAAGCGTCTATGCTTTTCCTTCTGCGTTTCCTCGCAATAACCTCCTCTCCTTCCGCCGCCTGTCCACGAACCATTTCCAAACTTGTTTCGATGTGAGACCCAATTCTTGAGCTAAATGGTCACAGCAGATGCGATCTGGGAACGTATTGCCGTGAGAGAAAGCTCCTTCCAATACTTCAATTGCCTTCTTCGTCTTGCGTGGTCGTCTGTTCGTCTGAATGGGTTGGGAATCTTCTAACTTTGGGTTCGTTGTTGTTAATGGTACATCGGAGGCTTGCTTAGAGTGAGCTCCGTTGAACTCAGAAGACAGCGAATCCGGTACATAAAGCACACGAGCACAATCAGGTAAAATCGATCCATGACAATCAGCATACACAGAATTGCTGTCATAAGAAGTGTTTGAAGTGTAGTTTAGGTAGTTGGTAGGATAGTGAAGTTGAGTATTGTTGGAAATGTCAGCTTTGTAAGACAAGTAACTAGGATGGTCAGAAGGTTTATATAGAATGTGAGAAGAGTAGAGCTCAGAAGATCTAGATATCTTACTCACATTACCAAGATATTGATGTTCGTAGCTACATGAAGGAAGATGTGTAAGGTTATGCGAACCGTGTAAAGGCAGACCATATGAGTTTGAGATTTCAGAAGACCCAGATTCACGAGTGAAGCAACAAGATGAGAGGTTAGCCGATCTGTAGACCGTCTTGTAATCAGAAGAAGAGAGTAGGTTTGAGTTAGAAGTCAGAGTATAGGCGTTTAGTCTGTGCAGTTGAGATTCACCCAAAGAGGCAGAAAGTGACAAGTTAGAGCTACACTGAAGGTGAAACATTGTGTAATTCTAAAAGAAGACAAAAATTATTTATCGAATCAAACAAAACCAATTCTTACCGTGAGATTGCGCGATCGTAGATTGAGTTTACTGCAATGTTAGACGCTCTTGGTGAGTGACGGCTGACAGATGACGCTATTAGTTCTTATCTGAACTTGCAATAATCACCGGCTGCCTAGAAACAACGATAAATCTAACTTGTCTGTTCTAACGAAAATGGTATAATGTAAGCGTTCATTCCCCGTTGTATCTTTATATAAGGACGCACGGAGTCATTCAGACGTTTGGAGTCACTCAGCGATCAGAGAGATGAAAGAAAGGTAATCACTTTGATTGAATTTTCTTAAGCCGCGATCGAGTAAACGAACTTTGATTTATAAGCGGGACTTTGTTAATCTCTTTTTGGCTGCCGCTTTCGCGTGGATATGTTTGCTCAGGAACAATCATCGAAGAAATGTAGCGTTACACTAAAGGCTGTCGTTGTAGTATCTTATCTTCAAAGAACTTCGCATCTTTTCTTTTGAGGTTCCAGTAGGTGAGCATCTTCGTTCTTTGAAGGCAACACGCGCTAAACAATTGACTTCAAACAACATTTTGCCGACGCCCTTTTATGTAGGCCTATTTGCTGATCTCTCATTGTCTTTCTGAAGAACCGGACGAAGCTTATGGACTCTTATGCAAATAATGTAGACGGAAGCGGTGAATAACGGCGGTGCATGAAACCAAGATCGTGTCGACATTGCTTATCCACCGCCGTTACGCATGGTTTCTCGCGCCGGACAGTCAGTCGGTCACTGAAAGAACTTCAGCAGATGATGCAGGACATTGACGGAGCCACAAGCCACAAGATCAGCGATGACAAGTGTTACAATGTTCAATGGTATCGACCTTCAGGGATTTGAGCGTCAATTTGTCAGTCTACTAATTCATGCCTTACATCGAATACCCGTGTCGATGAGTGCATCCTTTGAGTGCACTATCGTGCACCATGGAAGTCAACCCCTACACAAACCCACACCTACGTACCCACATAATTTTATAGATGGAAGGACTGTGACGCGGTGGTGTTGCAGATATGTTAGGTAGATACTTCGGTAGGTAGGCATGAAAATACAAATCCTACAAGTCGACGCGACACACGATGTGCCAGGTAGCCAATGAAATTTTTCTATATTAGTTTTATGACACATTCAGACTAAAGTCAATCATTTGGTGACCTATATGATGTACATTTAATGACACATGGAGCAAATTGGCTAATGATGGACCGAGTTATGATGGCTTCACCCATTCTAGCATTTATTCGTAAACTTAGCATAACACGATGTTTCAAACACGTGCGTATATTATATGTAGCGAAACCCTGGAGGCCAAAATCAATGCCACACAAGCGATGACGAATTGTCTGTTGTTCATATGTGACAACTTGTTAGTTACACAGTGCGCAGCTTTGATCCTGATTCCGAAGCGCGTCAGGCTAAAAAAGACTGATAAATTTGTCAGAGTCTTATTGCTACCCATTTGGTCTGCTTGCAGCTACTGTTAGTGCATTGAAGCTATGGGTTGGTATATTTGTCAAGAGTGTAGGCCTAAGCTATTTCGCTGTTTGAAGTTAGCACGCTCGCCGAAAAAGAAACTTGAACGAGTTTAAATCAAATGGCCGTTGTTGTACTTAACTAAATTCAAGGCTACCGGTCAGATGTGAAAGAAAGTCATACATTATGTCGATTTTTTTGCGACACCGTTCCATATCGACGATGATTTGCTGTCGCCCTCCTTCTTTCTCCAGGCTTGGGACTGGCACTGTCAAAGTCCAAACAGTGGCAGGGTTACATCATGCATTAGAGCATAATAGAGGAGCGGACAAAGTCACTGCGACGACTTCCGGCGAACTTGAAAATCAATAGGGCCTCGAACCATTGAATCACCTGATTTATTTATATAGCATTAACTCAAGAAGTAGCGAAGTCTTTGGTTTCTTAATAATTCTATGATCATAAAATACCACGAATAGTTTAATAACAAAACAGCTGTGTCAGTTGAAAAATGCGAAATAGGCTTTAAATGAATTAATCAACGACAGCGTTCGTGCCCCAATCCATATTCCGAGTTACACAAAAGAGATCTGCTAAAAGCTTTAATTAGCCTTTTCCTGATATGTAGGCCCATACGGTTCCCGCTAAATTCAAAACTTACAACCAAACGGTAGGCATGCTTTTAAATGCTCACGAACGTTAACCAATTACAAACAAAATCAAAACCTGACAACTGCAAATCCGTGTTCATGATGTTATTGACTGGCTAAAAATGCGCTACATAAAAATCCAGATATACAAATCTGATTTCTATGCATAATACATAGGCCTGTATACATAGATCGGCCTACAACTCAGCAAGGTAACATCGTAGAAATATTACGTAAACGTGGGTCAGAACCCTCAGGTCAATCGCAGCATGACCTCAGGAATATTTTGTGTTTTGTCACAATATAAATCCATGTCGACAGAGAAAGAAGAATTCTTTTATTAATTAAATCTTAAATGTCTGGATGGATACAGTTTTTGGATAGATGGACAGTTGAATGGATGCATTGATTTATCGGTCGTGGTCGATGGATAGGCAAATCGATGGATGGACAGTTGGAAAACATGCAGACAGACAAGCAAACGGATAAAACAATAGATGTTCATGTCCATTGTTGAAGAATCCTTACATTTTTTTATTTTCTAACTGACTAGGTAGAGCACCCAATGCAGAATGCTCCTTTTTCGAGATTTGGGTTTGGCACCACCGTGAAGGGAGACAGCGGTGTTAAGATAATAACCATATCCATGACCAATCACTTTTATTAAATCAAATTAATAGACAAACGATTATAGTTAAGTTTCATGGAATGTTTTCTGATAACAACAGTGATGAAATTAAAACAGTAAGATTACTAATTGGAGTCTTCTAGCACGATATGAAAATATTATATTTGTGTATGGTTTCCTAAAATTAAACCTCTTTGACAGGCATTGTCTCTTGTTCTATGTTAGCCGGTATACGGTTTGTCAGCCTTCCCATTTTACGAAGAAATATATATGATCGTTGTTTTGTCAACACATAATTGTTTCATATAATTATTATACTATTGCCACATAGGAGAAATGTTAAGAGTTAAAGAAATTTTAAGGCATTATGAATCATTTCAATATGCTGTTAATACTGATCATGATCATAATAATAGAAATATTTAGAATGACAACAATAAAATTAGGATTATCACTGTTAATGACAAGAATGGAAAAATACATTAAATACAGCAATCTATATTGAAATAATAACTACTGGAAGTCGTATTAATTTACAACCTATGTGTACTGAATCGCTTGCTATCCATATTATTATTATTATTATTATTATTATTATTTGTAGGGGGCGTATCATTATAATTATTGTAACATTACAAATCCTATAAAAATTGCATAATAGGACTACATACTACCTCGATGATCAATTACATAGACTATAACCTTGCTATTGTTAATTATTAATTATTGCCTATCAACAGCATAGTAACGTAAGTTCCCTATTGTTGCAGTTGCCTTTTGGATATGCATTTTAATCGTAATATAATTTACCTAGATGAAGTGACAACACGATTTGTAATAAATTTTTATTTTCCAATCTTATGGGAACAAGATATAATTAACATAATCGTTACATTATAACGCGTTGTTTTCAATTGTGTTCAGAACAGCAACATTACAGTTAATGTTATTACTGTGTTTGAAGCCGATGGAAAAATATAAGTGAAAGGAAAAAATGTCATTAAGAAACGCATCAACACTTTAGCACTTGCAAAAACCGTTACGAAGACTAACATTTCACAAAAAGTTATGTATTGTACACTTATCAAAAATACGCGCTGAGTTGCATGCACAAAATAATAACCAGATTCTTAAATTTACTTTTATATGTAGGACAATGATTTCAATAAATTGCAGATTATCCGTTCAAAGCACCAACAGTTGCGCAATACTTTGAGTAATATATTTCGCCATACAAATGTGGAAATTTAGGCATGCTTTAAAAATTAAATAAGATATCACAGAACCGATTCAATCGATCTCATCACAAATTCGAAATGCTTAGAAAGCTAAGAACGCAATAACTTCCTCTCCTTCCGCCGCCTGTCCACGAACCATTTCCAAACTTGTTTCGATGTAAGACCCAATTCTTGAGCTAAATGGTCACAGCAGATGCGATCTGGGAACGTATTGCCGTGAGAGAAAGCTCCTTCCAATACTTCAATTGCCTTCTTCGTCTTGCGTGGTCGTCTGTTCGTCTGAATGGGTTGGGAATCTTCTAACTTTGGGTTCGTTGTTGTTAATGGTACATCGGAGGCTTGCTTAGAGTGAGCTCCGTTGAACTCAGAAGACAGCGAATCCGGTACATAAAGCACACGAGCACAATCAGGTAAAATCGATCCACGACAATCAGCATACACAGAATTGCTGTCATAAGAAGTGTTTGAAGTGTAGTTTAGGTAGTTGGTAGGATAGTGAAGTTGAGTATTGTTGGAAATGTCAGCTTTGTAAGACAAGTAACTAGGATGGTCAGAAGGTTTATATAGAATGTGAGAAGAGTAGAGCTCAGAAGATCTAGATATATTACTCACATTACCAAGATATTGATGTTCGTAGCTACATGAAGGAAGATGTGTAAGGTTATGCGAACCGTGTAAAGGCAGACCATATGAGTTTGAGATTTCAGAAGACCCAGATTCACGAGTGAAGCAACAAGATGAAAGGTTAGCCGATCTGTAGTCCGTCTTGTAATCAGAAGAAGAGAGTAGGTTTGAGTTAGAAGTCAGGGTATAGGCGTTTAGTCTGTGCAGTTGAGATTCACCCAAAGAGGCAGAAAGTGACAAGTTAGAGCTACACTGAAGGTGAAACATTGTGTAATTCTAAATAAAGACAAAAATTATTTATCGAATCAGACAAAACCAATTCTTACCGTGAGATTGCGCGATCGTAGATTGAGTTTACTGCAATGTTAGACGCTCTTGGTGAGTGACGGCTGACAGATGACGCTATTAGTTCTTATCTGAACTTGCAATAATCACCGGCTGCCTAGAAACAACGATAAATCTAACTTGTCTGTTCTAACGAAAATGGTATAATGTAAGCGTTCATTCCCCGTTGTATCTTTATATAAGGACGCACGGAGTCATTCAGACGTTTGGAGTCACTCAGCGATCAGAGAGATGAAAGAAAGGTAATCACTTTGATTGAATTTTCTTAAGCCGCGATCGAGTAAACGAACTTTGATTTATAAGCGGGACTTTGTTAATCTCTTTTTGGCTGCCGCTTTCGCGTGGATATGTTTGCTCAGGAACAATCATCGAAGAAATGTAGCGTTACACTAAAGGCTGTCGGTGTAGTATCTTATCTTCAAAGAACTTCGCATCTTTTCTTTTGAGGTTCCAGTAGGTGAGCATCTTCGTTCTTTGAAGGCAACACGCGCTAAACAATTGACTTCAAACAACATTTTGCCGACGCCCTTTTATGTAGGCCTATTTGCTGATCTCTCATTGTCTTTCTGAAGAACCGGACGAAGCTTATGGACTCTTATGCAAATAATGTAGACGGAAGCGGTGAATAACGGCGGTGCATGAAACCAAGATCGTGTCGACATTGCTTATCCACCGCCGTTACGCATGGTTTCTCGCGCCGGACAGTCAGTCGGTCACTGAAAGAACTTCAGCAGATGATGCAGGACATTGACGGAGCCACAAGCCACAAGATCAGCGATGACAAGTGTTACAATGTTCAATGGTATCGACCTTCAGGGATTTGAGCGTCAATTTGTCAGTCTACTAATTCATGCCTTACATCGAATACCCGTGTCGATGAGTGCATCCTTTGAGTGCACTATCGTGCACCATGGAAGTCAACCCCTACACAAACCCACACCTACGTACCCACATAATTTTATAGATGGAAGGACTGTGACGCGGTGGTGTTGCAGATATGTTAGGTAGATACTTCGGTAGGTAGGCATGAAAATGCAAATCCTACAAGTCGACGCGACACACGATGTGCCAGGTAGCCAATGAAATTTTTCTATATTAGTTTTATGACACATTCAGACTAAAGTCAATCATTTGGTGACCTATATGATGTACATTTAATGACACATGGAGCAAATTGGCTAATGATGGACCGAGTTATGATGGCTTCACCCATTCTAGCATTTATTCGTAAACTTAGCATAACACGATGTTTCAAACACGTGCGTATATTATATGTAGCGAAACCCTGGAGGCCAAAATCAATGCCACACGAGCGATGACGAATTGTCTGTTGTTCATATGTGACAACTTGTTAGTTACACAGTGCGCAGCTTTGATCCTGATTCCGAAGCGCGTCAGGCTAAAAAAGACTGATAAATTTGTCAGAGTCTTATTGCTACCCATTTGGTCTGCTTGCAGCTACTGTTAGTGCATTGAAGCTATGGGTTGGTATATTTGTCAAGAGTGTAGGCCTAAGCTATTTCGCTGTTTGAAGTTAGCACGCTCGCCGAAAAAGAAACTTGAACGAGTTTAAATCAAATGGCCGTTGTTGTACTTAACTAAATTCAAGGCTACCGGTCAGATGTGAAAGAAAGTCATACATTATGTCGATTTTTTTGCGACACCGTTCCATATCGACGATGATTTGCTGTCGCCCTCCTTCTTTCTCCAGGCTTGGGACTGGCACTGTCAAAGTCCAAACAGTGGCAGGGTTACATCATGCATTAGAGCATAATAGAGGAGCGGACAAAGTCACTGCGACGACTTCCGGCGAACTTGAAAATCAATAGGACCTCGAACCATTGAATCACCTGATTTATTTATATAGCATTAACTCAAGAAGTAGCGAAGTCTTTGGTTTCTTAATAATTCTATGATCATAAAATACCACGAATAGTTTAATAACAAAACAGCTGTGTCAGTTGAAAAATGCGAAATAGGCTTTAAATGAATTAATCAACGACAGCGTTCGTGCCCCAATCCATATTCCGAGTTACACAAAAGAGATCTGCTAAAAGCTTTAATTAGCCTTTTCCTGATATGTAGGCCCATACGGTTCCCGCTAAATTCAAAACTTACAACCAAACGGTAGGCATGCTTTTAAATGCTCACGAACGTTAACCAATTACAAACAAAATCAAAACCTGACAACTGCAAATCCGTGTTCATGATGTTATTGACTGGCTAAAAATGCGCTACATAAAAATCCAGATATACAAATCTGATTTCTATGCATAATACATAGGCCTGTATACATAGATCGGCCTACAACTCAGCAAGGTAACATCGTAGAAATATTACGTAAACGTGGGTCAGAACCCTCAGGTCAATCGCAGCATGACCTCAGGAATATTTTGTGTTTTGTCACAATATAAATCCATGTCGACAGAGAAAGAAGAATTCTTTTATTAATTAAATGTTAAAAGTCTGGATGGATACAGTTTTTGGATAGATGGACAGTTGAATGGATGCATTGATTTATCGGTCGTGGTCGATGGATAGGCAAATCGATGGATGGACAGTTGGAAAACATGCAGACAGACAAGCAAACGGATAAAACAATAGATGTTTATGTCCATTGTTGAAGAATCCTTACATTCTTTTATTTTCTAACTGACTAGGTAGAGCACCCAATGCAGAATGCTCCTTTTTCGAGATTTGGGTTTGGCACCACCGTGAAGGGAGACAGCGGTGTTAAGATAATAACCATATCCATGACCAATCACTTTTATTAAATCAAATTAATAGACAAACGATTATAGTTAAGTTTCATGAAATGTTTTCTGATAACAACAGTGATGAAATTAAAACAGTAAGATTACTAATTGGAGTCTTCTAGCACGATATGAAAATATTATATTTGTGTATGGTTTCCTAAAATTAAACCTCTTTGACAGGCATTGTCTCTTGTTCTATGTTAGCCGGTATACGGTTTGTCAGCCTTCCCATTTTACGAAGAAATATATATGATCGTTGTTTTGTCAACACATAATTGTTTCATATAATTATTATACTATTGCCACATAGGAGAAATGTTAAGAGTTAAAGAAATTTTAAGGCATTATTAATCATTTCAATATGCTGTTAATACTGATCATGATCATAATAATAGAAATATTTAGAATGACAACAATAAAATTAGGATTATCACTGTTAATGACAAGAATGGAAAAATACATTAAATACAGCAATCTATATTGAAATAATAACTACTGGAAGTCGTATTAATTTACAACCTATGTGTACTGAATCGCTTGCTATCCATATTATTATTATTATTATTATTATTATTATTTGTAGGGGGCGTATCATTATAATTATTGTAACATTACAAATCCTATAAAAATTGCATAATAGGACTACATACTACCTCGATGATCAATTACATAGACTATAACCTTGCTATTGTTAATTATTAATTATTGCCTATCAACAGCATAGTAACGTAAGTTCCCTATTGTTGCAGTTGCCTTTTGGATATGCATTTTAATCGTAATATAATTTACCTAGATGAAGTGACAACACGATTTGTAATAAATTTTTATTTTCCAATCTTATGGGAACAAGATATAATTAACATAATCGTTACATTATAACGCGTTGTTTTCAATTGTGTTCAGAACAGCAACATTACAGTTAATGTTATTACTGTGTTTGAAGCCGATGGAAAAATATAAGTGAAAGGAAAAAATGTCATTAAGAAACGCATCAACACTTTAGCACTTGCAAAAACCGTTACGAAGACTAACATTTCACAAAAAGTTATGTATTGTACACTTATCAAAAATACGCGCTGAGTTGCATGCACAAAATAATAACCAGATTCTTAAATTTACTTTTATATGTAGGACAATGATTTCAATAAATTGCAGATTATCCGTTCAAAGCACCAACAGTTGCGCAATACTTTGAGTAATATATTTCGCCATACAAATGTGGAAATTTAAGCATGCTTTTAAAATTAAATAAGATATCACAGAACCGATTCAATCGATCTCATCACAAATTCGAAATGCTTAGAAAGCTAAGAACGCAATAACTTCCTCTCCTTCCGCCGCCTGTCCACGAACCATTTCCAAACTTGTTTCGATGTAAGACCCAATTCTTGAGCTAAATGGTCACAGCAGATGCGATCTGGGAACGTATTGCCGTGAGAGAAAGCTCCTTCCAATACTTCAATTGCCTTCTTCGTCTTGCGTGGTCGTCTGTTCGTCTGAATGGGTTGGGAATCTTCTAACTTTGGGTTCGTTGTTGTTAATGGTACATCGGAGGCTTGCTTAGAGTGAGCTCCGTTGAACTCAGAAGACAGCGAATCCGGTACATAAAGCACACGAGCACAATCAGGTAAAATCGATCCACGACAATCAGCATACACAGAATTGCTGTCATAAGAAGTGTTTGAAGTGTAGTTTAGGTAGTTGGTAGGATAGTGAAGTTGAGTATTGTTGGAAATGTCAGCTTTGTAAGACAAGTAACTAGGATGGTCAGAAGGTTTATATAGAATGTGAGAAGAGTAGAGCTCAGAAGATCTAGATATATTACTCACATTACCAAGATATTGATGTTCGTAGCTACATGAAGGAAGATGTGTAAGGTTATGCGAACCGTGTAAAGGCAGACCATATGAGTTTGAGATTTCAGAAGACCCAGATTCACGAGTGAAGCAACAAGATGAAAGGTTAGCCGATCTGTAGTCCGTCTTGTAATCAGAAGAAGAGAGTAGGTTTGAGTTAGAAGTCAGAGTATAGGCGTTTAGTCTGTGCAGTTGAGATTCACCCAAAGAGGCAGAAAGTGACAAGTTAGAGCTACACTGAAGGTGAAACATTGTGTAATTCTAAAAGAAGACAAAAATTATTTATCGAATCAAACAAAACCAATTCTTACCGTGAGATTGCGCGATCGTAGATTGAGTTTACTGCAATGTTAGACGCTCTTTGTGAGTGACGGCTGACAGATGACGCTATTAGTTCTTATCTGAACTTGTAATAATCACCGGCTGCCTAGAAACAACGATAAATCTAACTTGTCTGTTCTAACGAAAATGGTATAATGTAAGCGTTCATTCCCCGTTGTATCTTTATATAAGGACGCACGGAGTCATTCAGACGTTTGGAGTCACTCAGCGATCAGAGAGATGAAAGAAAGGTAATCACTTTGATTGAATTTTCTTAAGCCGCGATCGAGTAAACGAACTTTGATTTATAAGCGGGACTTTGTTAATCTCTTTTTGGCTGCCGCTTTCGCGTGGATATGTTTGCTCAGGAACAATCATCGAAGAAATGTAGCGTTACACTAAAGGCTGTCGTTGTAGTATCTTATCTTCAAAGAACTTCGCATCTTTTCTTTTGAGGTTCCAGTAGGTGAGCATCTTCGTTCTTTGAAGGCAACACGCGCTAAACAATTGACTTCAAACAACATTTTGCCGACGCCCTTTTATGTAGGCCTATTTGCTGATCTCTCATTGTCTTTCTGAAGAACCGGACGAAGCTTATGGACTCTTATGCAAATAATGTAGACGGAAGCGGTGAATAACGGCGGTGCATGAAACCAAGATCGTGTCGACATTGCTTATCCACCGCCGTTACGCATGGTTTCTCGCGCCGGACAGTCAGTCGGTCACTGAAAGAACTTCAGCAGATGATGCAGGACATTGACGGAGCCACAAGCCACAAGATCAGCGATGACAAGTGTTACAATGTTCAATGGTATCGACCTTCAGGGATTTGAGCGTCAATTTGTCAGTCTACTAATTCATGCCTTACATCGAATACCCGTGTCGATGAGTGCATCCTTTGAGTGCACTATCGTGCACCATGGAAGTCAACCCCTACACAAACCCACACCTACGTACCCACATAATTTTATAGATGGAAGGACTGTGACGCGGTGGTGTTGCAGATATGTTAGGTAGATACTTCGGTAGGTAGGCATGAAAATACAAATCCTACAAGTCGACGCGACACACGATGTGCCAGGTAGCCAATGAAATTTTTCTATATTAGTTTTATGACACATTCAGACTAAAGTCAATCATTTGGTGACCTATATGATGTACATTTAATGACACATGGAGCAAATTGGCTAATGATGGACCGAGTTATGATGGCTTCACCCATTCTAGCATTTATTCGTAAACTTAGCATAACACGATGTTTCAAACACGTGCGTATATTATATGTAGCGAAACCCTGGAGGCCAAAATCAATGCCACACAAGCGATGACGAATTGTCTGTTGTTCATATGTGACAACTTGTTAGTTACACAGTGCGCAGCTTTGATCCTGATTCCGAAGCGCGTCAGGCTAAAAAAGACTGATAAATTTGTCAGAGTCTTATTGCTACCCATTTGGTCTGCTTGCAGCTACTGTTAGTGCATTGAAGCTATGGGTTGGTATATTTGTCAAGAGTGTAGGCCTAAGCTATTTCGCTGTTTGAAGTTAGCACGCTCGCCGAAAAAGAAACTTGAACGAGTTTAAATCAAATGGCCGTTGTTGTACTTAACTAAATTCAAGGCTACCGGTCAGATGTGAAAGAAAGTCATACATTATGTCGATTTTTTTGCGACACCGTTCCATATCGACGATGATTTGCTGTCGCCCTCCTTCTTTCTCCAGGCTTGGGACTGGCACTGTCAAAGTCCAAACAGTGGCAGGGTTACATCATGCATTAGAGCATAATAGAGGAGCGGACAAAGTCACTGCGACGACTTCCGGCGAACTTGAAAATCAATAGGACCTCGAACCATTGAATCACCTGATTTATTTATATAGCATTAACTCAAGAAGTAGCGAAGTCTTTGGTTTCTTAATAATTCTATGATCATAAAATACCACGAATAGTTTAATAACAAAACAGCTGTGTCAGTTGAAAAATGCGAAATAGGCTTTAAATGAATTAATCAACGACAGCGTTCGTGCCCCAATCCATATTCCGAGTTACACAAAAGAGATCTGCTAAAAGCTTTAATTAGCCTTTTCCTGATATGTAGGCCCATACGGTTCCCGCTAAATTCAAAACTTACAACCAAACGGTAGGCATGCTTTTAAATGCTCACGAACGTTAACCAATTACAAACAAAATCAAAACCTGACAACTGCAAATCCGTGTTCATGATGTTATTGACTGGCTAAAAATGCGCTACATAAAAATCCAGATATACAAATCTGATTTCTATGCATAATACATAGGCCTGTATACATAGATCGGCCTACAACTCAGCAAGGTAACATCGTAGAAATATTACGTAAACGTGGGTCAGAACCCTCAGGTCAATCGCAGCATGACCTCAGGAATATTTTGTGTTTTGTCACAATATAAATCCATGTCGACAGAGAAAGAAGAATTCTTTTATTAATTAAATGTTAAAAGTCTGGATGGATACAGTTTTTGGATAGATGGACAGTTGAATGGATGCATTGATTTATCGGTCGTGGTCGATGGATAGGCAAATCGATGGATGGACAGTTGGAAAACATGCAGACAGACAAGCAAACGGATAAAACAATAGATGTTTATGTCCATTGTTGAAGAATCCTTACATTCTTTTATTTTCTAACTGACTAGGTAGAGCACCCAATGCAGAATGCTCCTTTTTCGAGATTTGGGTTTGGCACCACCGTGAAGGGAGACAGCGGTGTTAAGATAATAACCATATCCATGACCAATCACTTTTATTAAATCAAATTAATAGACAAACGATTATAGTTAAGTTTCATGAAATGTTTTCTGATAACAACAGTGATGAAATTAAAACAGTAAGATTACTAATTGGAGTCTTCTAGCACGATATGAAAATATTATATTTGTGTATGGTTTCCTAAAATTAAACCTCTTTGACAGGCATTGTCTCTTGTTCTATGTTAGCCGGTATACGGTTTGTCAGCCTTCCCATTTTACGAAGAAATATATATGATCGTTGTTTTGTCAACACATAATTGTTTCATATAATTATTATACTATTGCCACATAGGAGAAATGTTAAGAGTTAAAGAAATTTTAAGGCATTATTAATCATTTCAATATGCTGTTAATACTGATCATGATCATAATAATAGAAATATTTAGAATGACAACAATAAAATTAGGATTATCACTGTTAATGACAAGAATGGAAAAATACATTAAATACAGCAATCTATATTGAAATAATAACTACTGGAAGTCGTATTAATTTACAACCTATGTGTACTGAATCGCTTGCTATCCATATTATTATTATTATTATTATTATTATTTGTAGGGGGCGTATCATTATAATTATTGTAACATTACAAATCCTATAAAAATTGCATAATAGGACTACATACTACCTCGATGATCAATTACATAGACTATAACCTTGCTATTGTTAATTATTAATTATTGCCTATCAACAGCATAGTAACGTAAGTTCCCTATTGTTGCAGTTGCCTTTTGGATATGCATTTTAATCGTAATATAATTTACCTAGATGAAGTGACAACACGATTTGTAATAAATTTTTATTTTCCAATCTTATGGGAACAAGATATAATTAACATAATCGTTACATTATAACGCGTTGTTTTCAATTGTGTTCAGAACAGCAACATTACAGTTAATGTTATTACTGTGTTTGAAGCCGATGGAAAAATATAAGTGAAAGGAAAAAATGTCATTAAGAAACGCATCAACACTTTAGCACTTGCAAAAACCGTTACGAAGACTAACATTTCACAAAAAGTTATGTATTGTACACTTATCAAAAATACGCGCTGAGTTGCATGCACAAAATAATAACCAGATTCTTAAATTTACTTTTATATGTAGGACAATGATTTCAATAAATTGCAGATTATCCGTTCAAAGCACCAACAGTTGCGCAATACTTTGAGTAATATATTTCGCCATACAAATGTGGAAATTTAAGCATGCTTTTAAAATTAAATAAGATATCACAGAACCGATTCAATCGATCTCATCACAAATTCGAAATGCTTAGAAAGCTAAGAACGCAATAACTTCCTCTCCTTCCGCCGCCTGTCCACGAACCATTTCCAAACTTGTTTCGATGTAAGACCCAATTCTTGAGCTAAATGGTCACAGCAGATGCGATCTGGGAACGTATTGCCGTGAGAGAAAGCTCCTTCCAATACTTCAATTGCCTTCTTCGTCTTGCGTGGTCGTCTGTTCGTCTGAATGGGTTGGGAATCTTCTAACTTTGGGTTCGTTGTTGTTAATGGTACATCGGAGGCTTGCTTAGAGTGAGCTCCGTTGAACTCAGAAGACAGCGAATCCGGTACATAAAGCACACGAGCACAATCAGGTAAAATCGATCCACGACAATCAGCATACACAGAATTGCTGTCATAAGAAGTGTTTGAAGTGTAGTTTAGGTAGTTGGTAGGATAGTGAAGTTGAGTATTGTTGGAAATGTCAGCTTTGTAAGACAAGTAACTAGGATGGTCAGAAGGTTTATATAGAATGTGAGAAGAGTAGAGCTCAGAAGATCTAGATATATTACTCACATTACCAAGATATTGATGTTCGTAGCTACATGAAGGAAGATGTGTAAGGTTATGCGAACCGTGTAAAGGCAGACCATATGAGTTTGAGATTTCAGAAGACCCAGATTCACGAGTGAAGCAACAAGATGAAAGGTTAGCCGATCTGTAGTCCGTCTTGTAATCAGAAGAAGAGAGTAGGTTTGAGTTAGAAGTCAGAGTATAGGCGTTTAGTCTGTGCAGTTGAGATTCACCCAAAGAGGCAGAAAGTGACAAGTTAGAGCTACACTGAAGGTGAAACATTGTGTAATTCTAAAAGAAGACAAAAATTATTTATCGAATCAAACAAAACCAATTCTTACCGTGAGATTGCGCGATCGTAGATTGAGTTTACTGCAATGTTAGACGCTCTTTGTGAGTGACGGCTGACAGATGACGCTATTAGTTCTTATCTGAACTTGTAATAATCACCGGCTGCCTAGAAACAACGATAAATCTAACTTGTCTGTTCTAACGAAAATGGTATAATGTAAGCGTTCATTCCCCGTTGTATCTTTATATAAGGACGCACGGAGTCATTCAGACGTTTGGAGTCACTCAGCGATCAGAGAGATGAAAGAAAGGTAATCACTTTGATTGAATTTTCTTAAGCCGCGATCGAGTAAACGAACTTTGATTTATAAGCGGGACTTTGTTAATCTCTTTTTGGCTGCCGCTTTCGCGTGGATATGTTTGCTCAGGAACAATCATCGAAGAAATGTAGCGTTACACTAAAGGCTGTCGTTGTAGTATCTTATCTTCAAAGAACTTCGCATCTTTTCTTTTGAGGTTCCAGTAGGTGAGCATCTTCGTTCTTTGAAGGCAACACGCGCTAAACAATTGACTTCAAACAACATTTTGCCGACGCCCTTTTATGTAGGCCTATTTGCTGATCTCTCATTGTCTTTCTGAAGAACCGGACGAAGCTTATGGACTCTTATGCAAATAATGTAGACGGAAGCGGTGAATAACGGCGGTGCATGAAACCAAGATCGTGTCGACATTGCTTATCCACCGCCGTTACGCATGGTTTCTCGCGCCGGACAGTCAGTCGGTCACTGAAAGAACTTCAGCAGATGATGCAGGACATTGACGGAGCCACAAGCCACAAGATCAGCGATGACAAGTGTTACAATGTTCAATGGTATCGACCTTCAGGGATTTGAGCGTCAATTTGTCAGTCTACTAATTCATGCCTTACATCGAATACCCGTGTCGATGAGTGCATCCTTTGAGTGCACTATCGTGCACCATGGAAGTCAACCCCTACACAAACCCACACCTACGTACCCACATAATTTTATAGATGGAAGGACTGTGACGCGGTGGTGTTGCAGATATGTTAGGTAGATACTTCGGTAGGTAGGCATGAAAATACAAATCCTACAAGTCGACGCGACACACGATGTGCCAGGTAGCCAATGAAATTTTTCTATATTAGTTTTATGACACATTCAGACTAAAGTCAATCATTTGGTGACCTATATGATGTACATTTAATGACACATGGAGCAAATTGGCTAATGATGGACCGAGTTATGATGGCTTCACCCATTCTAGCATTTATTCGTAAACTTAGCATAACACGATGTTTCAAACACGTGCGTATATTATATGTAGCGAAACCCTGGAGGCCAAAATCAATGCCACACAAGCGATGACGAATTGTCTGTTGTTCATATGTGACAACTTGTTAGTTACACAGTGCGCAGCTTTGATCCTGATTCCGAAGCGCGTCAGGCTAAAAAAGACTGATAAATTTGTCAGAGTCTTATTGCTACCCATTTGGTCTGCTTGCAGCTACTGTTAGTGCATTGAAGCTATGGGTTGGTATATTTGTCAAGAGTGTAGGCCTAAGCTATTTCGCTGTTTGAAGTTAGCACGCTCGCCGAAAAAGAAACTTGAACGAGTTTAAATCAAATGGCCGTTGTTGTACTTAACTAAATTCAAGGCTACCGGTCAGATGTGAAAGAAAGTCATACATTATGTCGATTTTTTTGCGACACCGTTCCATATCGACGATGATTTGCTGTCGCCCTCCTTCTTTCTCCAGGCTTGGGACTGGCACTGTCAAAGTCCAAACAGTGGCAGGGTTACATCATGCATTAGAGCATAATAGAGGAGCGGACAAAGTCACTGCGACGACTTCCGGCGAACTTGAAAATCAATAGGGCCTCGAACCATTGAATCACCTGATTTATTTATATAGCATTAACTCAAGAAGTAGCGAAGTCTTTGGTTTCTTAATAATTCTATGATCATAAAATACCACGAATAGTTTAATAACAAAACAGCTGTGTCAGTTGAAAAATGCGAAATAGGCTTTAAATGAATTAATCAACGACAGCGTTCGTGCCCCAATCCATATTCCGAGTTACACAAAAGAGATCTGCTAAAAGCTTTAATTAGCCTTTTCCTGATATGTAGGCCCATACGGTTCCCGCTAAATTCAAAACTTACAACCAAACGGTAGGCATGCTTTTAAATGCTCACGAACGTTAACCAATTACAAACAAAATCAAAACCTGACAACTGCAAATCCGTGTTCATGATGTTATTGACTGGCTAAAAATGCGCTACATAAAAATCCAGATATACAAATCTGATTTCTATGCATAATACATAGGCCTGTATACATAGATCGGCCTACAACTCAGCAAGGTAACATCGTAGAAATATTACGTAAACGTGGGTCAGAACCCTCAGGTCAATCGCAGCATGACCTCAGGAATATTTTGTGTTTTGTCACAATATAAATCCATGTCGACAGAGAAAGAAGAATTCTTTTATTAATTAAATGTTAAAAGTCTGGATGGATACAGTTTTTGGATAGATGGACAGTTGAATGGATGCATTGATTTATCGGTCGTGGTCGATGGATAGGCAAATCGATGGATGGACAGTTGGAAAACATGCAGACAGACAAGCAAACGGATAAAACAATAGATGTTCATGTCCATTGTTGAAGAATCCTTACATTCTTTTATTTTCTAACTGACTAGGTAGAGCACCCAATGCAGAATGCTCCTTTTTCGAGATTTGGGTTTGGCACCACCGTGAAGGGAGACAGCGGTGTTAAGATAATAACCATATCCATGACCAATCACTTTTATTAAATCAAATTAATAGACAAACGATTACAGATAAGTTTCATGGAATGTTTTCTGATAACAACAGTGATGAAATTAAAACAGTAAGATTACTAATTGGAGTCTTCTAGCACGATATGAAAATATTATATTTGTGTATGGTTTCCTAAAATTAAACCTCTTTGACAGGCATTGTCTCTTGTTCTATGTTAGCCGGTATACGGTTTGTCAGCCTTCCCATTTTACGAAGAAATATATATGATCGTTGTTTTGTTAACACATAATTGTTTCATATAATTATTATACTATTGCCACATAGGAGAAATGTTAAGAGTTAAAGAAATTTTAAGGCATTATTAATCATTTCAATATGCTGTTAATACTGATCATGATCATAATAATAGAAATATTTAGAATGACAACAATAAAATTAGGATTATCACTGTTAATGACAAGAATGGAAAAATACATTAAATACAGCAATCTATATTGAAATAATAACTACTGGAAGTCGTATTAATTTACAACCTATGTGTACTGAATCGCTTGCTATCCATATTATTATTATTATTATTATTATTATTATTTGTAGGGGGCGTATCATTATAATTATTGTAACATTACAAATCCTATAAAAATTGCATAATAGGACTACATACTACCTCGATGATCAATTACATAGACTATAACCTTGCTATTGTTAATTATTAATTATTGCCTATCAACAGCATAGTAACGTAAGTTCCCTATTGTTGCAGTTGCCTTTTGGATATGCATTTTAATCGTAATATAATTTACCTAGATGAAGTGACAACACGATTTGTAATAAATTTTTATTTTCCAATCTTATGGGAACAAGATATAATTAACATAATCGTTACATTATAACGCGTTGTTTTCAATTGTGTTCAGAACAGCAACATTACAGTTAATGTTATTACTGTGTTTGAAGCCGATGGAAAAATATAAGTGAAAGGAAAAAATGTCATTAAGAAACGCATCAACACTTTAGCACTTGCAAAAACCGTTACGAAGACTAACATTTCACAAAAAGTTATGTATTGTACACTTATCAAAAATACGCGCTGAGTTGCATGCACAAAATAATAACCAGATTCTTAAATTTACTTTTATATGTAGGACAATGATTTCAATAAATTGCAGATTATCCGTTCAAAGCACCAACAGTTGCGCAATACTTTGAGTAATATATTTCGCCATACAAATGTGAAAATTTAAGCATGCTTTAAAAATTAAATAAGATATCACAGAACCGATTCAATCGATCTCATCACAAATTCGAAATGCTTAGAAAGCTAAGAACGCAATAACTTCCTCTCCTTCCGCCGCCTGTCCACGAACCATTTCCAAACTTGTTTCGATGTAAGACCCAATTCTTGAGCTAAATGGTCACAGCAGATGCGATCTGGGAACGTATTGCCGTGAGAGAAAGCTCCTTCCAATACTTCAATTGCCTTCTTCGTCTTGCGTGGTCGTCTGTTCGTCTGAATGGGTTGGGAATCTTCTAACTTTGGGTTCGTTGTTGTTAATGGTACATCGGAGGCTTGCTTAGAGTGAGCTCCGTTGAACTCAGAAGACAGCGAATCCGGTACATAAAGCACACGAGCACAATCAGGTAAAATCGATCCATGACAATCAGCATACACAGAATTGCTGTCATAAGAAGTGTTTGAAGTGTAGTTTAGGTAGTTGGTAGGATAGTGAAGTTGAGTATTGTTGGAAATGTCAGCTTTGTAAGACAAGTAACTAGGATGGTCAGAAGGTTTATATAGAATGTGAGAAGAGTAGAGCTCAGAAGATCTAGATATCTTACTCACATTACCAAGATATTGATGTTCGTAGCTACATGAAGGAAGATGTGTAAGGTTATGCGAACCGTGTAAAGGCAGACCATATGAGTTTGAGATTTCAGAAGACCCAGATTCACGAGTGAAGCAACAAGATGAAAGGTTAGCCGATCTGTAGTCCGTCTTGTAATCAGAAGAAGAGAGTAGGTTTGAGTTAGAAGTCAGAGTATAGGCGTTTAGTCTGTGCAGTTGAGATTCACCCAAAGAGGCAGAAAGTGACAAGTTAGAGCTACACTGAAGGTGAAACATTGTGTAATTCTAAAAGAAGACAAAAATTATTTATCGAATCAGACAAAACCAATTCTTACCGTGAGATTGCGCGATCGTAGATTGAGTTTACTGCAATGTTAGACGCTCTTGGTGAGTGACGGCTGACAGATGACGCTATTAGTTCTTATCTGAACTTGCAATAATCACCGGCTGCCTAGAAACAACGATAAATCTAACTTGTCTGTTCTAACGAAAATGGTATAATGTAAGCGTTCATTCCCCGTTGTATCTTTATATAAGGACGCACGGAGTCATTCAGACGTTTGGAGTCACTCAGCGATCAGAGAGATGAAAGAAAGGTAATCACTTTGATTGAATTTTCTTAAGCCGCGATCGAGTAAACGAACTTTGATTTATAAGCGGGACTTTGTTAATCTCTTTTTGGCTGCCGCTTTCGCGTGGATATGTTTGCTCAGGAACAATCATCGAAGAAATGTAGCGTTACACTAAAGGCTGTCGGTGTAGTATCTTATCTTCAAAGAACTTCGCATCTTTTCTTTTGAGGTTCCAGTAGGTGAGCATCTTCGTTCTTTGAAGGCAACACGCGCTAAACAATTGACTTCAAACAACATTTTGCCGACGCCCTTTTATGTAGGCCTATTTGTTGATCTCTCATTGTCTTTCTGAAGAACCGGACGAAGCTTATGGACTCTTATGCAAATAATGTAGACGGAAGCGGTGAATAACGGCGGTGCATGAAACCAAGATCGTGTCGACATTGCTTATCCACCGCCGTTACGCATGGTTTCTCGCGCCGGACAGTCAGTCGGTCACTGAAAGAACTTCAGCAGATGATGCAGGACATTGACGGAGCCACAAGCCACAAGATCAGCGATGACAAGTGTTACAATGTTCAATGGTATCGACCTTCAGGGATTTGAGCGTCAATTTGTCAGTCTACTAATTCATGCCTTACATCGAATACCCGTGTCGATGAGTGCATCCTTTGAGTGCACTATCGTGCACCATGGAAGTCAACCCCTACACAAACCCACACCTACGTACCCACATAATTTTATAGATGGAAGGACTGTGACGCGGTGGTGTTGCAGATATGTTAGGTAGATACTTCGGTAGGTAGGCATGAAAATGCAAATCCTACAAGTCGACGCGACACACGATGTGATAGGTAGCCAATGAAATTTTTCTATATTAGTTTTATGACACATTCAGACTAAAGTCAATCATTTGGTGACCTATATGATGTACATTTAATGACACATGGAGCAAATTGGCTAATGATGGACCGAGTTATGATGGCTTCACCCATTCTAGCATTTATTCGTAAACTTAGCATAACACGATGTTTCAAACACGTGCGTATATTATATGTAGCGAAACCCTGGAGGCCAAAATCAATGCCACACGAGCGATGACGAATTGTCTGTTGTTCATATGTGACAACTTGTTAGTTACACAGTGCGCAGCTTTGATCCTGATTCCGAAGCGCGTCAGGCTAAAAAAGACTGATAAATTTGTCAGAGTCTTATTGCTACCCATTTGGTCTGCTTGCAGCTACTGTTAGTGCATTGAAGCTATGGGTTGGTATATTTGTCAAGAGTGTAGGCCTAAGCTATTTCGCTCTTTGAAGTTAACACGCTCGCCGAAAAAGAAACTTGAACGAGTTTAAATCAAATGGCCGTTGTTGTACTTAACTAAATTCAAGGCTACCGGTCAGATGTGAAAGAAAGTCATACATTATGTCGATTTTTTTGCGACACCGTTCCATATCGACGATGATTTGCTGTCGCCCTCCTTCTTTCTCCAGGCTTGGGACTGGCACTGTCAAAGTCCAAACAGTGGCAGGGTTACATCATGCATTAGAGCATAATAGAGGAGCGGACAAAGTCACTGCGACGACTTCCGGCGAACTTGAAAATCAATAGGGCCTCGAACCATTGAATCACCTGATTTATTTATATAGCATTAACTCAAGAAGTAGCGAGGTCTTTGGTTTCTTAATAATTCTATGATCATAAAATACCACGAATAGTTTAATAACAAAACAGCTGTGTCAGTTGAAAAATGCGAAATAGGCCTTAAATGAATTAATCAACGACAGCGTTCGTGCCCCAATCCATATTCCGAGTTACACAAAAGAGATCTGCTAAAAGCTTTAATTAGCCTTTTCCTGATATGTAGGCCCATACGGTTCCCGCTAAATTCAAAACTTACAACCAAACGGTAGGCATGCTTTTAAATGCTCACGAACGTTAACCAATTACAAACAAAATCAAAACCTGACAACTGCAAATCCGTGTTCATGATGTTATTGACTGGCTAAAAATGCGCTACATAAAAATCCAGATATACAAATCTGATTTCTATGCATAATACATAGGCCTGTATACATAGATAGGCCTACAACTCAGCAAGGTAACATCGTAGAAATATTACGTAAACGTGGGTCAGAACCCTCAGGTCAATCGCAGCATGACCTCAGGAATATTTTGTGTTTTGCCACAATATAAATCCATGTCGACAGAGAAAGAAGAATTCTTTTATTAATTAAATCTTAAATGTCTGGATGGATACAGTTTTTGGATAGATGGACAGTTGAATGGATGCATTGATTTATCGGTCGTGGTCGATGGATAGGCAAATCGATGGATGGACAGTTGGAAAACATGCAGACAGACAAGCAAACGGATAAAACAATAGATGTTCATGTCCATTGTTGAAGAATCCTTACATTTTTTTATTTTCTAACTGACTAGGTAGAGCACCCAATGCAGAATGCTCCTTTTTCGAGATTTGGGTTTGGCACCACCGTGAAGGGAGACAGCGGTGTTAAGATAATAACCATATCCATGACCAATCACTTTTATTAAATCAAATTAATAGACAAACGATTACAGTTAAGTTTCATGGAATGTTTTCTGATAACAACAGTGATGAAATTAAAACAGTAAGATTGCTAATTGGAGTCTTCTAGCACGATAAGAAAATATTATATTTGTGTATGGTTTCCTAAAATTAAACCTCTTTGACAGGCATTGACTCTTGTTCTATGTTAGCCGGTATACGGTTTGTCAGCCTTCCCATTTTACGAAGAAATATATATGATCGTTGTTTTGTTAACACATAATTGTTTCATATAATTATTATACTATTGCCACATAGGAGAAATGTTAAGAGTTAAAGAAATTTTAAGGCATTATTAATCATTTCAATATGCTGTTAATACTGATCATGATCATAATAATAGAAATATTTAGAATGACAACAATAAAATTAGGATTATCACTGTTAATGACAAGAATGGAAAAATACATTAAATACAGCAATCTATATTGAAATAATAACTACTAGAAGTCGTATTAATTTACAACCTATGTGTACTGCTATCCATATTATTATTATTATTATTTGTATGGGGCGTATCATTATAATTATTGTAACATTACAAATCCTATAAAAATTGCATAATAGGACTACATACTTCCTCGATGATCAATTACATAGACTATAACCTTGCTATTGTTAATTATTAATTATTGCCTATCAACAGCATAGTAACGTAAGTTCCCTTTTTTTTGCAGTTGCCTTTTGGATATGCATTTTAATCGTAATATAATTTACCTAGATGAAGCGACAACACGATTTGTAATAAATTTTTATTTTCCAATCTTATGGGAACAACATATAATTAACATAATCGTTACATTATAACGCGTGGTTTTCAATTGTGTTCAGAACAGCAACATTACAGTTAATGTTATTACTGTGTTTGAAGCCGATGGAAAAATATAAGTGAAAGGAAAAAATGTCATTAAGAAACGCATCAACACTTTAGCACTTGCAAAAACCGTTACGAAGACTAACATTTCACAAAAAGTTATGTATTGTACACTTATCAAAAATACGCGCTGAGTTGCATGCACAAAATAATAACCAGATTCTTAAATTTACTTTTATATGTAGGACAATGATTTCAATAAATTGCAGATTATCCGTTCAAAGCACCAACAGTTGCGCAATACTTTGAGTAATATTTTTCGCCATACAAATGTGAAAATTTAAACATGCTTTAAAAATTAAATAAGATATCACAGAACCGATTCAATCGATCTCATCACAAATTCGAAATGCTTAGAAAGCTAAGAACGCAATAACTTCCTCTCCTTCCGCCGCCTGTCCACGAACCATTTCCAAACTTGTTTCGATGTGAGACCCAATTCTTGAGCTAAATGGTCACAGCAGATGCGATCTGGGAACGTATTGCCGTGAGAGAAAGCTCCTTCCAATACTTCAATTGCCTTCTTCGTCTTGCGTGGTCGTCTGTTCGTCTGAATGGGTTGGGAATCTTCTAACTTTGGGTTCGTTGTTGTTAATGGTACATCGGAGGCTTGCTTAGAGTGAGCTCCGTTGAACTCAGAAGACAGCGAATCCGGTACATAAAGCACACGAGCACAATCAGGTAAAATCGATCCATGACAATCAGCATACACAGAATTGCTGTCATAAGAAGTGTTTGAAGTGTAGTTTAGGTAGTTGGTAGGATAGTGAAGTTGAGTATTGTTGGAAATGTCAGCTTTGTAAGACAAGTAACTAGGATGGTCAGAAGGTTTATATAGAATGTGAGAAGAGTAGAGCTCAGAAGATCTAGATATCTTACTCACATTACCAAGATATTGATGTTCGTAGCTACATGAAGGAAGATGTGTAAGGTTATGCGAACCGTGTAAAGGCAGACCATATGAGTTTGAGATTTCAGAAGACCCAGATTCACGAGTGAAGCAACAAGATGAGAGGTTAGCCGATCTGTAGACCGTCTTGTAATCAGAAGAAGAGAGTAGGTTTGAGTTAGAAGTCAGAGTATAGGCGTTTAGTCTGTGCAGTTGAGATTCACCCAAAGAGGCAGAAAGTGACAAGTTAGAGCTACACTGAAGGTGAAACATTGTGTAATTCTAAAAGAAGACAAAAATTATTTATCGAATCAGACAAAACCAATTCTTACCGTGAGATTGCGCGATCGTAGATTGAGTTTACTGCAATGTTAGACGCTCTTGGTGAGTGACGGCTGACAGATGACGCTATTAGTTCTTATCTGAACTTGCAATAATCACCGGCTGCCTAGAAACAACGATAAATCTAACTTGTCTGTTCTAACGAAAATGGTATAATGTAAGCGTTCATTCCCCGTTGTATCTTTATATAAGGACGCACGGAGTCATTCAGACGTTTGGAGTCACTCAGCGATCAGAGAGATGAAAGAAAGGTAATCACTTTGATTGAATTTTCTTAAGCCGCGATCGAGTAAACGAACTTTGATTTATAAGCGGGACTTTGTTAATCTCTTTTTGGCTGCCGCTTTCGCGTGGATATGTTTGCTCAGGAACAATCATCGAAGAAATGTAGCGTTACACTAAAGGCTGTCGGTGTAGTATCTTATCTTCAAAGAACTTCGCATCTTTTCTTTTGAGGTTCCAGTAGGTGAGCATCTTCGTTCTTTGAAGGCAACACGCGCTAAACAATTGACTTCAAACAACATTTTGCCGACGCCCTTTTATGTAGGCCTATTTGTTGATCTCTCATTGTCTTTCTGAAGAACCGGACGAAGCTTATGGACTCTTATGCAAATAATGTAGACGGAAGCGGTGAATAACGGCGGTGCATGAAACCAAGATCGTGTCGACATTGCTTATCCACCGCCGTTACGCATGGTTTCTCGCGCCGGACAGTCAGTCGGTCACTGAAAGAACTTCAGCAGATGATGCAGGACATTGACGGAGCCACAAGCCACAAGATCAGCGATGACAAGTGTTACAATGTTCAATGGTATCGACCTTCAGGGATTTGAGCGTCAATTTGTCAGTCTACTAATTCATGCCTTACATCGAATACCCGTGTCGATGAGTGCATCCTTTGAGTGCACTATCGTGCACCATGGAAGTCAACCCCTACACAAACCCACACCTACGTACCCACATAATTTTATAGATGGAAGGACTGTGACGCGGTGGTGTTGCAGATATGTTAGGTAGATACTTCGGTAGGTAGGCATGAAAATGCAAATCCTACAAGTCGACGCGACACACGATGTGATAGGTAGCCAATGAAATTTTTCTATATTAGTTTTATGACACATTCAGACTAAAGTCAATCATTTGGTGACCTATATGATGTACATTTAATGACACATGGAGCAAATTGGCTAATGATGGACCGAGTTATGATGGCTTCACCCATTCTAGCATTTATTCGTAAACTTAGCATAACACGATGTTTCAAACACGTGCGTATATTATATGTAGCGAAACCCTGGAGGCCAAAATCAATGCCACACGAGCGATGACGAATTGTCTGTTGTTCATATGTGACAACTTGTTAGTTACACAGTGCGCAGCTTTGATCCTGATTCCGAAGCGCGTCAGGCTAAAAAAGACTGATAAATTTGTCAGAGTCTTATTGCTACCCATTTGGTCTGCTTGCAGCTACTGTTAGTGCATTGAAGCTATGGGTTGGTATATTTGTCAAGAGTGTAGGCCTAAGCTATTTCGCTCTTTGAAGTTAACACGCTCGCCGAAAAAGAAACTTGAACGAGTTTAAATCAAATGGCCGTTGTTGTACTTAACTAAATTCAAGGCTACCGGTCAGATGTGAAAGAAAGTCATACATTATGTCGATTTTTTTGCGACACCGTTCCATATCGACGATGATTTGCTGTCGCCCTCCTTCTTTCTCCAGGCTTGGGACTGGCACTGTCAAAGTCCAAACAGTGGCAGGGTTACATCATGCATTAGAGCATAATAGAGGAGCGGACAAAGTCACTGCGACGACTTCCGGCGAACTTGAAAATCAATAGGGCCTCGAACCTGATTTATTTATATAGCATTAACTCAAGAAGTATCGAAGTCTTTGGTTTCTTAATAATTCTATGATCATAAAATACCACGAATAGTTTAATAACAAAACAGCTGTGTCAGTTGAAAAATGCGAAATAGGCCTTAAATGAATTAATCAACGACAGCGTTCGTGCCCCAATCCATATTCCGAGTTACACAAAAGAGATCTGCTAAAAGCTTTAATTAGCCTTTTCCTGATATGTAGGCCCATACGGTTCCCGCTAAATTCAAAACTTACAACCAAACGGTAGGCATGCTTTTAAATGCTCACGAACGTTAACCAATTACAAACAAAATCAAAACCTGACAACTGCAAATCCGTGTTCATGATGTTATTGACTGGCTAAAAATGCGCTACATAAAAATCCAGATATACAAATCTGATTTCTATGCATAATACATAGGCCTGTATACATAGATAGGCCTACAACTCAGCAAGGTAACATCGTAGAAATATTACGTAAACGTGGGTCAGAACCCTCAGGTCAATCGCAGCATGACCTCAGGAATATTTTGTGTTTTGCCACAATATAAATCCATGTCGACAGAGAAAGAAGAATTCTTTTATTAATTAAATCTTAAATGTCTGGATGGATACAGTTTTTGGATAGATGGACAGTTGAATGGATGCATTGATTTATCGGTCGTGGTCGATGGATAGGCAAATCGATGGATGGACAGTTGGAAAACATGCAGACAGACAAGCAAACGGATAAAACAATAGATGTTCATGTCCATTGTTGAAGAATCCTTACATTTTTTTATTTTCTAACTGACTAGGTAGAGCACCCAATGCAGAATGCTCCTTTTTCGAGATTTGGGTTTGGCACCACCGTGAAGGGAGACAGCGGTGTTAAGATAATAACCATATCCATGACCAATCACTTTTATTAAATCAAATTAATAGACAAACGATTACAGTTAAGTTTCATGGAATGTTTTCTGATAACAACAGTGATGAAATTAAAACAGTAAGATTGCTAATTGGAGTCTTCTAGCACGATAAGAAAATATTATATTTGTGTATGGTTTCCTAAAATTAAACCTCTTTGACAGGCATTGACTCTTGTTCTATGTTAGCCGGTATACGGTTTGTCAGCCTTCCCATTTTACGAAGAAATATATATGATCGTTGTTTTGTTAACACATAATTGTTTCATATAATTATTATACTATTGCCACATAGGAGAAATGTTAAGAGTTAAAGAAATTTTAAGGCATTATTAATCATTTCAATATGCTGTTAATACTGATCATGATCATAATAATAGAAATATTTAGAATGACAACAATAAAATTAGGATTATCACTGTTAATGACAAGAATGGAAAAATACATTAAATACAGCAATCTATATTGAAATAATAACTACTAGAAGTCGTATTAATTTACAACCTATGTGTACTGCTATCCATATTATTATTATTATTATTTGTATGGGGCGTATCATTATAATTATTGTAACATTACAAATCCTATAAAAATTGCATAATAGGACTACATACTTCCTCGATGATCAATTACATAGACTATAACCTTGCTATTGTTAATTATTAATTATTGCCTATCAACAGCATAGTAACGTAAGTTCTTTTTTTTTTGCAGTTGCCTTTTGGATATGCATTTTAATCGTAATATAATTTACCTAGATGAAGCGACAACACGATTTGTAATAAATTTTTATTTTCCAATCTTATGGGAACAACATATAATTAACATAATCGTTACATTATAACGCGTGGTTTTCAATTGTGTTCAGAACAGCAACATTACAGTTAATGTTATTACTGTGTTTGAAGCCGATGGAAAAATATAAGTGAAAGGAAAAAATGTCATTAAGAAACGCATCAACACTTTAGCACTTGCAAAAACCGTTACGAAGACTAACATTTCACAAAAAGTTATGTATTGTACACTTATCAAAAATACGCGCTGAGTTGCATGCACAAAATAATAACCAGATTCTTAAATTTACTTTTATATGTAGGACAATGATTTCAATAAATTGCAGATTATCCGTTCAAAGCACCAACAGTTGCGCAATACTTTGAGTAATATTTTTCGCCATACAAATGTGAAAATTTAAACATGCTTTAAAAATTAAATAAGATATCACAGAACCGATTCAATCGATCTCATCACAAATTCGAAATGCTTAGAAAGCTAAGAACGCAATAACTTCCTCTCCTTCCGCCGCCTGTCCACGAACCATTTCCAAACTTGTTTCGATGTGAGACCCAATTCTTGAGCTAAATGGTCACAGCAGATGCGATCTGGGAACGTATTGCCGTGAGAGAAAGCTCCTTCCAATACTTCAATTGCCTTCTTCGTCTTGCGTGGTCGTCTGTTCGTCTGAATGGGTTGGGAATCTTCTAACTTTGGGTTCGTTGTTGTTAATGGTACATCGGAGGCTTGCTTAGAGTGAGCTCCGTTGAACTCAGAAGACAGCGAATCCGGTACATAAAGCACACGAGCACAATCAGGTAAAATCGATCCATGACAATCAGCATACACAGAATTGCTGTCATAAGAAGTGTTTGAAGTGTAGTTTAGGTAGTTGGTAGGATAGTGAAGTTGAGTATTGTTGGAAATGTCAGCTTTGTAAGACAAGTAACTAGGATGGTCAGAAGGTTTATATAGAATGTGAGAAGAGTAGAGCTCAGAAGATCTAGATATCTTACTCACATTACCAAGATATTGATGTTCGTAGCTACATGAAGGAAGATGTGTAAGGTTATGCGAACCGTGTAAAGGCAGACCATATGAGTTTGAGATTTCAGAAGACCCAGATTCACGAGTGAAGCAACAAGATGAGAGGTTAGCCGATCTGTAGACCGTCTTGTAATCAGAAGAAGAGAGTAGGTTTGAGTTAGAAGTCAGAGTATAGGCGTTTAGTCTGTGCAGTTGAGATTCACCCAAAGAGGCAGAAAGTGACAAGTTAGAGCTACACTGAAGGTGAAACATTGTGTAATTCTAAAAGAAGACAAAAATTATTTATCGAATCAGACAAAACCAATTCTTACCGTGAGATTGCGCGATCGTAGATTGAGTTTACTGCAATGTTAGACGCTCTTGGTGAGTGACGGCTGACAGATGACGCTATTAGTTCTTATCTGAACTTGCAATAATCACCGGCTGCCTAGAAACAACGATAAATCTAACTTGTCTGTTCTAACGAAAATGGTATAATGTAAGCGTTCATTCCCCGTTGTATCTTTATATAAGGACGCACGGAGTCATTCAGACGTTTGGAGTCGCTCAGCGATCAGAGAGATGAAAGAAAGGTAATCACTTTGATTGAATTTTCTTAAGCCGCGATCGAGTAAACGAACTTTGATTTATAAGCGGGACTTTGTTAATCTCTTTCTGGCTGCCGCTTTCGCGTGGATATGTTTGCTCAGGAACAATCATCGAAGAAATGTTGCGTTACACTAAAGGCTGTCGGTGTAGTATCTTATCTTCAAAGAACTTCGCATCTTTTCTTTTGAGGTTCCAGTAGGTGAGCATCTTCGTTCTTTGAAGGCAACACGCGCTAAACAATTGACTTCAAACAACATTTTGCCGACGCCCTTTTATGTAGGCCTATTTGTTGATCTCTCATTGTCTTTCTGAAGAACCGGACGAAGCTTATGGACTCTTATGCAAATAATGTAGACGGAAGCGGTGAATAACGGCGGTGCATGAAACCAAGATCGTGTCGACATTGCTTATCCACCGCCGTTACGCATGGTTTCTCGCGCCGGACAGTCAGTCGGTCACTGAAAGAACTTCAGCAGATGATGCAGGACATTGACGGAGCCACAAGCCACAAGATCAGCGATGACAAGTGTTACAATGTTCAATGGTATCGACCTTCAGGGATTTGAGCGTCAATTTGTCAGTCTACTAATTCATGCCTTACATCGAATACCCGTGTCGATGAGTGCATCCTTTGAGTGCACTATCGTGCACCATGGAAGTCAACCCCTACACAAACCCACACCTACGTACCCACATAATTTTATAGATGGAAGGACTGTGACGCGGTGGTGTTGCAGATATGTTAGGTAGATACTTCGGTAGGTAGGCATGAAAATGCAAATCCTACAAGTCGACGCGACACACGATGTGCCAGGTAGCCAATGAAATTTTTCTATATTAGTTTTATGACACATTCAGACTAAAGTCAATCATTTGGTGACCTATATGATGTACATTTAATGACACATGGAGCAAATTGGCTAATGATGGACCGAGTTATGATGGCTTCACCCATTCTAGCATTTATTCGTAAACTTAGCATAACACGATGTTTCAAACACGTGCGTATATTATATGTAGCGAAACCCTGGAGGCCAAAATCAATGCCACACGATCGATGACGAATTGTCTGTTGTTCATATGTGACAACTTGTTAGTTACACAGTGCGCAGCTTTGATCCTGATTCCGAAGCGCGTCAGGCTAAAAAAGACTGATAAATTTGTCAGAGTCTTATTGCTACCCATTTGGTCTGCTTGCAGCTACTGTTAGTGCATTGAAGCTATGGGTTGGTATATTTGTCAAGAGTGTAGGCCTAAGCTATTTCGCTCTTTGAAGTTAACACGCTCGCCGAAAAAGAAACTTGAACGAGTTTAAATCAAATGGCCGTTGTTGTACTTAACTAAATTCAAGGCTACCGGTCAGATGTGAAAGAAAGTCATACATTATGTCGATTTTTTTGCGACACCGTTCCATATCGACGATGATTTGCTGTCGCCCTCCTTCTTTCTCCAGGCTTGGGACTGGCACTGTCAAAGTCCAAACAGTGGCAGGGTTACATCATGCATTAGAGCATAATAGAGGAGCGGACAAAGTCACTGCGACGACTTCCGGCGAACTTGAAAATCAATAGGGCCTCGAACCATTGAATCACCTGATTTATTTATATAGCAATAACTCAAGAAGTAGCGAGGTCTTTGGTTTCTTAATAATTCTATGATCATAAAATACCACGAATAGTTTAATAACAAAACAGCTGTGTCAGTTGAAAAATGCGAAATAGGCCTTAAATGAATTAATCAACGACAGCGTTCGTGCCCCAATCCATATTCCGAGTTACACAAAAGAGATCTGCTAAAAGCTTTAATTAGCCTTTTCCTGATATGTAGGCCCATACGGTTCCCGCTAAATTCAAAACTTACAACCAAACGGTAGGCAAGCTTTTAAATGCTCACGAACGTTAACCAATTACAAACAAAATCAAAACCTGACAACTGCAAATCCGTGTTCATGATGTTATTGACTGGCTAAAAATGCGCTACATAAAAATCCAGATATACAAATCTGATTTCTATGCATAATACATAGGCCTGTATACATAGATAGGCCTACAACTCAGCAAGGTAACATCGTAGAAATATTACGTAAACGTGGGTCAGAACCCTCAGGTCAATCGCAGCATGACCTCAGGAATATTTTGTGTTTTGCCACAATATAAATCCATGTCGACAGAGAAAGAAGAATTCTTTTATTAATTAAATCTTAAATGTCTGGATGGATACAGTTTTTGGATAGATGGACAGTTGAATGGATGCATTGATTTATCGGTCGTGGTCGATGGATAGGCAAATCGATGGATGGACAGTTGGAAAACATGCAGACAGACAAGCAAACGGATAAAACAATAGATGTTCATGTCCATTGTTGAAGAATCCTTACATTTTTTTTATTTTCTAACTGACTAGGTAGAGCACCCAATGCAGAATGCTCCTTTTTCGAGATTTGGGTTTGGCACCACCGTGAAGGGAGACAGCGGTGTTAAGATAATAACCATATCCATGACCAATCACTTTTATTAAATCAAATTAATAGACAAACGATTACAGTTAAGTTTCATGGAATGTTTTCTGATAACAACAGTGATGAAATTAAAACAGTAAGATTGCTAATTGGAGTCTTCTAGCACGATAAGAAAATATTATATTTGTGTATGGTTTCCTAAAATTAAACCTCTTTGACAGGCATTGACTCTTGTTCTATGTTAGCCGGTATACGGTTTGTCAGCCTTCCCATTTTACGAAGAAATATATATGATCGTTGTTTTGTTAACACATAATTGTTTCATATAATTATTATACTATTGCCACATAGGAGAAATGTTAAGAGTTAAAGAAATTTTAAGGCATTATTAATCATTTCAATATGCTGTTAATACTGATCATGATCATAATAATAGAAATATTTAGAATGACAACAATAAAATTAGGATTATCACTGTTAATGACAAGAATGGAAAAATACATTAAATACAGCAATCTATATTGAAATAATAACTACTAGAAGTCGTATTAATTTACAACCTATGTGTACTGCTATCCATATTATTATTATTATTATTTGTATGGGGCGTATCATTATAATTATTGTAACATTACAAATCCTATAAAAATTGCATAATAGGACTACATACTTCCTCGATGATCAATTACATAGACTATAACCTTGCTATTGTTAATTATTAATTATTGCCTATCAACAGCATAGTAACGTAAGTTCCCTATTGTTGCAGTTGCCTTTTGGATATGCATTTTAATCGTAATATAATTTACCTAGATGAAGTGACAACACGATTTGTAATAAATTTTTATTTTCCAATCTTATGGGAACAACATATAATTAACATAATCGTTACATTATAACGCGTTGTTTTCAATTGTGTTCAGAACAGCAACATTACAGTTAATGTTATTACTGTGTTTGAAGCAGATGGAAAAATATAAGTGAAAGAAAAAAATGTCATTAAGAAACGCATCAACACTTTAGCACTTGCAAAAACCGTTACGAAGACTAACATTTCACAAAAAGTTATGTATTGTACACTTATCAAAAATACGCGCTGAGTTGCATGCACAAAATAATAACCAGATTCTTAAATTTACTTTTATATGTAGGACAATGATTTCAATAAATTGCAGATTATCCGTTCAAAGCACCAACAGTTGCGCAATACTTTGAGTAATATTTTTCGCCATACAAATGTGAAAATTTAAACATGCTTTAAAAATTAAATAAGATATCACAGAACCGATTCAATCGATCTCATCACAAATTCGAAATGCTTAGAAAGCTAAGAACGCAATAACTTCCTCTCCTTCCGCCGCCTGTCCACGAACCATTTCCAAACTTGTTTCGATGTGAGACCCAATTCTTGAGCTAAATGGTCACAGCAGATGCGATCTGGGAACGTATTGCCGTGAGAGAAAGCTCCTTCCAATACTTCAATTGCCTTCTTCGTCTTGCGTGGTCGTCTGTTCGTCTGAATGGGTTGGGAATCTTCTAACTTTGGGTTCGTTGTTGTTAATGGTACATCGGAGGCTTGCTTAGAGTGAGCTCCGTTGAACTCAGAAGACAGCGAATCCGGTACATAAAGCACACGAGCACAATCAGGTAAAATCGATCCATGACAATCAGCATACACAGAATTGCTGTCATAAGAAGTGTTTGAAGTGTAGTTTAGGTAGTTGGTAGGATAGTGAAGTTGAGTATTGTTGGAAATGTCAGCTTTGTAAGACAAGTAACTAGGATGGTCAGAAGGTTTATATAGAATGTGAGAAGAGTAGAGCTCAGAAGATCTAGATATCTTACTCACATTACCAAGATATTGATGTTCGTAGCTACATGAAGGAAGATGTGTAAGGTTATGCGAACCGTGTAAAGGCAGACCATATGAGTTTGAGATTTCAGAAGACCCAGATTCACGAGTGAAGCAACAAGATGAGAGGTTAGCCGATCTGTAGACCGTCTTGTAATCAGAAGAAGAGAGTAGGTTTGAGTTAGAAGTCAGAGTATAGGCGTTTAGTCTGTGCAGTTGAGATTCACCCAAAGAGGCAGAAAGTGACAAGTTAGAGCTACACTGAAGGTGAAACATTGTGTAATTCTAAAAGAAGACAAAAATTATTTATCGAATCAGACAAAACCAATTCTTACCGTGAGATTGCGCGATCGTAGATTGAGTTTACTGCAATGTTAGACGCTCTTGGTGAGTGACGGCTGACAGATGACGCTATTAGTTCTTATCTGAACTTGCAATAATCACCGGCTGCCTAGAAACAACGATAAATCTAACTTGTCTGTTCTAACGAAAATGGTATAATGTAAGCGTTCATTCCCCGTTGTATCTTTATATAAGGACGCACGGAGTCATTCAGACGTTTGGAGTCACTCAGCGATCAGAGAGATGAAAGAAAGGTAATCACTTTGATTGAATTTTCTTAAGCCGCGATCGAGTAAACGAACTTTGATTTATAAGCGGGACTTTGTTAATCTCTTTTTGGCTGCCGCTTTCGCGTGGATATGTTTGCTCAGGAACAATCATCGAAGAAATGTAGCGTTACACTAAAGGCTGTCGGTGTAGTATCTTATCTTCAAAGAACTTCGCATCTTTTCTTTTGAGGTTCCAGTAGGTGAGCATCTTCGTTCTTTGAAGGCAACACGCGCTAAACAATTGACTTCAAACAACATTTTGCCGACGCCCTTTTATGTAGGCCTATTTGTTGATCTCTCATTGTCTTTCTGAAGAACCGGACGAAGCTTATGGACTCTTATGCAAATAATGTAGACGGAAGCGGTGAATAACGGCGGTGCATGAAACCAAGATCGTGTCGACATTGCTTATCCACCGCCGTTACGCATGGTTTCTCGCGCCGGACAGTCAGTCGGTCACTGAAAGAACTTCAGCAGATGATGCAGGACATTGACGGAGCCACAAGCCACAAGATCAGCGATGACAAGTGTTACAATGTTCAATGGTATCGACCTTCAGGGATTTGAGCGTCAATTTGTCAGTCTACTAATTCATGCCTTACATCGAATACCCGTGTCGATGAGTGCATCCTTTGAGTGCACTATCGTGCACCATGGAAGTCAACCCCTACACAAACCCACACCTACGTACCCACATAATTTTATAGATGGAAGGACTGTGACGCGGTGGTGTTGCAGATATGTTAGGTAGATACTTCGGTAGGTAGGCATGAAAATGCAAATCCTACAAGTCGACGCGACACACGATGTGATAGGTAGCCAATGAAATTTTTCTATATTAGTTTTATGACACATTCAGACTAAAGTCAATCATTTGGTGACCTATATGATGTACATTTAATGACACATGGAGCAAATTGGCTAATGATGGACCGAGTTATGATGGCTTCACCCATTCTAGCATTTATTCGTAAACTTAGCATAACACGATGTTTCAAACACGTGCGTATATTATATGTAGCGAAACCCTGGAGGCCAAAATCAATGCCACACGAGCGATGACGAATTGTCTGTTGTTCATATGTGACAACTTGTTAGTTACACAGTGCGCAGCTTTGATCCTGATTCCGAAGCGCGTCAGGCTAAAAAAGACTGATAAATTTGTCAGAGTCTTATTGCTACCCATTTGGTCTGCTTGCAGCTACTGTTAGTGCATTGAAGCTATGGGTTGGTATATTTGTCAAGAGTGTAGGCCTAAGCTATTTCGCTCTTTGAAGTTAACACGCTCGCCGAAAAAGAAACTTGAACGAGTTTAAATCAAATGGCCGTTGTTGTACTTAACTAAATTCAAGGCTACCGGTCAGATGTGAAAGAAAGTCATACATTATGTCGATTTTTTTGCGACACCGTTCCATATCGACGATGATTTGCTGTCGCCCTCCTTCTTTCTCCAGGCTTGGGACTGGCACTGTCAAAGTCCAAACAGTGGCAGGGTTACATCATGCATTAGAGCATAATAGAGGAGCGGACAAAGTCACTGCGACGACTTCCGGCGAACTTGAAAATCAATAGGGCCTCGAACCATTGAATCACCTGATTTATTTATATAGCATTAACTCAAGAAGTAGCGAGGTCTTTGGTTTCTTAATAATTCTATGATCATAAAATACCACGAATAGTTTAATAACAAAACAGCTGTGTCAGTTGAAAAATGCGAAATAGGCCTTAAATGAATTAATCAACGACAGCGTTCGTGCCCCAATCCATATTCCGAGTTACACAAAAGAGATCTGCTAAAAGCTTTAATTAGCCTTTTCCTGATATGTAGGCCCATACGGTTCCCGCTAAATTCAAAACTTACAACCAAACGGTAGGCATGCTTTTAAATGCTCACGAACGTTAACCAATTACAAACAAAATCAAAACCTGACAACTGCAAATCCGTGTTCATGATGTTATTGACTGGCTAAAAATGCGCTACATAAAAATCCAGATATACAAATCTGATTTCTATGCATAATACATAGGCCTGTATACATAGATAGGCCTACAACTCAGCAAGGTAACATCGTAGAAATATTACGTAAACGTGGGTCAGAACCCTCAGGTCAATCGCAGCATGACCTCAGGAATATTTTGTGTTTTGCCACAATATAAATCCATGTCGACAGAGAAAGAAGAATTCTTTTATTAATTAAATCTTAAATGTCTGGATGGATACAGTTTTTGGATAGATGGACAGTTGAATGGATGCATTGATTTATCGGTCGTGGTCGATGGATAGGCAAATCGATGGATGGACAGTTGGAAAACATGCAGACAGACAAGCAAACGGATAAAACAATAGATGTTCATGTCCATTGTTGAAGAATCCTTACATTTTTTTATTTTCTAACTGACTAGGTAGAGCACCCAATGCAGAATGCTCCTTTTTCGAGATTTGGGTTTGGCACCACCGTGAAGGGAGACAGCGGTGTTAAGATAATAACCATATCCATGACCAATCACTTTTATTAAATCAAATTAATAGACAAACGATTACAGTTAAGTTTCATGGAATGTTTTCTGATAACAACAGTGATGAAATTAAAACAGTAAGATTGCTAATTGGAGTCTTCTAGCACGATAAGAAAATATTATATTTGTGTATGGTTTCCTAAAATTAAACCTCTTTGACAGGCATTGACTCTTGTTCTATGTTAGCCGGTATACGGTTTGTCAGCCTTCCCATTTTACGAAGAAATATATATGATCGTTGTTTTGTTAACACATAATTGTTTCATATAATTATTATACTATTGCCACATAGGAGAAATGTTAAGAGTTAAAGAAATTTTAAGGCATTATTAATCATTTCAATATGCTGTTAATACTGATCATGATCATAATAATAGAAATATTTAGAATGACAACAATAAAATTAGGATTATCACTGTTAATGACAAGAATGGAAAAATACATTAAATACAGCAATCTATATTGAAATAATAACTACTAGAAGTCGTATTAATTTACAACCTATGTGTACTGCTATCCATATTATTATTATTATTATTTGTATGGGGCGTATCATTATAATTATTGTAACATTACAAATCCTATAAAAATTGCATAATAGGACTACATACTTCCTCGATGATCAATTACATAGACTATAACCTTGCTATTGTTAATTATTAATTATTGCCTATCAACAGCATAGTAACGTAAGTTCTTTTTTTTTTGCAGTTGCCTTTTGGATATGCATTTTAATCGTAATATAATTTACCTAGATGAAGCGACAACACGATTTGTAATAAATTTTTATTTTCCAATCTTATGGGAACAACATATAATTAACATAATCGTTACATTATAACGCGTGGTTTTCAATTGTGTTCAGAACAGCAACATTACAGTTAATGTTATTACTGTGTTTGAAGCCGATGGAAAAATATAAGTGAAAGGAAAAAATGTCATTAAGAAACGCATCAACACTTTAGCACTTGCAAAAACCGTTACGAAGACTAACATTTCACAAAAAGTTATGTATTGTACACTTATCAAAAATACGCGCTGAGTTGCATGCACAAAATAATAACCAGATTCTTAAATTTACTTTTATATGTAGGACAATGATTTCAATAAATTGCAGATTATCCGTTCAAAGCACCAACAGTTGCGCAATACTTTGAGTAATATTTTTCGCCATACAAATGTGAAAATTTAAACATGCTTTAAAAATTAAATAAGATATCACAGAACCGATTCAATCGATCTCATCACAAATTCGAAATGCTTAGAAAGCTAAGAACGCAATAACTTCCTCTCCTTCCGCCGCCTGTCCACGAACCATTTCCAAACTTGTTTCGATGTGAGACCCAATTCTTGAGCTAAATGGTCACAGCAGATGCGATCTGGGAACGTATTGCCGTGAGAGAAAGCTCCTTCCAATACTTCAATTGCCTTCTTCGTCTTGCGTGGTCGTCTGTTCGTCTGAATGGGTTGGGAATCTTCTAACTTTGGGTTCGTTGTTGTTAATGGTACATCGGAGGCTTGCTTAGAGTGAGCTCCGTTGAACTCAGAAGACAGCGAATCCGGTACATAAAGCACACGAGCACAATCAGGTAAAATCGATCCATGACAATCAGCATACACAGAATTGCTGTCATAAGAAGTGTTTGAAGTGTAGTTTAGGTAGTTGGTAGGATAGTGAAGTTGAGTATTGTTGGAAATGTCAGCTTTGTAAGACAAGTAACTAGGATGGTCAGAAGGTTTATATAGAATGTGAGAAGAGTAGAGCTCAGAAGATCTAGATATCTTACTCACATTACCAAGATATTGATGTTCGTAGCTACATGAAGGAAGATGTGTAAGGTTATGCGAACCGTGTAAAGGCAGACCATATGAGTTTGAGATTTCAGAAGACCCAGATTCACGAGTGAAGCAACAAGATGAGAGGTTAGCCGATCTGTAGACCGTCTTGTAATCAGAAGAAGAGAGTAGGTTTGAGTTAGAAGTCAGAGTATAGGCGTTTAGTCTGTGCAGTTGAGATTCACCCAAAGAGGCAGAAAGTGACAAGTTAGAGCTACACTGAAGGTGAAACATTGTGTAATTCTAAAAGAAGACAAAAATTATTTATCGAATCAGACAAAACCAATTCTTACCGTGATATTGCGCGATCGTAGATTGAGTTTACTGCAATGTTAGACGCTCTTGGTGAGTGACGGCTGACAGATGACGCTATTAGTTCTTATCTGAACTTGCAATAATCACCGGCTGCCTAGAAACAACGATAAATCTAACTTGTCTGTTCTAACGAAAATGGTATAATGTAAGCGTTCATTCCCCGTTGTATCTTTATATAAGGACGCACGGTGTCATTCAGACGTTTGGAGTCACTCAGCGATCAGAGAGATGAAAGAAAGGTAATCACTTTGATTGAATTTTCTTAAGCCGCGATCGAGTAAACGAACTTTGATTTATAAGCGGGACTTTGTTAATCTCTTTCTGGCTGCCGCTTTCGCGTGGATATGTTTGCTCAGGAACAATCATCGAAGAAATGTAGCGTTACACTAAAGGCTGTCGGTGTAGTATCTTATCTTCAAAGAACTTCGCATCTTTTCTTTTGAGGTTCCAGTAGGTGAGCATCTTCGTTCTTTGAAGGCAACACGCGCTAAACAATTGACTTCAAACAACATTTTGCCGACGCCCTTTTATGTAGGCCTATTTGCTGATCTCTCATTGTCTTTCTGAAGAACCGGACGAAGCTTATGGACTCTTATGCAAATAATGTAGACGGAAGCGGTGAATAACGGCGGTGCATGTAACCAAGATCGTGTCGACATTGCTTATCCACCGCCGTTACGCATGGTTTCTCGCGCCGGACAGTCAGTCGGTCACTGAAAGAACTTCAGCAGATGATGCAGGACATTGACGGAGCCACAAGCCACAAGATCAGCGATGACAAGTGTTACACGTTCAATGGTATCGACCTTCAGGGATTTGAGCGTCAATTTGTCAGTCTACTAATTCATGCCTTACATCGAATACCCGTGTCGATGAGTGCATCCTTTGAGTGCACTATCGTGCACCATGGAAGTCAACCCCTACACAAACCCACACCTACGTACCCACATAATTTTATAGATGGAAGGACTGTGACGCGGTGGTGTTGCAGATATGTTAGGTAGATACTTCGGTAGGTAGGCATGAAAATGCAAATCCTACAAGTCGACGCGACACACGATGTGCCAGGTAGCCAATGAAATTTTTCTATATTAGTTTTATGACACATTCAGACTAAAGTCAATCATTTGGTGACCTATATGATGTACATTTAATGACACATGGAGCAAATTGGCTAATGATGGACCGAGTTATGATGGCTTCACCCATTCTAGCATTTATTCGTAAACTTAGCATAACACGATGTTTCAAACACGTGCGTATATTATATGTAGCGAAACCCTGGAGGCCAAAATCAATGCCACACGAGCGATGACGAATTGTCTGTTGTTCATATGTGACAACTTGTTAGTTACACAGTGCGCAGCTTTGATCCTGATTCCGAAGCGCGTCAGGCTAAAAAAGACTGATAAATTTGTCAGAGTCTTATTGCTACCCATTTGGTCTGCTCGCAGCTACTGTTAGTGCATTGAAGCTATGGGTTGGTATATTTGTCAAGAGTGTAGGCCTAAGCTATTTCGCTCTTTGAAGTTAACACGCTCGCCGAAAAAGAAACTTGAACGAGTTTAAATCAAATGGCCGTTGTTGTACTTAACTAAATTCAAGGCTACCGGTCAGATGTGAAAGAAAGTCATACATTATGTCGATTTTTTTGCGACACCGTTCCATATCGACGATGATTTGCTGTCGCCCTCCTTCTTTCTCCAGGCTTGGGACTGGCACTGTCAAAGTCCAAACAGTGGCAGGGTTACATCATGCATTAGAGCATAATAGAGGAGCGGACAAAGTCACTGCGACGACTTCCGGCGAACTTGAAAATCAATAGGGCCTCGAACCATTGAATCACCTGATTTATTTATATAGCATTAACTCAAGAAGTAGCGAGGTCTTTGGTTTCTTAATAATTCTATGATCATAAAATACCACGAATAGTTTAATAACAAAACAGCTGTGTCAGTTGAAAAATGCGAAATAGGCCTTAAATGAATTAATCAACGACAGCGTTCGTGCCCCAATCCATATTCCGAGTTACACAAAAGAGATCTGCTAAAAGCTTTAATTAGCCTTTTCCTGATATGTAGGCCCATACGGTTCCCGCTAAATTCAAAACTTACAACCAAACGGTAGGCATGCTTTTAAATGCTCACGAACGTTAACCAATTACAAACAAAATCAAAACCTGACAACTGCAAATCCGTGTTCATGATGTTATTGACTGGCTAAAAATGCGCTACATAAAAATCCAGATATACAAATCTGATTTCTATGCATAATACATAGGCCTGTATACATAGATAGGCCTACAACTCAGCAAGGTAACATCGTAGAAATATTACGTAAACGTGGGTCAGAACCCTCAGGTCAATCGCAGCATGACCTCAGGAATATTTTGTGTTTTGCCACAATATAAATCCATGTCGACAGAGAAAGAAGAATTCTTTTATTAATTAAATCTTAAATGTCTGGATGGATACAGTTTTTGGATAGATGGACAGTTGAATGGATGCATTGATTTATCGGTCGTGGTCGATGGATAGGCAAATCGATGGATGGACAGTTGGAAAACATGCAGACAGACAAGCAAACGGATAAAACAATAGATGTTCATGTCCATTGTTGAAGAATCCTTACATTTTTTTATTTTCTAACTGACTAGGTAGAGCACCCAATGCAGAATGCTCCTTTTTCGAGATTTGGGTTTGGCACCACCGTGAAGGGAGACAGCGGTGTTAAGATAATAACCATATCCATGACCAATCACTTTTATTAAATCAAATTAATAGACAAACGATTACAGTTAAGTTTCATGGAATGTTTTCTGATAACAACAGTGATGAAATTAAAACAGTAAGATTGCTAATTGGAGTCTTCTAGCACGATAAGAAAATATTATATTTGTGTATGGTTTCCTAAAATTAAACCTCTTTGACAGGCATTGACTCTTGTTCTATGTTAGCCGGTATACGGTTTGTCAGCCTTCCCATTTTACGAAGAAATATATATGATCGTTGTTTTGTTAACACATAATTGTTTCATATAATTATTATACTATTGCCACATAGGAGAAATGTTAAGAGTTAAAGAAATTTTAAGGCATTATTAATCATTTCAATATGCTGTTAATACTGATCATGATCATAATAATAGAAATATTTAGAATGACAACAATAAAATTAGGATTATCACTGTTAATGACAAGAATGGAAAAATACATTAAACACAGCAATCTATATTGAAATAATAACTACTAGAAGTCGTATTAATTTACAACCTATGTGTACTGAATCGCTTGCTATCCATATTATTATTATTATTATTTGTAGGGGGCGTATCATTATAATTATTGTAACATTACAAATCCTATAAAAATTGCATAATAGGACTACATACTACCTCGATGATCAATTACATAGACTATAACCTTGCTATTGTTAATTATTAATTAATGCCTATCAACAGCATAGTAACGTAAGTTCCCTATGGTTGCAGTTGCCTTTTGGATATGCATTTTAATCGTAATATAATTTACCTAGATGAAGTGACAACACGATTTGTAATAAATTTTTATTTTCCAATCTTATGGGAACAAGATATAATTAACATAATAGTTACATTATAACGCGTTGTTTTCAATTGTGTTCAGAACAGCAACATTACAGTTAATGTTATTACTGTGTTTGAAGCCGATGGAAAAATATAAGTGAAAGGAAAAAATGTCATTAAGAAACGCATCAACACTTTAGCACTTGCAAAAACCGTTACGAAGACTAACATTTCACAAAAAGTTATGTATTGTACACTTATCAAAAATACGCGCTGAGTTGCATGCACAAAATAATAACCAGATTCTAAAATTTACTTTTATATGTAGGACAATGATTTCAATAAATTGCAGATTATCCGTTCAAAGCACCAACAGTTGCGCAATACTTTGAGTAATATTTTTCGCCATACAAATGTGGAAATTTAAGCATGCTTTAAAAATTAAATAAGATATCACAGAATGTTGAAGAATCCTTACATTTTTTTATTTTCTAACTGACTAGGTAGAGCACCCAATGCAGAATGCTCCTTTTTCGAGATTTGGGTTTGGCACCACCGTGAAGGGAGACAGCGGTGTTAAGATAATAACCATATCCATGACCAATCACTTTTATTAAATCAAATTAATAGACAAACGATTACAGTTAAGTTTCATGGAATGTTTTCTGATAACAACAGTGATGAAATTAAAACAGTAAGATTGCTAATTGGAGTCTTCTAGCACGATAAGAAAATATTATATTTGTGTATGGTTTCCTAAAATTAAACCTCTTTGACAGGCATTGACTCTTGTTCTATGTTAGCCGGTATACGGTTTGTCAGCCTTCCCATTTTACGAAGAAATATATATGATCGTTGTTTTGTTAACACATAATTGTTTCATATAATTATCATACTATTGCCACATAGGAGAAATGTTAAGAGTTAAAGAAATTTTAAGGCATTATTAATCATTTCAATATGCTGTTAATACTGATCATGATCATAATAATAGAAATATTTAGAATGACAACAATAAAATTAGGATTATCACTGTTAATGACAAGAATGGAAAAATACATTAAATACAGCAATCTATATTGAAATAATAACTACTAGAAGTCGTATTAATTTACAACCTATGTGTACTGCTATCCATATTATTATTATTATTATTTGTATGGGGCGTATCATTATAATTATTGTAACATTACAAATCCTATAAAAATTGCATAATAGGACTACATACTACCTCGATGATCAATTACATAGACTATAACCTTGCTATTGTTAATTATTAATTAATGCCTATCAACAGCATAGTAACGTAAGTTCCTTATTGTTGCAGTTGCCTTTTGGATATGCATTTTAATCGTAATATAATTTACCTAGATGAAGTGACAACACGATTTGTAATAAATTTTTATTTTCCAATCTTATGGGAACAAGATATAATTAACATAATCGTTACATTATAACGCGTTGTTTTCAATTGTGTTCAGAACAGCAACATTACAGTTAATGTTATTACTGTGTTTGAAGCCGATGGAAAAATATAAGTGAAAGAAAAAAATGTCATTAAGAAACGCATCAACACTTTAGCACTTGCAAAAACCGTTACGAAGACTAACATTTCACAAAAAGTTATGTATTGTACACTTATCAAAAATACGCGCTGAGTTGCATGCACAAAATAATAACCAGATTCTTAAATTTACTTTTATATGTAGGACAATGATTTCAATAAATTGCAGATTATCCGTTCAAAGCACCAACAGTTGCGCAATACTTTGAGTAATATTTTTCGCCATACAAATGTGGAAATTTAAGCATGCTTTAAAAATTAAATAAGATATCACAGAATGTTGAAGAATCCTTACATTTTTTTATTTTCTAACTGACTAGGTAGAGCACCCAATGCAGAATGCTCCTTTTTCGAGATTTGGGTTTGGCACCACCGTGAAGGGAGACAGCGGTGTTAAGATAATAACCATATCCATGACCAATCACTTTTATTAAATCAAATTAATAGACAAACGATTACAGTTAAGTTTCATGGAATGTTTTCTGATAACAACAGTGATGAAATTAAAACAGTAAGATTGCTAATTGGAGTCTTCTAGCACGATAAGAAAATATTATATTTGTGTATGGTTTCCTAAAATTAAACCTCTTTGACAGGCATTGACTCTTGTTCTATGTTAGCCGGTATACGGTTTGTCAGCCTTCCCATTTTACGAAGAAATATATATGATCGTTGTTTTGTTAACACATAATTGTTTCATATAATTATCATACTATTGCCACATAGGAGAAATGTTAAGAGTTAAAGAAATTTTAAGGCATTATTAATCATTTCAGTATGCTGTTAATACTGATCATGATCATAATAATAGAAATATTTAGAATGACAACAATAAAATTAGGATTATCACTGTTAATGACAAGAATGGAAAAATACATTAAATACAGCAATCTATATTGAAATAATAACTACTAGAAGTCGTATTAATTTACAACCTATGTGTACTGCTATCCATATTATTATTATTATTATTTGTATGGGGCGTATCATTATAATTATTGTAACATTACAAATCCTATAAAAATTGCATAATAGGACTACATACTACCTCGATGATCAATTACATAGACTATAACCTTGCTATTGTTAATTATTAATTAATGCCTATCAACAGCATAGTAACGTAAGTTCCTTATTGTTGCAGTTGCCTTTTGGATATGCATTTTAATCGTAATATAATTTACCTAGATGAAGTGACAACACGATTTGTAATAAATTTTTATTTTCCAATCTTATGGGAACAACATATAATTAACATAATCGTTACATTATAACGCGTTGTTTTCAATTGTGTTCAGAACAGCAACATTACAGTTAATGTTATTACTGTGTTTGAAGCCGATGGAAAAATATAAGTGAAAGGAAAAAATGTCATTAAGAAACGCATCAACACTTTAGCACTTGCAAAAACCGTTACGAAGACTAACATTTCACAAAAAGTTATGTATTGTACACTTATCAAAAATACGCGCTGAGTTGCATGCACAAAATAATAACCAGATTCTTAAATTTACTTTTATATGTAGGACAATGATTTCAATAAATTGCAGATTATCCGTTCAAAGCACCAACAGTTGCGCAATACTTTGAGTAATATTTTTCGCCATACAAATGTGGAAATTTAAGCATGCTTTAAAAATTAAATAAGATATCACAGAATGTTGAAGAATCCTTACATTTTTTTATTTTCTAACTGACTAGGTAGAGCACCCAATGCAGAATGCTCCTTTTTCGAGATTTGGGTTTGGCACCACCGTGAAGGGAGACAGCGGTGTTAAGATAATAACCATATCCATGACCAATCACTTTTATTAAATCAAATTAATAGACAAACGATTACAGTTAAGTTTCATGGAATGTTTTCTGATAACAACAGTGATGAAATTAAAACAGTAAGATTGCTAATTGGAGTCTTCTAGCACGATAAGAAAATATTATATTTGTGTATGGTTTCCTAAAATTAAACCTCTTTGACAGGCATTGACTCTTGTTCTATGTTAGCCGGTATACGGTTTGTCAGCCTTCCCATTTTACGAAGAAATATATATGATCGTTGTTTTGTTAACACATAATTGTTTCATATAATTATTATACTATTGCCACATAGGAGAAATGTTAAGAGTTAAAGAAATTTTAAGGCATTATTAATCATTTCAATATGCTGTTAATACTGATCATGATCATAATAATAGAAATATTTAGAATGACAACAATAAAATTAGGATTATCACTGTTAATGACAAGAATGGAAAAATACATTAAATACAGCAATCTATATTGAAATAATAACTACTAGAAGTCGTATTAATTTACAACCTATGTGTACTGCTATCCATATTATTATTATTATTATTTGTATGGGGCGTATCATTATAATTATTGTAACATTACAAATCCTATAAAAATTGCATAATAGGACTACATACTTCCTCGATGATCAATTACATAGACTATAACCTTGCTATTGTTAATTATTAATTATTGCCTATCAACAGCATAGTAACGTAAGTTCCCTATTGTTGCAGTTGCCTTTTGGATATGCATTTTTAATCGTAATATAATTTACCTAGATGAAGTGACAACACGATTTGTAATAAATTTTTATTTTCCAATCTTATGGGAACAACATATAATTAACATAATCGTTACATTATAACGCGTTGTTTTCAATTGTGTTCAGAACAGCAACATTACAGTTAATGTTATTACTGTGTTTGAAGCCGATGGAAAAATATAAGTGAAAGGAAAAAATGTCATTAAGAAACGCATCAACACTTTAGCACTTGCAAAAACCGTTACGAAGACTAACATTTCACAAAAAGTTATGTATTGTACACTTATCAAAAATACGCGCTGAGTTGCATGCACAAAATAATAACCAGATTCTTAAATTTACTTTTATATGTAGGACAATGATTTCAATAAATTGCAGATTATCCGTTCAAAGCACCAACAGTTGCGCAATACTTTCAGTAATATTTTTCGCCATACAAATGTGGAAATTTAAGCATGCTTAAAAAATTAAAAAGGATATCACAGAACCGATTCAATCGATCTCATCACAAATTCGAAATGCTTAGAAAGCTAAGAACGCAATAACTTCCTCTCCTTCCGCCGCCTGTCCACGAACCATTTCCAAACTTGTTTCGATGTAAGACCCAATTTTTGAGCTAAATGGTCACAGCAGATGCGATCTGGGAACGTATTGCCGTGAGAGAAAGCTCCTTCCAATACTTCAATTGCCTTCTTCGTCTTGCGTGGTCGTCTGTTCGTCTGAATGGGTTGGGAATCTTCTAACTTTGGGTTCGTTGTTGTTAATGGTACATCGGAGGCTTGCTTAGAGTGAGCTCCGTTGAACTCAGAAGACAGCGAATCCGGTACATAAAGCACACGAGCACAATCAGGTAAAATCGATCCATGACAATCAGCATACACAGAATTGCTGTCATAAGAAGTGTTTGAAGTGTAGTTTAGGTAGTTGGTAGGATAGTGAAGTTGAGTATTGTTGGAAATGTCAGCTTTGTAAGACAAGTAACTAGGATGGTCAGAAGGTTTATATAGAATGTGAGAAGAGTAGAGCTCAGAAGATCTAGATATCTTACTCACATTACCAAGATATTGATGTTCGTAGCTACATGAAGGAAGATGTGTAAGGTTATGCGAACCGTGTAAAGGCAGACCATATGAGTTTGAGATTTCAGAAGACCCAGATTCACGAGTGAAGCAACAAGATGAGAGGTTAGCCGATCTGTAGACCGTCTTGTAATCAGAAGAAGAGAGTAGGTTTGAGTTAGAAGTCAGAGTATAGGCGTTTAGTCTGTGCAGTTGAGATTCACCCAAAGAGGCAGAAAGTGACAAGTTAGAGCTACACTGAAGGTGAAACATTGTGTAATTCTAAAAGAAGACAAAAATTATTTATCGAATCAGACAAAACCAATTCTTACCGTGAGATTGCGCGATCGTAGATTGAGTTTACTGCAATGTTAGACGCTCTTGGTGAGTGACGGCTGACAGATGACGCTATTAGTTCTTATCTGAACTTGCAATAATCACCGGCTGCCTAGAAACAACGATAAATCTAACTTGTCTGTTCTAACGAAAATGGTATAATGTAAGCGTTCATTCCCCGTTGTATCTTTATATAAGGACGCACGGAGTCATTCAGACGTTTGGAGTCACTCAGCGATCAGAGAGATGAAAGAAAGGTAATCACTTTGATTGAATTTTCTTAAGCCGCGATCGAGTAAACGAACTTTGATTTATAAGCGGGACTTTGTTAATCTCTTTCTGGCTGCCGCTTTCGCGTGGATATGTTTGCTCAGGAACAATCATCGAAGAAATGTTGCGTTACACTAAAGGCTGTCGGTGTAGTATCTTATCTTCAAAGAACTTCGCATCTTTTCTTTTGAGGTTCCAGTAGGTGAGCATCTTCGTTCTTTGAAGGCAACACGCGCTAAACAATTGACTTCAAACAACATTTTGCCGACGCCCTTTTATGTAGGCCTATTTGTTGATCTCTCATTGTCTTTCTGAAGAACCGGACGAAGCTTATGGACTCTTATGCAAATAATGTAGACGGAAGCGGTGAATAACGGCGGTGCATGAAACCAAGATCGTGTCGACATTGCTTATCCACCGCCGTTACGCATGGTTTCTCGCGCCGGACAGTCAGTCGGTCACTGAAAGAACTTCAGCAGATGATGCAGGACATTGACGGAGCCACAAGCCACAAGATCAGCGATGACAAGTGTTACAATGTTCAATGGTATCGACCTTCAGGGATTTGAGCGTCAATTTGTCAGTCTACTAATTCATGCCTTACATCGAATACCCGTGTCGATGAGTGCATCCTTTGAGTGCACTATCGTGCACCATGGAAGTCAACCCCTACACAAACCCACACCTACGTACCCACATAATTTTATAGATGGAAGGACTGTGACGCGGTGGTGTTGCAGATATGTTAGGTAGATACTTCGGTAGGTAGGCATGAAAATGCAAATCCTACAAGTCGACGCGACACACGATGTGCCAGGTAGCCAATGAAATTTTTCTATATTAGTTTTATGACACATTCAGACTAAAGTCAATCATTTGGTGACCTATATGATGTACATTTAATGACACATGGAGCAAATTGGCTAATGATGGACCGAGTTATGATGGCTTCACCCATTCTAGCATTTATTCGTAAACTTAGCATAACACGATGTTTCAAACACGTGCGTATATTATATGTAGCGAAACCCTGGAGGCCAAAATCAATGCCACACGAGCGATGACGAATTGTCTGTTGTTCATATGTGACAACTTGTTAGTTACACAGTGCGCAGCTTTGATCCTGATTCCGAAGCGCGTCAGGCTAAAAAAGACTGATAAATTTGTCAGAGTCTTATTGCTACCCATTTGGTCTGCTCGCAGCTACTGTTAGTGCATTGAAGCTATGGGTTGGTATATTTGTCAAGAGTGTAGGCCTAAGCTATTTCGCTCTTTGAAGTTAACACGCTCGCCGAAAAAGAAACTTGAACGAGTTTAAATCAAATGGCCGTTGTTGTACTTAACTAAATTCAAGGCTACCGGTCAGATGTGAAAGAAAGTCATACATTATGTCGATTTTTTTGCGACACCGTTCCATATCGACGATGATTTGCTGTCGCCCTCCTTCTTTCTCCAGGCTTGGGACTGGCACTGTCAAAGTCCAAACAGTGGCAGGGTTACATCATGCATTAGAGCATAATAGAGGAGCGGACAAAGTCACTGCGACGACTTCCGGCGAACTTGAAAATCAATAGGGCCTCGAACCTGATTTATTTATATAGCATTAACTCAAGAAGTATCGAAGTCTTTGGTTTCTTAATAATTCTATGATCATAAAATACCACGAATAGTTTAATAACAAAACAGCTGTGTCAGTTGAAAAATGCGAAATAGGCCTTAAATGAATTAATCAACGACAGCGTTCGTGCCCCAATCCATATTCCGAGTTACACAAAAGAGATCTGCTAAAAGCTTTAATTAGCCTTTTCCTGATATGTAGGCCCATACGGTTCCCGCTAAATTCAAAACTTACAACCAAACGGTAGGCATGCTTTTAAATGCTCACGAACGTTAACCAATTACAAACAAAATCAAAACCTGACAACTGCAAATCCGTGTTCATGATGTTATTGACTGGCTAAAAATGCGCTACATAAAAATCCAGATATACAAATCTGATTTCTATGCATAATACATAGGCCTGTATACATAGATAGGCCTACAACTCAGCAAGGTAACATCGTAGAAATATTACGTAAACGTGGGTCAGAACCCTCAGGTCAATCGCAGCATGACCTCAGGAATATTTTGTGTTTTGCCACAATATAAATCCATGTCGACAGAGAAAGAAGAATTCTTTTATTAATTAAATCTTAAATGTCTGGATGGATACAGTTTTTGGATAGATGGACAGTTGAATGGATGCATTGATTTATCGGTCGTGGTCGATGGATAGGCAAATCGATGGATGGACAGTTGGAAAACATGCAGACAGACAAGCAAACGGATAAAACAATAGATGTTCATGTCCATTGTTGAAGAATCCTTACATTTTTTTATTTTCTAACTGACTAGGTAGAGCACCCAATGCAGAATGCTCCTTTTTCGAGATTTGGGTTTGGCACCACCGTGAAGGGAGACAGCGGTGTTAAGATAATAACCATATCCATGACCAATCACTTTTATTAAATCAAATTAATAGACAAACGATTACAGTTAAGTTTCATGGAATGTTTTCTGATAACAACAGTGATGAAATTAAAACAGTAAGATTGCTAATTGGAGTCTTCTAGCACGATAAGAAAATATTATATTTGTGTATGGTTTCCTAAAATTAAACCTCTTTGACAGGCATTGACTCTTGTTCTATGTTAGCCGGTATACGGTTTGTCAGCCTTCCCATTTTACGAAGAAATATATATGATCGTTGTTTTGTTAACACATAATTGTTTCATATAATTATTATACTATTGCCACATAGGAGAAATGTTAAGAGTTAAAGAAATTTTAAGGCATTATTAATCATTTCAATATGCTGTTAATACTGATCATGATCATAATAATAGAAATATTTAGAATGACAACAATAAAATTAGGATTATCACTGTTAATGACAAGAATGGAAAAATACATTAAATACAGCAATCTATATTGAAATAATAACTACTAGAAGTCGTATTAATTTACAACCTATGTGTACTGCTATCCATATTATTATTATTATTATTTGTATGGGGCGTATCATTATAATTATTGTAACATTACAAATCCTATAAAAATTGCATAATAGGACTACATACTTCCTCGATGATCAATTACATAGACTATAACCTTGCTATTGTTAATTATTAATTATTGCCTATCAACAGCATAGTAACGTAAGTTCCCTATTGTTGCAGTTGCCTTTTGGATATGCATTTTTAATCGTAATATAATTTACCTAGATGAAGTGACAACACGATTTGTAATAAATTTTTATTTTCCAATCTTATGGGAACAACATATAATTAACATAATCGTTACATTATAACGCGTTGTTTTCAATTGTGTTCAGAACAGCAACATTACAGTTAATGTTATTACTGTGTTTGAAGCCGATGGAAAAATATAAGTGAAAGGAAAAAATGTCATTAAGAAACGCATCAACACTTTAGCACTTGCAAAAACCGTTACGAAGACTAACATTTCACAAAAAGTTATGTATTGTACACTTATCAAAAATACGCGCTGAGTTGCATGCACAAAATAATAACCAGATTCTTAAATTTACTTTTATATGTAGGACAATGATTTCAATAAATTGCAGATTATCCGTTCAAAGCACCAACAGTTGCGCAATACTTTCAGTAATATTTTTCGCCATACAAATGTGGAAATTTAAGCATGCTTTAAAAATTAAATAAGATATCACAGAACCGATTCAATCGATCTCATCACAAATTCGAAATGCTTAGAAAGCTAAGAACGCAATAACTTCCTCTCCTTCCGCCGCCTGTCCACGAACCATTTCCAAACTTGTTTCGATGTAAGACCCAATTCTTGAGCTAAATGGTCACAGCAGATGCGATCTGGGAACGTATTGCCGTGAGAGAAAGCTCCTTCCAATACTTCAATTGCCTTCTTCGTCTTGCGTGGTCGTCTGTTCGTCTGAATGGGTTGGGAATCTTCTAACTTTGGGTTCGTTGTTGTTAATGGTACATCGGAGGCTTGCTTAGAGTGAGCTCCGTTGAACTCAGAAGACAGCGAATCCGGTACATAAAGCACACGAGCACAATCAGGTAAAATCGATCCATGACAATCAGCATACACAGAATTGCTGTCATAAGAAGTGTTTGAAGTGTAGTTTAGGTAGTTGGTAGGATAGTGAAGTTGAGTATTGTTGGAAATGTCAGCTTTGTAAGACAAGTAACTAGGATGGTCAGAAGGTTTATATAGAATGTGAGAAGAGTAGAGCTCAGAAGATCTAGATATCTTACTCACATTACCAAGATATTGATGTTCGTAGCTACATGAAGGAAGATGTGTAAGGTTATGCGAACCGTGTAAAGGCAGACCATATGAGTTTGAGATTTCAGAAGACCCAGATTCACGAGTGAAGCAACAAGATGAGAGGTTAGCCGATCTGTAGACCGTCTTGTAATCAGAAGAAGAGAGTAGGTTTGAGTTAGAAGTCAGAGTATAGGCGTTTAGTCTGTGCAGTTGAGATTCACCCAAAGAGGCAGAAAGTGACAAGTTAGAGCTACACTGAAGGTGAAACATTGTGTAATTCTAAAAGAAGACAAAAATTATTTATCGAATCAGACAAAACCAATTCTTACCGTGAGATTGCGCGATCGTAGATTGAGTTTACTGCAATGTTAGACGCTCTTGGTGAGTGACGGCTGACAGATGACGCTATTAGTTCTTATCTGAACTTGCAATAATCACCGGCTGCCTAGAAACAACGATAAATCTAACTTGTCTGTTCTAACGAAAATGGTATAATGTAAGCGTTCATTCCCCGTTGTATCTTTATATAAGGACGCACGGAGTCATTCAGACGTTTGGAGTCACTCAGCGATCAGAGAGATGAAAGAAAGGTAATCACTTTGATTGAATTTTCTTAAGCCGCGATCGAGTAAACGAACTTTGATTTATAAGCGGGACTTTGTTAATCTCTTTCTGGCTGCCGCTTTCGCGTGGATATGTTTGCTCAGGAACAATCATCGAAGAAATGTTGCGTTACACTAAAGGCTGTCGGTGTAGTATCTTATCTTCAAAGAACTTCGCATCTTTTCTTTTGAGGTTCCAGTAGGTGAGCATCTTCGTTCTTTGAAGGCAACACGCGCTAAACAATTGACTTCAAACAACATTTTGCCGACGCCCTTTTATGTAGGCCTATTTGTTGATCTCTCATTGTCTTTCTGAAGAACCGGACGAAGCTTATGGACTCTTATGCAAATAATGTAGACGGAAGCGGTGAATAACGGCGGTGCATGAAACCAAGATCGTGTCGACATTGCTTATCCACCGCCGTTACGCATGGTTTCTCGCGCCGGACAGTCAGTCGGTCACTGAAAGAACTTCAGCAGATGATGCAGGACATTGACGGAGCCACAAGCCACAAGATCAGCGATGACAAGTGTTACAATGTTCAATGGTATCGACCTTCAGGGATTTGAGCGTCAATTTGTCAGTCTACTAATTCATGCCTTACATCGAATACCCGTGTCGATGAGTGCATCCTTTGAGTGCACTATCGTGCACCATGGAAGTCAACCCCTACACAAACCCACACCTACGTACCCACATAATTTTATAGATGGAAGGACTGTGACGCGGTGGTGTTGCAGATATGTTAGGTAGATACTTCGGTAGGTAGGCATGAAAATGCAAATCCTACAAGTCGACGCGACACACGATGTGCCAGGTAGCCAATGAAATTTTTCTATATTAGTTTTATGACACATTCAGACTAAAGTCAATCATTTGGTGACCTATATGATGTACATTTAATGACACATGGAGCAAATTGGCTAATGATGGACCGAGTTATGATGGCTTCACCCATTCTAGCATTTATTCGTAAACTTAGCATAACACGATGTTTCAAACACGTGCGTATATTATATGTAGCGAAACCCTGGAGGCCAAAATCAATGCCACACGAGCGATGACGAATTGTCTGTTGTTCATATGTGACAACTTGTTAGTTACACAGTGCGCAGCTTTGATCCTGATTCCGAAGCGCGTCAGGCTAAAAAAGACTGATAAATTTGTCAGAGTCTTATTGCTACCCATTTGGTCTGCTTGCAGCTACTGTTAGTGCATTGAAGCTATGGGTTGGTATATTTGTCAAGAGTGTAGGCCTAAGCTATTTCGCTCTTTGAAGTTAACACGCTCGCCGAAAAAGAAACTTGAACGAGTTTAAATCAAATGGCCGTTGTTGTACTTAACTAAATTCAAGGCTACCGGTCAGATGTGAAAGAAAGTCATACATTATGTCGATTTTTTTGCGACACCGTTCCATATCGACGATGATTTGCTGTCGCCCTCCTTCTTTCTCCAGGCTTGGGACTGGCACTGTCAAAGTCCAAACAGTGGCAGGGTTACATCATGCATTAGAGCATAATAGAGGAGCGGACAAAGTCACTGCGACGACTTCCGGCGAACTTGAAAATCAATAGGGCCTCGAACCTGATTTATTTATATAGCATTAACTCAAGAAGTATCGAGGTCTTTGGTTTCTTAATAATTCTATGATCATAAAATACCACGAATAGTTTAATAACAAAACAGCTGTGTCAGTTGAAAAATGCGAAATAGGCCTTAAATGAATTAATCAACGACAGCGTTCGTGCCCCAATCCATATTCCGAGTTACACAAAAGAGATCTGCTAAAAGCTTTAATTAGCCTTTTCCTGATATGTAGGCCCATACGGTTCCCGCTAAATTCAAAACTTACAACCAAACGGTAGGCATGCTTTTAAATGCTCACGAACGTTAACCAATTACAAACAAAATCAAAACCTGACAACTGCAAATCCGTGTTCATGATGTTATTGACTGGCTAAAAATGCGCTACATAAAAATCCAGATATACAAATCTGATTTCTATGCATAATACATAGGCCTGTATACATAGATAGGCCTACAACTCAGCAAGGTAACATCGTAGAAATATTACGTAAACGTGGGTCAGAACCCTCAGGTCAATCGCAGCATGACCTCAGGAATATTTTGTGTTTTGCCACAATATAAATCCATGTCGACAGAGAAAGAAGAATTCTTTTATTAATTAAATCTTAAATGTCTGGATGGATACAGTTTTTGGATAGATGGACAGTTGAATGGATGCATTGATTTATCGGTCGTGGTCGATGGATAGGCAAATCGATGGATGGACAGTTGGAAAACATGCAGACAGACAAGCAAACGGATAAAACAATAGATGTTCATGTCCATTGTTGAAGAATCCTTACATTTTTTTATTTTCTAACTGACTAGGTAGAGCACCCAATGCAGAATGCTCCTTTTTCGAGATTTGGGTTTGGCACCACCGTGAAGGGAGACAGCGGTGTTAAGATAATAACCATATCCATGACCAATCACTTTTATTAAATCAAATTAATAGACAAACGATTACAGTTAAGTTTCATGGAATGTTTTCTGATAACAACAGTGATGAAATTAAAACAGTAAGATTGCTAATTGGAGTCTTCTAGCACGATAAGAAAATATTATATTTGTGTATGGTTTCCTAAAATTAAACCTCTTTGACAGGCATTGACTCTTGTTCTATGTTAGCCGGTATACGGTTTGTCAGCCTTCCCATTTTACGAAGAAATATATATGATCGTTGTTTTGTTAACACATAATTGTTTCATATAATTATTATACTATTGCCACATAGGAGAAATGTTAAGAGTTAAAGAAATTTTAAGGCATTATTAATCATTTCAGTATGCTGTTAATACTGATCATGATCATAATAATAGAAATATTTAGAATGACAACAATAAAATTAGGATTATCACTGTTAATGACAAGAATGGAAAAATACATTAAATACAGCAATCTATATTGAAATAATAACTACTGGAAGTCGTATTAATTTACAACCTATGTGTACTGCTATCCATATTATTATTATTATTATTTGTATGGGGCGTATCATTATAATTATTGTAACATTACAAATCCTATAAAAATTGCATAATAGGACTACATACTTCCTCGATGATCAATTACATAGACTATAACCTTGCTATTGTTAATTATTAATTATTGCCTATCAACAGCATAGTAACGTAAGTTCCCTTTTTTTTGCAGTTGCCTTTTGGATATGCATTTTAATCGTAATATAATTTACCTAGATGAAGTGACAACACGATTTGTAATAAATTTTTATTTTCCAATCTTATGGGAACAACATATAATTAACATAATCGTTACATTATAACGCGTTGTTTTCAATTGTGTTCAGAACAGCAACATTACAGTTAATGTTATTACTGTGTTTGAAGCCGATGGAAAAATATAAGTGAAAGGAAAAAATGTCATTAAGAAACGAATCAACACTTTAGCACTTGCAAAAACCGTTACGAAGACTAACATTTCACAAAAAGTTATGTATTGTACACTTATCAAAAATACGCGCTGAGTTGCATGCACAAAATAATAACCAGATTCTTAAAGAAATTTTAAGGCATTATGAATCATTTCAATATGCTGTTAATACTAATCATGATCATAATAATAGAAATATTTAGAATGACAACAATAAAATTAGGATTATCACTGTTAATGACAAGAATGGAAAAATACATTAAATACAGCAATCTATATTGAAATAATAACTACTGGAAGTCGTATTAATTTACAACCTATGTGTACTGAATCGCTTGCTATCCATATTATTATTATTATTATTATTTGTAGGGGGCGTATCATTATAATTATTGTAACATTACAAATCCTATAAAAATTGCATAATAGGACTACATACTACCTCGATGATCAATTACATAGACTATAACCTTGCTATTGTTAATTATTAATTATTGCCTATCAACAGCATAGTAACGTAAGTTCCCTATTGTTGCAGTTGCCTTTTGGATATGCATTTTAATCGTAATATAATTTACCTAGATGAAGTGACAACACGATTTGTAATAAATTTTTATTTTCCAATCTTATGGGAACAACATATAATTAACATAATCGTTACATTATAACGCGTTGTTTTCAATTGTGTTCAGAACAGCAACATTACAGTTAATGTTATTACTGTGTTTGAAGCCGATGGAAAAATATAAGTGAAAGGAAAAAATGTCATTAAGAAACGCATCAACACTTTAGCACTTGCAAAAACCGTTACGAAGACTAACATTTCACAAAAAGTTATGTATTGTACACTTATCAAAAATACGCGCTGAGTTGCATGCACAAAATAATAACCAGATTCTTAAAGAAATTTTAAGGCATTATGAATCATTTCAATATGCTGTTAATACTAATCATGATCATAATAATAGAAATATTTAGAATGACAACAATAAAATTAGGATTATCACTGTTAATGACAAGAATGGAAAAATACATTAAATACAGCAATCTATATTGAAATAATAACTACTAGAAGTCGTATTAATTTACAACCTATGTGTACTGAATCGCTTGCTATCCATATTATTATTATTATTATTATTTGTAGGGGGCGTATCATTATAATTATTGTAACATTACAAATCCTATAAAAATTGCATAATAGGACTACATACTACCTCGATGATCAATTACATAGACTATAACCTTGCTATTGTTAATTATTAATTATTGCCTATCAACAGCATAGTAACGTAAGTTCCCTATTGTTGCAGTTGCCTTTTGGATATGCATTTTAATCGTAATATAATTTACCTAGATGAAGCGACAACACGATTTGTAATAAATTTTTATTTTCTAATCTTATGGGAACAACATATAATTAACATAATCGTTACATTTATAACGCGTTGTTTTCGATTGTGTTCAGAACAGCAACATTACAGTTAATGTTATTACTGTGTTTGAAGCCGATGGAAAAATATAAGTGAAAGGAAAAAATGTCATTAAGAAACGCATCAACACTTTAGCACTTGCAAAAACCGTTACGAAGACTAACATTTCACAAAAAGTTATGTATTGTACACTTATCAAAAATACGCGCTGAGTTGCATGCACAAAATTATAACCAGATTCTTAAATTTACTTTTATATATAGGACAATGATTTCAATAAATTGCAGATTATCCGTTCAAAGCACCAACAGTTGCGCAATACTTTGAGTAATATATTTCGCCATACAAATGTGAAAATTTAAGCAGGCTTTAAAAATTAAATAAGATATCACAGAGCCGATTCAATCGATCTCATCACAAATTCGAAATGCTTAGAAAGCTAAGAACGCAATAACTTCCTCTCCTTCCGCCGCCTGTCCACGAACCATTTCCAAACTTGTTTCGATGTAAGACCCAATTCTTGAGCTAAATGGTCACAGCAGATGCGATCTGGGAACGTATTGCCGTGAGAGAAAGCTCCTTCCAATACTTCAATTGCCTTCTTCGTCTTGCGTGGTCGTCTGTTCGTCTGAATGGGTTGGGAATCTTCTAACTTTGGGTTCGTTGTTGCTAATGGTACATCGGAGGCTTGCTTAGAGTGAGCTCCGTTGAACTCAGAAGACAGCGAATCCGGTACATAAAGCACACGAGCACAATCAGGTAAAATCGATCCATGACAATCAGCATACACAGAATTGCTGTCATAAGAAGTGTTTGAAGTGTAGTTTAGGTAGTTGGTAGGATAGTGAAGTTGAGTATTGTTGGAAATGTCAGCTTTGTAAGACAAGTAACTAGGATGGTCAGAAGGTTTATATAGAATGTGAGAAGAGTAGAGCTCAGAAGATCTAGATATATTACTCACATTACCAAGATATTGATGTTCGTAGCTACATGAAGGAAGATGTGTAAGGTTATGCGAACCGTGTAAAGGCAGACCATATGAGTTTGAGATTTCAGAAGACCCAGATTCACGAGTGAAGCAACAAGATGAAAGGTTAGCCGATCTGTAGTCCGTCTTGTAATCAGAAGAAGAGAGTAGGTTTGAGTTAGAAGTCAGAGTATAGGCGTTTAGTCTGTGCAGTTGAGATTCACCCAAAGAGGCAGAAAGTGACAAGTTAGAGCTACACTGAAGGTGAAACATTGTGTAATTCTAAAAGAAGACAAAAATTATTTATCGAATCAAACAAAACCAATTCTTACCGTGAGATTGCGCGATCGTAGATTGAGTTTACTGCAATGTTAGACGCTCTTGGTGAGTGACGGCTGACAGATGACGCTATTAGTTCTTATCTGAACTTGCAATAATCACCGGCTGCCTAGAAACAACGATAAATCTAACTTGTCTGTTCTAACGAAAATGGTATAATGTAAGCGTTCATTCCCCGTTGTATCTTTATATAAGGACGCACGGAGTCATTCAGACGTTTGGAGTCACTCAGCGATCAGAGAGATGAAAGAAAGGTAATCACTTTGATTGAATTTTCTTAAGCCGCGATCAATTAAACGAACTTTGATTTATAAGCGGGACTTTGTTAATCTCTTTCTGGCTGCCGCTTTCGCGTGGATATGTTTGCTCAGGAACAATCATCGAAGAAATGTTGCGTTACACTAAAGGCTGTCGGTGTAGTATCTTATCTTCAAAGAACTTCGCATCTTTTGTTTTGAGGTTCCAGTAGGTGAGCATCTTCGTTCTTTGAAGGCAACACGCGCTAAACAATTGACTTCAAACAACATTTTGCCGACGCCCTTTTATGTAGGCCTATTTGCTGATCTCTCATTGTCTTTCTGAAGAACCGGACGAAGCTTATGGACTCTTATGCAAATAATGTAGACGGAAGCGGTGAATAACGGCGGTGCATGAAACCAAGATCGTGTCGACATTGCTTATCCACCGCCGTTACGCATGGTTTCTCGCGCCGGACAGTCAGTCGGTCACTGAAAGAACTTCAGCAGATGATGCAGGACATTGACGGAGCCACAAGCCACAAGCCACAAGATCAGCGATGACAAGTGTTACACGTTCAATGGTATCGACCTTCAGGGATTTGAGCGTCAATTTGTCAGTCTACTAATTCATGCCTTACATCGAATACCCGTGTCGATGAGTGCATCCTTTGAGTGCACTATCGTGCACCATGGAAGTCAACCCCTACACAAACCCACACCTACGTACCCACATAATTTTATAGATGGAAGGACTGTGACGCGGTGGTGTTGCAGATATGTTAGGTAGATACTTCGGTAGGTAGGCATGAAAATGCAAATCCTACAAGTCGACGCGACACACGATGTGCCAGGTAGCCAATGAAATTTTTCTATATTAGTTTTATGACACATTCAGACTAAAGTCAATCATTTGGTGACCTATATGATGTACATTTAATGACACATGGAGCAAATTGGCTAATGATGGACCGAGTTATGATGGCTTCACCCATTCTAGCATTTATTCGTAAACTTAGCATAACACGATGTTTCAAACACGTGCGTATATTATATGTAGCGAAACCCTGGAGGCCAAAATCAATGCCACACGAGCGATGACGAATTGTCTGTTGTTCATATGTGACAACTTGTTAGTTACACAGTGCGCAGCTTTGATCCTGATTCCGAAGCGCGTCAGGCTAAAAAAGACTGATAAATTTGTCAGAGTCTTATTGCTACCCATTTGGTCTGCTTGCAGCTACTGTTAGTGCATTGAAGCTATGGGTTGGTATATTTGTCAAGAGTGTAGGCCTAAGCTATTTCGCTCTTTGAAGTTAACACGCTCGCCGAAAAAGAAACTTGAACGAGTTTAAATCAAATGGCCGTTGTTGTACTTAACTAAATTCAAGGCTACCGGTCAGATGTGAAAGAAAGTCATACATTATGTCGATTTTTTTGCGACACCGTTCCATATCGACGATGATTTGCTGTCGCCCTCCTTCTTTCTCCAGGCTTGGGACTGGCACTGTCAAAGTCCAAACAGTGGCAGGGTTACATCATGCATTAGAGCATAATAGAGGAGCGGACAAAGTCACTGCGACGACTTCCGGCGAACTTGAAAATCAATAGGGCCTCGAACCATTGAATCACCTGATTTATTTATATAGCATTAACTCAAGAAGTAGCGAGGTCTTTGGTTTCTTAATAATTCTATGATCATAAAATACCACGAATAGTTTAATAACAAAACAGCTGTGTCAGTTGAAAAATGCGAAATAGGCCTTAAATGAATTAATCAACGACAGCGTTCGTGCCCCAATCCATATTCCGAGTTACACAAAAGAGATCTGCTAAAAGCTTTAATTAGCCTTTTCCTGATATGTAGGCCCATACGGTTCCCGCTAAATTCAAAACTTACAACCAAACGGTAGGCATGCTTTTAAATGCTCACGAACGTTAACCAATTACAAACAAAATCAAAACCTGACAACTGCAAATCCGTGTTCATGATGTTATTGACTGGCTAAAAATGCGCTACATAAAAATCCAGATATACAAATCTGATTTCTATGCATAATACATAGGCCTGTATACATAGATAGGCCTACAACTCAGCAAGGTAACATCGTAGAAATATTACGTAAACGTGGGTCAGAACCCTCAGGTCAATCGCAGCATGACCTCAGGAATATTTTGTGTTTTGCCACAATATAAATCCATGTCGACAGAGAAAGAAGAATTCTTTTATTAATTAAATCTTAAATGTCTGGATGGATACAGTTTTTGGATAGATGGACAGTTGAATGGATGCATTGATTTATCGGTCGTGGTCGATGGATAGGCAAATCGATGGATGGACAGTTGGAAAACATGCAGACAGACAAGCAAACGGATAAAACAATAGATGTTCATGTCCATTGTTGAAGAATCCTTACATTTTTTTATTTTCTAACTGACTAGGTAGAGCACCCAATGCAGAATGCTCCTTTTTCGAGATTTGGGTTTGGCACCACCGTGAAGGGAGACAGCGGTGTTAAGATAATAACCATATCCATGACCAATCACTTTTATTAAATCAAATTAATAGACAAACGATTACAGTTAAGTTTCATGGAATGTTTTCTGATAACAACAGTGATGAAATTAAAACAGTAAGATTGCTAATTGGAGTCTTCTAGCACGATAAGAAAATATTATATTTGTGTATGGTTTCCTAAAATTAAACCTCTTTGACAGGCATTGACTCTTGTTCTATGTTAGCCGGTATACGGTTTGTCAGCCTTCCCATTTTACGAAGAAATATATATGATCGTTGTTTTGTTAACACATAATTGTTTCATATAATTATTATACTATTGCCACATAGGAGAAATGTTAAGAGTTAAAGAAATTTTAAGGCATTATTAATCATTTCAGTATGCTGTTAATACTGATCATGATCATAATAATAGAAATATTTAGAATGACAACAATAAAATTAGGATTATCACTGTTAATGACAAGAATGGAAAAATACATTAAATACAGCAATCTATATTGAAATAATAACTACTGGAAGTCGTATTAATTTACAACCTATGTGTACTGCTATCCATATTATTATTATTATTATTTGTATGGGGCGTATCATTATAATTATTGTAACATTACAAATCCTATAAAAATTGCATAATAGGACTACATACTTCCTCGATGATCAATTACATAGACTATAACCTTGCTATTGTTAATTATTAATTATTGCCTATCAACAGCATAGTAACGTAAGTTCCCTATTGTTGCAGTTGCCTTTTGGATATGCATTTTAATCGTAATATAATTTACCTAGATGAAGTGACAACACGATTTGTAATAAATTTTTATTTTCCAATCTTATGGGAACAACATATAATTAACATAATCGTTACATTATAACGCGTTGTTTTCAATTGTGTTCAGAACAGCAACATTACAGTTAATGTTATTACTGTGTTTGAAGCCGATGGAAAAATATAAGTGAAAGGAAAAAATGTCATTAAGAAACGCATCAACACTTTAGCACTTGCAAAAACCGTTACGAAGACTAACATTTCACAAAAAGTTATGTATTGTACACTTATCAAAAATACGCGCTGAGTTGCATGCACAAAATAATAACCAGATTCTTAAAGAAATTTTAAGGCATTATGAATCATTTCAATATGCTGTTAATACTAATCATGATCATAATAATAGAAATATTTAGAATGACAACAATAAAATTAGGATTATCACTGTTAATGACAAGAATGGAAAAATACATTAAATACAGCAATCTATATTGAAATAATAACTACTAGAAGTCGTATTAATTTACAACCTATGTGTACTGAATCGCTTGCTATCCATATTATTATTATTATTATTATTTGTAGGGGGCGTATCATTATAATTATTGTAACATTACAAATCCTATAAAAATTGCATAATAGGACTACATACTACCTCGATGATCAATTACATAGACTATAACCTTGCTATTGTTAATTATTAATTATTGCCTATCAACAGCATAGTAACGTAAGTTCCCTATTGTTGCAGTTGCCTTTTGGATATGCATTTTAATCGTAATATAATTTACCTAGATGAAGCGACAACACGATTTGTAATAAATTTTTATTTTCTAATCTTATGGGAACAACATATAATTAACATAATCGTTACATTTATAACGCGTTGTTTTCGATTGTGTTCAGAACAGCAACATTACAGTTAATGTTATTACTGTGTTTGAAGCCGATGGAAAAATATAAGTGAAAGGAAAAAATGTCATTAAGAAACGCATCAACACTTTAGCACTTGCAAAAACCGTTACGAAGACTAACATTTCACAAAAAGTTATGTATTGTACACTTATCAAAAATACGCGCTGAGTTGCATGCACAAAATTATAACCAGATTCTTAAATTTACTTTTATATATAGGACAATGATTTCAATAAATTGCAGATTATCCGTTCAAAGCACCAACAGTTGCGCAATACTTTGAGTAATATATTTCGCCATACAAATGTGAAAATTTAAGCAGGCTTTAAAAATTAAATAAGATATCACAGAGCCGATTCAATCGATCTCATCACAAATTCGAAATGCTTAGAAAGCTAAGAACGCAATAACTTCCTCTCCTTCCGCCGCCTGTCCACGAACCATTTCCAAACTTGTTTCGATGTAAGACCCAATTCTTGAGCTAAATGGTCACAGCAGATGCGATCTGGGAACGTATTGCCGTGAGAGAAAGCTCCTTCCAATACTTCAATTGCCTTCTTCGTCTTGCGTGGTCGTCTGTTCGTCTGAATGGGTTGGGAATCTTCTAACTTTGGGTTCGTTGTTGCTAATGGTACATCGGAGGCTTGCTTAGAGTGAGCTCCGTTGAACTCAGAAGACAGCGAATCCGGTACATAAAGCACACGAGCACAATCAGGTAAAATCGATCCATGACAATCAGCATACACAGAATTGCTGTCATAAGAAGTGTTTGAAGTGTAGTTTAGGTAGTTGGTAGGATAGTGAAGTTGAGTATTGTTGGAAATGTCAGCTTTGTAAGACAAGTAACTAGGATGGTCAGAAGGTTTATATAGAATGTGAGAAGAGTAGAGCTCAGAAGATCTAGATATATTACTCACATTACCAAGATATTGATGTTCGTAGCTACATGAAGGAAGATGTGTAAGGTTATGCGAACCGTGTAAAGGCAGACCATATGAGTTTGAGATTTCAGAAGACCCAGATTCACGAGTGAAGCAACAAGATGAAAGGTTAGCCGATCTGTAGTCCGTCTTTTAATCAGAAGAAGAGAGTAGGTTAGAGTTAGAAGTCAGAGTATAGGCGTTTAGTCTGTGCAGTTGAGATTCACCCAAAGAGGCAGAAAGTGACAAGTTAGAGCTACACTGAAGGTGAAACATTGTGTAATTCTAAAAGAAGACAAAAATTATTTATCGAATCAAACAAAACCAATTCTTACCGTGAGATTGCGCGATCGTAGATTGAGTTTACTGCAATGTTAGACGCTCTTGGTGAGTGACGGCTGACAGATGACGCTATTAGTTCTTATCTGAACTTGCAATAATCACCGGCTGCCTAGAAACAACGATAAATCTAACTTGTCTGTTCTAACGAAAATGGTATAATGTAAGCGTTCATTCCCCGTTGTATCTTTATATAAGGACGCACGGAGTCATTCAGACGTTTGGAGTCACTCAGCGATCAGAGAGATGAAAGAAAGGTAATCACTTTGATTGAATTTTCTTAAGCCGCGATCAATTAAACGAACTTTGATTTATAAGCGGGACTTTGTTAATCTCTTTCTGGCTGCCGCTTTCGCGTGGATATGTTTGCTCAGGAACAATCATCGAAGAAATGTTGCGTTACACTAAAGGCTGTCGGTGTAGTATCTTATCTTCAAAGAACTTCGCATCTTTTGTTTTGAGGTTCCAGTAGGTGAGCATCTTCGTTCTTTGAAGGCAACACGCGCTAAACAATTGACTTCAAACAACATTTTGCCGACGCCCTTTTATGTAGGCCTATTTGCTGATCTCTCATTGTCTTTCTGAAGAACCGGACGAAGCTTATGGACTCTTATGCAAATAATGTAGACGGAAGCGGTGAATAACGGCGGTGCATGAAACCAAGATCGTGTCGACATTGCTTATCCACCGCCGTTACGCATGGTTTCTCGCGCCGGACAGTCAGTCGGTCACTGAAAGAACTTCAGCAGATGATGCAGGACATTGACGGAGCCACAAGCCACAAGCCACAAGATCAGCGATGACAAGTGTTACACGTTCAATGGTATCGACCTTCAGGGATTTGAGCGTCAATTTGTCAGTCTACTAATTCATGCCTTACATCGAATACCCGTGTCGATGAGTGCATCCTTTGAGTGCACTATCGTGCACCATGGAAGTCAACCCCTACACAAACCCACACCTACGTACCCACATAATTTTATAGATGGAAGGACTGTGACGCGGTGGTGTTGCAGATATGTTAGGTAGATACTTCGGTAGGTAGGCATGAAAATGCAAATCCTACAAGTCGACGCGACACACGATGTGCCAGGTAGCCAATGAAATTTTTCTATATTAGTTTTATGACACATTCAGACTAAAGTCAATCATTTGGTGACCTATATGATGTACATTTAATGACACATGGAGCAAATTGGCTAATGATGGACCGAGTTATGATGGCTTCACCCATTCTAGCATTTATTCGTAAACTTAGCATAACACGATGTTTCAAACACGTGCGTATATTATATGTAGCGAAACCCTGGAGGCCAAAATCAATGCCACACGAGCGATGACGAATTGTCTGTTGTTCATATGTGACAACTTGTTAGTTACACAGTGCGCAGCTTTGATCCTGATTCCGAAGCGCGTCAGGCTAAAAAAGACTGATAAATTTGTCAGAGTCTTATTGCTACCCATTTGGTCTGCTTGCAGCTACTGTTAGTGCATTGAAGCTATGGGTTGGTATATTTGTCAAGAGTGTAGGCCTAAGCTATTTCGCTCTTTGAAGTTAACACGCTCGCCGAAAAAGAAACTTGAACGAGTTTAAATCAAATGGCCGTTGTTGTACTTAACTAAATTCAAGGCTACCGGTCAGATGTGAAAGAAAGTCATACATTATGTCGATTTTTTTGCGACACCGTTCCATATCGACGATGATTTGCTGTCGCCCTCCTTCTTTCTCCAGGCTTGGGACTGGCACTGTCAAAGTCCAAACAGTGGCAGGGTTACATCATGCATTAGAGCATAATAGAGGAGCGGACAAAGTCACTGCGACGACTTCCGGCGAACTTGAAAATCAATAGGGCCTCGAACCATTGAATCACCTGATTTATTTATATAGCATTAACTCAAGAAGTAGCGAGGTCTTTGGTTTCTTAATAATTCTATGATCATAAAATACCACGAATAGTTTAATAACAAAACAGCTGTGTCAGTTGAAAAATGCGAAATAGGCCTTAAATGAATTAATCAACGACAGCGTTCGTGCCCCAATCCATATTCCGAGTTACACAAAAGAGATCTGCTAAAAGCTTTAATTAGCCTTTTCCTGATATGTAGGCCCATACGGTTCCCGCTAAATTCAAAACTTACAACCAAACGGTAGGCATGCTTTTAAATGCTCACGAACGTTAACCAATTACAAACAAAATCAAAACCTGACAACTGCAAATCCGTGTTCATGATGTTATTGACTGGCTAAAAATGCGCTACATAAAAATCCAGATATACAAATCTGATTTCTATGCATAATACATAGGCCTGTATACATAGATAGGCCTACAACTCAGCAAGGTAACATCGTAGAAATATTACGTAAACGTGGGTCAGAACCCTCAGGTCAATCGCAGCATGACCTCAGGAATATTTTGTGTTTTGCCACAATATAAATCCATGTCGACAGAGAAAGAAGAATTCTTTTATTAATTAAATCTTAAATGTCTGGATGGATACAGTTTTTGGATAGATGGACAGTTGAATGGATGCATTGATTTATCGGTCGTGGTCGATGGATAGGCAAATCGATGGATGGACAGTTGGAAAACATGCAGACAGACAAGCAAACGGATAAAACAATAGATGTTCATGTCCATTGTTGAAGAATCCTTACATTTTTTTATTTTCTAACTGACTAGGTAGAGCACCCAATGCAGAATGCTCCTTTTTCGAGATTTGGGTTTGGCACCACCGTGAAGGGAGACAGCGGTGTTAAGATAATAACCATATCCATGACCAATCACTTTTATTAAATCAAATTAATAGACAAACGATTACAGTTAAGTTTCATGGAATGTTTTCTGATAACAACAGTGATGAAATTAAAACAGTAAGATTGCTAATTGGAGTCTTCTAGCACGATAAGAAAATATTATATTTGTGTATGGTTTCCTAAAATTAAACCTCTTTGACAGGCATTGACTCTTGTTCTATGTTAGCCGGTATACGGTTTGTCAGCCTTCCCATTTTACGAAGAAATATATATGATCGTTGTTTTGTTAACACATAATTGTTTCATATAATTATTATACTATTGCCACATAGGAGAAATGTTAAGAGTTAAAGAAATTTTAAGGCATTATTAATCATTTCAGTATGCTGTTAATACTGATCATGATCATAATAATAGAAATATTTAGAATGACAACAATAAAATTAGGATTATCACTGTTAATGACAAGAATGGAAAAATACATTAAATACAGCAATCTATATTGAAATAATAACTACTGGAAGTCGTATTAATTTACAACCTATGTGTACTGCTATCCATATTATTATTATTATTATTTGTATGGGGCGTATCATTATAATTATTGTAACATTACAAATCCTATAAAAATTGCATAATAGGACTACATACTTCCTCGATGATCAATTACATAGACTATAACCTTGCTATTGTTAATTATTAATTATTGCCTATCAACAGCATAGTAACGTAAGTTCCCTATTGTTGCAGTTGCCTTTTGGATATGCATTTTAATCGTAATATAATTTACCTAGATGAAGTGACAACACGATTTGTAATAAATTTTTATTTTCCAATCTTATGGGAACAACATATAATTAACATAATCGTTACATTATAACGCGTTGTTTTCAATTGTGTTCAGAACAGCAACATTACAGTTAATGTTATTACTGTGTTTGAAGCCGATGGAAAAATATAAGTGAAAGGAAAAAATGTCATTAAGAAACGCATCAACACTTTAGCACTTGCAAAAACCGTTACGAAGACTAACATTTCACAAAAAGTTATGTATTGTACACTTATCAAAAATACGCGCTGAGTTGCATGCACAAAATAATAACCAGATTCTTAAAGAAATTTTAAGGCATTATGAATCATTTCAATATGCTGTTAATACTAATCATGATCATAATAATAGAAATATTTAGAATGACAACAATAAAATTAGGATTATCACTGTTAATGACAAGAATGGAAAAATACATTAAATACAGCAATCTATATTGAAATAATAACTACTGGAAGTCGTATTAATTTACAACCTATGTGTACTGAATCGCTTGCTATCCATATTATTATTATTATTATTATTTGTAGGGGGCGTATCATTATAATTATTGTAACATTACAAATCCTATAAAAATTGCATAATAGGACTACATACTACCTCGATGATCAATTACATAGACTATAACCTTGCTATTGTTAATTATTAATTATTGCCTATCAACAGCATAGTAACGTAAGTTCCCTATTGTTGCAGTTGCCTTTTGGATATGCATTTTAATCGTAATATAATTTACCTAGATGAAGTGACAACACGATTTGTAATAAATTTTTATTTTCCAATCTTATGGGAACAACATATAATTAACATAATCGTTACATTATAACGCGTTGTTTTCAATTGTGTTCAGAACAGCAACATTACAGTTAATGTTATTACTGTGTTTGAAGCCGATGGAAAAATATAAGTGAAAGGAAAAAATGTCATTAAGAAACGCATCAACACTTTAGCACTTGCAAAAACCGTTACGAAGACTAACATTTCACAAAAAGTTATGTATTGTACACTTATCAAAAATACGCGCTGAGTTGCATGCACAAAATAATAACCAGATTCTTAAAGAAATTTTAAGGCATTATGAATCATTTCAATATGCTGTTAATACTAATCATGATCATAATAATAGAAATATTTAGAATGACAACAATAAAATTAGGATTATCACTGTTAATGACAAGAATGGAAAAATACATTTAAATACAGCAATCTATATTGAAATAATAACTACTAGAAGTCGTATTAATTTACAACCTATGTGTACTGAATCGCTTGCTATCCATATTATTATTATTATTATTATTTGTAGGGGGCGTATCATTATAATTATTGTAACATTACAAATCCTATAAAAATTGCATAATAGGACTACATACTACCTCGATGATCAATTACATAGACTATAACCTTGCTATTGTTAATTATTAATTATTGCCTATCAACAGCATAGTAACGTAAGTTCCCTATTGTTGCAGTTGCCTTTTGGATATGCATTTTAATCGTAATATAATTTACCTAGATGAAGTGACAACACGATTTGTAATAAATTTTTATTTTCCAATCTTATGGGAACAACATATAATTAACATAATCGTTACATTATAACGCGTTGTTTTCAATTGTGTTCAGAACAGCAACATTACAGTTAATGTTATTACTGTGTTTGAAGCCGATGGAAAAATATAAGTGAAAGGAAAAAATGTCATTAAGAAACGCATCAACACTTTAGCACTTGCAAAAACCGTTACGAAGACTAACATTTCACAAAAAGTTATGTATTGTACACTTATCAAAAATACGCGCTGAGTTGCATGCACAAAATAATAACCAGATTCTTAAATTTACTTTTATATATAGGACAATGATTTCAATAAATTGCAGATTATCCGTTCAAAGCACCAACAGTTGCGCAATACTTTGAGTAATATATTTCGCCATACAAATGTGAAAATTTAAGCAGGCTTTAAAAATTAAATAAGATATCACAGAGCCGATTCAATCGATCTCATCACAAATTCGAAATGCTTAGAAAGCTAAGAACGCAATAACTTCCTCTCCTTCCGCCGCCTGTCCACGAACCATTTCCAAACTTGTTTCGATGTAAGACCCAATTCTTGAGCTAAATGGTCACAGCAGATGCGATCTGGGAACGTATTGCCGTGAGAGAAAGCTCCTTCCAATACTTCAATTGCCTTCTTCGTCTTGCGTGGTCGTCTGTTCGTCTGAATGGGTTGGGAATCTTCTAACTTTGGGTTCGTTGTTGTTAATGGTACATCGGAGGCTTGCTTAGAGTGAGCTCCGTTGAACTCAGAAGACAGCGAATCCGGTACATAAAGCACACGAGCACAATCAGGTAAAATCGATCCATGACAATCAGCATACACAGAATTGCTGTCATAAGAAGTGTTTGAAGTGTAGTTTAGGTAGTTGGTAGGATAGTGAAGTTGAGTATTGTTGGAAATGTCAGCTTTGTAAGACAAGTAACTAGGATGGTCAGAAGGTTTATATAGAATGTGAGAAGAGTAGAGCTCAGAAGATCTAGATATATTACTCACATTACCAAGATATTGATGTTCGTAGCTACATGAAGGAAGATGTGTAAGGTTATGCGAACCGTGTAAAGGCAGACCATATGAGTTTGAGATTTCAGAAGACCCAGATTCACGAGTGAAGCAACAAGATGAAAGGTTAGCCGATCTGTAGTCCGTCTTGTAATCAGAAGAAGAGAGTAGGTTTGAGTTAGAAGTCAGAGTATAGGCGTTTAGTCTGTGCAGTTGAGATTCACCCAAAGAGGCAGAAAGTGACAAGTTAGAGCTACACTGAAGGTGAAACATTGTGTAATTCTAAAAGAAGACAAAAATTATTTATCGAATCAAACAAAACCAATTCTTACCGTGAGATTGCGCGATCGTAGATTGAGTTTACTGCAATGTTAGACGCTCTTGATGAGTGACGGCTGACAGATGACGCTATTAGTTCTTATCTGAACTTGCAATAATCACCGGCTGCCTAGAAACAACGATAAATCTAACTTGTCTGTTCTAACGAAAATGGTATAATGTAAGCGTTCATTCCCCGTTGTATCTTTATATAAGGACGCACGGAGTCATTCAGACGTTTGGAGTCACTCAGCGATCAGAGAGATGAAAGAAAGGTAATCACTTTGATTGAATTTTCTTAAGCCGCGATCAATTAAACGAACTTTGATTTATAAGCGGGACTTTGTTAATCTCTTTCTGGCTGCCGCTTTCGCGTGGATATGTTTGCTCAGGAACAATCATCGAAGAAATGTTGCGTTACACTAAAGGCTGTCGGTGTAGTATCTTATCTTCAAAGAACTTCGCATCTTTTGTTTTGAGGTTCCAGTAGGTGAGCATCTTCGTTCTTTGAAGGCAACACGCGCTAAACAATTGACTTCAAACAACATTTTGCCGACGCCCTTTTATGTAGGCCTATTTGCTGATCTCTCATTGTCTTTCTGAAGAACCGGACGAAGCTTATGGACTCTTATGCAAATAATGTAGACGGAAGCGGTGAATAACGGCGGTGCATGAAACCAAGATCGTGTCGACATTGCTTATCCACCGCCGTTACGCATGGTTTCTCGCGCCGGACAGTCAGTCGGTCACTGAAAGAACTTCAGCAGATGATGCAGGACATTGACGGAGCCACAAGCCACAAGCCACAAGATCAGCGATGACAAGTGTTACACGTTCAATGGTATCGACCTTCAGGGATTTGAGCGTCAATTTGTCAGTCTACTAATTCATGCCTTACATCGAATACCCGTGTCGATGAGTGCATCCTTTGAGTGCACTATCGTGCACCATGGAAGTCAACCCCTACACAAACCCACACCTACGTACCCACATAATTTTATAGATGGAAGGACTGTGACGCGGTGGTGTTGCAGATATGTTAGGTAGATACTTCGGTAGGTAGGCATGAAAATGCAAATCCTACAAGTCGACGCGACACACGATGTGCCAGGTAGCCAATGAAATTTTTCTATATTAGTTTTATGACACATTCAGACTAAAGTCAATCATTTGGTGACCTATATGATGTACATTTAATGACACATGGAGCAAATTGGCTAATGATGGACCGAGTTATGATGGCTTCACCCATTCTAGCATTTATTCGTAAACTTAGCATAACACGATGTTTCAAACACGTGCGTATATTATATGTAGCGAAACCCTGGAGGCCAAAATCAATGCCACACGAGCGATGACGAATTGTCTGTTGTTCATATGTGACAACTTGTTAGTTACACAGTGCGCAGCTTTGATCCTGATTCCGAAGCGCGTCAGGCTAAAAAAGACTGATAAATTTGTCAGAGTCTTATTGCTACCCATTTGGTCTGCTTGCAGCTACTGTTAGTGCATTGAAGCTATGGGTTGGTATATTTGTCAAGAGTGTAGGCCTAAGCTATTTCGCTCTTTGAAGTTAACACGCTCGCCGAAAAAGAAACTTGAACGAGTTTAAATCAAATGGCCGTTGTTGTACTTAACTAAATTCAAGGCTACCGGTCAGATGTGAAAGAAAGTCATACATTATGTCGATTTTTTTGCGACACCGTTCCATATCGACGATGATTTGCTGTCGCCCTCCTTCTTTCTCCAGGCTTGGGACTGGCACTGTCAAAGTCCAAACAGTGGCAGGGTTACATCATGCATTAGAGCATAATAGAGGAGCGGACAAAGTCACTGCGACGACTTCCGGCGAACTTGAAAATCAATAGGGCCTCGAACCTGATTTATTTATATAGCATTAACTCAAGAAGTATCGAAGTCTTTGGTTTCTTAATAATTCTATGATCATAAAATACCACGAATAGTTTAATAACAAAACAGCTGTGTCAGTTGAAAAATGCGAAATAGGCCTTAAATGAATTAATCAACGACAGCGTTCGTGCCCCAATCCATATTCCGAGTTACACAAAAGAGATCTGCTAAAAGCTTTAATTAGCCTTTTCCTGATATGTAGGCCCATACGGTTCCCGCTAAATTCAAAACTTACAACCAAACGGTAGGCATGCTTTTAAATGCTCACGAACGTTAACCAATTACAAACAAAATCAAAACCTGACAACTGCAAATCCGTGTTCATGATGTTATTGACTGGCTAAAAATGCGCTACATAAAAATCCAGATATACAAATCTGATTTCTATGCATAATACATAGGCCTGTATACATAGATAGGCCTACAACTCAGCAAGGTAACATCGTAGAAATATTACGTAAACGTGGGTCAGAACCCTCAGGTCAATCGCAGCATGACCTCAGGAATATTTTGTGTTTTGCCACAATATAAATCCATGTCGACAGAGAAAGAAGAATTCTTTTATTAATTAAATCTTAAATGTCTGGATGGATACAGTTTTTGGATAGATGGACAGTTGAATGGATGCATTGATTTATCGGTCGTGGTCGATGGATAGGCAAATCGATGGATGGACAGTTGGAAAACATGCAGACAGACAAGCAAACGGATAAAACAATAGATGTTCATGTCCATTGTTGAAGAATCCTTACATTTTTTTATTTTCTAACTGACTAGGTAGAGCACCCAATGCAGAATGCTCCTTTTTCGAGATTTGGGTTTGGCACCACCGTGAAGGGAGACAGCGGTGTTAAGATAATAACCATATCCATGACCAATCACTTTTATTAAATCAAATTAATAGACAAACGATTACAGTTAAGTTTCATGGAATGTTTTCTGATAACAACAGTGATGAAATTAAAACAGTAAGATTGCTAATTGGAGTCTTCTAGCACGATAAGAAAATATTATATTTGTGTATGGTTTCCTAAAATTAAACCTCTTTGACAGGCATTGACTCTTGTTCTATGTTAGCCGGTATACGGTTTGTCAGCCTTCCCATTTTACGAAGAAATATATATGATCGTTGTTTTGTTAACACATAATTGTTTCATATAATTATTATACTATTGCCACATAGGAGAAATGTTAAGAGTTAAAGAAATTTTAAGGCATTATTAATCATTTCAGTATGCTGTTAATACTGATCATGATCATAATAATAGAAATATTTAGAATGACAACAATAAAATTAGGATTATCACTGTTAATGACAAGAATGGAAAAATACATTAAATACAGCAATCTATATTGAAATAATAACTACTGGAAGTCGTATTAATTTACAACCTATGTGTACTGCTATCCATATTATTATTATTATTATTTGTATGGGGCGTATCATTATAATTATTGTAACATTACAAATCCTATAAAAATTGCATAATAGGACTACATACTTCCTCGATGATCAATTACATAGACTATAACCTTGCTATTGTTAATTATTAATTATTGCCTATCAACAGCATAGTAACGTAAGTTCCCTATTGTTGCAGTTGCCTTTTGGATATGCATTTTAATCGTAATATAATTTACCTAGATGAAGTGACAACACGATTTGTAATAAATTTTTATTTTCCAATCTTATGGGAACAACATATAATTAACATAATCGTTACATTATAACGCGTTGTTTTCAATTGTGTTCAGAACAGCAACATTACAGTTAATGTTATTACTGTGTTTGAAGCCGATGGAAAAATATAAGTGAAAGGAAAAAATGTCATTAAGAAACGCATCAACACTTTAGCACTTGCAAAAACCGTTACGAAGACTAACATTTCACAAAAAGTTATGTATTGTACACTTATCAAAAATACGCGCTGAGTTGCATGCACAAAATAATAACCAGATTCTTAAATTTACTTTTATATGTAGGACAATGATTTCAATAAATTGCAGATTATCCGTTCAAAGCACCAACAGTTGCGCAATACTTTGAGTTATATTTTTCGCCATACAAATGTGGAAATTTAAGCATGCTTTAAAAATTAAATAAGATATCACAGAATGTTGAAAAATCCTGACATTTTTTTATTTTCTAACTGACTAGGTAGAGCACCCAATGCAGAATGCTCCTTTTTCGAGATTTGGGTTTGGCACCACCGTGAAGGGAGACAGCGGTGTTAAGATAATAACCATATCCATGACCAATCACTTTTATTAAATCAAATTAATAGACAAACGATTACAGTTAAGTTTCATGGAATGTTTTCTGATAACAACAGTGATGAAATTAAAACAGTAAGATTGCTAATTGGAGTCTTCTAGCACGATAAAAAAATATTATATTTGTGTATGGTTTCCTAAAATTAAACCTCTTTGACAGGCATTGACTCTTGTTCTATGTTAGCCGGTATACGGTTTGTCAGCCTTCCCATTTTACGAAGAAATATATATGATCGTTGTTTTGTTAACACATAATTGTTTCATATAATTATTATACTATTGCCACATAGGAGAAATGTTAAGAGTTAAAGAAATTTTAAGGCATTATTAATCATTTCAATATGCTGTTAATACTGATCATGATCATAATAATAGAAATATTTAGAATGACAACAATAAAATTAGGATTATCACTGTTAATGACAAGAATGGAAAAATACATTAAATACAGCAATCTATATTGAAATAATAACTACTAGAAGTCGTATTAATTTACAACCTATGTGTACTGAATTGCTTGCTATCCATATTATTATTATTATTATTTGTATGGGGCGTATCATTATAATTATTGTAACATTACAAATCCTATAAAAATTGCATAATAGGACTACATACTACCTCGATGATCAATTACATAGACTATAACCTTGCTATTGTTAATTATTAATTATTGCCTATCAACAGCATAGTAACGTAAGTTCCCTATTGTTGCAGTTGCCTTTTGGATATGCATTTTAATCGTAATATAATTTACCTAGATGAAGTGACAACACGATTTGTAATAAATTTTTATTTTCCAATCTTATGGGAACAACATATAATTAACATAATCGTTACATTATAACGCGTTGTTTTCAATTGTGTTCAGAACAGCAACATTACAGTTAATGTTATTACTGTGTTTGAAGCCGATGGAAAAATATAAGTGAAAGGAAAAAATGTCATTAAGAAACGCATCAACACTTTAGCACTTGCAAAAACCGTTACGAAGACTAACATTTCACAAAAAGTTATGTATTGTACACTTATCAAAAATACGCGCTGAGTTGCATGCACAAAATAATAACCAGATTCTTAAATTTACTTTTATATGTAAGACAATGATTTCAATAAATTGCAGATTATCCGTTCAAAGCACCAACAGTTGTGCAATACTTTCAGTAATATTTCTCGCCATACAAATGTGGAAATTTAAGCATGCTTTAAAAATTAAATAAGATATCACAGAATGTTGAAAAATCCTTACATTTTTTTATTTTCTAACTGACTAGGTAGAGCACCCAATGCAGAATGCTCCTTTTTCGAGATTTGGGTTTGGCACCACCGTGAAGGGAGACAGCGGTGTTAAGATAATAACCATATCCATGACCAATCACTTTTATTAAATCAAATTAATAGACAAACGATTACAGTTAAGTTTCATGGAATGTTTTCTGATAACAACAGTGATTGAATTAAAACAGTAAGATTGCTAATTGGAGTCTTCTAGCACGATAAGAAAATATTATATTTGTGTATGGTTTCCTAAAATTAAACCTCTTTGACAGGCATTGACTCTTGTTCTATGTTAGCCGGTATACGGTTTGTCAGCCTTCCCATTTTACGAAGAAATATATATGATCGTTGTTTTGTTAACACATAATTGTTTCATATAATTATTATACTATTGCCACATAGGAGAAATGTTAAGAGTTAAAGAAATTTTAAGGCATTATTAATCATTTCAATATGCTGTTAATACTGATCATGATCATAATAATAGAAATATTTAGAATGACAACAATAAAATTAGGATTATCACTGTTAATGACAAGAATGGAAAAATACATTAAATACAGCAATCTATATTGAAATAATAACTACTGGAAGTCGTATTAATTTACAACCTATGTGTACTGAATCGCTTGCTATCCATATTATTATTATTATTATTATTTGTAGGGGGCGTATCATTATAATTATTGTAACATTACAAATCCTATAAAAATTGCATAATAGGACTACATACTACCTCGATGATCAATTACATAGACTATAACCTTGCTATTGTTAATTATTAATTATTGCCTATCAACAGCATAGTAACGTAAGTTCCCTATTGTTGCAGTTGCCTTTTGGATATGCATTTTAATCGTAATATAATTTACCTAGATGAAGTGACAACACGATTTGTAATAAATTTTTATTTTCCAATCTTATGGGAACAAGATATAATTAACATAATCGTTACATTATAACGCGTTGTTTTCAATTGTGTTCAGAACAGCAACATTACAGTTAATGTTATTACTGTGTTTGAAGCCGATGGAAAAATATAAGTGAAAGGAAAAAATGTCATTAAGAAACGCATCAACACTTTAGCACTTGCAAAAACCGTTACGAAGACTAACATTTCACAAAAAGTTATGTATTGTACACTTATCAAAAATACGCGCTGAGTTGCATGCACAAAATAATAACCAGATTCTTAAATTTACTTTTATATGTAGGACAATGATTTCAATAAATTGCAGATTATCCGTTCAAAGCACCAACAGTTGCGCAATACTTTCAGTAATATTTCTCGCCATACAAATGTGGAAATTTAAGCATGCTTTAAAAATTAAATAAGATATCACAGAACCGATTCAATCGATCTCATCACAAATTCGAAATGCTTAGAAAGCTAAGAACGCAATAACTTCCTCTCCTTCCGCCGCCTGTCCACGAACCATTTCCAAACTTGTTTCGATGTAAGACCCAATTCTTGAGCTAAATGGTCACAGCAGATGCGATCTGGGAACGTATTGCCGTGAGAGAAAGCTCCTTCCAATACTTCAATTGCCTTCTTCGTCTTGCGTGGTCGTCTGTTCGTCTGAATGGGTTGGGAATCTTCTAACTTTGGGTTCGTTGTTGTTAATGGTACATCGGAGGCTTGCTTAGAGTGAGCTCCGTTGAACTCAGAAGACAGCGAATCCGGTACATAAAGCACACGAGCACAATCAGGTAAAATCGATCCATGACAATCAGCATACACAGAATTGCTGTCATAAGAAGTGTTTGAAGTGTAGTTTAGGTAGTTGGTAGGATAGTGAAGTTGAGTATTGTTGGAAATGTCAGCTTTGTAAGACAAGTAACTAGGATGGTCAGAAGGTTTATATAGAATGTGAGAAGAGTAGAGCTCAGAAGATCTAGATATATTACTCACATTACCAAGATATTGATGTTCGTAGCTACATGAAGGAAGATGTGTAAGGTTATGCGAACCGTGTAAAGGCAGACCATATGAGTTTGAGATTTCAGAAGACCCAGATTCACGAGTGAAGCAACAAGATGAAAGGTTAGCCGATCTGTAGTCCGTCTTGTAATCAGAAGAAGAGAGTAGGTTTGAGTTAGAAGTCAGAGTATAGGCGTTTAGTCTGTGCAGTTGAGATTCACCCAAAGAGGCAGAAAGTGACAAGTTAGAGCTACACTGAAGGTGAAACATTGTGTAATTCTAAAAGAAGACAAAAATTATTTATCGAATCAGACAAAACCAATTCTTACCGTGAGATTGCGCGATCGTAGATTGAGTTTACTGCAATGTTAGACGCTCTTGGTGAGTGACGGCTGACAGATGACGCTATTAGTTCTTATCTGAACTTGCAATAATCACCGGCTGCCTAGAAACAACTATAAATCTAACTTGTCTGTTCTAACGAAAATGGTATAATGTAAGCGTTCATTCCCCGTTGTATCTTTATATAAGGACGCACGGTGTCATTCAGACGTTTGGAGTCACTCAGCGATCAGAGAGATGAAAGAAAGGTAATCACTTTGATTGAATTTTCTTAAGCCGCGATCGAGTAAACGAACTTTGATTTATAAGCGGGACTTTGTTAATCTCTTTTTGGCTGCCGCTTTCGCGTGGATATGTTTGCTCAGGAACAATCATCGAAGAAATGTAGCGTTACACTAAAGGCTGTCGGTGTAGTATCTTATCTTCAAAGAACTTCGCATCTTTTCTTTTGAGGTTCCAGTAGGTGAGCATCTTCGTTCTTTGAAGGCAACACGCGCTAAACAATTGACTTCAAACAACATTTTGCCGACGCCCTTTTATGTAGGCCTATTTGCTGATCTCTCATTGTCTTTCTGAAGAACCGGACGAAGCTTATGGACTCTTATGCAAATAATGTAGACGGAAGCGGTGAATAACGGCGGTGCATGAAACCAAGATCGTGTCGACATTGCTTATCCACCGCCGTTACGCATGGTTTCTCGCGCCGGACAGTCAGTCGGTCACTGAAAGAACTTCAGCAGATGATGCAGGACATTGACGGAGCCACAAGCCACAAGCCACAAGATCAGCGATGACAAGTGTTACACGTTCAATGGTATCGACCTTCAGGGATTTGAGCGTCAATTTGTCAGTCTACTAATTCATGCCTTACATCGAATACCCGTGTCGATGAGTGCATCCTTTGAGTGCACTATCGTGCACCATGGAAGTCAACCCCTACACAAACCCACACCTACGTACCCACATAATTTTATAGATGGAAGGACTGTGACGCGGTGGTGTTGCAGATATGTTAGGTAGATACTTCGGTAGGTAGGCATGAAAATGCAAATCCTACAAGTCGACGCGACACACGATGTGCCAGGTAGCCAATGAAATTTTTCTATATTAGTTTTATGACACATTCAGACTAAAGTCAATCATTTGGTGACCTATATGATGTACATTTAATGACACATGGAGCAAATTGGCTAATGATGGACCGAGTTATGATGGCTTCACCCATTCTAGCATTTATTCGTAAACTTAGCATAACACGATGTTTCAAACACGTGCGTATATTATATGTAGCGAAACCCTGGAGGCCAAAATCAATGCCACACGAGCGATGACGAATTGTCTGTTGTTCATATGTGACAACTTGTTAGTTACACAGTGCGCAGCTTTGATCCTGATTCCGAAGCGCGTCAGGCTAAAAAAGACTGATAAATTTGTCAGAGTCTTATTGCTACCCATTTGGTCTGCTTGCAGCTACTGTTAGTGCATTGAAGCTATGGGTTGGTATATTTGTCAAGAGTGTAGGCCTAAGCTATTTCGCTCTTTGAAGTTAACACGCTCGCCGAAAAAGAAACTTGAACGAGTTTAAATCAAATGGCCGTTGTTGTACTTAACTAAATTCAAGGCTACCGGTCAGATGTGAAAGAAAGTCATACATTATGTCGATTTTTTTGCGACACCGTTCCATATCGACGATGATTTGCTGTCGCCCTCCTTCTTTCTCCAGGCTTGGGACTGGCACTGTCAAAGTCCAAACAGTGGCAGGGTTACATCATGCATTAGAGCATAATAGAGGAGCGGACAAAGTCACTGCGACGACTTCCGGCGAACTTGAAAATCAATAGGGCCTCGAACCTGATTTATTTATATAGCATTAACTCAAGAAGTATCGAAGTCTTTGGTTTCTTAATAATTCTATGATCATAAAATACCACGAATAGTTTAATAACAAAACAGCTGTGTCAGTTGAAAAATGCGAAATAGGCCTTAAATGAATTAATCAACGACAGCGTTCGTGCCCCAATCCATATTCCGAGTTACACAAAAGAGATCTGCTAAAAGCTTTAATTAGCCTTTTCCTGATATGTAGGCCCATACGGTTCCCGCTAAATTCAAAACTTACAACCAAACGGTAGGCATGCTTTTAAATGCTCACGAACGTTAACCAATTACAAACAAAATCAAAACCTGACAACTGCAAATCCGTGTTCATGATGTTATTGACTGGCTAAAAATGCGCTACATAAAAATCCAGATATACAAATCTGATTTCTATGCATAATACATAGGCCTGTATACATAGATAGGCCTACAACTCAGCAAGGTAACATCGTAGAAATATTACGTAAACGTGGGTCAGAACCCTCAGGTCAATCGCAGCATGACCTCAGGAATATTTTGTGTTTTGCCACAATATAAATCCATGTCGACAGAGAAAGAAGAATTCTTTTATTAATTAAATCTTAAATGTCTGGATGGATACAGTTTTTGGATAGATGGACAGTTGAATGGATGCATTGATTTATCGGTCGTGGTCGATGGATAGGCAAATCGATGGATGGACAGTTGGAAAACATGCAGACAGACAAGCAAACGGATAAAACAATAGATGTTCATGTCCATTGTTGAAGAATCCTTACATTTTTTTATTTTCTAACTGACTAGGTAGAGCACCCAATGCAGAATGCTCCTTTTTCGAGATTTGGGTTTGGCACCACCGTGAAGGGAGACAGCGGTGTTAAGATAATAACAATATCCATGACCAATCACTTTTATTAAATCAAATTAATAGACAAACGATTACAGTTAAGTTTCATGGAATGTTTTCTGATAACAACAGTGATGAAATTAAAACAGTAAGATTACTAATTGGAGTCTTCTAGCACGATAAAAAAATATTATATTTGTGTATGGTTTCCTAAAATTAAACCTCTTTGACAGGCATTGACTCTTGTTCTATGTTAGCCGGTATACGGTTTGTCAGCCTTCCCATTTTACGAAGAAATATATATGATCGTTGTTTTGTTAACACATAATTGTTTCATATAATTATTATACTATTGCCACATAGGAGAAATGTTAAGAGTTAAAGAAATTTTAAGGCATTATTAATCATTTCAATATGCTGTTAATACTGATCATGATCATAATAATAGAAATATTTAGAATGACAACAATAAAATTAGGATTATCACTGTTAATGACAAGAATGGAAAAATACATTAAATACAGCAATCTATATTGAAATAATAACTACTAGAACGTATTAATTTACAACCTATGTGTACTGAATCGCTTGCTATCCATATTATTATTATTATTATTTGTAGGGGGCGTATCATTATAATTATTTTAACATTACAAATCCTATAAAAATTGCATAATAGGACTACATACTACCTCGATGATCAATTACATAGACTATAACCTTGCTATTGTTAATTATTAATTATTGCCTATCAACAGCATAGTAACGTAAGTTCCCTATTGTTGCAGTTGCCTTTTGGATATGCATTTTAATCGTAATATAATTTACCTAGATGAAGTGACAACACGATTTGTAATAAATTTTTATTTTCCAATCTTATGGGAACAACATATAATTAACATAATCGTTACATTATAACGCGTTGTTTTCAATTGTGTTCAGAACAGCAACATTACAGTTAATGTTATTACTGTGTTTGAAGCCGATGGAAAAATATAAGTGAAAGGAAAAAATGTCATTAAGAAACGCATCAACACTTTAGCACTTGCAAAAACCGTTACGAAGACTAACATTTCACAAAAAGTTATGTATTGTACACTTATCAAAAATACGCGCTGAGTTGCATGCACAAAATAATAACCAGATTCTTAAATTTACTTTTATATATAGGACAATGATTTCAATAAATTGCAGATTATCCGTTCAAAGCACCAACAGTTGCGCAATACTTTGAGTAATATATTTCGCCATACAAATGTGAAAATTTAAGCAGGCTTTAAAAATTAAATAAGATATCACAGAGCCGATTCAATCGATCTCATCACAAATTCGAAATGCTTAGAAAGCTAAGAACGCAATAACTTCCTCTCCTTCCGCCGCCTGTCCACGAACCATTTCCAAACTTGTTTCGATGTAAGACCCAATTCTTGAGCTAAATGGTCACAGCAGATGCGATCTGGGAACGTATTGCCGTGAGAGAAAGCTCCTTCCAATACTTCAATTGCCTTCTTCGTCTTGCGTGGTCGTCTGTTCGTCTGAATGGGTTGGGAATCTTCTAACTTTGGGTTCGTTGTTGTTAATGGTACATCGGAGGCTTGCTTAGAGTGAGCTCCGTTGAACTCAGAAGACAGCGAATCCGGTACATAAAGCACACGAGCACAATCAGGTAAAATCGATCCATGACAATCAGCATACACAGAATTGCTGTCATAAGAAGTGTTTGAAGTGTAGTTTAGGTAGTTGGTAGGATAGTGAAGTTGAGTATTGTTGGAAATGTCAGCTTTGTAAGACAAGTAACTAGGATGGTCAGAAGGTTTATATAGAATGTGAGAAGAGTAGAGCTCAGAAGATCTAGATATATTACTCACATTACCAAGATATTGATGTTCGTAGCTACATGAAGGAAGATGTGTAAGGTTATGCGAACCGTGTAAAGGCAGACCATATGAGTTTGAGATTTCAGAAGACCCAGATTCACGAGTGAAGCAACAAGATGAAAGGTTAGCCGATCTGTAGTCCGTCTTGTAATCAGAAGAAGAGAGTAGGTTTGAGTTAGAAGTCAGAGTATAGGCGTTTAGTCTGTGCAGTTGAGATTCACCCAAAGAGGCAGAAAGTGACAAGTTAGAGCTACACTGAAGGTGAAACATTGTGTAATTCTAAAAGAAGACAAAAATTATTTATCGAATCAGACAAAACCAATTCTTACCGTGAGATTGCGCGATCGTAGATTGAGTTTACTGCAATGTTAGACGCTCTTGGTGAGTGACGGCTGACAGATGACGCTATTAGTTCTTATCTGAACTTGCAATAATCACCGGCTGCCTAGAAACAACGATAAATCTAACTTGTCTGTTCTAACGAAAATGGTATAATGTAAGCGTTCATTCCCCGTTGTATCTTTATATAAGGACGCACGGTGTCATTCAGACGTTTGGAGTCACTCAGCGATCAGAGAGATGAAAGAAAGGTAATCACTTTGATTGAATTTTCTTAAGCCGCGATCGAGTAAACGAACTTTGATTTATAAGCGGGACTTTGTTAATCTCTTTTTGGCTGCCGCTTTCGCGTGGATATGTTTGCTCAGGAACAATCATCGAAGAAATGTAGCGTTACACTAAAGGCTGTCGGTGTAGTATCTTATCTTCAAAGAACTTCGCATCTTTTCTTTTGAGGTTCCAGTAGGTGAGCATCTTCGTTCTTTGAAGGCAACACGCGCTAAACAATTGACTTCAAACAACATTTTGCCGACGCCCTTTTATGTAGGCCTATTTGCTGATCTCTCATTGTCTTTCTGAAGAACCGGACGAAGCTTATGGACTCTTATGCAAATAATGTAGACGGAAGCGGTGAATAACGGCGGTGCATGAAACCAAGATCGTGTCGACATTGCTTATCCACCGCCGTTACGCATGGTTTCTCGCGCCGGACAGTCAGTCGGTCACTGAAAGAACTTCAGCAGATGATGCAGGACATTGACGGAGCCACAAGCCACAAGCCACAAGATCAGCGATGACAAGTGTTACACGTTCAATGGTATCGACCTTCAGGGATTTGAGCGTCAATTTGTCAGTCTACTAATTCATGCCTTACATCGAATACCCGTGTCGATGAGTGCATCCTTTGAGTGCACTATCGTGCACCATGGAAGTCAACCCCTACACAAACCCACACCTACGTACCCACATAATTTTATAGATGGAAGGACTGTGACGCGGTGGTGTTGCAGATATGTTAGGTAGATACTTCGGTAGGTAGACATGAAAATGCAAATCCTACAAGTCGACGCGACACACGATGTGCCAGGTAGCCAATGAAATTTTTCTATATTAGTTTTATGACACATTCAGACTAAAGTCAATCATTTGGTGACCTATATGATGTACATTTAATGACACATGGAGCAAATTGGCTAATGATGGACCGAGTTATGATGGCTTCACCCATTCTAGCATTTATTCGTAAACTTAGCATAACACGATGTTTCAAACACGTGCGTATATTATATGTAGCGAAACCCTGGAGGCCAAAATCAATGCCACACGAGCGATGACGAATTGTCTGTTGTTCATATGTGACAACTTGTTAGTTACACAGTGCGCAGCTTTGATCCTGATTCCGAAGCGCGTCAGGCTAAAAAAGACTGATAAATTTGTCAGAGTCTTATTGCTACCCATTTGGTCTGCTTGCAGCTACTGTTAGTGCATTGAAGCTATGGGTTGGTATATTTGTCAAGAGTGTAGGCCTAAGCTATTTCGCTCCTTGAAGTTAACACGCTCGCCGAAAAAGAAACTTGAACGAGTTTAAATCAAATGGCCGTTGTTGTACTTAACTAAATTCAAGGCTACCGGTCAGATGTGAAAGAAAGTCATACATTATGTCGATTTTTTTGCGACACCGTTCCATATCGACGATGATTTGCTGTCGCCCTCCTTCTTTCTCCAGGCTTGGGACTGGCACTGTCAAAGTCCAAACAGTGGCAGGGTTACATCATGCATTAGAGCATAATAGAGGAGCGGACAAAGTCACTGCGACGACTTCCGGCGAACTTGAAAATCAATAGGGCCTCGAACCTGATTTATTTATATAGCATTAACTCAAGAAGTAGCGAGGTCTTTGGTTTCTTAATAATTCTATGATCATAAAATACCACGAATAGTTTAATAACAAAACAGCTGTGTCAGTTGAAAAATGCGAAATAGGCCTTAAATGAATTAATCAACGACAGCGTTCGTGCCCCAATCCATATTCCGAGTTACACAAAAGAGATCTGCTAAAAGCTTTAATTAGCCTTTTCCTGATATGTAGGCCCATACGGTTCCCGCTAAATTCAAAACTTACAACCAAACGGTAGGCATGCTTTTAAATGCTCACGAACGTTAACCAATTACAAACAAAATCAAAACCTGACAACTGCAAATCCGTGTTCATGATGTTATTGACTGGCTAAAAATGCGCTACATAAAAATCCAGATATACAAATCTGATTTCTATGCATAATACATAGGCCTGTATACATAGATAGGCCTACAACTCAGCAAGGTAACATCGTAGAAATATTACGTAAACGTGGGTCAGAACCCTCAGGTCAATCGCAGCATGACCTCAGGAATATTTTGTGTTTTGCCACAATATAAATCCATGTCGACAGAGAAAGAAGAATTCTTTTATTAATTAAATCTTAAATGTCTGGATGGATACAGTTTTTGGATAGATGGACAGTTGAATGGATGCATTGATTTATCGGTCGTGGTCGATGGATAGGCAAATCGATGGATGGACAGTTGGAAAACATGCAGACAGACAAGCAAACGGATAAAACAATAGATGTTCATGTCCATTGTTGAAGAATCCTTACATTTTTTTATTTTCTAACTGACTAGGTAGAGCACCCAATGCAGAATGCTCCTTTTTCGAGATTTGGGTTTGGCACCACCGTGAAGGGAGACAGCGGTGTTAAGATAATAACCATATCCATGACCAATCACTTTTATTAAATCAAATTAATAGACAAACGATTACAGTTAAGTTTCATGGAATGTTTTCTGATAACAACAGTGATGAAATTAAAACAGTAAGATTGCTAATTGGAGTCTTCTAGCACGATAAAAAAATATTATATTTGTGTATGGTTTCCTAAAATTAAACCTCTTTGACAGGCATTGACTCTTGTTCTATGTTAGCCGGTATACGGTTTGTCAGCCTTCCCATTTTACGAAGAAATATATATGATCGTTGTTTTGTTAACACATAATTGTTTCATATAATTATTATACTATTGCCACATAGGAGAAATGTTAAGAGTTAAAGAAATTTTAAGGCATTATTAATCATTTCAATATGCTGTTAATACTGATCATGATCATAATAATAGAAATATTTAGAATGACAACAATAAAATTAGGATTATCACTGTTAATGACAAGAATGGAAAAATACATTAAACACAGCAATCTATATTGAAATAATAACTACTAGAAGTCGTATTAATTTACAACCTATGTGTACTGAATCGCTTGCTATCCATATTATTATTATTATTATTATTTGTAGGGGGCGTATCATTATAATTATTGTAACATTACAAATCCTATAAAAATTGCATAATAGGACTACATACTACCTCGATGATCAATTACATAGACTATAACCTTGCTATTGTTAATTATTAATTATTGCCTATCAACAGCATAGTAACGTAAGTTCCCTATTGTTGCAGTTGCCTTTTGGATATGCATTTTAATCGTAATATAATTTACCTAGATGAAGTGACAACACGATTTGTAATAAATTTTTATTTTCCAATCTTATGGGAACAAGATATAATTAACATAATCGTTACATTATAACGCGTTGTTTTCAATTGTGTTCAGAACAGCAACATTACAGTTAATGTTATTACTGTGTTTGAAGCCGATGGAAAAATATAAGTGAAAGGAAAAAATGTCATTAAGAAACGCATCAACACTTTAGCACTTGCAAAAACCGTTACGAAGACTAACATTTCACAAAAAGTTATGTATTGTACACTTATCAAAAATACGCGCTGAGTTGCATGCACAAAATAATAACCAGATTCTTAAATTTACTTTTATATGTAGGACAATGATTTCAATAAATTGCAGATTATCCGTTCAAAGCACCAACAGTTGCGCAATACTTTCAGTAATATTTTTCGCCATACAAATGTGGAAATTTAAGCATGCTTTAAAAATTAAATAAGATATCACAGAACCGATTCAATCGATCTCATCACAAATTCGAAATGCTTAGAAAGCTAAGAACGCAATAACTTCCTCTCCTTCCGCCGCCTGTCCACGAACCATTTCCAAACTTGTTTCGATGTAAGACCCAATTCTTGAGCTAAATGGTCACAGCAGATGCGATCTGGGAACGTATTGCCGTGAGAGAAAGCTCCTTCCAATACTTCAATTGCCTTCTTCGTCTTGCGTGGTCGTCTGTTCGTCTGAATGGGTTGGGAATCTTCTAACTTTGGGTTCGTTGTTGTTAATGGTACATCGGAGGCTTGCTTAGAGTGAGCTCCGTTGAACTCAGAAGACAGCGAATCCGGTACATAAAGCACACGAGCACAATCAGGTAAAATCGATCCATGACAATCAGCATACACAGAATTGCTGTCATAAGAAGTGTTTGAAGTGTAGTTTAGGTAGTTGGTAGGATAGTGAAGTTGAGTATTGTTGGAAATGTCAGCTTTGTAAGACAAGTAACTAGGATGGTCAGAAGGTTTATATAGAATGTGAGAAGAGTAGAGCTCAGAAGATCTAGATATATTACTCACATTACCAAGATATTGATGTTCGTAGCTACATGAAGGAAGATGTGTAAGGTTATGCGAACCGTGTAAAGGCAGACCATATGAGTTTGAGATTTCAGAAGACCCAGATTCACGAGTGAAGCAACAAGATGAAAGGTTAGCCGATCTGTAGTCCGTCTTGTAATCAGAAGAAGAGAGTAGGTTTGAGTTAGAAGTCAGAGTATAGGCGTTTAGTCTGTGCAGTTGAGATTCACCCAAAGAGGCAGAAAGTGACAAGTTAGAGCTACACTGAAGGTGAAACATTGTGTAATTCTAAAAGAAGACAAAAATTATTTATCGAATCAGACAAAACCAATTCTTACCGTGAGATTGCGCGATCGTAGATTGAGTTTACTGCAATGTTAGACGCTCTTGGTGAGTGACGGCTGACAGATGACGCTATTAGTTCTTATCTGAACTTGCAATAATCACCGGCTGCCTAGAAACAACGATGAATCTAACTTGTCTGTTCTAACGAAAATGGTATAATGTAAGCGTTCATTCCCCGTTGTATCTTTATATAAGGACGCACGGAGTCATTCAGACGTTTGGAGTCACTCAGCGATCAGAGAGATGAAAGAAAGGTAATCACTTTGATTGAATTTTCTTAAGCCGCGATCGAGTAAACGAACTTTGATTTATAAGCGGGACTTTGTTAATCTCTTTTTGGCTGCCGCTTTCGCGTGGATATGTTTGCTCAGGAACAATCATCGAAGAAATGTAGCGTTACACTAAAGGCTGTCGGTGTAGTATCTTATCTTCAAAGAACTTCGCATCTTTTCTTTTGAGGTTCCAGTAGGTGAGCATCTTCGTTCTTTGAAGGCAACACGCGCTAAACAATTGACTTCAAACAACATTTTGCCGACGCCCTTTTATGTAGGCCTATTTGCTGATCTCTCATTGTCTTTCTGAAGAACCGGACGAAGCTTATGGACTCTTATGCAAATAATGTAGACGGAAGCGGTGAATAACGGCGGTGCATGAAACCAAGATCGTGTCGACATTGCTTATCCACCGCCGTTACGCATGGTTTCTCGCGCCGGACAGTCAGTCGGTCACTGAAAGAACTTCAGCAGATGATGCAGGACATTGACGGAGCCACAAGCCACAAGCCACAAGATCAGCGATGACAAGTGTTACACGTTCAATGGTATCGACCTTCAGGGATTTGAGCGTCAATTTGTCAGTCTACTAATTCATGCCTTACATCGAATACCCGTGTCGATGAGTGCATCCTTTGAGTGCACTATCGTGCACCATGGAAGTCAACCCCTACACAAACCCACACCTACGTACCCACATAATTTTATAGATGGAAGGACTGTGACGCGGTGGTGTTGCAGATATGTTAGGTAGATACTTCGGTAGGTAGGCATGAAAATGCAAATCCTACAAGTCGACGCGACACACGATGTGCCAGGTAGCCAATGAAATTTTTCTATATTAGTTTTATGACACATTCAGACTAAAGTCAATCATTTGGTGACCTATATGATGTACATTTAATGACACATGGAGCAAATTGGCTAATGATGGACCGAGTTATGATGGCTTCACCCATTCTAGCTCGCCGAAAAAGAAACTTGAACGAGTTTAAATCAAATGGCCGTTGTTGTACTTAACTAAATTCAAGGCTACCGGTCAGATGTGAAAGAAAGTCATACATTATGTCGATTTTTTTGCGACACCGTTCCATATCGACGATGATTTGCTGTCGCCCTCCTTCTTTCTCCAGGCTTGGGACTGGCACTGTCAAAGTCCAAACAGTGGCAGGGTTACATCATGCATTAGAGCATAATAGAGGAGCGGACAAAGTCACTGCGACGACTTCCGGCGAACTTGAAAATCAATAGGGCCTCGAACCTGATTTATTTATATAGCATTAACTCAAGAAGTAGCGAGGTCTTTGGTTTCTTAATAATTCTATGATCATAAAATACCACGAATAGTTTAATAACAAAACAGCTGTGTCAGTTGAAAAATGCGAAATAGGCCTTAAATGAATTAATCAACGACAGCGTTCGTGCCCCAATCCATATTCCGAGTTACACAAAAGAGATCTGCTAAAAGCTTTAATTAGCCTTTTCCTGATATGTAGGCCCATACGGTTCCCGCTAAATTCAAAACTTACAACCAAACGGTAGGCATGCTTTTAAATGCTCACGAACGTTAACCAATTACAAACAAAATCAAAACCTGACAACTGCAAATCCGTGTTCATGATGTTATTGACTGGCTAAAAATGCGCTACATAAAAATCCAGATATACAAATCTGATTTCTATGCATAATACATAGGCCTGTATACATAGATAGGCCTACAACTCAGCAAGGTAACATCGTAGAAATATTACGTAAACGTGGGTCAGAACCCTCAGGTCAATCGCAGCATGACCTCAGGAATATTTTGTGTTTTGCCACAATATAAATCCATGTCGACAGAGAAAGAAGAATTCTTTTATTAATTAAATCTTAAATGTCTGGATGGATACAGTTTTTGGATAGATGGACAGTTGAATGGATGCATTGATTTATCGGTCGTGGTCGATGGATAGGCAAATCGATGGATGGACAGTTGGAAAACATGCAGACAGACAAGCAAACGGATAAAACAATAGATGTTCATGTCCATTGTTGAAGAATCCTTACATTTTTTTATTTTCTAACTGACTAGGTAGAGCACCCAATGCAGAATGCTCCTTTTTCGAGATTTGGGTTTGGCACCACCGTGAAGGGAGACAGCGGTGTTAAGATAATAACCATATCCATGACCAATCACTTTTATTAAATCAAATTAATAGACAAACGATTACAGTTAAGTTTCATGGAATGTTTTCTGATAACAACAGTGATGAAATTAAAACAGTAAGATTGCTAATTGGAGTCTTCTAGCACGATAAAAAAATATTATATTTGTGTATGGTTTCCTAAAATTAAACCTCTTTGACAGGCATTGACTCTTGTTCTATGTTAGCCGGTATACGGTTTGTCAGCCTTCCCATTTTACGAAGAAATATATATGATCGTTGTTTTGTTAACACATAATTGTTTCATATAATTATTATACTATTGCCACATAGGAGAAATGTTAAGAGTTAAAGAAATTTTAAGGCATTATTAATCATTTCAATATGCTGTTAATACTGATCATGATCATAATAATAGAAATATTTAGAATGACAACAATAAAATTAGGATTATCACTGTTAATGACAAGAATGGAAAAATACATTAAACACAGCAATCTATATTGAAATAATAACTACTAGAAGTCGTATTAATTTACAACCTATGTGTACTGAATCGCTTGCTATCCATATTATTATTATTATTATTATTTGTAGGGGGCGTATCATTATAATTATTGTAACATTACAAATCCTATAAAAATTGCATAATAGGACTACATACTACCTCGATGATCAATTACATAGACTATAACCTTGCTATTGTTAATTATTAATTATTGCCTATCAACAGCATAGTAACGTAAGTTCCCTATTGTTGCAGTTGCCTTTTGGATATGCATTTTAATCGTAATATAATTTACCTAGATGAAGTGACAACACGATTTGTAATAAATTTTTATTTTCCAATCTTATGGGAACAAGATATAATTAACATAATCGTTACATTATAACGCGTTGTTTTCAATTGTGTTCAGAACAGCAACATTACAGTTAATGTTATTACTGTGTTTGAAGCCGATGGAAAAATATAAGTGAAAGGAAAAAATGTCATTAAGAAACGCATCAACACTTTAGCACTTGCAAAAACCGTTACGAAGACTAACATTTCACAAAAAGTTATGTATTGTACACTTATCAAAAATACGCGCTGAGTTGCATGCACAAAATAATAACCAGATTCTTAAATTTACTTTTATATGTAGGACAATGATTTCAATAAATTGCAGATTATCCGTTCAAAGCACCAACAGTTGCGCAATACTTTGAGTAATATTTTTCGCCATACAAATGTGGAAATTTAAGCATGCTTTAAAAATTAAATAAGATATCACAGAATGTTGAAAAATCCTTACATTTTTTTATTTTCTAACTGACTAGGTAGAGCACCCAATGCAGAATGCTCCTTTTTCGAGATTTGGGTTTGGCACCACCGTGAAGGGAGACAGCGGTGTTAAGATAATAACCATATCCATGACCAATCACTTTTATTAAATCAAATTAATAGACAAACGATTACAGTTAAGTTTCATGGAATGTTTTCTGATAACAACAGTGATGAAATTAAAACAGTAAGATTGCTAATTGGAGTCTTCTAGCACGATAAAAAAATATTATATTTGTGTATGGTTTCCTAAAATTAAACCTCTTTGACAGGCATTGACTCTTGTTCTATGTTAGCCGGTATACGGTTTGTCAGCCTTCCCATTTTACGAAGAAATATATATGATCGTTGTTTTGTTAACACATAATTGTTTCATATAATTATTATACTATTGCCACATAGGAGAAATGTTAAGAGTTAAAGAAATTTTAAGGCATTATTAATCATTTCAATATGCTGTTAATACTGATCATGATCATAATAATAGAAATATTTAGAATGACAACAATAAAATTAGGATTATCACTGTTAATGACAAGAATGGAAAAATGCATTAAATACAGCAATCTATATTGAAATAATAACTACTGGAAGTCGTATTAATTTACAACCTATGTGTACTGCTATCCATATTATTATTATTATTATTTGTAGGGGGCGTATCATTATAATTATTGTAACATTACAAATCCTATAAAAATTGCATAATAGGACTACATACTACCTCGATGATCAATTACATAGACTATAACCTTGCTATTGTTAATTATTAATTATTGCCTATCAACAGCATAGTAACGTAAGTTCCCTATTGTTGCAGTTGCCTTTTGGATATGCATTTTAATCGTAATATAATTTACCTAGATGAAGTGACAACACGATTTGTAATAAATTTTTATTTTCCAATCTTATGGGAACAAGATATAATTAACATAATCGTTACATTATAACGCGTTGTTTTCAATTGTGTTCAGAACAGCAACATTACAGTTAATGTTATTACTGTGTTTGAAGCCGATGGAAAAATATAAGTGAAAGGAAAAAATGTCATTAAGAAACGCATCAACACTTTAGCACTTGCAAAAACCGTTACGAAGACTAACATTTCACAAAAAGTTATGTATTGTACACTTATCAAAAATACGCGCTGAGTTGCATGCACAAAATAATAACCAGATTCTTAAATTTACTTTTATATGTAGGACAATGATTTCAATAAATTGCAGATTATCCGTTCAAAGCACCAACAGTTGCGCAATACTTTCAGTAATATTTCTCGCCATACAAATGTGGAAATTTAAGCATGCTTTAAAAATTAAATAAGATATCACAGAACCGATTCAATCGATCTCATCACAAATTCGAAATGCTTAGAAAGCTAAGAACGCAATAACTTCCTCTCCTTCCGCCGCCTGTCCACGAACCATTTCCAAACTTGTTTCGATGTAAGACCCAATTCTTGAGCTAAATGGTCACAGCAGATGCGATCTGGGAACGTATTGCCGTGAGAGAAAGCTCCTTCCAATACTTCAATTGCCTTCTTCGTCTTGCGTGGTCGTCTGTTCGTCTGAATGGGTTGGGAATCTTCTAACTTTGGGTTCGTTGTTGTTAATGGTACATCGGAGGCTTGCTTAGAGTGAGCTCCGTTGAACTCAGAAGACAGCGAATCCGGTACATAAAGCACACGAGCACAATCAGGTAAAATCGATCCATGACAATCAGCATACACAGAATTGCTGTCATAAGAAGTGTTTGAAGTGTAGTTTAGGTAGTTGGTAGGATAGTGAAGTTGAGTATTGTTGGAAATGTCAGCTTTGTAAGACAAGTAACTAGGATGGTCAGAAGGTTTATATAGAATGTGAGAAGAGTAGAGCTCAGAAGATCTAGATATATTACTCACATTACCAAGATATTGATGTTCGTAGCTACATGAAGGAAGATGTGTAAGGTTATGCGAACCGTGTAAAGGCAGACCATATGAGTTTGAGATTTCAGAAGACCCAGATTCACGAGTGAAGCAACAAGATGAAAGGTTAGCCGATCTGTAGTCCGTCTTGTAATCAGAAGAAGAGAGTAGGTTTGAGTTAGAAGTCAGAGTATAGGCGTTTAGTCTGTGCAGTTGAGATTCACCCAAAGAGGCAGAAAGTGACAAGTTAGAGCTACACTGAAGGTGAAACATTGTGTAATTCTAAAAGAAGACAAAAATTATTTATCGAATCAGACAAAACCAATTCTTACCGTGAGATTGCGCGATCGTAGATTGAGTTTACTGCAATGTTAGACGCTCTTGGTGAGTGACGGCTGACAGATGACGCTATTAGTTCTTATCTGAACTTGCAATAATCACCGGCTGCCTAGAAACAACGATGAATCTAACTTGTCTGTTCTAACGAAAATGGTATAATGTAAGCGTTCATTCCCCGTTGTATCTTTATATAAGGACGCACGGAGTCATTCAGACGTTTGGAGTCACTCAGCGATCAGAGAGATGAAAGAAAGGTAATCACTTTGATTGAATTTTCTTAAGCCGCGATCGAGTAAACGAACTTTGATTTATAAGCGGGACTTTGTTAATCTCTTTTTGGCTGCCGCTTTCGCGTGGATATGTTTGCTCAGGAACAATCATCGAAGAAATGTAGCGTTACACTAAAGGCTGTCGGTGTAGTATCTTATCTTCAAAGAACTTCGCATCTTTTCTTTTGAGGTTCCAGTAGGTGAGCATCTTCGTTCTTTGAAGGCAACACGCGCTAAACAATTGACTTCAAACAACATTTTGCCGACGCCCTTTTATGTAGGCCTATTTGCTGATCTCTCATTGTCTTTCTGAAGAACCGGACGAAGCTTATGGACTCTTATGCAAATAATGTAGACGGAAGCGGTGAATAACGGCGGTGCATGAAACCAAGATCGTGTCGACATTGCTTATCCACCGCCGTTACGCATGGTTTCTCGCGCCGGACAGTCAGTCGGTCACTGAAAGAACTTCAGCAGATGATGCAGGACATTGACGGAGCCACAAGCCACAAGCCACAAGATCAGCGATGACAAGTGTTACACGTTCAATGGTATCGACCTTCAGGGATTTGAGCGTCAATTTGTCAGTCTACTAATTCATGCCTTACATCGAATACCCGTGTCGATGAGTGCATCCTTTGAGTGCACTATCGTGCACCATGGAAGTCAACCCCTACACAAACCCACACCTACGTACCCACATAATTTTATAGATGGAAGGACTGTGACGCGGTGGTGTTGCAGATATGTTAGGTAGATACTTCGGTAGGTAGGCATGAAAATGCAAATCCTACAAGTCGACGCGACACACGATGTGCCAGGTAGCCAATGAAATTTTTCTATATTAGTTTTATGACACATTCAGACTAAAGTCAATCATTTGGTGACCTATATGATGTACATTTAATGACACATGGAGCAAATTGGCTAATGATGGACCGAGTTATGATGGCTTCACCCATTCTAGCTCGCCGAAAAAGAAACTTGAACGAGTTTAAATCAAATGGCCGTTGTTGTACTTAACTAAATTCAAGGCTACCGGTCAGATGTGAAAGAAAGTCATACATTATGTCGATTTTTTTGCGACACCGTTCCATATCGACGATGATTTGCTGTCGCCCTCCTTCTTTCTCCAGGCTTGGGACTGGCACTGTCAAAGTCCAAACAGTGGCAGGGTTACATCATGCATTAGAGCATAATAGAGGAGCGGACAAAGTCACTGCGACGACTTCCGGCGAACTTGAAAATCAATAGGGCCTCGAACCATTGAATCACCTGATTTATTTATATAGCATTAACTCAAGAAGTAGCGAGGTCTTTGGTTTCTTAATAATTCTATGATCATAAAATACCACGAATAGTTTAATAACAAAACAGCTGTGTCAGTTGAAAAATGCGAAATAGGCCTTAAATGAATTAATCAACGACAGCGTTCGTGCCCCAATCCATATTCCGAGTTACACAAAAGAGATCTGCTAAAAGCTTTAATTAGCCTTTTCCTGATATGTAGGCCCATACGGTTCCCGCTAAATTCAAAACTTACAACCAAACGGTAGGCATGCTTTTAAATGCTCACGAACGTTAACCAATTACAAACAAAATCAAAACCTGACAACTGCAAATCCGTGTTCATGATGTTATTGACTGGCTAAAAATGCGCTACATAAAAATCCAGATATACAAATCTGATTTCTATGCATAATACATAGGCCTGTATACATAGATAGGCCTACAACTCAGCAAGGTAACATCGTAGAAATATTACGTAAACGTGGGTCAGAACCCTCAGGTCAATCGCAGCATGACCTCAGGAATATTTTGTGTTTTGCCACAATATAAATCCATGTCGACAGAGAAAGAAGAATTCTTTTATTAATTAAATCTTAAATGTCTGGATGGATACAGTTTTTGGATAGATGGACAGTTGAATGGATGCATTGATTTATCGGTCGTGGTCGATGGATAGGCAAATCGATGGATGGACAGTTGGAAAACATGCAGACAGACAAGCAAACGGATAAAACAATAGATGTTCATGTCCATTGTTGAAGAATCCTTACATTTTTTTATTTTCTAACTGACTAGGTAGAGCACCCAATGCAGAATGCTCCTTTTTCGAGATTTGGGTTTGGCACCACCGTGAAGGGAGACAGCGGTGTTAAGATAATAACCATATCCATGACCAATCACTTTTATTAAATCAAATTAATAGACAAACGATTACAGTTAAGTTTCATGGAATGTTTTCTGATAACAACAGTGATGAAATTAAAACAGTAAGATTGCTAATTGGAGTCTTCTAGCACGATAAGAAAATATTATATTTGTGTATGGTTTCCTAAAATTAAACCTCTTTGACAGGCATTGACTCTTGTTCTATGTTAGCCGGTATACGGTTTGTCAGCCTTCCCATTTTACGAAGAAATATATATGATCGTTGTTTTGTTAACACATAATTGTTTCATATAATTATTATACTATTGCCACATAGGAGAAATGTTAAGAGTTAAAGAAATTTTAAGGCATTATTAATCATTTCAATATGCTGTTAATACTGATCATGATCATAATAATAGAAATATTTAGAATGACAACAATAAAATTAGGATTATCGCTGTTAATGACAAGAATGGAAAAATACATTAAATACAGCAATCTATATTGAAATAATAACTACTAGAAATCGTATTAATTTACAACCTATGTGTACTGCTATCCATATTATTATTATTATTATTTGTAGGGGGCGTATCATTATAATTATTGTAACATTACAAATCCTATAAAAATTGCATAATAGGACTACATACTACCTCGATGATCAATTACATAGACTATAACCTTGCTATTGTTAATTATTAATTATTGCCTATCAACAGCATAGTAACGTAAGTTCCTTATTGTTGCAGTTGCCTTTTGGATATGCATTTTAATCGTAATATAATTTACCTAGATGAAGTGACAACACGATTTGTAATAAATTTTTATTTTCCAATCTTATGGGAACAACATATAATTAACATAATCGTTACATTATAACGCGTTGTTTTCAATTGTGTTCAGAACAGCAACATTACAGTTAATGTTATTACTGTGTTTGAAGCCGATGGAAAAATATAAGTGAAAGGAAAAAATGTCATTAAGAAACGCATCAACACTTTAGCACTTGCAAAAACCGTTACGAAGACTAACATTTCACAAAAAGTTATGTATTGTACACTTATCAAAAATACGCGCTGAGTTGCATGCACAAAATAATAACCAGATTCTTAAATTTACTTTTATATGTAGGACAATGATTTCAATAAATTGCAGATTATCCGTTCAAAGCACCAACAGTTGCGCAATACTTTGAGTAATATTTTTCGCCATACAAATGTGGAAATTTAAGCATGCTTTAAAAATTAAATAAGATATCACAGAATGTTGAAAAATCCTTACATTTTTTTATTTTCTAACTGACTAGGTAGAGCACCCAATGCAGAATGCTCCTTTTTCGAGATTTGGGTTTGGCACCACCGTGAAGGGAGACAGCGGTGTTAAGATAATAACCATATCCATGACCAATCACTTTTATTAAATCAAATTAATAGACAAACGATTACAGTTAAGTTTCATGGAATGTTTTCTGATAACAACAGTGATGAAATTAAAACAGTAAGATTGCTAATTGGAGTCTTCTAGCACGATAAAAAAATATTATATTTGTGTATGGTTTCCTAAAATTAAACCTCTTTGACAGGCATTGACTCTTGTTCTATGTTAGCCGGTATACGGTTTGTCAGCCTTCCCATTTTACGAAGAAATATATATGATCGTTGTTTTGTTAACACATAATTGTTTCATATAATTATTATACTATTGCCACATAGGAGAAATGTTAAGAGTTAAAGAAATTTTAAGGCATTATTAATCATTTCAATATGCTGTTAATACTGATCATGATCATAATAATAGAAATATTTAGAATGACAACAATAAAATTAGGATTATCACTGTTAATGACAAGAATGGAAAAATACATTAAACACAGCAATCTATATTGAAATAATAACTACTAGAAGTCGTATTAATTTACAACCTATGTGTACTGAATCGCTTGCTATCCATATTATTATTATTATTATTATTTGTAGGGGGCGTATCATTATAATTATTGTAACATTACAAATCCTATAAAAATTGCATAATAGGACTACATACTACCTCGATGATCAATTACATAGACTATAACCTTGCTATTGTTAATTATTAATTATTGCCTATCAACAGCATAGTAACGTAAGTTCCCTATTGTTGCAGTTGCCTTTTGGATATGCATTTTAATCGTAATATAATTTACCTAGATGAAGTGACAACACGATTTGTAATAAATTTTTATTTTCCAATCTTATGGGAACAAGATATAATTAACATAATCGTTACATTATAACGCGTTGTTTTCAATTGTGTTCAGAACAGCAACATTACAGTTAATGTTATTACTGTGTTTGAAGCCGATGGAAAAATATAAGTGAAAGGAAAAAATGTCATTAAGAAACGCATCAACACTTTAGCACTTGCAAAAACCGTTACGAAGACTAACATTTCACAAAAAGTTATGTATTGTACACTTATCAAAAATACGCGCTGAGTTGCATGCACAAAATAATAACCAGATTCTTAAATTTACTTTTATATGTAGGACAATGATTTCAATAAATTGCAGATTATCCGTTCAAAGCACCAACAGTTGCGCAATACTTTCAGTAATATTTCTCGCCATACAAATGTGGAAATTTAAGCATGCTTTAAAAATTAAATAAGATATCACAGAACCGATTCAATCGATCTCATCACAAATTCGAAATGCTTAGAAAGCTAAGAACGCAATAACTTCCTCTCCTTCCGCCGCCTGTCCACGAACCATTTCCAAACTTGTTTCGATGTAAGACCCAATTCTTGAGCTAAATGGTCACAGCAGATGCGATCTGGGAACGTATTGCCGTGAGAGAAAGCTCCTTCCAATACTTCAATTGCCTTCTTCGTCTTGCGTGGTCGTCTGTTCGTCTGAATGGGTTGGGAATCTTCTAACTTTGGGTTCGTTGTTGTTAATGGTACATCGGAGGCTTGCTTAGAGTGAGCTCCGTTGAACTCAGAAGACAGCGAATCCGGTACATAAAGCACACGAGCACAATCAGGTAAAATCGATCCATGACAATCAGCATACACAGAATTGCTGTCATAAGAAGTGTTTGAAGTGTAGTTTAGGTAGTTGGTAGGATAGTGAAGTTGAGTATTGTTGGAAATGTCAGCTTTGTAAGACAAGTAACTAGGATGGTCAGAAGGTTTATATAGAATGTGAGAAGAGTAGAGCTCAGAAGATCTAGATATATTACTCACATTACCAAGATATTGATGTTCGTAGCTACATGAAGGAAGATGTGTAAGGTTATGCGAACCGTGTAAAGGCAGACCATATGAGTTTGAGATTTCAGAAGACCCAGATTCACGAGTGAAGCAACAAGATGAAAGGTTAGCCGATCTGTAGTCCGTCTTGTAATCAGAAGAAGAGAGTAGGTTTGAGTTAGAAGTCAGAGTATAGGCGTTTAGTCTGTGCAGTTGAGATTCACCCAAAGAGGCAGAAAGTGACAAGTTAGAGCTACACTGAAGGTGAAACATTGTGTAATTCTAAAAGAAGACAAAAATTATTTATCGAATCAGACAAAACCAATTCTTACCGTGAGATTGCGCGATCGTAGATTGAGTTTACTGCAATGTTAGACGCTCTTGGTGAGTGACGGCTGACAGATGACGCTATTAGTTCTTATCTGAACTTGCAATAATCACCGGCTGCCTAGAAACAACGATGAATCTAACTTGTCTGTTCTAACGAAAATGGTATAATGTAAGCGTTCATTCCCCGTTGTATCTTTATATAAGGACGCACGGAGTCATTCAGACGTTTGGAGTCACTCAGCGATCAGAGAGATGAAAGAAAGGTAATCACTTTGATTGAATTTTCTTAAGCCGCGATCGAGTAAACGAACTTTGATTTATAAGCGGGACTTTGTTAATCTCTTTTTGGCTGCCGCTTTCGCGTGGATATGTTTGCTCAGGAACAATCATCGAAGAAATGTAGCGTTACACTAAAGGCTGTCGGTGTAGTATCTTATCTTCAAAGAACTTCGCATCTTTTCTTTTGAGGTTCCAGTAGGTGAGCATCTTCGTTCTTTGAAGGCAACACGCGCTAAACAATTGACTTCAAACAACATTTTGCCGACGCCCTTTTATGTAGGCCTATTTGCTGATCTCTCATTGTCTTTCTGAAGAACCGGACGAAGCTTATGGACTCTTATGCAAATAATGTAGACGGAAGCGGTGAATAACGGCGGTGCATGAAACCAAGATCGTGTCGACATTGCTTATCCACCGCCGTTACGCATGGTTTCTCGCGCCGGACAGTCAGTCGGTCACTGAAAGAACTTCAGCAGATGATGCAGGACATTGACGGAGCCACAAGCCACAAGCCACAAGATCAGCGATGACAAGTGTTACACGTTCAATGGTATCGACCTTCAGGGATTTGAGCGTCAATTTGTCAGTCTACTAATTCATGCCTTACATCGAATACCCGTGTCGATGAGTGCATCCTTTGAGTGCACTATCGTGCACCATGGAAGTCAACCCCTACACAAACCCACACCTACGTACCCACATAATTTTATAGATGGAAGGACTGTGACGCGGTGGTGTTGCAGATATGTTAGGTAGATACTTCGGTAGGTAGGCATGAAAATGCAAATCCTACAAGTCGACGCGACACACGATGTGCCAGGTAGCCAATGAAATTTTTCTATATTAGTTTTATGACACATTCAGACTAAAGTCAATCATTTGGTGACCTATATGATGTACATTTAATGACACATGGAGCAAATTGGCTAATGATGGACCGAGTTATGATGGCTTCACCCATTCTAGCTCGCCGAAAAAGAAACTTGAACGAGTTTAAATCAAATGGCCGTTGTTGTACTTAACTAAATTCAAGGCTACCGGTCAGATGTGAAAGAAAGTCATACATTATGTCGATTTTTTTGCGACACCGTTCCATATCGACGATGATTTGCTGTCGCCCTCCTTCTTTCTCCAGGCTTGGGACTGGCACTGTCAAAGTCCAAACAGTGGCAGGGTTACATCATGCATTAGAGCATAATAGAGGAGCGGACAAAGTCACTGCGACGACTTCCGGCGAACTTGAAAATCAATAGGGCCTCGAACCTGATTTATTTATATAGCATTAACTCAAGAAGTAGCGAGGTCTTTGGTTTCTTAATAATTCTATGATCATAAAATACCACGAATAGTTTAATAACAAAACAGCTGTGTCAGTTGAAAAATGCGAAATAGGCCTTAAATGAATTAATCAACGACAGCGTTCGTGCCCCAATCCATATTCCGAGTTACACAAAAGAGATCTGCTAAAAGCTTTAATTAGCCTTTTCCTGATATGTAGGCCCATACGGTTCCCGCTAAATTCAAAACTTACAACCAAACGGTAGGCATGCTTTTAAATGCTCACGAACGTTAACCAATTACAAACAAAATCAAAACCTGACAACTGCAAATCCGTGTTCATGATGTTATTGACTGGCTAAAAATGCGCTACATAAAAATCCAGATATACAAATCTGATTTCTATGCATAATACATAGGCCTGTATACATAGATAGGCCTACAACTCAGCAAGGTAACATCGTAGAAATATTACGTAAACGTGGGTCAGAACCCTCAGGTCAATCGCAGCATGACCTCAGGAATATTTTGTGTTTTGCCACAATATAAATCCATGTCGACAGAGAAAGAAGAATTCTTTTATTAATTAAATCTTAAATGTCTGGATGGATACAGTTTTTGGATAGATGGACAGTTGAATGGATGCATTGATTTATCGGTCGTGGTCGATGGATAGGCAAATCGATGGATGGACAGTTGGAAAACATGCAGACAGACAAGCAAACGGATAAAACAATAGATGTTCATGTCCATTGTTGAAGAATCCTTACATTTTTTTATTTTCTAACTGACTAGGTAGAGCACCCAATGCAGAATTCTCCTTTTTCGAGATTTGGGTTTGGCACCACCGTGAAGGGAGACAGCGGTGTTAAGATAATAACCATATCCATGACCAATCACTTTTATTAAATCAAATTAATAGACAAACGATTACAGTTAAGTTTCATGGAATGTTTTCTGATAACAACAGTGATGAAATTAAAACAGTAAGATTGCTAATTGGAGTCTTCTAGCACGATAAGAAAATATTATATTTGTGTATGGTTTCCTAAAATTAAACCTCTTTGACAGGCATTGACTCTTGTTCTATGTTAGCCGGTATACGGTTTGTCAGCCTTCCCATTTTACGAAGAAATATATATGATCGTTGTTTTGTTAACACATAATTGTTTCATATAATTATTATACTATTGCCACATAGGAGAAATGTTAAGAGTTAAAGAAATTTTAAGGCATTATTAATCATTTCAATATGCTGTTAATACTGATCATGATCATAATAATAGAAATATTTAGAATGACAACAATAAAATTAGGATTATCACTGTTAATGACAAGAATGGAAAAATACATTAAATACAGCAATCTATATTGAAATAATAACTACTAGAAGTCGTATTAATTTACAACCTATGTGTACTGCTATCCATATTATTATTATTATTATTTGTAGGGGGCGTATCATTATAATTATTGTAACATTACAAATCCTATAAAAATTGCATAATAGGACTACATACTACCTCGATGATCAATTACATAGACTATAACCTTGCTATTGTTAATTATTAATTATTGCCTATCAACAGCATAGTAACGTAAGTTCCTTATTGTTGCAGTTGCCTTTTGGATATGCATTTTAATCGTAATATAATTTACCTAGATGAAGTGACAACACGATTTGTAATAAATTTTTATTTTCCAATCTTATGGGAACAACATATAATTAACATAATCGTTACATTATAACGCGTTGTTTTCAATTGTGTTCAGAACAGCAACATTACAGTTAATGTTATTACTGTGTTTGAAGCCGATGGAAAAATATAAGTGAAAGGAAAAAATGTCATTAAGAAACGCATCAACACTTTAGCACTTGCAAAAACCGTTACGAAGACTAACATTTCACAAAAAGTTATGTATTGTACACTTATCAAAAATACGCGCTGAGTTGCATGCACAAAATAATAACCAGATTCTTAAATTTACTTTTATATGTAGGACAATGATTTCAATAAATTGCAGATTATCCGTTCAAAGCACCAACAGTTGCGCAATACTTTGAGTAATATTTTTCGCCATACAAATGTGGAAATTTAAGCATGCTTTAAAAATTAAATAAGATATCACAGAATGTTGAAAAATCCTTACATTTTTTTATTTTCTAACTGACTAGGTAGAGCACCCAATGCAGAATGCTCCTTTTTCGAGATTTGGGTTTGGCACCACCGTGAAGGGAGACAGCGGTGTTAAGATAATAACCATATCCATGACCAATCACTTTTATTAAATCAAATTAATAGACAAACGATTACAGTTAAGTTTCATGGAATGTTTTCTGATAACAACAGTGATGAAATTAAAACAGTAAGATTGCTAATTGGAGTCTTCTAGCACGATAAAAAAATATTATATTTGTGTATGGTTTCCTAAAATTAAACCTCTTTGACAGGCATTGACTCTTGTTCTATGTTAGCCGGTATACGGTTTGTCAGCCTTCCCATTTTACGAAGAAATATATATGATCGTTGTTTTGTTAACACATAATTGTTTCATATAATTATTATACTATTGCCACATAGGAGAAATGTTAAGAGTTAAAGAAATTTTAAGGCATTATTAATCATTTCAATATGCTGTTAATACTGATCATGATCATAATAATAGAAATATTTAGAATGACAACAATAAAATTAGGATTATCACTGTTAATGACAAGAATGGAAAAATGCATTAAATACAGCAATCTATATTGAAATAATAACTACTAGAAGTCGTATTAATTTACAACCTATGTGTACTGCTATCCATATTATTATTATTATTATTTGTAGGGGGCGTATCATTATAATTATTGTAACATTACAAATCCTATAAAAATTGCATAATAGGACTACATACTACCTCGATGATCAATTACATAGACTATAACCTTGCTATTGTTAATTATTAATTATTGCCTATCAACAGCATAGTAACGTAAGTTCCCTATTGTTGCAGTTGCCTTTTGGATATGCATTTTAATCGTAATATAATTTACCTAGATGAAGTGACAACACGATTTGTAATAAATTTTTATTTTCCAATCTTATGGGAACAAGATATAATTAACATAATCGTTACATTATAACGCGTTGTTTTCAATTGTGTTCAGAACAGCAACATTACAGTTAATGTTATTACTGTGTTTGAAGCCGATGGAAAAATATAAGTGAAAGGAAAAAATGTCATTAAGAAACGCATCAACACTTTAGCACTTGCAAAAACCGTTACGAAGACTAACATTTCACAAAAAGTTATGTATTGTACACTTATCAAAAATACGCGCTGAGTTGCATGCACAAAATAATAACCAGATTCTTAAATTTACTTTTATATGTAGGACAATGATTTCAATAAATTGCAGATTATCCGTTCAAAGCACCAACAGTTGCGCAATACTTTCAGTAATATTTCTCGCCATACAAATGTGGAAATTTAAGCATGCTTTAAAAATTAAATAAGATATCACAGAACCGATTCAATCGATCTCATCACAAATTCGAAATGCTTAGAAAGCTAAGAACGCAATAACTTCCTCTCCTTCCGCCGCCTGTCCACGAACCATTTCCAAACTTGTTTCGATGTAAGACCCAATTCTTGAGCTAAATGGTCACAGCAGATGCGATCTGGGAACGTATTGCCGTGAGAGAAAGCTCCTTCCAATACTTCAATTGCCTTCTTCGTCTTGCGTGGTCGTCTGTTCGTCTGAATGGGTTGGGAATCTTCTAACTTTGGGTTCGTTGTTGTTAATGGTACATCGGAGGCTTGCTTAGAGTGAGCTCCGTTGAACTCAGAAGACAGCGAATCCGGTACATAAAGCACACGAGCACAATCAGGTAAAATCGATCCATGACAATCAGCATACACAGAATTGCTGTCATAAGAAGTGTTTGAAGTGTAGTTTAGGTAGTTGGTAGGATAGTGAAGTTGAGTATTGTTGGAAATGTCAGCTTTGTAAGACAAGTAACTAGGATGGTCAGAAGGTTTATATAGAATGTGAGAAGAGTAGAGCTCAGAAGATCTAGATATATTACTCACATTACCAAGATATTGATGTTCGTAGCTACATGAAGGAAGATGTGTAAGGTTATGCGAACCGTGTAAAGGCAGACCATATGAGTTTGAGATTTCAGAAGACCCAGATTCACGAGTGAAGCAACAAGATGAAAGGTTAGCCGATCTGTAGTCCGTCTTGTAATCAGAAGAAGAGAGTAGGTTTGAGTTAGAAGTCAGAGTATAGGCGTTTAGTCTGTGCAGTTGAGATTCACCCAAAGAGGCAGAAAGTGACAAGTTAGAGCTACACTGAAGGTGAAACATTGTGTAATTCTAAAAGAAGACAAAAATTATTTATCGAATCAGACAAAACCAATTCTTACCGTGAGATTGCGCGATCGTAGATTGAGTTTACTGCAATGTTAGACGCTCTTGGTGAGTGACGGCTGACAGATGACGCTATTAGTTCTTATCTGAACTTGCAATAATCACCGGCTGCCTAGAAACAACGATGAATCTAACTTGTCTGTTCTAACGAAAATGGTATAATGTAAGCGTTCATTCCCCGTTGTATCTTTATATAAGGACGCACGGAGTCATTCAGACGTTTGGAGTCACTCAGCGATCAGAGAGATGAAAGAAAGGTAATCACTTTGATTGAATTTTCTTAAGCCGCGATCGAGTAAACGAACTTTGATTTTTAAGCGGGACTTTGTTAATCTCTTTTTGGCTGCCGCTTTCGCGTGGATATGTTTGCTCAGGAACAATCATCGAAGAAATGTAGCGTTACACTAAAGGCTGTCGGTGTAGTATCTTATCTTCAAAGAACTTCGCATCTTTTCTTTTGAGGTTCCAGTAGGTGAGCATCTTCGTTCTTTGAAGGCAACACGCGCTAAACAATTGACTTCAAACAACATTTTGCCGACGCCCTTTTATGTAGGCCTATTTGCTGATCTCTCATTGTCTTTCTGAAGAACCGGACGAAGCTTATGGACTCTTATGCAAATAATGTAGACGGAAGCGGTGAATAACGGCGGTGCATGAAACCAAGATCGTGTCGACATTGCTTATCCACCGCCGTTACGCATGGTTTCTCGCGCCGGACAGTCAGTCGGTCACTGAAAGAACTTCAGCAGATGATGCAGGACATTGACGGAGCCACAAGCCACAAGCCACAAGATCAGCGATGACAAGTGTTACACGTTCAATGGTATCGACCTTCAGGGATTTGAGCGTCAATTTGTCAGTCTACTAATTCATGCCTTACATCGAATACCCGTGTCGATGAGTGCATCCTTTGAGTGCACTATCGTGCACCATGGAAGTCAACCCCTACACAAACCCACACCTACGTACCCACATAATTTTATAGATGGAAGGACTGTGACGCGGTGGTGTTGCAGATATGTTAGGTAGATACTTCGGTAGGTAGGCATGAAAATGCAAATCCTACAAGTCGACGCGACACACGATGTGCCAGGTAGCCAATGAAATTTTTCTATATTAGTTTTATGACACATTCAGACTAAAGTCAATCATTTGGTGACCTATATGATGTACATTTAATGACACATGGAGCAAATTGGCTAATGATGGACCGAGTTATGATGGCTTCACCCATTCTAGCATTTATTCGTAAACTTAGCATAACACGATGTTTCAAACACGTGCGTATATTATATGTAGCGAAACCCTGGAGGCCAAAATCAATGCCACACGAGCGATGACGAATTGTCTGTTGTTCATATGTGACAACTTGTTAGTTACACAGTGCGCAGCTTTGATCCTGATTCCGAAGCGCGTCAGGCTAAAAAAGACTGATAAATTTGTCAGAGTCTTATTGCTACCCATTTGGTCTGCTTGCAGCTACTGTTAGTGCATTGAAGCTATGGGTTGGTATATTTGTCAAGAGTGTAGGCCTAAGCTATTTCGCTCCTTGAAGTAAACACACTCGCCGAAAAGGAAACTTGAACGAGTTTAAATCAAATGGCCGTTGTTGTACTTAACTAAATTCAAGGCTACCGGTCAGATGTGAAAGAAAGTCATACATTATGTCGATTTTTTTGCGACACCGTTCCATATCGACGATGATTTGCTGTCGCCCTCCTTCTTTCTCCAGGCTTGGGACTGGCACTGTCAAAGTCCAAACAGTGGCAGGGTTACATCATGCATTAGAGCATAATAGAGGAGCGGACAAAGTCACTGCGACGACTTCCGGCGAACTTGAAAATCAATAGGGCCTCGAACCTGATTTATTTATATAGCATTAACTCAAGAAGTAGCGAGGTCTTTGGTTTCTTAATAATTCTATGATCATAAAATACCACGAATAGTTTAATAACAAAACAGCTGTGTCAGTTGAAAAATGCGAAATAGGCCTTAAATGAATTAATCAACGACAGCGTTCGTGCCCCAATCCATATTCCGAGTTACACAAAAGAGATCTGCTAAAAGCTTTAATTAGCCTTTTCCTGATATGTAGGCCCATACGGTTCCCGCTAAATTCAAAACTTACAACCAAACGGTAGGCATGCTTTTAAATGCTCACGAACGTTAACCAATTACAAACAAAATCAAAACCTGACAACTGCAAATCCGTGTTCATGATGTTATTGACTGGCTAAAAATGCGCTACATAAAAATCCAGATATACAAATCTGATTTCTATGCATAATACATAGGCCTGTATACATAGATAGGCCTACAACTCAGCAAGGTAACATCGTAGAAATATTACGTAAACGTGGGTCAGAACCCTCAGGTCAATCGCAGCATGACCTCAGGAATATTTTGTGTTTTGCCACAATATAAATCCATGTCGACAGAGAAAGAAGAATTCTTTTATTAATTAAATCTTAAATGTCTGGATGGATACAGTTTTTGGATAGATGGACAGTTGAATGGATGCATTGATTTATCGGTCGTGGTCGATGGATAGGCAAATCGATGGATGGACAGTTGGAAAACATGCAGACAGACAAGCAAACGGATAAAACAATAGATGTTCATGTCCATTGTTGAAGAATCCTTACATTTTTTTATTTTCTAACTGACTAGGTAGAGCACCCAATGCAGAATGCTCCTTTTTCGAGATTTGGGTTTGGCACCACCGTGAAGGGAGACAGCGGTGTTAAGATAATAACCATATCCATGACCAATCACTTTTATTAAATCAAATTAATAGACAAACGATTACAGTTAAGTTTCATGGAATGTTTTCTGATAACAACAGTGATGAAATTAAAACAGTAAGATTGCTAATTGGAGTCTTCTAGCACGATAAGAAAATATTATATTTGTGTATGGTTTCCTAAAATTAAACCTCTTTGACAGGCATTGACTCTTGTTCTATGTTAGCCGGTATACGGTTTGTCAGCCTTCCCATTTTACGAAGAAATATATATGATCGTTGTTTTGTTAACACATAATTGTTTCATATAATTATTATACTATTGCCACATAGGAGAAATGTTAAGAGTTAAAGAAATTTTAAGGCATTATTAATCATTTCAATATGCTGTTAATACTGATCATGATCATAATAATAGAAATATTTAGAATGACAACAATAAAATTAGGATTATCACTGTTAATGACAAGAATGGAAAAATACATTAAACACAGCAATCTATATTGAAATAATAACTACTAGAAGTCGTATTAATTTACAACCTATGTGTACTGCTATCCATATTATTATTATTATTATTTGTAAGGGGCGTATCATTATAATTATTGTAACATTACAAATCCTATAAAAATTGCATAATAGGACTACATACTACCTCGATGATCAATTACATAGACTATAACCTTGCTATTGTTAATTATTAATTATTGCCTATCAACAGCATAGTAACGTAAGTTCCCTATTGTTGCAGTTGCCTTTTGGATATGCATTTTAATCGTAATATAATTTACCTAGATGAAGTGACAACACGATTTGTAATAAATTTTTATTTTCCAATCTTATGGGAACAACATATAATTAACATAATCGTTACATTATAACGCGTTGTTTTCAATTGTGTTCAGAACAGCAACATTACAGTTAATGTTATTACTGTGTTTGAAGCCGATGGAAAAATATAAGTGAAAGGAAAAAATGTCATTAAGAAACGCATCAACACTTTAGCACTTGCAAAAACCGTTACGAAGACTAACATTTCACAAAAAGTTATGTATTGTACACTTATCAAAAATACGCGCTGAGTTGCATGCACAAAATAATAACCAGATTCTTAAATTTACTTTTATATGTAGGACAATGATTTCAATAAATTGCAGATTATCCGTTCAAAGCACCAACAGTTGCGCAATACTTTCAGTAATATTTTTCGCCATACAAATGTGGAAATTTAAGCATGCTTTAAAAATTAAATAAGATATCACAGAATGTTGAAAAATCCTTACATTTTTTTATTTTCTAACTGACTAGGTAGAGCACCCAATGCAGAATGCTCCTTTTTCGAGATTTGGGTTTGGCACCACCGTGAAGGGAGACAGCGGTGTTAAGATAATAACCATATCCATGACCAATCACTTTTATTAAATCAAATTAATAGACAAACGATTACAGTTAAGTTTCATGGAATGTTTTCTGATAACAACAGTGATGAAATTAAAACAGTAAGATTGCTAATTGGAGTCTTCTAGCACGATAAAAAAATATTATATTTGTGTATGGTTTCCTAAAATTAAACCTCTTTGACAGGCATTGACTCTTGTTCTATGTTAGCCGGTATACGGTTTGTCAGCCTTCCCATTTTACGAAGAAATATATATGATCGTTGTTTTGTTAACACATAATTGTTTCATATAATTATTATACTATTGCCACATAGGAGAAATGTTAAGAGTTAAAGAAATTTTAAGGCATTATTAATCATTTCAATATGCTGTTAATACTGATCATGATCATAATAATAGAAATATTTAGAATGACAACAATAAAATTAGGATTATCACTGTTAATGACAAGAATGGAAAAATGCATTAAATACAGCAATCTATATTGAAATAATAACTACTAGAAGTCGTATTAATTTACAACCTATGTGTACTGCTATCCATATTATTATTATTATTATTATTTGTAGGGGGCGTATCATTATAATTATTGTAACATTACAAATCCTATAAAAATTGCATAATAGGACTACATACTACCTCGATGATCAATTACATAGACTATAACCTTGCTATTGTTAATTATTAATTATTGCCTATCAACAGCATAGTAACGTAAGTTCCCTATTGTTGCAGTTGCCTTTTGGATATGCATTTTAATCGTAATATAATTTACCTAGATGAAGTGACAACACGATTTGTAATAAATTTTTATTTTCCAATCTTATGGGAACAAGATATAATTAACATAATCGTTACATTATAACGCGTTGTTTTCAATTGTGTTCAGAACAGCAACATTACAGTTAATGTTATTACTGTGTTTGAAGCCGATGGAAAAATATAAGTGAAAGGAAAAAATGTCATTAAGAAACGCATCAACACTTTAGCACTTGCAAAAACCGTTACGAAGACTAACATTTCACAAAAAGTTATGTATTGTACACTTATCAAAAATACGCGCTGAGTTGCATGCACAAAATAATAACCAGATTCTTAAATTTACTTTTATATGTAGGACAATGATTTCAATAAATTGCAGATTATCCGTTCAAAGCACCAACAGTTGCGCAATACTTTCAGTAATATTTCTCGCCATACAAATGTGGAAATTTAAGCATGCTTTAAAAATTAAATAAGATATCACAGAACCGATTCAATCGATCTCATCACAAATTCGAAATGCTTAGAAAGCTAAGAACGCAATAACTTCCTCTCCTTCCGCCGCCTGTCCACGAACCATTTCCAAACTTGTTTCGATGTAAGACCCAATTCTTGAGCTAAATGGTCACAGCAGATGCGATCTGGGAACGTATTGCCGTGAGAGAAAGCTCCTTCCAATACTTCAATTGCCTTCTTCGTCTTGCGTGGTCGTCTGTTCGTCTGAATGGGTTGGGAATCTTCTAACTTTGGGTTCGTTGTTGTTAATGGTACATCGGAGGCTTGCTTAGAGTGAGCTCCGTTGAACTCAGAAGACAGCGAATCCGGTACATAAAGCACACGAGCACAATCAGGTAAAATCGATCCATGACAATCAGCATACACAGAATTGCTGTCATAAGAAGTGTTTGAAGTGTAGTTTAGGTAGTTGGTAGGATAGTGAAGTTGAGTATTGTTGGAAATGTCAGCTTTGTAAGACAAGTAACTAGGATGGTCAGAAGGTTTATATAGAATGTGAGAAGAGTAGAGCTCAGAAGATCTAGATATATTACTCACATTACCAAGATATTGATGTTCGTAGCTACATGAAGGAAGATGTGTAAGGTTATGCGAACCGTGTAAAGGCAGACCATATGAGTTTGAGATTTCAGAAGACCCAGATTCACGAGTGAAGCAACAAGATGAAAGGTTAGCCGATCTGTAGTCCGTCTTGTAATCAGAAGAAGAGAGTAGGTTTGAGTTAGAAGTCAGAGTATAGGCGTTTAGTCTGTGCAGTTGAGATTCACCCAAAGAGGCAGAAAGTGACAAGTTAGAGCTACACTGAAGGTGAAACATTGTGTAATTCTAAAAGAAGACAAAAATTATTTATCGAATCAGACAAAACCAATTCTTACCGTGAGATTGCGCGATCGTAGATTGAGTTTACTGCAATGTTAGACGCTCTTGGTGAGTGACGGCTGACAGATGACGCTATTAGTTCTTATCTGAACTTGCAATAATCACCGGCTGCCTAGAAACAACGATGAATCTAACTTGTCTGTTCTAACGAAAATGGTATAATGTAAGCGTTCATTCCCCGTTGTATCTTTATATAAGGACGCACGGAGTCATTCAGACGTTTGGAGTCACTCAGCGATCAGAGAGATGAAAGAAAGGTAATCACTTTGATTGAATTTTCTTAAGCCGCGATCGAGTAAACGAACTTTGATTTTTAAGCGGGACTTTGTTAATCTCTTTTTGGCTGCCGCTTTCGCGTGGATATGTTTGCTCAGGAACAATCATCGAAGAAATGTAGCTTTACACTAAAGGCTGTCGGTGTAGTATCTTATCTTCAAAGAACTTCGCATCTTTTCTTTTGAGGTTCCAGTAGGTGAGCATCTTCGTTCTTTGAAGGCAACACGCGCTAAACAATTGACTTCAAACAACATTTTGCCGACGCCCTTTTATGTAGGCCTATTTGCTGATCTCTCATTGTCTTTCTGAAGAACCGGACGAAGCTTATGGACTCTTATGCAAATAATGTAGACGGAAGCGGTGAATAACGGCGGTGCATGAAACCAAGATCGTGTCGACATTGCTTATCCACCGCCGTTACGCATGGTTTCTCGCGCCGGACAGTCAGTCGGTCACTGAAAGAACTTCAGCAGATGATGCAGGACATTGACGGAGCCACAAGCCACAAGCCACAAGATCAGCGATGACAAGTGTTACACGTTCAATGGTATCGACCTTCAGGGATTTGAGCGTCAATTTGTCAGTCTACTAATTCATGCCTTACATCGAATACCCGTGTCGATGAGTGCATCCTTTGAGTGCACTATCGTGCACCATGGAAGTCAACCCCTACACAAACCCACACCTACGTACCCACATAATTTTATAGATGGAAGGACTGTGACGCGGTGGTGTTGCAGATATGTTAGGTAGATACTTCGGTAGGTAGGCATGAAAATGCAAATCCTACAAGTCGACGCGACACACGATGTGCCAGGTAGCCAATGAAATTTTTCTATATTAGTTTTATGACACATTCAGACTAAAGTCAATCATTTGGTGACCTATATGATGTACATTTAATGACACATGGAGCAAATTGGCTAATGATGGACCGAGTTATGATGGCTTCACCCATTCTAGCATTTATTCGTAAACTTAGCATAACACGATGTTTCAAACACGTGCGTATATTATATGTAGCGAAACCCTGGAGGCCAAAATCAATGCCACACGAGCGATGACGAATTGTCTGTTGTTCATATGTGACAACTTGTTAGTTACACAGTGCGCAGCTTTGATCCTGATTCCGAAGCGCGTCAGGCTAAAAAAGACTGATAAATTTGTCAGAGTCTTATTGCTACCCATTTGGTCTGCTTGCAGCTACTGTTAGTGCATTGAAGCTATGGGTTGGTATATTTGTCAAGAGTGTAGGCCTAAGCTATTTCGCTCCTTGAAGTAAACACACTCGCCGAAAAGGAAACTTGAACGAGTTTAAATCAAATGGCCGTTGTTGTACTTAACTAAATTCAAGGCTACCGGTCAGATGTGAAAGAAAGTCATACATTATGTCGATTTTTTTGCGACACCGTTCCATATCGACGATGATTTGCTGTCGCCCTCCTTCTTTCTCCAGGCTTGGGACTGGCACTGTCAAAGTCCAAACAGTGGCAGGGTTACATCATGCATTAGAGCATAATAGAGGAGCGGACAAAGTCACTGCGACGACTTCCGGCGAACTTGAAAATCAATAGGGCCTCGAACCTGATTTATTTATATAGCATTAACTCAAGAAGTAGCGAGGTCTTTGGTTTCTTAATAATTCTATGATCATAAAATACCACGAATAGTTTAATAACAAAACAGCTGTGTCAGTTGAAAAATGCGAAATAGGCCTTAAATGAATTAATCAACGACAGCGTTCGTGCCCCAATCCATATTCCGAGTTACACAAAAGAGATCTGCTAAAAGCTTTAATTAGCCTTTTCCTGATATGTAGGCCCATACGGTTCCCGCTAAATTCAAAACTTACAACCAAACGGTAGGCATGCTTTTAAATGCTCACGAACGTTAACCAATTACAAACAAAATCAAAACCTGACAACTGCAAATCCGTGTTCATGATGTTATTGACTGGCTAAAAATGCGCTACATAAAAATCCAGATATACAAATCTGATTTCTATGCATAATACATAGGCCTGTATACATAGATAGGCCTACAACTCAGCAAGGTAACATCGTAGAAATATTACGTAAACGTGGGTCAGAACCCTCAGGTCAATCGCAGCATGACCTCAGGAATATTTTGTGTTTTGCCACAATATAAATCCATGTCGACAGAGAAAGAAGAATTCTTTTATTAATTAAATCTTAAATGTCTGGATGGATACAGTTTTTGGATAGATGGACAGTTGAATGGATGCATTGATTTATCGGTCGTGGTCGATGGATAGGCAAATCGATGGATGGACAGTTGGAAAACATGCAGACAGACAAGCAAACGGATAAAACAATAGATGTTCATGTCCATTGTTGAAGAATCCTTACATTTTTTTATTTTCTAACTGACTAGGTAGAGCACCCAATGCAGAATGCTCCTTTTTCGAGATTTGGGTTTGGCACCACCGTGAAGGGAGACAGCGGTGTTAAGATAATAACCATATCCATGACCAATCACTTTTATTAAATCAAATTAATAGACAAACGATTACAGTTAAGTTTCATGGAATGTTTTCTGATAACAACAGTGATGAAATTAAAACAGTAAGATTGCTAATTGGAGTCTTCTAGCACGATAAAAAAATATTATATTTGTGTATGGTTTCCTAAAATTAAACCTCTTTGACAGGCATTGACTCTTGTTCTATGTTAGCCGGTATACGGTTTGTCAGCCTTCCCATTTTACGAAGAAATATATATGATCGTTGTTTTGTTAACACATAATTGTTTCATATAATTATTATACTATTGCCACATAGGAGAAATGTTAAGAGTTAAAGAAATTTTAAGGCATTATTAATCATTTCAATATGCTGTTAATACTGATCATGATCATAATAATAGAAATATTTAGAATGACAACAATAAAATTAGGATTATCACTGTTAATGACAAGAATGGAAAAATACATTAAACACAGCAATCTATATTGAAATAATAACTACTAGAAGTCGTATTAATTTACAACCTATGTGTACTGCTATCCATATTATTATTATTATTATTTGTAGGGGGCGTATCATTATAATTATTGTAACATTACAAATCCTATAAAAATTGCATAATAGGACTACATACTACCTCGATGATCAATTACATAGACTATAACCTTGCTATTGTTAATTATTAATTATTGCCTATCAACAGCATAGTAACGTAAGTTCCCTATTGTTGCAGTTGCCTTTTGGATATGCATTTTAATCGTAATATAATTTACCTAGATGAAGTGACAACACGATTTGTAATAAATTTTTATTTTCCAATCTTATGGGAACAACATATAATTAACATAATCGTTACATTATAACGCGTTGTTTTCAATTGTGTTCAGAACAGCAACATTACAGTTAATGTTATTACTGTGTTTGAAGCCGATGGAAAAATATAAGTGAAAGGAAAAAATGTCATTAAGAAACGCATCAACACTTTAGCACTTGCAAAAACCGTTACGAAGACTAACATTTCACAAAAAGTTATGTATTGTACACTTATCAAAAATACGCGCTGAGTTGCATGCACAAAATAATAACCAGATTCTTAAATTTACTTTTATATGTAGGACAATGATTTCAATAAATTGCAGATTATCCGTTCAAAGCACCAACAGTTGCGCAATACTTTGAGTAATATTTCTCGCCATACAAATGTGGAAATTTAAGCATGCTTTAAAAATTAAATAAGATATCACAGAACCGATTCAATCGATCTCATCACAAATTCGAAATGCTTAGAAAGCTAAGAACGCAATAACTTCCTCTCCTTCCGCCGCCTGTCCACGAACCATTTCCAAACTTGTTTCGATGTAAGACCCAATTCTTGAGCTAAATGGTCACAGCAGATGCGATCTGGGAACGTATTGCCGTGAGAGAAAGCTCCTTCCAATACTTCAATTGCCTTCTTCGTCTTGCGTGGTCGTCTGTTCGTCTGAATGGGTTGGGAATCTTCTAACTTTGGGTTCGTTGTTGTTAATGGTACATCGGAGGCTTGCTTAGAGTGAGCTCCGTTGAACTCAGAAGACAGCGAATCCGGTACATAAAGCACACGAGCACAATCAGGTAAAATCGATCCATGACAATCAGCATACACAGAATTGCTGTCATAAGAAGTGTTTGAAGTGTAGTTTAGGTAGTTGGTAGGATAGTGAAGTTGAGTATTGTTGGAAATGTCAGCTTTGTAAGACAAGTAACTAGGATGGTCAGAAGGTTTATATAGAATGTGAGAAGAGTAGAGCTCAGAAGATCTAGATATCTTACTCACATTACCAAGATATTGATGTTCGTAGCTACATGAAGGAAGATGTGTAAGGTTATGCGAACCGTGTAAAGGCAGACCATATGAGTTTGAGATTTCAGAAGACCCAGATTCACGAGTGAAGCAACAAGATGAGAGGTTAGCCGATCTGTAGACCGTCTTGTAATCAGAAGAAGAGAGTAGGTTTGAGTTAGAAGTCAGAGTATAGGCGTTTAGTCTGTGCAGTTGAGATTCACCCAAAGAGGCAGAAAGTGACAAGTTAGAGCTACACTGAAGGTGAAACATTGTGTAATTCTAAAAGAAGACAAAAATTATTTATCGAATCAGACAAAACCAATTCTTACCGTGAGATTGCGCGATCGTAGATTGAGTTTACTGCAATGTTAGACGCTCTTGGTGAGTGACGGCTGACAGATGACGCTATTAGTTCTTATCTGAACTTGCAATAATCACCGGCTGCCTAGAAACAACGATAAATCTAACTTGTCTGTTCTAACGAAAATGGTATAATGTAAGCGTTCATTCCCCGTTGTATCTTTATATAAGGACGCACGGAATCATTCAGACGTTTGGAGTCACTCAGCGATCAGAGAGATGAAAGAAAGGTAATCACTTTGATTGAATTTTCTTAAGCCGCGATCGAGTAAACGAACCTTGATTTATAAGCGGGACTTTGTTAATCTCTTTTTGGCTGCCGCTTTCGCGTGGATATGTTTGCTCAGGAACAATCATCGAAGAAATGTAGCTAAAGGCTGTCGGTGTAGTATCTTATCTTCAAAGAACTTCGCATCTTTTGTTTTGAGGTTCCAGTAGGTGAGCATCTTCGTTCTTTGAAGGCAACACGCGCTAAACAATTGACTTCAAACAACATTTTGCCGACGCCCTTTTATGTAGGCCTATTTGCTGATCTCTCATTGTCTTTCTGAAGAACCGGACGAAGCTTATGGACTCTTATGCAAATAATGTAGACGGAAGCGGTGAATAACGGCGGTGCATGAAACCAAGATCGTGTCGACATTGCTTATCCACCGCCGTTACGCATGGTTTCTCGCGCCGGACAGTCAGTCGGTCACTGAAAGAACTTCAGCAGATGATGCAGGACATTGACGGAGCCACAAGCCACAAGCCACAAGATCAGCGATGACAAGTGTTACACGTTCAATGGTATCGACCTTCAGGGATTTGAGCGTCAATTTGTCAGTCTACTAATTCATGCCTTACATCGAATACCCGTGTCGATGAGTGCATCCTTTGAGTGCACTATCGTGCACCATGGAAGTCAACCCCTACACAAACCCACACCTACGTACCCACATAATTTTATAGATGGAAGGACTGTGACGCGGTGGTGTTGCAGATATGTTAGGTAGATACTTCGGTAGGTAGGCATGAAAATGCAAATCCTACAAGTCGACGCGACACACGATGTGCCAGGTAGCCAATGAAATTTTTCTATATTAGTTTTATGACACATTCAGACTAAAGTCAATCATTTGGTGACCTATATGATGTACATTTAATGACACATGGAGCAAATTGGCTAATGATGGACCGAGTTATGATGGCTTCACCCATTCTAGCATTTATTCGTAAACTTAGCATAACACGATGTTTCAAACACGTGCGTATATTATATGTAGCGAAACCCTGGAGGCCAAAATCAATGCCACACGAGCGATGACGAATTGTCTGTTGTTCATATGTGACAACTTGTTAGTTACACAGTGCGCAGCTTTGATCCTGATTCCGAAGCGCGTCAGGCTAAAAAAGACTGATAAATTTGTCAGAGTCTTATTGCTACCCATTTGGTCTGCTTGCAGCTACTGTTAGTGCATTGAAGCTATGGGTTGGTATATTTGTCAAGAGTGTAGGCCTAAGCTATTTCGCTCTTTGAAGTTAACACGCTCGCCGAAAAAGAAACTTGAACGAGTTTAAATCAAATGGCCGTTGTTGTACTTAACTAAATTCAAGGCTACCGGTCAGATGTGAAAGAAAGTCATACATTATGTCGATTTTTTTGCGACACCGTTCCATATCGACGATGATTTGCTGTCGCCCTCCTTCTTTCTCCAGGCTTGGGACTGGCACTGTCAAAGTCCAAACAGTGGCAGGGTTACATCATGCATTACAGCATAATAGAGGAGCGGACAAAGTCACTGCGACGACTTCCGGCGAACTTGAAAATCAATAGGGCCTCGAACCATTGAATCACCTGATTTATTTATATAGCATTAACTCAAGAAGTAGCGAGGTCTTTGGTTTCTTAATAATTCTATGATCATAAAATACCACGAATAGTTTAATAACAAAACAGCTGTGTCAGTTGAAAAATGCGAAATAGGCCTTAAATGAATTAATCAACGACAGCGTTCGTGCCCCAATCCATATTCCGAGTTACACAAAAGAGATCTGCTAAAAGCTTTAATTAGCCTTTTCCTGATATGTAGGCCCATACGGTTCCCGCTAAATTCAAAACTTACAACCAAACGGTAGGCATGCTTTTAAATGCTCACGAACGTTAACCAATTACAAACAAAATCAAAACCTGACAACTGCAAATCCGTGTTCATGATGTTATTGACTGGCTAAAAATGCGCTACATAAAAATCCAGATATACAAATCTGATTTCTATGCATAATACATAGGCCTGTATACATAGATAGGCCTACAACTCAGCAAGGTAACATCGTAGAAATATTACGTAAACGTGGGTCAGAACCCTCAGGTCAATCGCAGCATGACCTCAGGAATATTTTGTGTTTTGCCACAATATAAATCCATGTCGACAGAGAAAGAAGAATTCTTTTATTAATTAAATCTTAAATGTCTGGATGGATACAGTTTTTGGATAGATGGACAGTTGAATGGATGCATTGATTTATCGGTCGTGGTCGATGGATAGGCAAATCGATGGATGGACAGTTGGAAAACATGCAGACAGACAAGCAAACGGATAAAACAATAGATGTTCATGTCCATTGTTGAAGAATCCTTACATTTTTTTATTTTCTAACTGACTAGGTAGAGCACCCAATGCAGAATGCTCCTTTTTCGAGATTTGGGTTTGGCACCACCGTGAAGGGAGACAGCGGTGTTAAGATAATAACCATATCCATGACCAATCACTTTTATTAAATCAAATTAATAGACAAACGATTACAGTTAAGTTTCATGGAATGTTTTCTGATAACAACAGTGATGAAATTAAAACAGTAAGATTGCTAATTGGAGTCTTCTAGCACGATAAGAAAATATTATATTTGTGTATGGTTTCCTAAAATTAAACCTCTTTGACAGGCATTGACTCTTGTTCTATGTTAGCCGGTATACGGTTTGTCAGCCTTCCCATTTTACGAAGAAATATATATGATCGTTGTTTTGTTAACACATAATTGTTTCATATAATTATTATACTATTGCCACATAGGAGAAATGTTAAGAGTTAAAGAAATTTTAAGGCATTATTAATCATTTCAATATGCTGTTAATACTGATCATGATCATAATAATAGAAATATTTAGAATGACAACAATAAAATTAGGATTATCACTGTTAATGACAAGAATGGAAAAATACATTAAATACAGCAATCTATATTGAAATAATAACTACTAGAAGTCGTATTAATTTACAACCTATGTGTACTGCTATCCATATTATTATTATTATTATTTGTAGGGGGCGTATCATTATAATTATTGTAACATTACAAATCCTATAAAAATTGCATAATAGGACTACATACTACCTCGATGATCAATTACATAGACTATAACCTTGCTATTGTTAATTATTAATTATTGCCTATCAACAGCATAGTAACGTAAGTTCCCTATTGTTGCAGTTGCCTTTTGGATATGCATTTTAATCGTAATATAATTTACCTAGATGAAGTGACAACACGATTTGTAATAAATTTTTATTTTCCAATCTTATGGGAACAACATATAATTAACATAATCGTTACATTATAACGCGTTGTTTTCAATTGTGTTCAGAACAGCAACATTACAGTTAATGTTATTACTGTGTTGAAGCCGATGGAAAAATATAAGTGAAAGGAAAAAATGTCATTAAGAAACGCATCAACACTTTAGCACTTGCAAAAACCGTTACGAAGACTAACATTTCACAAAAAGTTATGTATTGTACACTTATCAAAAATACGCGCTGAGTTGCATGCACAAAATAATAACCAGATTCTCAAATGTACTTTTAGATGTAGGACAATGATTTCAATAAATTGCAGATTATCCGTTCAAAGCACCAACAGTTGCGCAATACCTTGAGTAATATTTTTCGCCATACAAATGTGGAAATTTAAGCATGCTTTAAAAATTAAATAAGATATCACAGAATGTTGAAAAATCCTTACATTTTTTTATTTTCTAACTGACTAGGTAGAGCACCCAATGCAGAATGCTCCTTTTTCGAGATTTGGGTTTGACACCACCGTGAAGGGAGACAGCGGTGTTAAGATAATAACCATATCCATGACCAATCACTTTTATTAAATCAAATTAATAGACAAACGATTACAGTTAAGTTTCATGGAATGTTTTCTGATAACAACAGTGATGAAATTAAAACAGTAAGATTGCTAATTGGAGTCTTCTAGCACGATAAAAAAATATTATATTTGTGTATGGTTTCCTAAAATTAAACCTCTTTGACAGGCATTGACTCTTGTTCTATGTTAGCCGGTATACGGTTTGTCAGCCTTCCCATTTTACGAAGAAATATATATGATCGTTGTTTTGTTAACACATAATTGTTTCATATAATTATTATACTATTGCCACATAGGAGAAATGTTAAGAGTTAAAGAAATTTTAAGGCATTATTAATCATTTCAATATGCTGTTAATACTGATCATGATCATAATAATAGAAATATTTAGAATGACAACAATAAAATTAGGATTATCACTGTTAATGACAAGAATGGAAAAATGCATTAAATACAGCAATCTATATTGAAATAATAACTACTAGAAGTCGTATTAATTTACAACCTATGTGTACTGCTATCCATATTATTATTATTATTATTATTTGTAGGGGGCGTATCATTATAATTATTGTAACATTACAAATCCTATAAAAATTGCATAATAGGACTACATACTACCTCGATGATCAATTACATAGACTATAACCTTGCTATTGTTAATTATTAATTATTGCCTATCAACAGCATAGTAACGTAAGTTCCCTATTGTTGCAGTTGCCTTTTGGATATGCATTTTAATCGTAATATAATTTACCTAGATGAAGTGACAACACGATTTGTAATAAATTTTTATTTTCCAATCTTATGGGAACAACATATAATTAACATAATCGTTACATTATAACGCGTTGTTTTCAATTGTGTTCAGAACAGCAACATTACAGTTAATGTTATTACTGTGTTTGAAGCCGATGGAAAAATATAAGTGAAAGGAAAAAATGTCATTAAGAAACGCATCAACACTTTAGCACTTGCAAAAACCGTTACGAAGACTAACATTTCACAAAAAGTTATGTATTGTACACTTATCAAAAATACGCGCTGAGTTGCATGCACAAAATAATAACCAGATTCTTAAATTTACTTTTATATGTAGGACAATGATTTCAATAAATTGCAGATTATCCGTTCAAAGCACCAACAGTTGCGCAATACTTTCAGTAATATTTCTCGCCATACAAATGTGGAAATTTAAGCATGCTTTAAAAATTAAATAAGATATCACAGAACCGATTCAATCGATCTCATCACAAATTCGAAATGCTTAGAAAGCTAAGAACGCAATAACTTCCTCTCCTTCCGCCGCCTGTCCACGAACCATTTCCAAACTTGTTTCGATGTAAGACCCAATTCTTGAGCTAAATGGTCACAGCAGATGCGATCTGGGAACGTATTGCCGTGAGAGAAAGCTCCTTCCAATACTTCAATTGCCTTCTTCGTCTTGCGTGGTCGTCTGTTCGTCTGAATGGGTTGGGAATCTTCTAACTTTGGGTTCGTTGTTGTTAATGGTACATCGGAGGCTTGCTTAGAGTGAGCTCCGTTGAACTCAGAAGACAGCGAATCCGGTACATAAAGCACACGAGCACAATCAGGTAAAATCGATCCATGACAATCAGCATACACAGAATTGCTGTCATAAGAAGTGTTTGAAGTGTAGTTTAGGTAGTTGGTAGGATAGTGAAGTTGAGTATTGTTGGAAATGTCAGCTTTGTAAGACAAGTAACTAGGATGGTCAGAAGGTTTATATAGAATGTGAGAAGAGTAGAGCTCAGAAGATCTAGATATATTACTCACATTACCAAGATATTGATGTTCGTAGCTACATGAAGGAAGATGTGTAAGGTTATGCGAACCGTGTAAAGGCAGACCATATGAGTTTGAGATTTCAGAAGACCCAGATTCACGAGTGAAGCAACAAGACGAAAGGTTAGCCGATCTGTAGTCCGTCTTGTAATCAGAAGAAGAGAGTAGGTTTGAGTTAGAAGTCAGAGTATAGGCGTTTAGTCTGTGCAGTTGAGATTCACCCAAAGAGGCAGAAAGTGACAAGTTAGAGCTACACTGAAGGTGAAACATTGTGTAATTCTAAAAGAAGACAAAAATTATTTATCGAATCAGACAAAACCAATTCTTACCGTGAGATTGCGCGATCGCAGATTGAGTTTACTGCAATGTTAGACGCTCTTGGTGAGTGACGGCTGACAGATGACGCTATTAGTTCTTATCTGAACTTGCAATAATCACCGGCTGCCTAGAAACAACGATGAATCTAACTTGTCTGTTCTAACGAAAATGATATAATGTAAGCGTTCATTCCCCGTTGTATCTTTATATAAGGACGCACGGAGTCATTCAGACGTTTGGAGTCACTCAGCGATCAGAGAGATGAAAGAAAGGTAATCACTTTGATTGAATTTTCTTAAGCCGCGATCGAGTAAACGAACTTTGATTTTTAAGCGGGACTTTGTTAATCTCTTTTTGGCTGCCGCTTTCGCGTGGATATGTTTGCTCAGGAACAATCATCGAAGAAATGTAGCGTTACACTAAAGGCTGTCGGTGTAGTATCTTATCTTCAAAGAACTTCGCATCTTTTGTTTTGAGGTTCCAGTAGGTGAGCATCTTCGTTCTTTGAAGGCAACACGCGCTAAACAATTGACTTCAAACAACATTTTGCCGACGCCCTTTTATGTAGGCCTATTTGCTGATCTCTCATTGTCTTTCTGAAGAACCGGACGAAGCTTATGGACTCTTATGCAAATAATGTAGACGGAAGCGGTGAATAACGGCGGTGCATGAAACCAAGATCGTGTCGACATTGCTTATCCACCGCCGTTACGCATGGTTTCTCGCGCCGGACAGTCAGTCGGTCACTGAAAGAACTTCAGCAGATGATGCAGGACATTGACGGAGCCACAAGCCACAAGCCACAAGATCAGCGATGACAAGTGTTACACGTTCAATGGTATCGACCTTCAGGGATTTGAGCGTCAATTTGTCAGTCTACTAATTCATGCCTTACATCGAATACCCGTGTCGATGAGTGCATCCTTTGAGTGCACTATCGTGCACCATGGAAGTCAACCCCTACACAAACCCACACCTACGTACCCACATAATTTTATAGATGGAAGGACTGTGACGCGGTGGTGTTGCAGATATGTTAGGTAGATACTTCGGTAGGTAGGCATGAAAATGCAAATCCTACAAGTCGACGCGACACACGATGTGCCAGGTAGCCAATGAAATTTTTCTATATTAGTTTTATGACACATTCAGACTAAAGTCAATCATTTGGTGACCTATATGATGTACATTTAATGACACATGGAGCAAATTGGCTAATGATGGACCGAGTTATGATGGCTTCACCCATTCTAGCATTTATTCGTAAACTTAGCATAACACGATGTTTCAAACACGTGCGTATATTATATGTAGCGAAACCCTGGAGGCCAAAATCAATGCCACACGAGCGATGACGAATTGTCTGTTGTTCATATGTGACAACTTGTTAGTTACACAGTGCGCAGCTTTGATCCTGATTCCGAAGCGCGTCAGGCTAAAAAAGACTGATAAATTTGTCAGAGTCTTATTGCTACCCATTTGGTCTGCTTGCAGCTACTGTTAGTGCATTGAAGCTATGGGTTGGTATATTTGTCAAGAGTGTAGGCCTAAGCTATTTCGCTCTTTGAAGTTAACACGCTCGCCGAAAAAGAAACTTGAACGAGTTTAAATCAAATGGCCGTTGTTGTACTTAACTAAATTCAAGGCTACCGGTCAGATGTGAAAGAAAGTCATACATTATGTCGATTTTTTTGCGACACCGTTCCATATCGACGATGATTTGCTGTCGCCCTCCTTCTTTCTCCAGGCTTGGGACTGGCACTGTCAAAGTCCAAACAGTGGCAGGGTTACATCATGCATTACAGCATAATAGAGGAGCGGACAAAGTCACTGCGACGACTTCCGGCGAACTTGAAAATCAATAGGGCCTCGAACCATTGAATCACCTGATTTATTTATATAGCATTAACTCAAGAAGTAGCGAGGTCTTTGGTTTCTTAATAATTCTATGATCATAAAATACCACGAATAGTTTAATAACAAAACAGCTGTGTCAGTTGAAAAATGCGAAATAGGCCTTAAATGAATTAATCAACGACAGCGTTCGTGCCCCAATCCATATTCCGAGTTACACAAAAGAGATCTGCTAAAAGCTTTAATTAGCCTTTTCCTGATATGTAGGCCCATACGGTTCCCGCTAAATTCAAAACTTACAACCAAACGGTAGGCATGCTTTTAAATGCTCACGAACGTTAACCAATTACAAACAAAATCAAAACCTGACAACTGCAAATCCGTGTTCATGATGTTATTGACTGGCTAAAAATGCGCTACATAAAAATCCAGATATACAAATCTGATTTCTATGCATAATACATAGGCCTGTATACATAGATAGGCCTACAACTCAGCAAGGTAACATCGTAGAAATATTACGTAAACGTGGGTCAGAACCCTCAGGTCAATCGCAGCATGACCTCAGGAATATTTTGTGTTTTGCCACAATATAAATCCATGTCGACAGAGAAAGAAGAATTCTTTTATTAATTAAATCTTAAATGTCTGGATGGATACAGTTTTTGGATAGATGGACAGTTGAATGGATGCATTGATTTATCGGTCGTGGTCGATGGATAGGCAAATCGATGGATGGACAGTTGGAAAACATGCAGACAGACAAGCAAACGGATAAAACAATAGATGTTCATGTCCATTGTTGAAGAATCCTTACATTTTTTTATTTTCTAACTGACTAGGTAGAGCACCCAATGCAGAATGCTCCTTTTTCGAGATTTGGGTTTGGCACCACCGTGAAGGGAGACAGCGGTGTTAAGATAATAACCATATCCATGACCAATCACTTTTATTAAATCAAATTAATAGACAAACGATTACAGTTAAGTTTCATGGAATGTTTTCTGATAACAACAGTGATGAAATTAAAACAGTAAGATTGCTAATTGGAGTCTTCTAGCACGATAAGAAAATATTATATTTGTGTATGGTTTCCTAAAATTAAACCTCTTTGACAGGCATTGACTCTTGTTCTATGTTAGCCGGTATACGGTTTGTCAGCCTTCCCATTTTACGAAGAAATATATATGATCGTTGTTTTGTTAACACATAATTGTTTCATATAATTATTATACTATTGCCACATAGGAGAAATGTTAAGAGTTAAAGAAATTTTAAGGCATTATTAATCATTTCAATATGCTGTTAATACTGATCATGATCATAATAATAGAAATATTTAGAATGACAACAATAAAATTAGGATTATCACTGTTAATGACAAGAATGGAAAAATGCATTAAATACAGCAATCTATATTGAAATAATAACTACTAGAAGTCGTATTAATTTACAACCTATGTGTACTGCTATCCATATTATTATTATTATTATTTGTAGGGGGCGTATCATTATAATTATTGTAACATTACAAATTCTATAAAAATTGCATAATAGGACTACATACTACCTCGATGATCAATTACATAGACTATAACCTTGCTATTGTTAATTATTAATTATTGCCTATCAACAGCATAGTAACGTAAGTTCCCTATTGTTGCAGTTGCCTTTTGGATATGCATTTTAATCGTAATATAATTTACCTAGATGAAGTGACAACACGATTTGTAATAAATTTTTATTTTCCAATCTTATGGGAACAACATATAATTAACATAATCGTTACATTATAACGCGTTGTTTTCAATTGTGTTCAGAACAGCAACATTACAGTTAATGTTATTACTGTGTTGAAGCCGATGGAAAAATATAAGTGAAAGGAAAAAATGTCATTAAGAAACGCATCAACACTTTAGCACTTGCAAAAACCGTTACGAAGACTAACATTTCACAAAAAGTTATGTATTGTACACTTATCAAAAATACGCGCTGAGTTGCATGCACAAAATAATAACCAGATTCTTAAATTTACTTTTATATGTAGGACAATGATTTCAATAAATTGCAGATTATCCGTTCAAAGCACCAACAGTTGCGCAATACCTTGAGTAATATTTTTCGCCATACAAATGTGGAAATTTAAGCATGCTTTAAAAATTAAATAAGATATCACAGAATGTTGAAAAATCCTTACATTTTTTTATTTTCTAACTGACTAGGTAGAGCACCCAATGCAGAATGCTCCTTTTTCGAGATTTGGGTTTGACACCACCGTGAAGGGAGACAGCGGTGTTAAGATAATAACCATATCCATGACCAATCACTTTTATTAAATCAAATTAATAGACAAACGATTACAGTTAAGTTTCATGGAATGTTTTCTGATAACAACAGTGATGAAATTAAAACAGTAAGATTGCTAATTGGAGTCTTCTAGCACGATAAAAAAATATTATATTTGTGTATGGTTTCCTAAAATTAAACCTCTTTGACAGGCATTGACTCTTGTTCTATGTTAGCCGGTATACGGTTTGTCAGCCTTCCCATTTTACGAAGAAATATATATGATCGTTGTTTTGTTAACACATAATTGTTTCATATAATTATTATACTATTGCCACATAGGAGAAATGTTAAGAGTTAAAGAAATTTTAAGGCATTATTAATCATTTCAATATGCTGTTAATACTGATCATGATCATAATAATAGAAATATTTAGAATGACAACAATAAAATTAGGATTATCACTGTTAATGACAAGAATGGAAAAATACATTAAACACAGCAATCTATATTGAAATAATAACTACTAGAAGTCGTATTAATTTACAACCTATGTGTACTGCTATCCATATTATTATTATTATTATTTGTAGGGGGCGTATCATTATAATTATTGTAACATTACAAATCCTATAAAAATTGCATAATAGGACTACATACTACCTCGATGATCAATTACATAGACTATAACCTTGCTATTGTTAATTATTAATTATTGCCTATCAACAGCATAGTAACGTAAGTTCCCTATTGTTGCAGTTGCCTTTTGGATATGCATTTTAATCGTAATATAATTTACCTAGATGAAGTGACAACACGATTTGTAATAAATTTTTATTTTCCAATCTTATGGGAACAACATATAATTAACATAATCGTTACATTATAACGCGTTGTTTTCAATTGTGTTCAGAACAGCAACATTACAGTTAATGTTATTACTGTGTTTGAAGCCGATGGAAAAATATAAGTGAAAGGAAAAAATGTCATTAAGAAACGCATCAACACTTTAGCACTTGCAAAAACCGTTACGAAGACTAACATTTCACAAAAAGTTATGTATTGTACACTTATCAAAAATACGCGCTGAGTTGCATGCACAAAATAATAACCAGATTCTTAAATTTACTTTTATATGTAGGACAATGATTTCAATAAATTGCAGATTATCCGTTCAAAGCACCAACAGTTGCGCAATACTTTCAGTAATATTTTTCGCCATACAAATGTGGAAATTTAAGCATGCTTTAAAAATTAAATAAGATATCACAGAACCGATTCAATCGATCTCATCACAAATTCGAAATGCTTAGAAAGCTAAGAACGCAATAACTTCCTCTCCTTCCGCCGCCTGTCCACGAACCATTTCCAAACTTGTTTCGATGTAAGACCCAATTCTTGAGCTAAATGGTCACAGCAGATGCGATCTGGGAACGTATTGCCGTGAGAGAAAGCTCCTTCCAATACTTCAATTGCCTTCTTCGTCTTGCGTGGTCGTCTGTTCGTCTGAATGGGTTGGGAATCTTCTAACTTTGGGTTCGTTGTTGTTAATGGTACATCGGAGGCTTGCTTAGAGTGAGCTCCGTTGAACTCAGAAGACAGCGAATCCGGTACATAAAGCACACGAGCACAATCAGGTAAAATCGATCCATGACAATCAGCATACACAGAATTGCTGTCATAAGAAGTGTTTGAAGTGTAGTTTAGGTAGTTGGTAGGATAGTGAAGTTGAGTATTGTTGGAAATGTCAGCTTTGTAAGACAAGTAACTAGGATGGTCAGAAGGTTTATATAGAATGTGAGAAGAGTAGAGCTCAGAAGATCTAGATATATTACTCACATTACCAAGATATTGATGTTCGTAGCTACATGAAGGAAGATGTGTAAGGTTATGCGAACCGTGTAAAGGCAGACCATATGAGTTTGAGATTTCAGAAGACCCAGATTCACGAGTGAAGCAACAAGATGAAAGGTTAGCCGATCTGTAGTCCGTCTTGTAATCAGAAGAAGAGAGTAGGTTTGAGTTAGAAGTCAGAGTATAGGCGTTTAGTCTGTGCAGTTGAGATTCACCCAAAGAGGCAGAAAGTGACAAGTTAGAGCTACACTGAAGGTGAAACATTGTGTAATTCTAAAAGAAGACAAAAATTATTTATCGAATCAGACAAAACCAATTCTTACCGTGAGATTGCGCGATCGTAGATTGAGTTTACTGCAATGTTAGACGATCTTGGTGAGTGACGGCTGACAGATGACGCTATTAGTTCTTATCTGAACTTGCAATAATCACCGGCTGCCTAGAAACAACGATAAATCTAACTTGTCTGTTCTAACGAAAATGGTATAATGTAAGCGTTCATTCCCCGTTGTATCTTTATATAAGGACGCACGGTGTCATTCAGACGTTTGGAGTCACTCAGCGATCAGAGAGATGAAAGAAAGGTAATCACTTTGATTGAATTTTCTTAAGCCGCGATCGAGTAAACGAACTTTGATTTATAAGCGGGACTTTGTTAATCTCTTTTTGGCTGCCGCTTTCGCGTGGATATGTTTGCTCAGGAACAATCATCGAAGAAATGTAGCGTTACACTAAAGGCTGTCGGTGTAGTATCTTATCTTCAAAGAACTTCGCATCTTTTGTTTTGAGGTTCCAGTAGGTGAGCATCTTCGTTCTTTGAAGGCAACACGCGCTAAACAATTGACTTCAAACAACATTTTGCCGACGCCCTTTTATGTAGGCCTATTTGCTGATCTCTCATTGTCTTTCTGAAGAACCGGACGAAGCTTATGGACTCTTATGCAAATAATGTAGACGGAAGCGGTGAATAACGGCGGTGCATGAAACCAAGATCGTGTCGACATTGCTTATCCACCGCCGTAACGCATGGTTTCTCGCGCCGGACAGTCAGTCGGTCACTGAAAGAACTTCAGCAGATGATGCAGGACATTGACGGAGCCACAAGCCACAAGCCACAAGATCAGCGATGACAAGTGTTACACGTTCAATGGTATCGACCTTCAGGGATTTGAGCGTCAATTTGTCAGTCTACTAATTCATGCCTTACATCGAATACCCGTGTCGATGAGTGCATCCTTTGAGTGCACTATCGTGCACCATGGAAGTCAACCCCTACACAAACCCACACCTACGTACCCACATAATTTTATAGATGGAAGGACTGTGACGCGGTGGTGTTGCAGATATGTTAGGTAGATACTTCGGTAGGTAGGCATGAAAATGCAAATCCTACAAGTCGACGCGACACACGATGTGCCAGGTAGCCAATGAAATTTTTCTATATTAGTTTTATGACACATTCAGACTAAAGTCAATCATTTGGTGACCTATATGATGTACATTTAATGACACATGGAGCAAATTGGCTAATGATGGAAATCAAATGGCCGTTGTTGTACTTAACTAAATTCAAGGCTACCGGTCAGATGTGAAAGAAAGTCATACATTATGTCGATTTTTTTGCGACACCGTTCCATATCGACGATGATTTGCTGTCGCCCTCCTTCTTTCTCCAGGCTTGGGACTGGCACTGTCAAAGTCCAAACAGTGGCAGGGTTACATCATGCATTAGAGCATAATAGAGGAGCGGACAAAGTCACTGCGACGACTTCCGGCGAACTTGAAAATCAATAGGGCCTCGAACCTGATTTATTTATATAGCATTAACTCAAGAAGTAGCGAGGTCTTTGGTTTCTTAATAATTCTATGATCATAAAATACCACGAATAGTTTAATAACAAAACAGCTGTGTCAGTTGAAAAATGCGAAATAGGCCTTAAATGAATTAATCAACGACAGCGTTCGTGCCCCAATCCATATTCCGAGTTACACAAAAGAGATCTGCTAAAAGCTTTAATTAGCCTTTTCCTGATATGTAGGCCCATACGGTTCCCGCTAAATTCAAAACTTACAACCAAACGGTAGGCATGCTTTTAAATGCTCACGAACGTTAACCAATTACAAACAAAATCAAAACCTGACAACTGCAAATCCGTGTTCATGATGTTATTGACTGGCTAAAAATGCGCTACATAAAAATCCAGATATACAAATCTGATTTCTATGCATAATACATAGGCCTGTATACATAGATAGGCCTACAACTCAGCAAGGTAACATCGTAGAAATATTACGTAAACGTGGGTCAGAACCCTCAGGTCAATCGCAGCATGACCTCAGGAATATTTTGTGTTTTGCCACAATATAAATCCATGTCGACAGAGAAAGAAGAATTCTTTTATTAATCAAATCTTAAATGTCTGGATGGATACAGTTTTTGGATAGATGGACAGTTGAATGGATGCATTGATTTATCGGTCGTGGTCGATGGATAGGCAAATCGATGGATGGACAGTTGGAAAACATGCAGACAGACAAGCAAACGGATAAAACAATAGATGTTCATGTCCATTGTTGAAGAATCCTTACATTTTTTTATTTTCTAACTGACTAGGTAGAGCACCCAATGCAGAATGCTCCTTTTTCGAGATTTGGGTTTGGCACCACCGTGAAGGGAGACAGCGGTGTTAAGATAATAACCATATCCATGACCAATCACTTTTATTAAATCAAATTAATAGACAAACGATTACAGTTAAGTTTCATGGAATGTTTTCTGATAACAACAGTGATGAAATTAAAACAGTAAGATTGCTAATTGGAGTCTTCTAGCACGATAAGAAAATATTATATTTGTGTATGGTTTCCTAAAATTAAACCTCTTTGACAGGCATTGACTCTTGTTCTATGTTAGCCGGTATACGGTTTGTCAGCCTTCCCATTTTACGAAGAAATATATATGATCGTTGTTTTGTTAACACATAATTGTTTCATATAATTATTATACTATTGCCACATAGGAGAAATGTTAAGAGTTAAAGAAATTTTAAGGCATTATTAATCATTTCAATATGCTGTTAATACTGATCATGATCATAATAATAGAAATATTTAGAATGACAACAATAAAATTAGGATTATCACTGTTAATGACAAGAATGGAAAAATGCATTAAATACAGCAATCTATATTGAAATAATAACTACTAGAAGTCGTATTAATTTACAACCTATGTGTACTGAATCGCTTGCTATCCATATTATTATTATTATTATTATTTGTAGGGGGCGTATCATTATAATTATTGTAACATTACAAATCCTATAAAAATTGCATAATAGGACTACATACTACCTCGATGATCAACATAGACTATAACCTTGCTATTGTTAATTATTAATTATTGCCTATCAACAGCATAGTAACGTAAGTTCCCTATTGTTGCAGTTGCCTTTTGGATATGCATTTTAATCGTAATATAATTTACCTAGATGAAGTGACAACACGATTTGTAATAAATTTTTATTTTCCAATCTTATGGGAACAAGATATAATTAACATAATCGTTACATTATAACGCGTTGTTTTCAATTGTGTTCAGAACAGCAACATTACAGTTAATGTTATTACTGTGTTTGAAGCCGATGGAAAAATATAAGTGAAAGGAAAAAATGTCATTAAGAAACGCATCAACACTTTAGCACTTGCAAAAACCGTTACGAAGACTAACATTTCACAAAAAGTTATGTATTGTACACTTATCAAAAATACGCGCTGAGTTGCATGCACAAAATAATAACCAGATTCTTAAATTTACTTTTATATGTAGGACAATGATTTCAATAAATTGCAGATTATCCGTTCAAAGCACCAACAGTTGCGCAATACTTTCAGTAATATTTCTCGCCATACAAATGTGGAAATTTAAGCATGCTTTAAAAATTAAATAAGATATCACAGAATGTTGAAAAATCCTTACATTTTTTTATTTTCTAACTGACTAGGTAGAGCACCCAATGCAGAATGCTCCTTTTTCGAGATTTGGGTTTGGCACCACCGTGAAGGGAGACAGCGGTGTTAAGATAATAACCATATCCATGACCAATCACTTTTATTAAATCAAATTAATAGACAAACGATTACAGTTAAGTTTCATGGAATGTTTTCTGATAACAACAGTGATGAAATTAAAACAGTAAGATTGCTAATTGGAGTCTTCTAGCACGATAAAAAAATATTATATTTGTGTATGGTTTCCTAAAATTAAACCTCTTTGACAGGCATTGACTCTTGTTCTATGTTAGCCGGTATACGGTTTGTCAGCCTTCCCATTTTACGAAGAAATATATATGATCGTTGTTTTGTTAACACATAATTGTTTCATATAATTATTATACTATTGCCACATAGGAGAAATGTTAAGAGTTAAAGAAATTTTAAGGCATTATTAATCATTTCAATATGCTGTTAATACTGATCATGATCATAATAATAGAAATATTTAGAATGACAACAATAAAATTAGGATTATCACTGTTAATGACAAGAATGGAAAAATACATTAAACACAGCAATCTATATTGAAATAATAACTACTAGAAGTCGTATTAATTTACAACCTATGTGTACTGAATCGCTTGCTATCCATATTATTATTATTATTATTATTTGTAGGGGGCGTATCATTATAATTATTGTAACATTACAAATCCTATAAAAATTGCATAATAGGACTACATACTACCTCGATGATCAATTACATAGACTATAACCTTGCTATTGTTAATTATTAATTATTGCCTGTCAACAGCATAGTAACGTAAGTTCCCTATTGTTGCAGTTGCCTTTTGGATATGCATTTTAATCGTAATATAATTTACCTAGATGAAGTGACAACACGATTTGTAATAAATTTTTATTTTCCAATCTTATGGGAACAAGATATAATTAACATAATCGTTACATTATAACGCGTTGTTTTCAATTGTGTTCAGAACAGCAACATTACAGTTAATGTTATTACTGTGTTTGAAGCCGATGGAAAAATATAAGTGAAAGGAAAAAATGTCATTAAGAAACGCATCAACACTTTAGCACTTGCAAAAACCGTTACGAAGACTAACATTTCACAAAAAGTTATGTATTGTACACTTATCAAAAATACGCGCTGAGTTGCATGCACAAAATAATAACCAGATTCTTAAATTTACTTTTATATGTAGGACAATGATTTCAATAAATTGCAGATTATCCGTTCAAAGCACCAACAGTTGCGCAATACTTTCAGTAATATTTTTCGCCATACAAATGTGGAAATTTAAGCATGCTTTAAAAATTAAATAAGATATCACAGAATGTTGAAAAATCCTTACATTTTTTTATTTTCTAACTGACTAGGTAGAGCACCCAATGCAGAATGCTCCTTTTTCGAGATTTGGGTTTGGCACCACCGTGAAGGGAGACAGCGGTGTTAAGATAATAACCATATCCATGACCAATCACTTTTATTAAATCAAATTAATAGACAAACGATTACAGTTAAGTTTCATGGAATGTTTTCTGATAACAACAGTGATGAAATTAAAACAGTAAGATTGCTAATTGGAGTCTTCTAGCACGATAAAAAAATATTATATTTGTGTATGGTTTCCTAAAATTAAACCTCTTTGACAGGCATTGACTCTTGTTCTATGTTAGCCGGTATACGGTTTGTCAGCCTTCCCATTTTACGAAGAAATATATATGATCGTTGTTTTGTTAACACATAATTGTTTCATATAATTATTATACTATTGCCACATAGGAGAAATGTTAAGAGTTAAAGAAATTTTAAGGCATTATTAATCATTTCAATATGCTGTTAATACTGATCATGATCATAATAATAGAAATATTTAGAATGACAACAATAAAATTAGGATTATCACTGTTAATGACAAGAATGGAAAAATACATTAAACACAGCAATCTATATTGAAATAATAACTACTAGAAGTCGTATTAATTTACAACCTATGTGTACTGAATCGCTTGCTATCCATATTATTATTATTATTATTTGTAGGGGGCGTATCATTATAATTATTGTAACATTACAAATCCTATAAAAATTGCATAATAGGACTACATACTACCTCGATGATCAATTACATAGACTATAACCTTGCTATTGTTAATTATTAATTATTGCCTATCAACAGCATAGTAACGTAAGTTCCCTATTGTTGCAGTTGCCTTTTGGATATGCATTTTAATCGTAATATAATTTACCTAGATGAAGTGACAACACGATTTGTAATAAATTTTTATTTTCCAATCTTATGGGAACAAGATATAATTAACATAATCGTTACATTATAACGCGTTGTTTTCAATTGTGTTCAGAACAGCAACATTACAGTTAATGTTATTACTGTGTTTGAAGCCGATGGAAAAATATAAGTGAAAGGAAAAAATGTCATTAAGAAACGCATCAACACTTTAGCACTTGCAAAAACCGTTACGAAGACTAACATTTCACAAAAAGTTATGTATTGTACACTTATCAAAAATACGCGCTGAGTTGCATGCACAAAATAATAACCAGATTCTTAAATTTACTTTTATATGTAGGACAATGATTTCAATAAATTGCAGATTATCCGTTCAAAGCACCAACAGTTGCGCAATACTTTGAGTAATATTTTTCGCCATACAAATGTGGAAATTTAAGCATGCTTTAAAAATTAAATAAGATATCACAGAACCGATTCAATCGATCTCATCACAAATTCGAAATGCTTAGAAAGCTAAGAACGCAATAACTTCCTCTCCTTCCGCCGCCTGTCCACGAACCATTTCCAAACTTGTTTCGATGTAAGACCCAATTCTTGAGCTAAATGGTCACAGCAGATGCGATCTGGGAACGTATTGCCGTGAGAGAAAGCTCCTTCCAATACTTCAATTGCCTTCTTCGTCTTGCGTGGTCGTCTGTTCGTCTGAATGGGTTGGGAATCTTCTAACTTTGGGTTCGTTGTTGTTAATGGTACATCGGAGGCTTGCTTAGAGTGAGCTCCGTTGAACTCAGAAGACAGCGAATCCGGTACATAAAGCACACGAGCACAATCAGGTAAAATCGATCCATGACAATCAGCATACACAGAATTGCTGTCATAAGAAGTGTTTGAAGTGTAGTTTAGGTAGTTGGTAGGATAGTGAAGTTGAGTATTGTTGGAAATGTCAGCTTTGTAAGACAAGTAACTAGGATGGTCAGAAGGTTTATATAGAATGTGAGAAGAGTAGAGCTCAGAAGATCTAGATATATTACTCACATTACCAAGATATTGATGTTCGTAGCTACATGAAGGAAGATGTGTAAGGTTATGCGAACCGTGTAAAGGCAGACCATATGAGTTTGAGATTTCAGAAGACCCAGATTCACGAGTGAAGCAACAAGATGAAAGGTTAGCCGATCTGTAGTCCGTCTTGTAATCAGAAGAAGAGAGTAGGTTTGAGTTAGAAGTCAGAGTATAGGCGTTTAGTCTGTGCAGTTGAGATTCACCCAAAGAGGCAGAAAGTGACAAGTTAGAGCTACACTGAAGGTGAAACATTGTGTAATTCTAAAAGAAGACAAAAATTATTTATCGAATCAGACAAAACCAATTCTTACCGTGAGATTGCGCGATCGTAGATTGAGTTTACTGCAATGTTAGACGCTCTTGGTGAGTGACGGCTGACAGATGACGCTATTAGTTCTTATCTGAACTTGCAATAATCACCGGCTGCCTAGAAACAACGATAAATCTAACTTGTCTGTTCTAACGAAAATGGTATAATGTAAGCGTTCATTCCCCGTTGTATCTTTATATAAGGACGCACGGTGTCATTCAGACGTTTGGAGTCACTCAGCGATCAGAGAGATGAAAGAAAGGTAATCACTTTGATTGAATTTTCTTAAGCCGCGATCGAGTAAACGAACTTTGATTTATAAGCGGGACTTTGTTAATCTCTTTTTGGCTGCCGCTTTCGCGTGGATATGTTTGCTCAGGAACAATCATCGAAGAAATGTAGCGTTACACTAAAGGCTGTCGGTGTAGTATCTTATCTTCAAAGAACTTCGCATCTTTTCTTTTGAGGTTCCAGTAGGTGAGCATCTTCGTTCTTTGAAGGCAACACGCGCTAAACAATTGACTTCAAACAACATTTTGCCGACGCCCTTTTATGTAGGCCTATTTGCTGATCTCTCATTGTCTTTCTGAAGAACCGGACGAAGCTTATGGACTCTTATGCAAATAATGTAGACGGAAGCGGTGAATAACGGCGGTGCATGAAACCAAGATCGTGTCGACATTGCTTATCCACCGCCGTTACGCATGGTTTCTCGCGCCGGACAGTCAGTCGGTCACTGAAAGAACTTCAGCAGATGATGCAGGACATTGACGGAGCCACAAGCCACAAGCCACAAGATCAGCGATGACAAGTGTTACACGTTCAATGGTATCGACCTTCAGGGATTTGAGCGTCAATTTGTCAGTCTACTAATTCATGCCTTACATCGAATACCCGTGTCGATGAGTGCATCCTTTGAGTGCACTATCGTGCACCATGGAAGTCAACCCCTACACAAACCCACACCTACGTACCCACATAATTTTATAGATGGAAGGACTGTGACGCGGTGGTGTTGCAGATATGTTAGGTAGATACTTCGGTAGGTAGGCATGAAAATGCAAATCCTACAAGTCGACGCGACACACGATGTGCCAGGTAGCCAATGAAATTTTTCTATATTAGTTTTATGACACATTCAGACTAAAGTCAATCATTTGGTGACCTATATGATGTACATTTAATGACACATGGAGCAAATTGGCTAATGATGGAAATCAAATGGCCGTTGTTGTACTTAACTAAATTCAAGGCTACCGGTCAGATGTGAAAGAAAGTCATACATTATGTCGATTTTTTTGCGACACCGTTCCATATCGACGATGATTTGCTGTCGCCCTCCTTCTTTCTCCAGGCTTGGGACTGGCACTGTCAAAGTCCAAACAGTGGCAGGGTTACATCATGCATTAGAGCATAATAGAGGAGCGGACAAAGTCACTGCGACGACTTCCGGCGAACTTGAAAATCAATAGGGCCTCGAACCTGATTTATTTATATAGCATTAACTCAAGAAGTAGCGAGGTCTTTGGTTTCTTAATAATTCTATGATCATAAAATACCACGAATAGTTTAATAACAAAACAGCTGTGTCAGTTGAAAAATGCGAAATAGGCCTTAAATGAATTAATCAACGACAGCGTTCGTGCCCCAATCCATATTCCGAGTTACACAAAAGAGATCTGCTAAAAGCTTTAATTAGCCTTTTCCTGATATGTAGGCCCATACGGTTCCCGCTAAATTCAAAACTTACAACCAAACGGTAGGCATGCTTTTAAATGCTCACGAACGTTAACCAATTACAAACAAAATCAAAACCTGACAACTGCAAATCCGTGTTCATGATGTTATTGACTGGCTAAAAATGCGCTACATAAAAATCCAGATATACAAATCTGATTTCTATGCATAATACATAGGCCTGTATACATAGATAGGCCTACAACTCAGCAAGGTAACATCGTAGAAATATTACGTAAACGTGGGTCAGAACCCTCAGGTCAATCGCAGCATGACCTCAGGAATATTTTGTGTTTTGCCACAATATAAATCCATGTCGACAGAGAAAGAAGAATTCTTTTATTAATCAAATCTTAAATGTCTGGATGGATACAGTTTTTGGATAGATGGACAGTTGAATGGATGCATTGATTTATCGGTCGTGGTCGATGGATAGGCAAATCGATGGATGGACAGTTGGAAAACATGCAGACAGACAAGCAAACGGATAAAACAATAGATGTTCATGTCCATTGTTGAAGAATCCTTACATTTTTTTATTTTCTAACTGACTAGGTAGAGCACCCAATGCAGAATGCTCCTTTTTCGAGATTTGGGTTTGGCACCACCGTGAAGGGAGACAGCGGTGTTAAGATAATAACCATATCCATGACCAATCACTTTTATTAAATCAAATTAATAGACAAACGATTACAGTTAAGTTTCATGGAATGTTTTCTGATAACAACAGTGATGAAATTAAAACAGTAAGATTGCTAATTGGAGTCTTCTAGCACGATAAAAAAATATTATATTTGTGTATGGTTTCCTAAAATTAAACCTCTTTGACAGGCATTGACTCTTGTTCTATGTTAGCCGGTATACGGTTTGTCAGCCTTCCCATTTTACGAAGAAATATATATGATCGTTGTTTTGTTAACACATAATTGTTTCATATAATTATTATACTATTGCCACATAGGAGAAATGTTAAGAGTTAAAGAAATTTTAAGGCATTATTAATCATTTCAATATGCTGTTAATACTGATCATGATCATAATAATAGAAATATTTAGAATGACAACAATAAAATTAGGATTATCACTGTTAATGACAAGAATGGAAAAATGCATTAAATACAGCAATCTATATTGAAATAATAACTACTAGAAGTCGTATTAATTTACAACCTATGTGTACTGAATCGCTTGCTATCCATATTATTATTATTATTATTATTTGTAGGGGGCGTATCATTATAATTATTGTAACATTACAAATCCTATAAAAATTGCATAATAGGACTACATACTACCTCGATGATCAATTACATAGACTATAACCTTGCTATTGTTAATTATTAATTATTGCCTATCAACAGCATAGTAACGTAAGTTCCCTATTGTTGCAGTTGCCTTTTGGATATGCATTTTAATCGTAATATAATTTACCTAGATGAAGTGACAACACGATTTGTAATAAATTTTTATTTTCCAATCTTATGGGAACAAGATATAATTAACATAATCGTTACATTATAACGCGTTGTTTTCAATTGTGTTCAGAACAGCAACATTACAGTTAATGTTATTACTGTGTTTGAAGCCGATGGAAAAATATAAGTGAAAGGAAAAAATGTCATTAAGAAACGCATCAACACTTTAGCACTTGCAAAAACCGTTACGAAGACTAACATTTCACAAAAAGTTATGTATTGTACACTTATCAAAAATACGCGCTGAGTTGCATGCACAAAATAATAACCAGATTCTTAAATTTACTTTTATATGTAGGACAATGATTTCAATAAATTGCAGATTATCCGTTCAAAGCACCAACAGTTGCGCAATACTTTCAGTAATATTTCTCGCCATACAAATGTGGAAATTTAAGCATGCTTTAAAAATTAAATAAGATATCACAGAATGTTGAAAAATCCTTACATTTTTTTATTTTCTAACTGACTAGGTAGAGCACCCAATGCAGAATGCTCCTTTTTCGAGATTTGGGTTTGGCACCACCGTGAAGGGAGACAGCGGTGTTAAGATAATAACCATATCCATGACCAATCACTTTTATTAAATCAAATTAATAGACAAACGATTACAGTTAAGTTTCATGGAATGTTTTCTGATAACAACAGTGATGAAATTAAAACAGTAAGATTGCTAATTGGAGTCTTCTAGCACGATAAAAAAATATTATATTTGTGTATGGTTTCCTAAAATTAAACCTCTTTGACAGGCATTGACTCTTGTTCTATGTTAGCCGGTATACGGTTTGTCAGCCTTCCCATTTTACGAAGAAATATATATGATCGTTGTTTTGTTAACACATAATTGTTTCATATAATTATTATACTATTGCCACATAGGAGAAATGTTAAGAGTTAAAGAAATTTTAAGGCATTATTAATCATTTCAATATGCTGTTAATACTGATCATGATCATAATAATAGAAATATTTAAAATGACAACAATAAAATTAGGATTATCACTGTTAATGACAAGAATGGAAAAATACATTAAACACAGCAATCTATATTGAAATAATAACTACTAGAAGTCGTATTAATTTACAACCTATGTGTACTGAATCGCTTGCTATCCATATTATTATTATTATTATTATTTGTAGGGGGCGTATCATTATAATTATTGTAACATTACAAATCCTATAAAAATTGCATAATAGGACTACATACTACCTCGATGATCAATTACATAGACTATAACCTTGCTATTGTTAATTATTAATTATTGCCTATCAACAGCATAGTAACGTAAGTTCCCTATTGTTGCAGTTGCCTTTTGGATATGCATTTTAATCGTAATATAATTTACCTAGATGAAGTGACAACACGATTTGTAATAAATTTTTATTTTCCAATCTTATGGGAACAAGATATAATTAACATAATCGTTACATTATAACGCGTTGTTTTCAATTGTGTTCAGAACAGCAACATTACAGTTAATGTTATTACTGTGTTTGAAGCCGATGGAAAAATATAAGTGAAAGGAAAAAATGTCATAAGAAACGCATCAACACTTTAGCACTTGCAAAAACCGTTACGAAGACTAACATTTCACAAAAAGTTATGTATTGTACACTTATCAAAAATACGCGCTGAGTTGCATGCACAAAATAATAACCAGATTCTTAAATTTACTTTTATATGTAGGACAATGATTTCAATAAATTGCAGATTATCCGTTCAAAGCACCAACAGTTGCGCAATACTTTCAGTAATATTTCTCGCCATACAAATGTGGAAATTTAAGCATGCTTTAAAAATTAAATAAGATATCACAGAACCGATTCAATCGATCTCATCACAAATTCGAAATGCTTAGAAAGCTAAGAACGCAATAACTTCCTCTCCTTCCGCCGCCTGTCCACGAACCATTTCCAAACTTGTTTCGATGTAAGACCCAATTCTTGAGCTAAATGGTCACAGCAGATGCGATCTGGGAACGTATTGCCGTGAGAGAAAGCTCCTTCCAATACTTCAATTGCCTTCTTCGTCTTGCGTGGTCGTCTGTTCGTCTGAATGGGTTGGGAATCTTCTAACTTTGGGTTCGTTGTTGTTAATGGTACATCGGAGGCTTGCTTAGAGTGAGCTCCGTTGAACTCAGAAGACAGCGAATCCGGTACATAAAGCACACGAGCACAATCAGGTAAAATCGATCCATGACAATCAGCATACACAGAATTGCTGTCATAAGAAGTGTTTGAAGTGTAGTTTAGGTAGTTGGTAGGATAGTGAAGTTGAGTATTGTTGGAAATGTCAGCTTTGTAAGACAAGTAACTAGGATGGTCAGAAGGTTTATATAGAATGTGAGAAGAGTAGAGCTCAGAAGATCTAGATATATTACTCACATTACCAAGATATTGATGTTCGTAGCTACATGAAGGAAGATGTGTAAGGTTATGCGAACCGTGTAAAGGCAGACCATATGAGTTTGAGATTTCAGAAGACCCAGATTCACGAGTGAAGCAACAAGATGAAAGGTTAGCCGATCTGTAGTCCGTCTTGTAATCAGAAGAAGAGAGTAGGTTTGAGTTAGAAGTCAGAGTATAGGCGTTTAGTCTGTGCAGTTGAGATTCACCCAAAGAGGCAGAAAGTGACAAGTTAGAGCTACACTGAAGGTGAAACATTGTGTAATTCTAAAAGAAGACAAAAATTATTTATCGAATCAGACAAAACCAATTCTTACCGTGAGATTGCGCGATCGTAGATTGAGTTTACTGCAATGTTAGACGCTCTTGGTGAGTGACGGCTGACAGATGACGCTATTAGTTCTTATCTGAACTTGCAATAATCACCGGCTGCCTAGAAACAACGATGAATCTAACTTGTCTGTTCTAACGAAAATGGTATAATGTAAGCGTTCATTCCCCGTTGTATCTTTATATAAGGACGCACGGAGTCATTCAGACGTTTGGAGTCACTCAGCGATCAGAGAGATGAAAGAAAGGTAATCACTTTGATTGAATTTTCTTAAGCCGCGATCGAGTAAACGAACTTTGATTTTTAAGCGGGACTTTGTTAATCTCTTTTTGGCTGCCGCTTTCGCGTGGATATGTTTGCTCAGGAACAATCATCGAAGAAATGTAGCGTTACACTAAAGGCTGTCGGTGTAGTATCTTATCTTCAAAGAACTTCGCATCTTTTCTTTTGAGGTTCCAGTAGGTGAGCATCTTCGTTCTTTGAAGGCAACACGCGCTAAACAATTGACTTCAAACAACATTTTGCCGACGCCCTTTTATGTAGGCCTATTTGCTGATCTCTCATTGTCTTTCTGAAGAACCGGACGAAGCTTATGGACTCTTATGCAAATAATGTAGACGGAAGCGGTGAATAACGGCGGTGCATGAAACCAAGATCGTGTCGACATTGCTTATCCACCGCCGTTACGCATGGTTTCTCGCGCCGGACAGTCAGTCGGTCACTGAAAGAACTTCAGCAGATGATGCAGGACATTGACGGAGCCACAAGCCACAAGCCACAAGATCAGCGATGACAAGTGTTACACGTTCAATGGTATCGACCTTCAGGGATTTGAGCGTCAATTTGTCAGTCTACTAATTCATGCCTTACATCGAATACCCGTGTCGATGAGTGCATCCTTTGAGTGCACTATCGTGCACCATGGAAGTCAACCCCTACACAAACCCACACCTACGTACCCACATAATTTTATAGATGGAAGGACTGTGACGCGGTGGTGTTGCAGATATGTTAGGTAGATACTTCGGTAGGTAGGCATGAAAATGCAAATCCTACAAGTCGACGCGACACACGATGTGCCAGGTAGCCAATGAAATTTTTCTATATTAGTTTTATGACACATTCAGACTAAAGTCAATCATTTGGTGACCTATATGATGTACATTTAATGACACATGGAGCAAATTGGCTAATGATGGACCGAGTTATGATGGCTTCACCCATTCTAGCATTTATTCGTAAACTTAGCATAACACGATGTTTCAAACACGTGCGTATATTATATGTAGCGAAACCCTGGAGGCCAAAATCAATGCCACACGAGCGATGACGAATTGTCTGTTGTTCATATGTGACAACTTGTTAGTTACACAGTGCGCAGCTTTGATCCTGATTCCGAAGCGCGTCAGGCTAAAAAAGACTGATAAATTTGTCAGAGTCTTATTGCTACCCATTTGGTCTGCTTGCAGCTACTGTTAGTGCATTGAAGCTATGGGTTGGTATATTTGTCAAGAGTGTAGGCCTAAGCTATTTCGCTCTTTGAAGTTAACACGCTCGCCGAAAAAGAAACTTGAACGAGTTTAAATCAAATGGCCGTTGTTGTACTTAACTAAATTCAAGGCTACCGGTCAGATGTGAAAGAAAGTCATACATTATGTCGATTTTTTTGCGACACCGTTCCTTATCGACGATGATTTGCTGTCGCCCTCCTTCTTTCTCCAGGCTTGGGACTGGCACTGTCAAAGTCCAAACAGTGGCAGGGTTACATCATGCATTAGAGCATAATAGAGGAGCGGACAAAGTCACTGCGACGACTTCCGGCGAACTTGAAAATCAATAGGGCCTCGAACCTGATTTATTTATATAGCATTAACTCAAGAAGTAGCGAAGTCTTTGGTTTCTTAATAATTCTATGATCATAAAATACCACGAATAGTTTAATAACAAAACAGCTGTGTCAGTTGAAAAATGCGAAATAGGCCTTAAATGAATTAATCAACGACAGCGTTCGTGCCCCAATCCATATTCCGAGTTACACAAAAGAGATCTGCTAAAAGCTTTAATTAGCCTTTTCCTGATATGTAGGCCCATACGGTTCCCGCTAAATTCAAAACTTACAACCAAACGGTAGGCATGCTTTTAAATGCTCACGAACGTTAACCAATTACAAACAAAATCAAAACCTGACAACTGCAAATCCGTGTTCATGATGTTATTGACTGGCTAAAAATGCGCTACATAAAAATCCAGATATACAAATCTGATTTCTATGCATTATTTCCATCTTTGGTTTGTCATTAATGGCTGTGGTTCGAGGCTTGAACGAGCCAGTGAGCTTCTTCACCATTTGGAATACATGTCTGGTGTTACCTTTCCTTTCGTTCTCCTCCAGCTCGTTGCATAACGTCTCAAATTCCGACTGCTTGTCTCTTCGTAACATCCGTTGTAACTCATTTCGTAGAATTTTTTACTCTTGTGGAGACTTTGTTTTTGCATCTCTTTCCTTTCTTATTAATTCAAAGGTGTCACTGGCGATCCAATTCTTTCGCTTGTTGCAGTTCTTCAATAGTGTTGTTTTGGCGGCATTCAGAGTGATCTCTGTAAGTTCATCTGGTGTGTGTGGTTCGGCAATTCCCCCAAGTGCTTCGAATCTGTTAGTTATTTCAACTTGGTATTGTTGTTCTATCTAATTGTTTCTGAGTTTCTCTAAGTCTAGGAGAAGAAGTTGATGGTTCGTTTCTTTTTAATCTTATTATTATATTATTGATTAAACGCCATCTGGACGTCATCGTCGTCTGTCTAACCACAGCGTCTATAGGTGGCGGTTGTGTTACCCTTGATTACATTAGTGTATAATAAAATTGAGTCAATCTGCGCTAATGTGCATTTAATATGATATTTATCTTCACTATTAATTGTACTAATTTAACTGCTTTCGTATTATGTAGTAACTCTTCCGTATATGACTGAATTTTAAAAGTTATTCACCGCTGTTAGATTAGCCTCGTTGAGCTACCTCTTTTGAGCTACCTCTTTTGAGCTGTCAAATTACCATTATAAGGCTTGACGAGAACAAAACGTTATTGCTATAGTAGGTTTAAGCTGTAATTGCTGTAATATGCCACGCAAATTTCTGTTGACTGTAACGGCCTCTGTAGTCAAAAGCCTCCGGCTGCTCATTCTCCCCAGTTGTTCACACTGAGGGAGACATTCAAAGCAAAAACAAACAGCCTAGGCCTACTGCGTTACGGGCGTACTGGTTTGTAACATTCCCTTCTGGGGAATCTCTGAAGTGGGTCTTCAGTTGTTTACTAGAGTGCTCAAAGGGACAATTAAATGCTTAAAGTTAAACGAGAAGCTCTGATCAGCCAAAAACACAGGTTATGCAAAGCAGAAGCTTGAAAGGTAGCTTCAGACCGTATGGCAGTGCTCAAATAGAGCATCGATCAATGATTAGCCTCTAGGTCAGATTAGTCCAATACGCGAGCCGCACGCGGTCCGTGGGTGGATTTTAAGTGGCCCGCTACGCAGGGCCGTACCGAGGGCGGTTCCAGCGGTGCCGTGGCACAGGGCACAAATACTGAAGGGGCGCAAATTTCAGATTGGAATAACTTTAATCATTCCATAAATTCACTTTCTTGAAAAATGTGGGATTGCCAGATTAGGCCCTAATGCTAGGCGCAGGGCGCAATTATAGCTTGGTACGGCCCTGTGTATCACATCAAACGTTTCGCATCATTTCAATAGTACTGTTCCTGTGTCAGTCTTTCCCTCACTCCCTTCCTCCAACTGCATTAATTCCTATGTGTTTGGTTTCAAGAATACGGCCAGAGTGAGTACAGATTGTGGCGGGGAATTCTTCCACGTCTCTCCCAGACATTCTATAATTTTTTAATTGGAAATTTCGAATGTCCCAAAAAAGTACTGGGGCGAAACTATTTCCCTCGCCCCAGGACCTTGACAAGTACTGGGGTGAATGGCCTTGTTGCCTCTGTGTAGTTGGCGCCTATGCACTGTTATCTACTTTGAACCATCTGATGAATGGCTTAAGACATTACTTACCCACGCACTTCGATAATCGTTTACCATAAGCCCCATCCAATATGATTGTCAGTTGTTGAAAGTAGGGGGCTTCCTTCAAAACGAGGAGCAATCTCCTTTGGAGCTTCTGTTGTCCATCTTTTCCTATTTAGTTAAATGATTTACTTAATCAGTTAGTATTCTTAAAACAGATGAATGTTGTTTTGCTGTGTAATGAATTGTCAATGATGGTTTCAATAAACTTCTATTCCATCTATTCTACTAAATTATAATATTGTTTGCTACACAGCCCAGTCTTGGTCTTCCTTTGGTTCTATTTCCTTCAAACCTTGCATGTAGTGAAGACTCAAATGGTGTGACATGCATAGAGAATGCCACTTGACCAGTGGCATTCTCTACACATGTCACACCATTAGAGTCTAACTTTTTCCGTCACGACGACATAGGAACTGTCTTAGACATAAACATTTGAAATCTTATATAGATAGTCTCAACACAGGCCCATAGGAAAGTGGGGGGTGCACATTCCACTTAGAATGATGATTTGCTTAATGTGTTATATCTATACCTATATTTACATTGTCTAATAACCATTGACTGACCCAGGCCTAGTACAAAGCTTATAGCTACGATGATGAGATGCAAAAACTGAGGGTCCTCTTATTATTTGCTATATATATATATATATATATATATATATAGTGAATGAAGAAGGGAATCATCAGTGCCACTGCTTTGTGAGTACATGTGTGCATACAAAATAAGAAAACTGAAACAAGATACATTTATGATCCAAGCTGTTTAGTCTTAGCCATCATATATGCAGCATGACAACCATTGATGGCTATTATAATACACAAGCTGGTCAAGCTCCAGCTGCATGCAGATGGCGTAATTTAGTAAACGTTCACGGACAATAAAATATTGAAGCCCAGTCTAACAAATACAAATATTAAAAATTAAGTCATAATTGTCTAAAAGCAACAAGCAGAAACATCTGAACCTTTGAGGAATGCCCAATAAAATCTAAAAAAATCGGCAGTTCTTGCATTTGGTAAATAAAATTTTTTTTAGATGCATTCAAAACTATAAATCATTAACGAAAATATTCCTATCTAAAATAAGAACATCCATGAAAATACTTTTAAACATGCACATTAATAATTAATTCGTATAGCACCACTGCAGGAAAGTAATTGGAGCACTCTATATGCTAGTCCAATGTGGCTAATTGTCACTTAGAACATTCACCAGTTAGCAAACATCTTTATATGACTGGAATTTTCATATGACCAGTGGGGGCCCGCCAAGAGATCACCAGATAGAGTTGACAAACGACAGACAGTTCAGAATAGAATTGAAGATGAGTAGCGATGATTGATTCATATATGATCGATGGTGCAGAGTTGTCCTACCATCCAACAACGATCTCTCACAGATGGAAGGCTACGGGAAATCTCTCATATCACCATAAACGTTCAGAACATGCATTTATCGCCCATCGAATGGTAAGTACTGAAGACATTAAATTATTGATGTTCCACTCCAAAGACTCTCTGCCCATTCTCTACCAAACAGGGCATAAGCAGGTCTCTAGGGCTAAGGTTCGATCATTAGCTGGAACCAGTCTATCTCAAGACTATCTCAATCCAAAAAAAGGCAGAATTGCAGTAAATCCATGGTCAAATTATAATTTCCGCACACAGAATCAGCAACAGTACTAGTCTAACCTGCCAGAATTGTCAAGCAAATGCTACATTTAGACAATGTAATCCACAAAAATGATTCTCACGGTTGCCCACGAAACATGGCTGCTGACTGATTAGAAAGATTTAGTGCATGTACTTGGGAAGCATATAATAACTGGATAAGCAATTTAGCACATGAAAAGCCTATAGTTTCATCAAAATTGCAACATTCTAATCTGCAATCAGCTTAAACAAATGAAAGAACATTTATCAGAAGTCAACATTTTCAACGATTCATGAAGTACCAACAAGCAAAAATCAAATAAAGTGAATTTAGATATCTTGATATCATAATGCCTTCAGTGTGGCATAATGTATGTAATTTAAGTAAAAATTAATATCAGCCTTTCATGGCATTCACATTGACTGTTACTAGGCACTAATGCTGTCACTAATAAGTGTGATCAATGGAGTGACTGAAGCATGGCCTGAAGAGCCAACATCCAAGCAAACAACATCAACTGTGGTAGAATGGCGGGCGGAAGCACCATCACGGACAGCAACTGTGGCATTGAAACCAGAGTCATCCTCCACATCACTGGTACAATCGTACGCAATGTGACGGTTTACAGCTCTCTCCTTTTTCACACTGAATCCACAAAGAAGGAAACACATCATTATTACTATTATTACTACTATAATGAATTTATAATGCTTGGAGGGATCATAAAGACATTTTAGTTTAATGGCTCTCACCGCCCAGACATCCACGAATTCACTCAGTAATGTGGATACACTTTAAAAAAAAACATAATTGTCCGCAGTCCTATTTTGTATTGATTGACTGGGTATGCCAAGTGGTAGCCTGTCATTCCACGGTCCAGCATTGAAATGTTGCCTATCAAGCACACCTCAACAAGACAAACATCGTAAACTCAGGGTACGATTTGCCCCCAAAAGAAGAAGGTTCGCTGATGAGAGTTTCTTATTTCTGAAGAATTCAGCAGTATACCAACACCCTTTGGAACCAAATGTAGCTGAAGCTGGGGGCCAAATCCACCTGGCCTCTGGGATATCGGACACTGCCTAAACCACCCTTATTCTCCTAAAATGACCAAAATCAATGAAAGACAATCAGCATTTTTATCCATAGATCATACCTTAATACGAAAATCAAACTTTTGCTCATCTTGAATATATATATATAAGAAGAAATGCTTAATTTCACAAAGGTTAATTCAATCAAGGTCAACATGATAGGTGACAGGACACAAAAAAGAACCCACATCTTAAACTATTCATGTTCTCCTCAATTAACCAAAAAAAACTGTTCTTCATAATAGTTTTATAGTTTTCTCCACTTGAGATTTTTAGCAGAACCTATTTAGGGAGGTTTGGCCAGACCTCGTTAGCACTAAAGAGGAAAAAATCAAAAATTAAGAGTAAAAAAATAAATTAGCAACAGAGTCGCTCACTTTTTCTCATTTTCTTTACTGGATAAATTCTGCTTTGAGTTCTTGTCAGAACCTTCTGTTAAGTGTCTTCCATCAAAGTCTGGAATACTGCAAACATTACTTTCTAAGCCATGTAAGCCTTTGCTGTCTTGGTCTTCAGTGCCATTAGACTTCCTTTGAAAAGACAATCGCAAGTCTGCTTCATTCCTAATATCATCCACCTCTCTCGGCACTGACTTATTCAAGTGTGGCTCTTCATGACACCTCTGCATGACTGCATCTTCTTGACATGACCTAAATTCTCCATTTTCCATTTGGAACGATTCTTGGAAGCTGACATCTTTTTCGGATGACTTATGCATATACCTCAGGCTTTGATTATTATTGTAAGACATGTGACCAGGTGACAGACAATCACTTCCAGCCTCTGCTTTAGCCAGAGATGCAGCAGATGTCAAATTATATCCAGAAACGTTGTGTTCAAGCTCTTCAATGAGATGTACTGGCAATTCACTGTCGGCAGATTCACAAAATCCTACCTCACTGTGAGTGTGCAGATTTTCTGAATCTAGATTTCTTCTTTCATTTTCTAAGGAGTGCAATTCAAAGACATAATTCACTTCACCTTCTTTCCTTTGAAGCCCCATCTGTCCAGTTACATCATCAGTTATCTTCTGCTTTTCTAATGATATTTCTTCAATTGATCTTCCATGGATGTCACCCATCCCATGGTCACCTCTCCTCACAGATGCATATAATGCTCCTTCAACTGCACATATTTTTGATTCCCCATCTGACTGCTCTAAATAATTTTCTTTAACATTATCTCGCTCTGCTGCATCACTTGGCACTTCGTAACATGACATCATATTTGGAATAAATATCTTTGAATCTGCTTCGAAATCATTTGCTTCCTCTTGCAGTAGTGACACTTCTCTAGCCATATTATTACCAGCATTCTCAATCTCTGCTTCAACTGATGGCCCCTCGAACAGTGATTCTTTGTTACCAGAACAAAGAGCCCTGTTGGCTTCTTCACATAATTTATCCATTTCATACTTAACTTCAAATTTAGCTGTTCTTGATCCAGCTTGTGAGATTCCAGTTATCAACTGCCCATTGCTTGTTTCAAATTCTGATGAGTTTCCGTCATGCAGTCGACAGATATCAGCAGATAAGGAACTCTTCTGACCTCTTGCGTCTCCCTTGTCATAGGTCTCATCAAACCAACCTGGTTCTCTTTCAGCCATTGACTTTCCATCAAAACAATTCTTCTCTAATTCTGTTGCAGGTAGCAAAATTTCTTCTCCTGATATTTCATCAGTGTGACCGTCAAACTGTGAATTGACCCTGAAATCAACTGTTCTTGCTCCTTCAACTGATGCTTCTTCAATATTTCTAACACCATTATTGCCAGCTTTACCAGTTAATACCTCCTCATAGGACCACTTATCTGCATCACCTACTGACGTTTCCTCACAAGACAATCTACAAGCATCACCCGTCACTCCTTCCACAATTGAAGCATCACCCGTCACCCCTTCAACAATTGAAGCATCACCTGCCACCTCTTCAACAAATGAAGCATCACCCATCACCCCTTCCACAATTGAAGTTTCAAATATGACTCCAGAACTATCTACCACATCTCCATTAATTTTCTTGTCTATTGATTTCTCTGTGTTATCCTCAACATCTAAATTCTTTGTAAAGCTGTTCTTTCTGATTTGCAAGTCTTGGCTTGTGCTAACTGTTGGAATTGGAACTGCATCAATGTTGCAACTAATCCATTCGACCTTAAAGTTGATGCGCAAATTCTCATTAATGCAGTAGAACTACATAGATCAAAAGACAAAAACATTGACATTAGTCGAAGAAAGTGTTCTAGCATATATTGTATAAAAACTTTGAATGTAAAATTCATTTAAAGAACAAAAACATTTCACCTGAAATTCAGTTTTGACATGGAATTAACTGATCTCAGGGGCTGTGAATAACAGGAGAAGGAAAACTTCTGATAGAGGCAAATTTCAGGGGCAAAGGACTGCATCTACTGACTTCAAAATTCAACCTCAAGCAAAGCTGGAGCGTAAGGCTAATTTCAAATCTACAAGATTCAAAATTGGAGCCTGATAATAGGACACTATGGGAGATTAAGAGATTTTCAGCCAAGGAAAAACTCAAGGACTTCAGAATATCCCATAGATTTCAGCTCAAGACAGACGTTAAGAACCTCTGAAAGTTAAAGAGCTTTAAGCATAATAGAGAAAAGTCAATAAACTCCTACAGTTTATAGAGATTTAGACTAAAGAGATAAGTTAAAGAATCAAAGAAAATTTCATAGATCTCAGCTGAAGAGAAATCTAAATCTGAAAGAGGTTGGAAAATTTCAGAGATCAAATCATACCACACACAAGCTACTTTATTGATCAACAAATCAAAAGTTCACGGATGTCAATGCAAGCCTGTAGCAACTGCATGCATAAATGACTGGATGGCCAACTAGTATTACTGAGTTCAGATTAGATGATAATCATGAAACATTTGAGGAATTGTTATTGGTAAGCATTGAAAGATAAAAATAAAACAATCTTGGTAAAAAAGTTTAAGTTTTGGCTAAAATACTATTTGGGTAACTAGGAATCATTCCAGTAATTTCAGACCATGCATTAATGACAGTCCATAGAAGACTTTGTGATACAACAATTTCAAATTTGAGAAATTTGTAAAAAAGAAACTTTTCAGTTGTTTGGACATAAAAAATCTACAGCAGAGTAGGACCTTTCTGAAGGCCATTCATTATTTTAAAAGAATCAACATTTACTGAAAGCAGCTACACACCTCTTTTCTTTCATCTTCTACTTTCTTCACTTCTGCCAACCATCTGTGTTGCTCTTCCTCAACCATCTTCTCAAACAAAGGATCTTTCTTCATATTACAACTGATGGGCAACTGAAGAGTTCCACGATTTTCTGTCTTCTTTTCCACAGCCCTAACCAACAACCAACAACAACACATGGTCAAAATCTTTCTATAAATCCATTTAATTACAATGCAAGATAATGATATCCAATGTAGTATAATTTCAGACACTGCTATTCACATACCCTGAACTGCACCAAAGCTGTACCAATATAACCGTTTGCAGATTGTGTGATTACAGCATATAGACAATTATTGCAATAGCTGTAACTGATTATGAAGTAAATTATTTCAAAATTTTTTTAATCAAAATGTTTTAAATCAAAACACAGTTCCCCTGATTTAATGCAACTATGTGTTTTGCTCCTTGCCATAATGAAAACGGTGGGCTGTTGTCAAATACTACAAACGAGCCGCAGCCAGACATCCGGATGGGGCCATAGACTAATACAACAATTCCATCCAAGATAGATTTTTAATATTCCAGCCATATCTGCTCCAGTTCATCCTCTATTCCACAGTTCAAAGGAAAGCATCTGTTTTAATGCACACCTAACTGTTACTCAATTCACTGTTCTGTTGCTAAAAAACAAGATTTAGAAACTCATTTGATCCATCAGACATTCGTAGATGTAGAAGCTTCTAAAAATTCTGTCCAAAACAAATGTCTTCACAGCGATGAACTAACAGGCAACAGTAATCACCTCTTAGTTTGACTCAGTTTTGGGGGAATTCCTCTCAGTACTTCTTTGCGCTTCTCGTCTGGTCCTCTCGCAGCTGAGATTTGTCTCAAGTTGTTTGCCTTTACAAGCTGAGGAACTTTATGTGTATTCCATTCTTTATCACAGTTCAAGTCTTTTAACTGCAACAAACATGGGGGTGTAAAATGTTGTTGAAACATTGCCTTGTAACCAACATACATTTGTTAATACAACATACGTTAATATCTATTATTAGCTACTTCACGCTAAACTTCTCTGTTCCACTTTCATGTGCTATCCACAACCAAATATGGAAAGTATCAGATGCAATTAGGGACATTAAATGAAAACTGGAATTCTGGTATTCGGTTTAAAAAATGGTAACTGGTTTATGTCACTTGCAAACTGGTATTCGATTTTTTATATTTTTTCGCCTTATTATTTATTTCGTCTATCCCGGATTAATTTCCATAGGAAGATGCTTCAAGTAAGTCGGCCAACTTCAAAGGTACAGATGCGGCTAAGCAAAATATTTCCCGTCCGCATCTTCCAACAGAGTAATTTGTCGAGACAAGAATAACATTGGTACCTGAGCTAGGGGAAAGGTAACCTAAGCATCACTTAGACAGAAGACCTGACTTCAAAGCACCCACTTAAACACTTCGGTATCGAGTGTTGACGCTGCATTGCGATATATAATACATGAAATAACGTAGAGTTGTGTTATATTACAATTTACAATATGTTTCTAAGAACACCAAGAAAAACCGGTAACTGGTTTGCCCCCCAAAAACGGTATTAACAACCTAGATGTAATTGAAAATCATAATTGTATCAATATAAATGTTAAATAATGTCCAAAAAAAAATTATATTCTGGAACTATAAATGCATACTAAAACAAAATTCCAGTTGTTTCTTATTTGTTAGATCATCTATTAATCCTAAGTTAGTCTGCAACTGCCCATTAGACCCCATCAAGAACCTCACTAAGCGACTTTGAAGAGAAAGACAGCGTGAAGCAGCTGAGGTGTGGGAGAACAGCAGGAAAGAAAAGACATGAGAGCAGACAAAAGAGAAGAAGAAGACGAAGAAAAGCAGCTCTTGTCGATTTTCTATAGCCTAATTAGTGTAATTTCACAATTACAAAATGACCTCACATAAGCAATTTTATGTAACATTGTGTCAATACTATTAACTATAATTGATTTTAATTAAGATTGATGAAACCTGAAGGCTGATGAGAAATAAACTGCTGTAAGGAAATGCAATTGAAGTAACCTACATTTCACTTGATATACTATATACAAATAAAATACAGAATAATATAAGATGTTGAACAGATGATGAAGTGACCAGAAACTAAAAAACTCGGGATAGCTCCCTAACCTGTGAATCTGATAGAGTTGAAGGAGACTTTTGATTCCCACTCTTCATGTTTTTTAATCCGTCTCCTTGGTGAGATTGACGGAAGCCCTGGTTTTGCCACTTGGAATGTCTTTCGTTACCACTGGAACATGTTTTCCTTGGTGGGTGCATTTTCAATGTCTTGTCATTTGACTTAGGCTCATCATTTTCACTGGTCGTCTTCTTGGTCAAGCCTTTACCATACGATGGCCTTGCAGTTGTTGTCTTTCTCGTGTCTCTTTTATGACACAATGGAACGAAAAGTTCCACAGGCCCTGGATAAATGTAACAAAATTTAGCTTAAGTAGCAATGTAACTAGATCAAATGATGCTATTTCCATATAACAAAAGCAAGACTGATGGCAGAAGAATGAGGTTTTGATGAAATTAAGCCACTAATTAAAAAAAATAAAAAATAAATTAATGTAGCTGTTGAGGGCCTGAATTTATTTGGTAATTAATGTATAATAAAAGTTGTGATCCCAGCTAAATGTGTAACATCTAGTGCCAAGGTCCAGATCCAGGATCTGCAGAAGAGGTGACTAATGAACCACGAAAGAACTCATTGGAGCAAGAGCACCCAAGCAATGAAGCTCTAATCACCACCCATTGCATGCACAATTAAGAGCTGTTAATATTAAAGTAAGGCCTTAGAACCCAAGCAAAAAGGCTTCAATAGATACAATGGTCAATGAGGCAACAGTGAAAAAGACGCCATTAGCCATATCACCATAGTGTCATCGTTTTCTCAGTGAAAATGCTTTCGACAACATCTTACTGTATCGTTGGCATGGTGATGAAAATGGCAGGCCTCCCAACTTCATCCTCAGCTGAGATGCAATTGTAGGTGCAGCATAACCGTGTGCAGTTGCTGAAGCTGAATGATGATGATGGTGATTGGACACCTGTGTCAGATGCACTCTGTCATCCTTACCTCTGGCTGCTGTATAAGAGAAACAAATCCAAAGCACATTAAACGAAGAATGGCTCACCGCGCTTCTGTCACAAGGTCTACCCTAACCAGAATTTTAATTTAACCTAGAATACATGTTTGAATCGAAGGAGACCAAAGCTGTCACTTAATGATCTAGGAAACTATGGTAACTTCTAGATGATGCAATCTGCTAACCAGAAGACATCTCTCTTTGGATTGTTGGTAAATGACAATTTCACAAAGTAAATATAGTTTAACTGGCATCACTGGCAGGAACTTATTCTGTAGAAGTCTTTGACCAACTACATAAAACCGATTCAAGCTACTCCAATTTGGATGCACTGATGCAGGCAACCCAACCGTACCATAATACAATGCAAAGGAATTTAAAAATGATATGGACACCAGCCAAGGCTTTATGAACACAGATGCATATTCGGACTTTCTAACATACACAACAAACCTAAGTTGCAAAGACATGTCCCAATGCACATTACACCGTCATCACAATTATGCATCCATCAGTCGTCTCTAAGTCTGCTTAATTCAAAAGGCAAGGACACAAACAATGGAAGAAGGAAAACAGATGACAACAGGATAGAACGAGACACCAACAAACAGGTAAACTAAAATCTTCTAAATACATTTGATATTTTATACCAAAATCATAAATTATGTCAGTTAGCAGCTTACCTCTCTATACATTTCTCATGTAATTCATGTTTCAAACGATAAAAAGTAGAAAATCGTGTCATTGCTAAACAAAAATCCAATAAAAAACAAATGAAGAAAACCAAAGGCAGTAATTAACACATGTAATGCTACCTTAAAATGTCACCATGTGTGACTGTACAAAATAAAATAACACGTACTCAAAACCCAACTGAAAACAACCAAAAGTTAATTAAATTGTGGAGTTAAGAATTAAAAACTTCAGAACATGTATACTACACAACCGATTTCCATAGCAAACTAAATCTGAAAACTGATAAAAACAGAAATAGACAAATAAATTTGTTCAAATATTTGACAAACACTGACAAGTTGATGCTCACCTAATTTTAGTTTGAACAATTCACTGCTTCACAGGTTTAACAACTGAACCATAATTCACTTGACTTAAGGCTATAACTCAGCAAAAGAAACTTGAACCAATCTTTGCCATTAATACTCAAACAGCAGCACAAACATTTTCCACTTGCAACTATCAAGAGTATTATTTTAAAATACATTTTAAACGTTCTATAGTAATCATTACATTATAAACTGAACTTCTTTAGCATGTTGATCAGTCTTAACTTACAAAATTAACTACACTTCTTAAGCACTTTAACCACTGGCAAACAAGAAATTACAATATGTCAGCAAACTGCATCATATCACCATAAATAATAACAATCGGTACTAGAAAAAGTAGACATGACCACAACAGTAGACTGACCATGTGTATGCCATATCGATTACTATTCTACACGTCTTAAATAATACTAATGAAGTTAAATGAAGTAATTAACATCTAAAAGTGATATTAATAGATGGAAAATAACAAGAGAAGAAACTTAATAACAACAAAAAACTTGGTTTTATCCATAACATAACATATCACACAGCATCAGATAAAATATAGCACAAGCAAATTAGCCTGAACAGAAGAGACATCCAAATATTACAGGCAAACAAACAACAATAAGGTAAAGTAAGAGAAATTACTTGATCCGTACATGACATCTGACCAGCAGCAGAATCTTTCTCTGCAACATCACAGTTTGACATAATGTTTCTGTGCACCTAGAAATAAAAAAAATAATAAAAAACTTACATTGTTCATACAAGATCTGCATTCAAACTGATTTAACTGAACCCTTAGGACACACATAAAAAAACCCAGCTTATTAAGTGCACTCATTAGCTTTCTTGAAACCACATTGAGAACAAGTTCTTGTCCAGGTCTGTTTGAGCAACATCTCTTACTAAATATTTAGAAATCCATTAGACATGGTAGCCAACTTGTTAAGAGTGCTCAATGAAGGTTCCCTCCATTAGACAGACACAGTGTAAGATCCGTGATCAGGTCCTTCACTCACACAACTGCTCAGAACCATTAACTGATGCTGCCTGGTCATCAGATAATCAATTAGACATTGCTTAATAAATTAATAATACTAATAATAACTATGCTACATAAACAAATAAACTTCTCAAAATGTATCATGGAACCATTTTATTCTGTTATGCTTCATGTACAAAACTGGTTGCTGTCAAGTTTTTATTGAAATTGTGCAAAGTTTCAAGGTTGCTCAATAAAGTCAATGTGTCCAAAGTAAGATGCAATGTATTTGCTGTCAACATGTCCAAAGTAAGATGCAATGAATTTGCTGTCAATGTGTCTAAAGTAAGATGCAATGTATTTGCTGTCAACTTGTCCAAGGTAAAGCTGGGACATGATGTTGCAGAGTTTGCAATCAATCGAGCCTCCATTCGGGGAGCCAGGATGGCAAACCACAGTCAGATAGCTGGCAGATTAAAAATCAACTTTAGTCGACAAGATATACCACTACTTCAAACTGTACATCGTGACGGGAAGACTGATGTGGGTGTGTAAAGGATTGGGTGGGGTGGCAGACTGGATCAAAGCCAGCCATGTGCTTTGAAACAAGATAAAATGCAGGATGTCGATCAGGTGCATGTCCTCTGCTCAAGACTAGACTTGAAAAAGACCTACTGAATCTTGCTTATTGGCACAAAGTGTATGAAGTCATAATTAGTGATGGTTTCAAACATACATCTAGGCCATCAAGTTGGTTCAGACATTGCACTTTTCAACCAGGTTCTTGAAAACTGACCATACATGGATACAGATAACTTTAAGACAGACGGCACTTCACAATCGGAAACATTAAGAAATTCTGGTAGCACACTAAAAACTCAAACATAATGCGATGAATGTGCCAAAAACGCTGTACAAAGCAGCACTCAGCTTCGAATTATGTACCCCAAGGGTACACGACATATCAAAGGTGAGACAAAATAGAGAATTATGAATTAGAATCTTAGTATAAACAATCCTTACAGTCCAGTTTGAATTTTGAACTCAGCGGGTGTACTGCTATGTCCATGAAATTATTCCAGGGTAGGTCTACCCAATTGCGAAAGTCCCATTTGGAAGAAAATGAGGTGAACTAGTGCGCACCCTGAACGACATTGCAGAGCAGCGTGCAAACTCAATTAAGATTTTGTTCTATTTTATAAAAAATGGCCTGTGTTTGGACCAGAATATTCATTGCATTAGCATACTTCATTTTTGTGAATCTAGCACATTTGAACTGAAAAGAAAATCAAATAGAATGGGCTGGTGCTGAAAAAATCCAGCTATTTACATGCCATTTAGCCTTTGTTTCCATGATTAAACCGGTAAGTCACCGTCAACTCATTGTATTCAGCATAGTTCCCATCATAGAAATAGTCTAATTCTTATACTTAATAAAATGACACATGGCTGCTAAGAACTTATGATCATTCAACTGGAAAACAGTTACCAAAACTATGAGCACAAAAAGATTTCAGAAGGATAAACCATAAGACAATCTAATTGCGATCACCAAATTTCTAAAGAGCCGCTTGAAAGCTAAGCACATGGCACCAGAATTTTAACAAGTTGTCCAGAAATATCAAGCAAAAACCCATGTCCCAACTGCAGACAGATCAAAGACAGTTCTAAGGAGACTTAGGAACTGGCAAGGAGGGTTTTGTTTAGACTGATAAGGATTGGCAAGGAGACAAAGGAGCCTGAGGCAGATAATAATGGGGAGTGGCAATACAGGACACCCCATTTAAAACTGCGAAAATGACCAAAACATGTTAATTATATGTAACAACTCATTTGGCGGCCTCTAAAACGATATTAGCCTACATTCTCCAATAGTTGCTAATAATTCTATGTCTAATCGTAATCATAATCGTCAACTTCAAACTTATAAAGTGCCATGCAAAAGCCAAGCACAGGGCACTAAATATTAATGAGCGCCTCGTCAAGTCAGAGACAGTAGAAATAACATCCAGTGCCGAAGTTAGTCCCATTGTCGTCCTTGGGATGAGCTTTTCAGGACATGAGGTCCGGGAGGGTAGTTCAAAATACGAATGAGGTCCGATTCTGGCTGCCAGAAGTTGAGAGGATGCATAGTAGGTGCTAATGTGGATTTTTAAAGAAGTGCATGGTGGATCGACGTGCGTCTGAGAGACATGGTGTAGTGTGGGATATAGCTCGGTTAAAAAATCTTGAGATAAGAAGTGACCGGGGTCAAGATAGACTGAGACAGGAGGTTGATCGGGTAGAACGAGTTGACTGGATGGTGAAGGGTTCAAGCAACGCATTTGAACTTGCAGTAGGACCATGGTAGGAAGTTGTAAGTTGGTGATAGGATTTGTGGTGAATTCACTGTGTGATTATTAGCCAATGTTGTGATTTTACGATAGGAGTTACATGATAGTGACATGTTGCTACTTGGAATTCTGGTAGTAGCTTGATTTAATAAGTTTTGGATAAGTTACAGTCACTTGAGGTGAGTGGATTCGAGGTCTATCTACATCATCGCCATAGTGCTGCACTCTGCCATTATTGGCTGTAATTTTCAAAATGATTAACTTGCGTGATCATGTGCACGTGCCATTTTCTTTTTGAAATTAGAGTTTATAATTGAAAAACTTCAAATAGATGCTTTTAGGTCAAAAATTTTGAAATGGATTTCAGTTAAGTTAGGCACATTGCGCTCATTCCAATGAACCCAGCTCCCAATTGAATTTGATTTAGACTGGAGAAACTGTGGTGTCCTAGAATGGCAGAAATGAAATGTGGTCCCCCTAAATAACAGTGAAGGTAGTTTAAAAATCGAGTGTAAATTGGATATTTGTGGCAGACACGAATGCGCATCTAACAGGAGCACAATAGATGGAAACATTGTCATGGGCGAGATGTGGGTCAAAGTTAATCAAGATGGCGTGGAAAACTTGCAGTATTGGGAGTGGTCAGTGTTGGGCACGAGACCAAAACCTTGAGACCAAGACCGAGAGGTCCAAGACCAAAACCGGGTGGTCTGAGACCAAGACCAAACTTTTTTTAATAAACAATTCAAATTATTAAGACTCTAAACTGGAATAACACGCTTAAAACATTAATTTTATTGCTGAAGAATACTAATCTTAATAATGGTCCAGAAAACAGTTTTACCGGCCAGTCTGAACTTTTGTGGGTTCAGTCCTTGGCTTTGCCCTGAGAATATCACATTATAAATTACTTACAGTATACGATAGGTAAATACTTAAAGACATCTGAACAAGTAGATTTACGTTCTATTTGAATGGTGTACTTGCACTCGGAATTGCGGCAATATAAAAACTGTCCTCGGGAATTGGTACTATATGCATTATAAGTTTCAAATTGAAATTACAAATGAACATTATTCCCGAAAACTGATACATTAATATTTTACAGCCTTTTATATCACTTGTTTTTTTTACTGTCTCGTACTGTTTTGAACTTAGTGTCTCGGTCTCGGCACCTCACTGTCTCGGTCTCGTCTTGAAGTTTCAAGTCTTGCATACAACACTGGAAAACATGGTACCTGCCGCGCAGCAAAACAAAGATACCGTAAAACGCTCGGAAACTCACGCACCCTATATTGCAAGCTTGCCGATTGCGCAACGGAGGCGAAAGATAAAATTGTATGGAGTTAGTGGGTCGGTATATCAAAGGACACTAGGACTTTCTCGATCTCAACTGGAATGATGGTGAATTATGTTTTGGAAGGGGTGCAGCAGAGGAGGATGGAAATCCAGTGTGAGATTAAACCAACCATATTGAGTGAATGTGCAATGAAGGTGGAAAGGGAGCTGGCAGAGAAAATCTCGTAATATCTCACCAACACGCGTAAGAACACAATCGATTAACGAAGCCGTCTTTGCAATTAAATTAAGCAATAATTACAACTTAAGTTTTACTAACCTGGCCACCTTTAGCTTAATGCACCTAGTTTGTCATTGATGTAAGATGTAAATTAAGTTAGTTACAAATTACACAACGACGGTCGACACATAGTCTTTCCGAATATTAATTAGACCACTTATGGCCACGGGCCCAAGGAATATATATTCCTTGGCTACGGCCCTAGGACTGGAGCGCGCATAGTCGCATTACAAGTTGGAAATCAGCCTTCTGGCGGACCTATAGATATCGTGTTTTATTTCATGAATATTGCATTTAAATGCGTGGCAGTTGACAATATTCATGAAGCGAAATCGACAAATTAGCACGCGGTTAAATATGTGCTTATTTGCTGCACTTGGTCAGATTTTAACTAACTTCACCCTGCCTGACTCTTTGGATTTTGACCCTCTGCCCATCGATTTTTTAAAGTGCCTCTGTTAAGCTAGTTCCCACGATTTCGCTTTTGCAGACGATGTAGAAATGTTGAGATTACAATTACGATATGATTACGACCCGAGAAAAAGGCAGTGGCGGAAAAATCGAAGCAGTCAACCTAGCTAATGGCCCATACTATGGCTGCTAACAATACTGGAAAAAAGTATTGCGATACCAATACTTTCACCAATACTTTTTGGCGAGCCAGTTTCCTGTTTATTCATACATAACATTGGCTAAAGAAAAAGAAGTATAATTACACTATTTTTTACATACGAAAAATCAGTAGCCTGGAGCTACAATTATTATTTTGACATGTCAAAGATCTGTATAATTGCAATAATATTTTTTACATGAAAAAATCAGAATGACTACAATTATTATTTATTATTTAAAAAAGTGTGTTCTGCTCCAGCGTGCTACACGATGGCGTATCGGTAATGCGCTTGCTCGCGTACGTAGCATGCGGTTGCGAGTTCGAATCCGTGTAACGACCCTGGGCAAGTTGTTTGCAAACACATACCTTTGTTAATAAGCAATAAGCTGGGAAGTAAACGGCAAGTCCTACTATATCACTGGCCCCGTGTCCAGGACCTTCGTCCGTTGCCGGCTCAAGGGCCTAGGAAAAGGAGATGAGCACCTCTTCAACGTTCCGTATGGAATATGGACTGACTTTACTACTCAATGATGTGCGTAGAGGGGGAAACACTATACACGATCGTTTCCCTAATTATAGATTCCTTATATTCTGTGACGAACTCCCACCCTGACCTAGATTTCCGGGGTCTAACCTATCTTGGGTCGACTGCAAGCAGAGGTCCATATGCCAGTAGGCCGATGGCATCCGCGCCCCATGGTCAAGAGGTGACTCATGACTAGTGAGTCCAGGTTCTAGCCTAGGGTTTTGCCCCTGCCCTGCATGATTTTCAGGTGGCTCGATAGGGGAAGCACCCCGGCTGGAGCGGGGCCACATTTGATGAGACCTTTTTCTATAAATAAGTACAAAATAACTACAAATGCAACGATTTGATAATATTAACATATCTCTTTGAAATGACTAAACACAATCTCAGCAATGTCTCACAATTCTAACTATGCTTTAATTATAAGAATCAGAGAGCCTATACGCGGCCACTTCAAACGACTTTGAGGCGATCGTCTACCTCAGGCCAAACAAAGTGGACCGTCTGCTAAAATGTCTTACTATACTCTATAACTCTGCAACTCTAGACTGTATCACCGTATCTCACCTCTCTTTCTGGCACCGGACGCTTCTTCTATCTCTCGTCCGCTGCTTCTCTCTCTCTGTCTGTCTGTCTGTCTCTGTCTCTGTCTTTCTCTCATTCACATCCCTCACCTGTCTTTCTCCTTTGTCCAGTCACCTCTCTAAGCCTCTGGTCCAGTGGTCAGCCAGCCAGGCCGTCCCATCTGGTCAGTCAGCCGGCCACTGGCTGTTCTCCTTAGGTAACACAAAGTTAATCATCAGTGACAATGGTCAAAGAAATAGATAAAAAGTTACAAATTTTAAGAATACACATAATTTATAGCCTATAATGAATTCATAATGCGGCAGGCATACTTCTGAAAATTTGAACGCTGGAAGCACAGTGAGTCCAAGGTTTCATCACCGAGTCTGCAACCCGGAGTAGATATCGACCTAACACCGACAGCAGAAAACTTAATTGCAATTACGTGTTCAATCAAAAATAATGCCAACAGACTCCTCATCACTATAGCCTTTCTGTCGTGGCGTTTGTATCTTTGTAAAGAATCAAACTCTCTACAAACTTTGGAGTCATTCTGAGGGCTTAACTTTATTCAGCGTTCCCGAAATATCGGTCGATATACAGGAAGACACGAGAGTACGTCTTATTGTGCACAGTTCATAAAACTAATAGCACAATTATTAAAAGTCATACCTCACATGAAATATAGGGCCCATATTAAGCTATATCATAATTCATATATAACATAATTATGTAAATAAAATAAAGTTCTGCATCTTGTGTTAAATGAATATGATGATAATAATAATAACAACAACAATGATAATAACTGCTATTTAAACCCATAATTTCACTTCCGAAATTCCGGATTTCGTGCTTAAAAAATTCCGGAATTTCGGTATTTATGAAAAATTCCGAAGTTCCAATCTCTACTTATACTCTTACTGGAGTGAATCATTATCAGTTTATATTTGTTATATAATTGTAAATGACAAAAAAATACTTTCTGACCGACAGAGGCACTACGGTGAGAGGCGCTGCGACACGGCCACGACAACGACCATGATTAGAAACGAAAGGTTGGTCCATTCTTACTGGGATTAGTTGCCCTCGTTATGACAGAGAGGTCGTTGGTTCTCAATGTCATTAGTTTATCGTCTGCTGTAATGTGCTTGCAAGTAGAAGTTATTAATTTTATTCTTTAAACAAATTATTCACAAATGCTTTTCGCCACAACACTTTTAATTGTGTACTTTGTGTATGCTGCAGTTGGTATGACAATTTTTCGATGAATTATTATTTAAATCATTATCAATTCTTAGAATGGGAAACGAATTTTAAAGACTGGTCTAGCATTGTATAGGTATACTTGTAAATATGTCTGTCAAGTTGAAACACACATTCCCTTTCACATTCGACGACACATTCGCCAGGAGAGCGATATCCCCAGGCAATAGCCTTTGCTATTCAAAAGTTATGGCATCACTTCCACAGCCAAGTTAACGGTCTTACACGGCATACAGGCCTAAGCCATTCACACCACATACACACCAATAACCTCTCTACTCAAGACACCAAACCGCTTTTTTGTACAATACATAATGTACCCTGTACCATCAACCAAACTTTGCTATTTAATGCACTATAATGCCTATGCATTGGAATAGGGCCTAACTTTGACAGCAAAATTAACAGTCTCTACCGCATAAAGGCCTAAGCCATTCACTCCACATACACAGCAATAACCCATACACTCAATACACCAAACCCCTTTTTTGTACAATTCGTAATGTACCCTCTACCATCGATCAAACTTTGGTATTTAATGCACTATAATGCCTATGCATTGGAATAGGGCCTAACTTTGACAGCTAAATTGATGGTCTCTACAGCATACAGGCCTAAGCCATTCACTCCACAAACGCAGCAATAACCCATACACTCAATACACCAAACCCCTTTTTTGTACAATTCGTAATGTACCCTCTACCATCGATCAAACTTTTGGTATTTAATACACTATAATGCCTATGCATTGTAATAGGGCCTAACTTAGACAGCTAAATTGATGGTCTCTACGGCATACAGGTCTAAGCCATTCACTCCACATACACAGCAATAATCTCTCTACTCAATACACCAAACCCCATTTTTGTACAATACATAATGTGCCCTCTACCATCGATCAAACTTTTGGTATTTAATGCACTTTAATGCCGATGCATTGTAATAGGACCTAACTTAGACAGCTAAATTGATGGTCTCTGACAACATACAGGCCTACGCCATCCACACCACATACACAGCAATAACCTTTCTACTCAATACATCAAACCCCTTTTTTGTACAATTCGTAATGTACCCTCTACCACCGATCAAACTTTGCTATTTAATGAACTATAGGGTGTCCAATAAGTTCGTGAACAATTTTGCTTGCAGAAAGCAGAAAATTTTTGCAACAAACATTAATAATTTTTTTGTCATTTGAAAGAGCTTTATGTCCTGAAACCAAAAAGTGTAAAAAGTGCTAGTTTTTTTTTGCAACGAGGAAATGACGTCATCAATATATGCTGAAAGGCTATTTTTAGCGAATTTTATGCAGTTCGCGATCGTTTTTCGTAAACAAACTCAGAAATGTCGAAAATAGCAGACGTTCAGTTACGCTCGAAAGCTGCTATTCTTGCTAAAGAAGGATATTCATATTCCGTTATAGGCGATAAATTAGGACGATCGAATGGTTGGGTAGCAAAATGGGTTGAAAAAAGCAAGCAAGGCGAGTTAGGCGATCATGCACGATGCGGTCGACCAAAGATTTTGACACAGGCTGCTATTAAAATAATCAAAAAGGCGAAATACAGACGAGAATTTGGATTGAGACAGATAGAAAAATCTCTCAAGGCAGGTGGACTGAAGGGCAACAAAGAAACAATCAGAAATTACATGAAATTGGAGTTGAAGTGGAGATGTTGGAAACGCAGAAAGGCGCCATTGCTAACAGACGCTCAGAGGAAAAAACGGTTGATATTCACGCGGCAGCATAGACATTGGAAATTCGAAGACTGGTCTGATGTTCTATTTAGTGACGAATTGCCGTATCAAGTGTCCTATGTTCCAAACTCACGCAATGACACCGTTTGGGGTTCGCAAGAAGAAAATGTTCCTGTCGTCTCGCAGGTCAAGTTTAGTCCGACTGTTCTTGTGTGGGGAGGTATGACAGCCTCAGGATTAACGCGACTACATTTTGTACCTCAGCATACATCAATTAACTCAGAGTATTATATCAATAACATTTTAAAGAAGGAATTAAAACCAGTTTACGCGAGACTGGACACTTCTGGAACGATCTCGAAACGTTGTCTCCTCACTGACAACGCCGTTAGCGTTTTCCAGCAGGATGGTGCTTGAGCACATACATCTGCTGTTTCGCGAGCATGGCTGAATGAAAATATTCCTAACTACATTGAAAACTGGCCTCCCAACTCTCCTGATCTCTCACTGATTGAAAATCTCTGGAGTATACTCTCAAGCAATGTCTACAAAGATCCTGAACCAAAGACTCCTGCTCAGCTAAAACGTCGTTTGCGAAAAGCATGGAATTCGATATCGGTTGAAACTTTGCACAACCTCATCGAATCTTTGCCCAGACGAATGAAAGCTGTTATATCCAGCAAAGGCAACACTATTGCCTATTAAATGGTACAATAATTATTGCCCTTTGTTGTGTATTTTTTTTTAACAAACTAGCAAAATCGTTTACGAACTTATTGGACACCGTGTATAATGTGGATGCATTGGAATAGGGCCTAACTTTTACAGCTAAATTGATGGTCTCTACGGCATACAGGTCTAAGCCATTCACTCCACATACACAGCAATAATCCCTCTACTCAATACACCAAACCCCTTTTTTGTACAATACATAATGTGCCCTCTACCATGGATCAAACTTTGCTATTTAATGCACTATAATGCCTATGCATTGGAATAGGGCCTAACTTTGACAGCTAAATCAATGGTCTCTGACAGCCTACAGGCCTAAGCCATTCACACCACATACACACCAATAACCCCTCTACTCAATACACCAAACTCCTTTTTTGTACAATACATAATGTACCCTGTACCAAACTGTACCTATCTACCAAACTTTGCTATTTAATGCACTATAATGCCTATGCATTGGAATGGGGCCAAACTTTGAGAGCTAAATTGATGGTCTCTGACGGCCTATAGGTCTAAGCCATTCACACCACATACACACCAATAACCCCTCTACTCAATACAACAAACCGCTTTTTTGTACAATACAAAATGTACCCTGTACCATCAACCAAACTTTGCTATTTAATGCACTATAATCCCTATGCATTGGAATAGGGCCTATCTTTGACAGAAGTTATGGAATCTTCTGACGAGGCTCAAGTGGGCTCGGAAGACGACGCTATAGAGCTCGGTCCTGTATACGAAGACGCCCGACGATGAAGAGCATGTCTTAGTCCCCAAGAAGTTCAGGGAAGAACACGAGGGGCTTGCCCATACAGGTTTGACAAGTGGTCACTTTTGTGTACATAGTATGAGCTGGCAGGTGAGGACACTAGGCCCTATTCCAATGCATAGCAAGTGCAGTGTCTCTGATAGCAAAATTCGGTTGATGGTACAGGATACAATATGTATTGTACAAAAAAGCGGTTTGGTGTATTCAGTAGAGGGGTTATTGGTGTGTTTGTGGTGTGAATGGCTTATTCCTGTATGCCGTCAGTGGCCATTAATTTAGCTGTCAAATTTAGGCCCTATTCCAATGCATAGGCATCATAGGGCATTAAATATCAAAGTTTCATGAATGGTAGAGGGTACATTATGTATTGTAAAAAAAAGGGGTTTGGTGTATTGAGTAGAGAGCTTATTGCTGTGTATGTGGTGTGAATGGCTTAGGCCTGTATGTTGTCAGAGACCATCAATTTACCTGTCAAAGTTAGGCCCTAATCCAATGCATAGGCATTATAGTGCATTAAATAGCAAAGTTTGGTTAATGGTACATGATACATTATGTATTGCACAAAAAAACGGTTAGGTGTATTGAGTAGAGAGGTTATTGGTGTGTATGTGGTGTGAATGGCTTAGGCCTGTAGGCGGTCAGAGACCATGGATTTAGCTGTCAAAGTTAGGCCCTATTCCAATGCATAGGCTTTATAGTGCATTAAATAGCAAAGTTTGATCCATGGTGGAGGCACATTATGTATTGTACAAAAAAGGGGTTTGGTTTCTTGAGTAGAGGGGTTATTGGTGTGTATGTGGTGTGAATGGCTTAGGCCTGTATGCCCTATAAGACTGTTAATTTAGCTGTGGAAGTGATGCCATAACTTTTGAATAGCAAAGGCTATTGCCTGGGGATATCACTCCCCGGGCGAATGTGTCATCAAATGGGAAAGGGAATATGTGTTTCAACTTGACAGACATCTTGTAAATGGGGTGTGTAGCACTAAACTTTCAACTTGACAGACATCTTGTAAATGGGGTGTGTAGCACTAAACACCGAAAAGGCGGAAAAGATACCGAAAAGACATCGAAAAGGCCAAAAGATACCGAAAAGTCACCAAAAAGGACCAAAAGATACCGAAAAACACAAAGAAATTTCTCCTGCAACCCTGTATCAATAAACTACACCAACTCTAGCCCTAACCCTAACCAACCTTCACGATGCTCACCCTGACCATAACCGACCCTCACTTACGTCCTTTTCTGGGCTTTTCTGTATCTTTTCGGTCATATCGTCCTGTTCGGTGTTTAGTGCTACCTGGGACTAATATGGAAGGGATATGAATCAGCAACGTGGCAGCCAATCAATGATCGTCTTTTCTGATGCACTGCATTCAATGTTTGTGATCGGCTATGTAATGAGTAAACTGACATCTGGGTATTCGGAAGAGTAAATTAGAACATATAAAATCATCGAAAAGATCATCTAAAATGATGCTACTTCAGTCAAAAATCTTGTTTTGAACACGTGTTATTTTAACTTATTTATATTGCAAGGGAGTAAAATGGGGCAACATGCATCTCATAAAGCCTCTGTTGCTCAATTGCCCGTTACATCACCTACCCGTGGTACCCCTGTTGGAAGCAAAGTGTGTGGTGGACGACCGAACCCTCGCCGGTATATGCGTGTCCCAGAGGAGAAGATGTTGAAGGACGGATGGTGGAAGTCATCAACGCAAGGAGATGGTGTCTCAATAAAAAACACCCAGGGGAAGACAATGGCAGACAACCCTTGTTAATCTGCCAAGAAAACCGTAATGATCAATATAGAACAATCGATAGTTGCAGATGGCGAGACCCCCAGGCCGGAGTGCAACTCAACGGTTACTGGGGAAGAGCGAGACGGTGAGTTGAGAGCCATCGGATCTAATGAAGCAACAGTACCAAAACCGAAAGGATGTCCTGTGGTGGATCGCATCAGAAGGCAAAGACTTAACCTGAGCTGTAAACAGAGAATGAGGGTAGCCACTTGGAATGTGAGAAGTATGCAGAGTGATAAGATGAATATCATACAGGAAGAAATAAAGCGACTAGACATAGCAATAATAGCAATAATAATATGTGAGACAAGATGGAAGGGTCAAGGACACTTTAATTGGAACGGATACAGGATAATAATGTCAGGCCAACAACAGAGAGGAAGAAATGGGATTGCAATCATGTGTGATAAGAAAAGTACAAATGCAATAATGGGATACGACACTGTGAGCGTTAGAATATTGAGTAAGATTCCGGGGAGGAAAGGTAAACACCACGATTGTACAGGTGTATGCTCCAACATCAACAGCACCAAAAGAGGAACATGAAAGTTTCTACACTGAGTTACAGAGTGTAATGGACAGAACTGCAAAAGGAGATGTATTAATGATCATAGGAGACTTTAATGCGAAAGTGGGAAAGCGCATGGGAGGAGAAGGGGACACGATGGGCAACTATGGCCTAGGGGAGCAAAATGATGCAGGTGAAAGACTGATAGAGTTCTGTGAAGGCAACAACATGAGAATTATGAACACATGATTCAAACAACCAAAAAGAAGACTATACACATGGACGTCACCAGATGGGAAATACAGGAACCAGATTGACTACATATTGATAAATAAAAGATGGAAAAGCACAATCATAAATGTAAGAACGAAACCAGGAGCGGATTGTGGAACTGACCACGAGCTATTAATGGCAACATTACAAACAAAACTGAAGAAACTAAAAAAAGGAGAAAGAATATAGGATAGAAATAAAGAATAGGTTCAAAGTACTGGAGAGGGACGTGATGGAGGTGGATGAGGACACAAACAACCTGTGGGAGAAGATGAAGGGAACGATATTAGAAGTTGCAGAGAAACACATCCCGAAGAAGAAGAAATTCACAACAACACCATGGTTATCGTTGGAAGCTATTAGTATAGCAGGAGACAGGAAAGCTGCAAAAAGCACAGGAAACAAAGATAAAGTAAGAAAAATGAACAGTGCCTTCCAAAAGCAAGCACGGAAAGATAAAGAAAAACATTTAAATGAAATGTGCAGGGAAATGGAGGAAGAAGGAAAGAAAGGGAGAACAAAAGAAATGTTCTCAAAAGTGAAGGCAATAACGATAAAATTTACACCTAGAATGGGCTCACTGAAGTCAGAAGATGGAAACGTAATTAGTGATGAAGAGGGAATGAAGAAAAGATGGAAGGACTACACGGAGGAGCTGTACAGTGAAGACAAGAGAGTAAAAATAGAACAAACAATATAACAGAACACGAAAAGGAACCGGTGGTTATGGAAGCAGAGGTGGAATGGGCAATCAAACAACTGAAGGACAACAAAGCGCCAGGTCAGGATGGAATACCCATAGAATTGATAAAAGCAGGAGATGACGCAATGATAAAGACAATAACAAAAATATGCAATAATATATGGAAAACCGGAGAGTGGCCAGAGGGATGGAAGAGATCAATATTTATCCCTTTATCTAATTCTCGATCATAGCGAGTTTAAATCTAATTTCTAACAAGTTTAACAATGGATGTAAGATAATAGATTAATAATAATGTTGCAAATAATAATTATACTAATAATAATAATAATGATAATCAATATTCACCATCCTCATTCTGACCTTCATACTTTGGCCTCATTCAGCTTCCTCTCATGGTCCACTTCATTTGTCCAATAGACTATACCACTTGGTTCCTCAAACTGCTATGTTTGAGTCTTGATCCTTTGCCTTAATTGGTTCCTCTCTCTGGAACACACTTTCTCCTTCTGCTCACTCTAGAATTAAATCTGGCAATCTCTCATCCTCTTTTCTCAAAACCTGCTTCTACTCGTAGCGTCTTGCACACTAGTAGTGCTTCTGATTGGTTCACCCTACTAGACGCACTTAAGTGCAATACAATACAAAATCGCATTTTTAGAAAGCATAGTGTTTCTGCAGTGGTTGATTCTACCAATGCATGCTGAGCAAAATGTTTTATTCTGAGGTAAGGATTCAGCCTTTGTATGCATATGATGAAGGAGTGGACAACTGGCATCTGAAATTGGTGAGCGAGCAACAGTGCAGAGCTCAAGCAACTGGTTGTGTGAATCACTGATGAGACTGTAAATATGAGGAGCTAAGGTAAGCTCATTGTCCAGAGGGCTCCAAGGTTCAGGACAGCAAAGGAAAAGATATAGAGGGGAGTTTATCAGTAGTGGCGGCTAGGTCCAGCTTCCTGATCTGCTGCCACATACCCAACCAGATAAATTGGTTTGTTGACCAACTGAGTTGCATGCTGTCCAATCCTCCAGGACACCCAGAGCCTGACTCATTTCCCAACAGCAGCAGAGGCATTAGAAGCCATGCAGTGTAATTTGGCTGAACATCATCATTCAGTGTACACTGTACAGGTGACACAGCAGAGCAGTGGCATTAAGGACATGAGCAATAAGTGTAAATGATGTACAGAAGGGGACCCAGCACCGAGCCCTAAGGAGTGAGGAAGGCTATAGATACATTTGCCCCCCCTCCCCGGACATTTCCCCAGACATTTGCCCCCCAGGCAATTGCTGAGGCAATTGCCCCCCCCCCCCGTGTAGATCATAAGCTTCTCCGCCTTCTTCGTATACATGAACCCGCCGTAGCAGAGCGTCAACCCTCCATTGCTGTTCTCAATTAACTCATGTTCAAATCTCTGCTGAAAATGATACAGATTGCATGAAGATGAAATGGTTCGTAACATGAGGTGTGCATGTTAGAAGTCTTTGTTTTATAGGCACACATTTCTGAGATTTTCATCCGTAGGGGTCTTCACCCTCTCTCAGAGAGATGATTATCGCGTGTCACTGACTGCTAACCAACTGTAAGCATACTTACTAGCTGACCTTCGCCACTTATATTCTGAGATTATCGTCTTATTCACCCACTCTCACTCTTATTAACAGGAGATGGTTATCGTGTCTCACTGACGGTTTGCTAGCCAACTGTAGCTGCTTACTAGCTGACCTTCACCGCTTATTAAGGCGTGTCACGGACTGTATGCAGTATTTATGCATCCAGCAAGATAAATAAAGATTTAGAACTGGACTCATTTTGTATCCTGTATGACACGATAATTAGTTGCTTGTTTTCATATATTTTACCCAGTGGCAGTTAAATATATAACGTGTCATCATTCGTTCATACTTCACACTAGGGGGGCAATTGCCTGGGGGGGCAAATGTCCTGCTAAAAATCGGGGGGCAATTGTCCGGGGGCAATTGTCCGGGGACAAATATCTGGGGTGCAAATGTCCAGGGGTGGGGAGCAAATGTCCGTTCCCCATAAATGACAGGGACGTACATGGACCTGGAGGACCCATGGACCACACAGATGAAGTGATCCCTAACTAATGCCAGCCAGCTGAGAAAGTTACCAGACAGGCTAAATGATATATTTGACAGTGTCAAATGACATCAAACAAGGCCAGTAGAATGGTCTGCGAATTATTTATAGCCCCATAAATGTAAGAAAGGAGGCGGCGTAATAGCAGAGTAATAGTGTCTCAGTGGAGTGACCTTTACAAAAGCCAGAATCGATTTCTGGAAACAACTTATTTGACTCTAAATAAACAGTGAGCTGGTAGGCAACAATCTTTTAGACGATTTTCAACATAAATGAAACATTTGAAAATTGACGGAATCAGATGAGTCAAGTCCACCGCTTATGTTTTTCCATTTATTTGTTGTTCAACTGATTGACTGCTGCTAATTGCTAATTTTAAGTATTCCCATCTTGAGTACCACAGCACTCCCAGATGCTGTGAGCCTGCTCTAATGCAGACCTGCCAAGAGGGAGGAACATGGGCTAAACGCTAATGCCTGGTGATTATAGGGGCCCACAGCCAGGTCTGAATAAACTTGTAACAATATTATAATCAGTTAAACAAAGTTTGTGATTTATGCCTTGCTGACTATAAAATGGATCCTTAATTGCATGTTTGGTTAAACTTCAACCATCTGAATATTAGCATACTTATCATTTTTGCAATAGAGCATGCTCATTTGCATATAAGAGGCTAGTGACTGCTCTGTCTAGGACCCTATTTCTGTGTACCTGGCGAGGACCTGTCTACGAAGCAGCTGTGTCATCCATATGAGTTGTTCACCACCTCATTACTCACCACTGCGACTTGGATAAAACAACATAGAACTTTTCTATATTCTATTCTTTCTGTAAACTTGTAAACTTTTAAAAGCTCAATCTGCCACCTGCAGAGTTCAGTGATATCTTTGGAAAGCAATCAGAATTTGGAAGAGGTTAAGAGAACCTCAAATGTCAAATCACAAACCATGTTGAGTACTCCTCCCAATATAAAACTCATGCTATTTGCACCAATCCAAAGACTCAGCCTGGGCAGGGATGGGGGAGAAGGCAGCTGCTCTACCTTGCACCCGGTGATGATGCTAATGGGTGGTTGCCAAGCGTCTATTATGGGGCCCAATATTTAGGGACCTGGAATTTCTCTTTTTTGGTCATTAATAGATATCGAAGTAATTGTAACCTTATATTTCTTATATTTCTGATAGCCGTGAACTTAGTAGTTTCATATTTTCCGTTTTCTTTAAAATAAATTTATTTATTTGGACTCTAGAATGCTGCAATTTTAAAATTAAAATTGCCTGCTTTCATTGGTTGAAAGCTTCAATTTTAAAATTAAAATTGCCTGCTTTCATTGATTGAAGCTGCAATTTTAAAACTAAAACTGCCTGCTTTCATTGATTGAAGCTGCAATTTTAAAATTAAAACTGCCTGACCTCATTGATTGAAGCTTCAATTTTAAAATTAAAACTGCTTGCTTTCATTGGTTGCTGCATTCATATTATGAAATAATTTAGAGCTATTTGGTGACTTCTGATGAGAAAGCTGCTATGAAACTGGACATTTATTGTTGATTTCAGGTGATAAATATATTGAATGCCCTTCACCTAATGGAAGGTTTTTCCTTCCAGAAGATCAGCTGGTATATCTGTTTTTCTTATTATATATGATAATATTTAATACAGGATCTAGATGTCATCATTCATTCATTCATTTATTCATTCATGCATTTATTCATTCATGCATTCATCCATCCATCCATCCATCCATCCATGGGAAATACTTGAAATTAGCAATCATCCATCCATCCATCCATCCATTCATTCATAGTGCATGCCTCCTTATTGCTGCTATTAAAATGAAGCATAGACAGACAGCTGATCTAGTAGCTACATATTATATGCAGAATCACACAGCAGTTCAGTGTCTTACAACCATCCTATTCTAGCACTGTATTAGCCCTTTGACCATCTAAATTTGAATATACAAAGTAGCTATTATGTTTCACACTTTAGGATTTTGAACTTCTAGTTGTGTCAAAATAGTGACAATCATGGTCTGGCTGCAACCACTGAAAGCAAAACTCTGTATTATCCAACTTGCACATTTTAATAGTTAAACTTTTTGCCCTTTATCATTAGGAAATGAAAGTTTTGCGAATCTACTGCTAATAGCGCACAATCAGATTCTAGTAGCATTGAGACAGTGGTGAATACGAAAATGGTGATGCTGTCAATGAAAGTTTTAGCGAATCAGCCACGAAAGACTTGAATCAATCTGATGTGCACAAGTGGCTTACTTATTGCACTTACAGAACTGAATCGTGTTTTGATATGATCCAAAAATCCAGGAAAAAAATTTGATACTGAGTATCCTATACTAAGTTAAAAGTTAACTTTATAGTCTCAGAAACGACATGGAATCGTAGAACTAAATCAATTGAATTTAGAATTTTGTTAAACCATATCATTAGAAAGTGAGTGAGTGTTCAACATGAACATTTTCATTCATAACAATGTGAACAATTTAAAATCTATACATATATTCAAACTATTTAAAATTTATTGATATTAAGAAAATAATTTTCAATGTTAAAATTAATATTTTGAAAGAGGAATGAGTATGCAAACTTAAAAAAATTAAAAATTGATGATGAATATAGTAGATACAGCCATAGAATAGACAACAAAGTATTTTTTCGTCGATATTAAAACTAAGGCTGCGTGCTTACTATGTGTGTAGCCGGTAGCCGATTTAAAAGAATACAACCTTGAACGACATTTTCGTGGCAATTTTTGAATGAATTTAAATAAAACCGAATTAAGGCGCGCAAGGCTGATGACTTGGTGAGAAATTTAAAACAGGAACAAACAACTATTGGCAAGCCGTTCAAGAAGCTGCAACAGAGGTCGGTTTAGTTATTATACACAAAATCGTGAAAAACAATAAAACTGTTAGGGGAGAGAGAACTCATAAAGGAATGCATACTTGACATTGTCAGAATTGTCTACCCAAAAAGTAAGAAAAGTTTGAAAATATTTCATTGTCTCGGAGAACAGTGGTTCGGTGCATTGATGTTATATCGGAGGACCTTCGAACCAGTTGTTAAATGAGATTAAAACATTGAAATGGTTTCTTTAGCTCTGGGTGACAGCATATTTGATTCCCAGAACATTATCATGTGGCCCTCCGATTAAAATAATTTTCTTCGTGAGGCCCTCTGCACAGAAAAGGTTGCCTGCCTCTGGCTTATTCCATACACTTAATCTTATTTGTGTAGGCCTAGTCTAATTCAATGCCTCCCATATCAGGGCCCGTAATTATGTCGGTAGGCACATCTTCTACTACTGACATAAAATGGCCTATGCCGGTGTAGCTAGTTATGTTGGTAATTATAAGAGCAGCGCAGCCTTTTACGCTAGGTGTAAATCTACTCCGATTCTGAGGCAGGAGTAAGTCCTCTACGCCTAGCGTAACGGCGATGTAAACAAAGATGACAGCGCTTGTGATTCGTTGCATTCGACGACGTTTTAGACGTCAAAAAGTGTTTAGGAGGTTTTATAATTAATCCGTCACCTTCACCGACGGCAAAATTTATACTGCGCCTCATTTTCGCTGTCAAAATGTTAAAATTTCACTTGGCACCCGAAGGGTTATAATAAGGGTTATGAGAGTGTATGATACTTAAGCTCATTAATGCGTTTTAGAATTTTCTATAGGCAACACAACTAGAAATGTCATAATAATTTATAGGATTTAGTCTCAGGCTGGGAAAACTACTTGAATGAATTGAATATAGGTCATAAGTTTAAACTAGGCAAGCAGTGTCAATAGAAACCATAGAGGGCTTATTTAAAGGCTCAGTGTAAAACAACAATTAAGGGTTAAAAGTGGTTCAAAAGACTTTTAGTCTGTGCTAGAACCACTGCAGTATTTGACCTGGAACATGATTAGAATAATAGCCCAATTTTCCTAGCTTACTCTTAAAAGCAGTGACAGCACTATCATCCAAACTATTCCACCATTCTGCAACTCTTGAACTGAGAATGTACATGTATGCCTAGGCTCCTTTCGATTTCTTAAATAATTCATGCCAATGTCCCCGAGACGCCTTCCTAATTCCAAAAACCTATAGGACTGCATGAGTGCACAGCCCCCTTCCCAGTAACAATCTTGTTGGCTTCAGTTATAGCTACGTTGCTCATCGTAACCTCCAATGTTGTTGGAGTGTGGAGTGAAATATAGAGTGTTCAAAGTGTGGCTTATTTAGTGATATATACAACCTCAGTCTTTGGTGACTTATTGCCCTTCTAATCATGTCTGGCTTTGTTAGCCTTCTTTGCTGCCTCAGTCATGCATGTTTTGAACTCTTGTGCATAATCACTCCCAAGTCCCTTTCTTCCTTGTTCACTTTCAAAGCCTTACCCTATTTAAAGAAAACTCACTGTTTCTCTTCCCATATGAATTACTGAGATTTTTTCCCAGTTAAACAGCACCTGACAGTCATATGACCTTCTGAGCATTCTTCTAAGATTATCCTGCAGTATCGTCACTTCTGTTTCATCACCCGCTGCTCTAAATAGTTTTGCATGTGGAAACTTACAAATTGTCGATAAAATTCTATCATCTATGTCATTACTAAAAAGTATAATTAGCAATGGCCCAAGACTATTCCTTGAGGCAACCCACTTAACACTGTCATCCAGCCAGACAACTTGTTACCTATGCCGGTTCGACTGATCTATAGTTAGGCTATGTGCCATGTGGTTCGCTTAAGTTTCCCTTTTTAGGCACTGGTACTATGAAGGCACACTCAAACATGTAAGGATTTATTGAAGTTCTATGCTAAGACCTCTCTAATTTCTTCCCTCCCTCCAAGTAAGAATTAAGGATGTAGCTAATTTACTCATGGACTTTTGTCAGTTTCAACCATTTCAGCTGTTCTACCACATTTTCCTTAGAATAGGGCATATATTAACTGTGTGAGCCCTTTACCTCCAATGTCAGAAATGCTTGAATGGGCTCAGAGATAGTTCTTTACTTTTCCTACAAAAACAATGATCTTAAGTATTTATTTAATACTTCAGTAGCATCCACTTCAAATAACTTCCCTCTTCTTTCGTTCTTTTTTCCAACGGCCCTACCCTTTCTTTCCTTTTCTGCCTGTTTCTAACATAGTTCTATAAACTCATGCTTATATATATATATAAGTTTATGTATATATATATATATATATATATTCTCGAGTCTTTCTACACTATCACAATCCCGTTCTTTGATTCCTTCTTCAACTTCTGAAAATTCATCCAAAGTTTAATTCCTTGCCCTCCTCTTTCTTTAACCCTTTGACTTGCCCTATTTTTTTCTGAAAAGCTGCCTAATTATACAGGATTTTCAATTGTTAATGGCACATTCTTGCAATGATTTTTTTGGATTTGTTTTACATCAATGTATATGGTATATACAATAAAATCTACATTGTACCGAGTTCAAAATGTATTGTACTTACTACTGAGGTTGCAAACTGCTGTGAAAACCTGCCCAGCAGCTTCGGTGATGTGTAGTGATTGACAAGTTGATCAATCAACTTGCAGCGAAACTGGAGTTGATCATCTGGGTTGTGGACCATTGGTGGGTGTGTATGCCCGGTAACAGTGCACATACAGAATGTAGGCATTTGTGACAGCTAAGTCCACAAAATGCCAAAACAGACGCAGCCACCATCGCTTCAATTTTCAGTCAATTCCGTAATATCCCTTCAACTGATCGCTCAAGTCAACTCCCCCCATGTAGCGGTTGTACTGGCTGACAATCTCAGGACATGTAACTCGTGCCACAGTGCCATCAACATTCTTTCTATTTACTAAGTAAGTAAGGAACTGAATTAATCAACTACAGGCAACAGCGCTTTAACAGCGCTCTTGCCATACAGCCGCAAAATGCGTTCAAAGCGCGGTCGCCAGTCAAAGGGTTAAACCTTTCGTGTTACCAAATGTCTCCTCTTATTTGTGCTCTGTGTTTTTATATGATCTCCTTAATACTGTCTTTCTTAACTTCCTTAAACTCAAATCATACACTCTCATTACCCTTATTACACTTTCCAAGTCCTCATCCTTCAGCCTTCTTGTGTGCATTTGTGAGTGAACTTTTCCTTTGGAGTTTGTATTGCCGAAGATTAACATTTAAAGTGCCTACCAGTGTCGGAAAAATTCGCCTACCCATCGCGAAACTTGCATATTCCGAGAAATAGTTATTTATCTTTTATAAGTCATTTTTCTTCTATGCCAAATATTTATTTATCAGTTAAAATTTTACTATTCTCTCAAGCCAACTGCTTTTTGTCATAATCGCTCTGAATTTGTACGAATCACGGCACCGAAACTCCATTATTATTATTGTTTTCATTTGTTACCAAGTTGACTGTGTAGACCACTCTTAGACGTAGACTATAAATAATTCTGCGCATGCGCTTAACCTATAACAACTTAAATAATGGCGTCTGCAGGAATATTCCCGGCGCCATTCTGCCTGCTGACGAAGTTATTCCACGGTGTAGCCTACTCCAACCTTTGCAAGGCGTATCTTTATTCTCGGAGTACGTATTCGCGAATAGGAGATACGCAGTGGTAGGCTATTCCATTTTTCATAACTACCAGCCCATATCAGGTTCTCAGTGGGTTGATCCTCATTATTGGCTGTTGCTTTCTATTTGCAAAGCTTGTTGCCAACGAATTAAATATTAAAAAAATGTTTTTATTTCAGAACATCAGGTGCATTGTTACACCGAAGTTGAAACGTTTTACTGTTGACAAAATAGAACTTCTTTTCAACAACAGATCTTGGGAATTTTCAATTGCTTACACAGAATTTGTAAGATTTACCCCAATTTATCTGTAACTTAAGAATTCTTTTGATGTTAACTCGCATAAATTCTACTTCCAGTACATTCATAATGTAAACGTACATTGGCTACATATGTACAATTGAATATCTAAAATGAGTTGGATGAAGATTAAGATATGGATTGAATGTTTGTGCTTAAGCATTTGACCCTTAAATGAGGAGTAAAATTTCATTGTCTAGGACCTGATAACAAGTGATTTTACAGTGAGATTACCTGTAAAATTTGGAACTTGTGATATCTTATTCCATTTTTAACTTACAGACATACTGTTACAATTTTTCTATACCATTTTCTCCTCTTTGTCTCCAACCATTCAGAGTTATAAAATTTTTGGGGATATCCAAGAACGACATGCTAGATACCAAGAGCCCAAAATTGTACCCCTCCCTAACTCTGTTTCTTTTATGTTCAGGCCCCTATATGAAAACATTTAATTGACAACATATTAAGTACAAGCATAAAAATGTGCCGATATTACAGACAAAAAGATAAATGAAATATTAAAAGCACTTTCATGAATAGAGCTATTATTGTTCTGGTACAGTGAAACAACATTAACACGCGACCGCTGTTGGAACCTCGCCTTATGCATGCTCAGCCTATCGATTCTACTGGTAGGTATTGCATTACTGTTGCTTGGTGTATCAAAGGCCTTCCTTGGACCTCAATTCATGAATAATGGTTACCGTGTAGGAGAGAGACAGAGACAGAGACAGAGAGAGAGACAGACAGAGAGAGACAGAGAGAGAGACAGAGAGAGAGAGAGAGAAAGAGAGAGAGAGAGAGAGAAGGATGTGGAAGCGTTGACTTAAGCTTTCATCAAATGCTTCCATGGGTTCTGATAGTGAGAAGAGCGCCGTTGTTTTTTGCCAAGTTGCCAATAATGATATTCATGGTTGACAAGAGAGGTAATGGAGCAGACATGTTTATTTTTGAGGCAGTGCTGCCAGCAACAACTGTGTGCAGCCAACTTTGCCATGGGTGAGAGAGGGATAGGGAGAGAGAAGAAAGGCCTTGTTAGATGAGCTGCCACCAAATACTTTTTCGGGCTTGGGTGATGAAAGTAGGGTAGTGACGATATGTTAACTTAGTTGTCAGGTGTGTAGTTATTCGTGGAGAAACCAACATGCACTGATGGAGGGTTTGTTGAAGGCTGTTTTCTTCCTTTCCAGGATTCCGTGGTGGCATGCCAATCCCCTTCATGGAGCAATGTAACCATCATAGTTGGATGATCTCAATGTACTCGGCACTTTGTTCCTTGAGTCAGTGTCTGCGCTCCATTGCGTGTGTCAAGTTGTGCCTAAAATTTTGAATTATTTTGTTCAAACCTTTAAGTCAAAATATTAAGTGACAGCATATTTAGTTTAGCATAACAAATATGTAAGCATCAATGCCAAACAGAACATAAGAGAAATTTTGAATATATTTCCATAAATGAAATTGTTATTTTATTAGTAAATGAACTGTTTAAGGACCCCACCAGGGGTGTTTTCGTTTCTTTAAAAACTAAGATTATGGGCTATGCTACGCAAGTAGTCCATTATTGTGCACTCATTGTACTTTTGCACAACAGACAGCAGACGTGCATTGGAATCCGCTTATTTCTTTCTTTTCGGATGTGGTGCATGATCAGTTGTGGTGCATGACCAGCCAAGGCTTGGGTTGCATGAACCTGCTGAAGTGCTTGTTCACTTTGAATGAACCCAATAAACTTCCAAATGTTTGGATGATTACTTCCAGTGTTGGCTTGGAAACTGCTATACCATCCTTCGACCGAGTTATTTTTCTTTGGGAGTCTTTGTTGAGACTCAAAGAGTACAGTCATCACAGTGTGGATTAATTAATTTATATTAATATTTGTTTATGGACTTCTAATCAACAGCAATATTTACCAAAGACTAGATGAAAGAATGTTGTTACATAAAGATTTGTTGAGAATCAAATAGTACAGTCATTAAAGGGTGGATTATCAAAGAGTTTAATTAATTAAGAGTTGTAAATATCTGCTGCTTTTTCAGAGGGAGCCTAGGGTGCAATTGACCAGGGGGGGCAATTGACCTAGGGGCAATTGACCGTGGGGGGAGAAATTGTCATAGAATCTCTCATGGGTGGTCTACTCATCACCACCCATTAGAAGCATTGCCATGTGCTCAACTACAAGGTAACAAGAAAGATAATTATACAACAGAACGACATGTTAGATACCAAGAGACAACATACAAACCAATGGTTATCTTTTGTTTACCTTCCGTGGTTTTAAAAAGTGAATTTGATGATTGCTCATTAAAGCTGTTTGGATCGATAGTGGATGATCTCCTTGAAGACGACTGAAGCTTCCTTGATCAATTGCTCTTTCATCTTTCATTCAACACACTGGATCTGGGAGTTTTGAGTTGAATTAAAATGTCAGCAGTTGTATTGATGTGCTATTCTGCTTACTTACTTCTCACGACAGCCACTTATGTACTCAGCATGTGATGTGGACCACTGTCTAACTTTGTACGTAGTAAATGTTAAATCACTGAACATTGCACAAAACAACTTTGCTTGTTTCACATTTATACTGTCTTCTTGCGGCAGCCCTAGGGGATTGATCTTTATCAATGTGTGATGCAAGCTTTCCAGTAACTTGCAAACTTTACCAAGGTGTGACTTGTTTCACTACCACGTCTACCAGCTAGCATGGATGATGAACAATATGCCTTCTTTGTGGGTTCCCAAGCACTTCTGACACCTATGTTCATTTCTTTTGCAAGTTCCTGTATGAAGTCCAGAAACTTTGTTTTAGACCTTGTTCTAGAAGTTTCCAACTCTGTTTAAGCTTTCAGATGAATTTTCCAGATGACATAATCAGCAACAATGGCAACATCTTCCCTGCTAGAAAATTTCTTTCTGCCATTTATTACCAGACCAGCTAACCCGTTAATAAGAAGTATTTTAAATGCCAAAGTCGTTTCAACCCAGGTTACAGATAGTAAGAGAAGTATGGTTCGCATATCTATCTTCTGTTATTTTGACATACTCACTACTAGGCTATGCATAATTATGCATACCTATTACCTAGCTGCTGTTCAGTTGACATACTCAGCTATGCATACAGATAAAATACTGTTATCAAAAGCATAGGAAAGTATTCTAAAAATAGTGCATTATGAGTTGGTCTGCCACAGATACTTGTGAGTGGAACAGCTATGGTTGAAACAGGATATCTAATACATAGTTAGCCAATATTCGTTTATATTTAGGGTCTGTTCCATCAATTGTCCTTTTTATCCTTCAACATCTTGTCTTGTCTTGTCTTCAGCCATCCTCGTAGCAAGGGTTGGCCGCATCATGAACTCTCTTTCACCATTCGCGTCTGTCTTCATCGACGAGAGTCCTCCAGCCGCCAGGGCAGCACTCGGAAATATGAGACCGAAGCAACCGGTCTCAACTGGTTCCGATGCCCGATGAACCGAGGGCAGGGGAAAAAGAGATGTCTAGGATATTAATGGGTCGACGGAGGAGCAGGAATTTAATCCCCGGAGGCCTACGATCTTCTTTGACGTTAGTAACTCTTTAATCTCAACGGACCTCTAAAACGCCATTAACGGTATACTAGAAGTGACTTGACTTTAGTAATAGAGGGGGCATCCCACCAATCCGTGTCGATGGGTGGGCAAATGAGGATTTAGGTGGACCAATGGGACAGCAGGATCGTAGTCCGCAACACAGGAGTGATGGTGGAGGATGGGGTTTATCTGCTGTAGCAAGGAGGGCTACAGCATAGAGTGTCTGGACTTGGAAAGACGTCAGAGGCCATCAACAACAGGGCGTAGAATGTGACGATCTTTGAGAACCAAGTCGACCTCTGTCCAGTTAATTTCTAAGCTACATGTAGATAGATAGTTGTATGTAAGTTATTAATATATTCTTTAAACATCAAAGAAGCATCGTTGTTCGTGTTTTTTGGATGAGAAAACGAACTGTCACGGATCAAGAAGGATCGTGACACCATTCATTGGGCTTTTTTGCTGTCAAAGGTGCTCATAATACAAGTCTTAAGTACTTCATTTCAAATGCATTCACACGTTCTTTGTCCGATTTCTTCAGAATCCAGCCCTCACAACTGTAGTTTGCAACCGGCCACACTGGTACTCTCAGAAGCCTTTACTTTGTGGCTGTGGTTCTGCCAGATCTTATAGAGCTTCAACATCACTCAGCTCAAAACTTTACTTCAGCAATACCTCGGTTTCATCATTCTCTCAAATCCATAGTTTCAAGATTTCTAGAGAGCCCATAAGCTGCCTCTTGGGAACTAACTAATTCACAGGTGATCAATAAAAAACAAAATCAGTCTGCTGCTAAGGTGAGAATTGGTTCTGGGTCAAGATTCAATCTTCAGGGTGGATGGTATTTTAATTTTCATTTGAAGTGATGAGAGAGAAAACAGAAGAGGAGGATCATGATAGAATTTGTGAGAAAGTACGACAAGAGGTGCAGTTTTCATGAATTTATTAGATTGAACAGATAATTGTCGACGAAAATATGGAAGAATAAGTCCGTGAGCAATAGGACTAAATTTCGACTGATTGTAGCTCTGGTATGGCCAGTAGCAACATATGGGGGCAAAGCATGGCCGTTAAAGAAACAGAGGGAGAAACGCATTCAAGCGTTTGAAAATAAGTGCGTTAGAAAGATGATGAGAATTTCTTGGACACAAATGATGAGCAACAAGCGGTACTGTTATGCAATGAAAGTTATTTGTTGACAAGGATCTTGGAATATTTCAGCTGGATGGTGCACGTTGTCATACATCAGCTGTGACGGTGATGTGGCTAGACTACAAACTCCCGTCACGAATGAAGCCAAAAGATTGGTCACCAAAACTTTCCAGTTCTCTCATATTGAGAACTTGTAGAGCATTTTGTCTTTCGGCGTTTATAAAGATCCTGAGCCAAATAACGTTGATCAGCTCAAACGTCGCCTCCAACGAGCATGTAGATTGATGAAGTTGGAACCCTTCAGTTGCTGATCCAGTCTATGCTATATATAGAGTCGGTGCTTTCATTTAAGCAGAACAGAAATACTGGAAGCCAATGGCCCATGTCTGTAAGGTCGAGGTAGCAATAGTGTGTTATGGTCTACCAGGCAAAAGATTTTGTTTTCAGTGATAATGTGATGAACAAATTGTATCACAGGCCAGTTTTGGGCCGCAAAACTGGTTATCTTCATTTTGTTTTTAAATTGCCACCACGGATTTTATCTTAACCAAATTGTTATCTTTATCGTTCATTTGACTTGTGTATGGACTGGCAAAATATATAAAATATAAAACCCTTACTGAGAAAACACATTTTTAATAAAAAAATATGAAACCCTTATTGAAAAGACGCATTTTGAAGACAGTGAACGAACTTTTGTGTTGCCCTATATACCTAGCCTTAGGTACTGCATATTCATTTGGTTCAACGATAGGCAATTGCAAGCCATCTGTGACAAAGGCTACTTCTGTCCCAGTATTCTGCATGGATGGCAAACAAGCGATTGCATTTGATGGGTAGAAAGATGACAGTACAATTGAATGATGGCATACTGATTGTACCAGCATGCCCAGAGCAGTGGCATACTGATTTTACCAGCATGGCCAGAGCAGTGATGACATTAGTTATAAGTTATTTGTAATTGTTGTATTGAGTGATTGCACTTGCAGATATTGTTTTCCATTCTAAATGGCTCAATGCCATCTGTACCTTATTGTAGAGTAATGACCAAAGTTATTTAATTATATTTGTACATTATTTTTATTTTTTAGAACGATGATTACGTTTTTAGCATATCAAGAGAAAATTTGACTTCAGAGCTCACAAGTCAGTTATTCTCATAGTTCTTGATAAAGAGTAGTTTAGGACTTGACTAGATTAATAATAACACAAATATCAATGACAATTACAAATGATTTCTCTTTCAAATAAAATTATACACAGCGGTTAAGCACAAAAGCCTCCTATGAAAATGTTTTATAATTTATTTTAAATTGTTTAAATCATATTCATAAATAAAGTTACGAAGTAAACAGCAACGCAAATGTGGACAATTATATCAATTAATCAAATCAATCTAAAATACTTGATATAGCACCCCTTCATGATATCTACTCAGAGGCGCTCAAGTTGTAAAACGTTTAGTGTGTACTAAGCCTGCTTTGAGCTGGTGATGCATGATTTAACTTTAAAAGATTTAAAATACTGTCATAATATTATTTCACAAAACACTTTTGTTTAAAAATTAACTTCTCTATAATTAAACAACGTTTCTTACGGCATATGACAACAACGTCAGATTTGTAGTGGTTAATCTGATTCACTGCTTACACCCTTACAGCTTTACATCTAATTATTTATATTGTTCTTGCCATTTTACAAACTAATATATATTTATGGGTACTAAAAAAATTTTTAAGTGACCGATATGGAAAATTATAACAGAAAATGTTTTCACTCTGAAATTTTTCCATGGAACCCTTGTCTTCACCTCATGGGATCCTAGGGTTCTGCGGAACAGTTTGGGAAAAGCTGCTATAGGAGGTGGATGACATGCAAAGGGAAGATTATTTAGAAGTCAAGTTTTAGTGATTTTTTACAAATTATATTGTCATTTACTCTTCTAATAATCTAACTTTTAACAGTATTAGTATATTAAACAATATTCGTTTGGTTTTCTAATAAAGGTAATTAATTAATGAGTTTAAAAAATAATTGATCAGAGCCTCTATTGCTTGCCAGGACAGAATGAAATGTTTACATTTCTGATCTACTGTAGCAAATTTTGTTTGATGTGACATACTTTAATTTGATTGTCATTATATATATGCAATATTTAGCAATGGGCTTTCATTTGATTGGTTGAACTTTAGACTCAACTTAAATAAAATGTCAGGGAATAATTACAAGGGACGTGACACTAGATTTGCTGCTTATTACTCTACAAGTTAGATCGTAGGGTAACATGTTACATGTTACGATTAAGTATCACGATACTTTGGTATCGGCGATCTTTTTGCAGTATCGCAGTGTGTATCGTGATAGTTTTATTTGGTTGGTATCGTGTGTGTATCGCGATACTTTTTTTTAGCCAGTCATTGATACCAATTCTTTTTTCTCACCATAATAAAAATTTTAATATTTCTCTTCCACTTGAAATATTCGCGATCAAGAAATGGAGAGCAATAAATCATCGATTCATAATGATCAGAAAATTGTCTCTTGTTGCTATCTACGATCTATGGTGTGAATGGAAGGAATCTATGAGTAATGAAATGACCGGATATATAGTGTTTTCTCCTCTACGCACATCCTTGAGTAGTAAAGTCAGCCCATATTTCATACGGAACTTTGGAACTTGGGGAGGTGTTCATCTCCTTATCCTATGCACTTGAGTGGGCAATGGACGAATCTCAAGCTCCTGGACATGAGGCCAGTGATATCACAGGACTTGCCGTTTACTTCCCAGCTTACTACTTGGTGACAGAGGCGAGCAAGCGCATTACCGATATAATAGGCCACCGTGTAGCACGCTTAATTGCGTAGTACACATTTTGAATTGATGGTTTTTCTACATATGGAAAAATGGTAGATTGTGACACCTTCATAATGCATGTAGGGGCCTATGTAAAAATAATTATCGTAGTTATTCTTAGTTTTTTATGTAAAAATTATTATTGTAATTATACTGTTTTTTGCTATGTGAAAATAATAATTATAATTATACTGATTTTTTATGCAAAAATAATATTGTAATTATACTGCTTTTTCTTTAGCACATGTTTTGTGTGAATAAACAAAGATGTGCTTGTCCAAAAGTATTGGTGAAAGTTTTGGTATTGATACTGCAATACTTTTGAGAAAAGGTATTAGTATTGCAATACTTTTTGCGATGACGTATTGGTATCGGTATTGCGATACTTTTTCCTAGTATTGTTAACAGCTCTGTCAACTAGCGCTCTATTGAGTGAACTTGATTTTAAAATTAAATGTACGCTGTCAAGGAACTACTGGACAGCAAGAGAGAACTTACCATCATGTTCTGAAGTTAAGATGACAGAGTCACTGACGTGCCAAGCAGTACTTTCATTTGTCATTCTGGAGCTAAAATTCTCTTCTCGTGTACATTCACTGGGAGCGGTTCAAGCCCTATGTTTGTAATGAGTCTGATATCCATGTATATTTGTTTTAGTATGGTCACCAAGAGAGCCATGGAAAGTTTATTCCAAAGTCACACACAGCACTGACGAAATCATTGAATTTCAAGGCATCTTATTGGATGATTTAACAGGTTATTGTTAACTTATTTCATATCACCTTTCAACCACTTGATTCTTTTGTTGCTTGATGAAGAACATGACAGCTGCCAGTCACTTTTCTGCATGTTCAACACCACACAGTGTAGACAGAATGAAAATGATACCTAATCCTTTCACATTCAATTTCTGGTAATTGGTCCCCATCCAGCTCTGAATGCAGGTTATACAATTTTGTTAATCTTCCAATCTATGGGAAGTCCATTCCAGATGGTAGGTCCCACAACCGAGAAAGCCCGATGCTACATTATGGAAGTGCATGCGAAATGGAACATTTGCAACAGCGAAGTGGTCGTCGACAAGTACTGGCTGAGATAAGGCGACACAGCTTCTGCATCATGGCTGGTCTCAAAAAGGGTGGAAGACTGGAGGTGTGCTGGTGCTGAGGGCTTTGTGGGTCAAAAACCCAAATTTAAATTTGATTCTGAATTCAATAGGAAACCAATGCAGCTGGTAAAATAAAACAGATTGGCTTGTTTGCAGTGGGACTTGCAGCAGTGCACGAGATTCCTTGAATGTTGAGTTGAAGGTCTCAAAGTTCCATAAAATTATAATCAAGATGAGCGAAGACAAGGGAACAAGCTTAGGTTTGCAACATATGTTGAGTGAGAGTCAACCTGATGTGATGTATTGCCCTGATGTGATAGAAACAAGTTTTACAAATGTTTTTTATCTGTGGTCGGAATGTGAGCTTACTGTCCAGAGTTACCAGAAGTGTTGTTGCAGTTTCTGATAATGTCACTGCGAGGTCAATGCTAGAAAGTGAAAGATAGAGAACGCAGGAGTTGGCATGAACTGAACATAATTAATATGCGTCTTTGACAGTTTACAAATAGTTATTAGCATATTTGGTAGCATTTATTCATTCATTCATTTCAAGAATTCATATAGTACCTCTTATGGTGAAAAACTACCATTATCTTCCTGTTCTAATGGAAAATAAAGTCTTTCTGAGCAATTATTTGCTTGACAATGGAAAAACAAGTAACAACAAGGTGTCGTTTACTGTGGTTTTCAGCATCACTAGCTGTCAGTCAAGGCTGGTTCTGACCACATTTGGCAAACTTTTGATGTTTTTATTCAGTCACTCATAGGTGCTACCCAGCGCAGCCACAGCTAGTAAGAAATAACTTTAACAGTTTACAAAAAGGCAGATAGGTCATTGTAAGGGGGAAGATGGAGGGCAATGCGGAAGGAGATGCATCGTTGAAATGGCGACCAGTGAAAGACATTGTGCATATAAGCTGAAACTGGTCAAATATAGGTATCTATGTCCAATAAGCCTGGCCGCAGAGCGAAGTGCGCAATCTAAATGCACCACTACGGCACAGGGAAGACCAGCCAGAAAAAATCTACAGTGATCAATTCTGCTGGCTACAAAGGCATGAACGAGGGTTACTGAAGCCTCAAAGGTAATTGAGCATATAACTTCCTATGTTGACGCAGCTGACAATAGCAGTTATGGACTGTTATGCATAACCTGGTTGAAATGCTGCGAGGGACTAAGCTCCTGGTCAAGCAATACACCTAGATCTTGCACAACATATGAAAAGGTAATGTGAGGATAGGTCTCAGCCAGGATCTGCATATCCACTTCAGCCAGGCTCCTATGACTGCCATTCTATATGAATTCTGTACAATACAGGTATGGTGTGGTTGAAAAATAACACCAGGTTATGACCAGTTGAAGAGAAGGGTCAACCTACTCTACAGATGATTCTTCCTGTCGAATGATTTTTTCAACCATTCAAACTTTTTCAGCTATTGGTTGCTGCCCAGCTGCATAGATTCTGGGTTTTAAATGCACGTTTACATGTATACGACTATACATACATAATTAAAATCACTTACATATGTACATACATACCAGTATTGTATTGTATTATGTTGTACAAACATGCATACATATGCACAGAAGAGGGCAACCAAGGAAAGTGAGCACATGTATATATTTAACTGACAGGCTGTGTTGTTTTATAGCATCTTTAATGTTTCATAATATGAGACTATCCCGCAATTATGAACATGGTCTTGTTCTTGTGTCACCCCTTATTGTATGACATCTTGATTATTCTTCTGTAATCCATTGTTTTTTGGTGTTTCAGAACCTATCCTTCAGTGGTCTCTTGGCACTACTGTGAATAACATGCCATTACAGGACAACAGTGCTATGTTGCTTACTCAAAGTACTTGTGCTTTGGATGTTGTGATAATTGTGAAACAAATAAGAGCAGGCAAGCCCTTACACTATGATTTTACTGCCATAAGTGTGCATTCTAAAGGTTAAAGTCCTTATCCTTGATAGTCAAGCTTTAGCAAGGCAGTCTCTTCCCCAGCCAGTTACTACATAGGGAATGTAGAGTAATGGATAACACACTGGCATGAAGAACAGTGGGATACAAGATCGATTCTGGCTACCCAATGATGTTGAATAGTCCTTCCATTCTCTAGGCAGAGGCTAAATTGAATGTAGGATGTGATGAGAGCCCTGCATGGCTACTATGCATTTATATTCGACTTCTATAATGACTTATAATTATCCATTTATACTATACTTGTGGGGCACGGTGACATTAGTGGGATGTTTGGTGCCTTGGGTTTGGAGGATTGCAGGTTTGAACCCACTCCAAGTTACTGCATAGCGACCTTCGACAAGTTGCTCACTCATAATTGTCTGGGAGGAAGGCAACGGGAAACCACCTCACTCACCTTCTTCCCGGGTGGTGTAAAGCCAAATGGACTTGCACTTCGGGCAGAGGACTCATCATCATCATCACTATACTTGTTATAATACTGCTGTGTGTCAGTTTGAATATGATAAAGAAAATTATTATTTATTGATATTACATATGGGACCATGCAGGTAGATTTCCAAATATACTACAATTGACCAATGTAATGATTCATTAGACATAATTGTTTGCATTTTGGTCTACTGAGCTACATACAGTCTACTCTACGTAGTTAGAAAAACATGCCAAGTACAAGTATAACTTAAGATACCGTATATACTCGACTATAAATCGATTCAAGTATAAGCCGAAGTGCAATTTTTGGACAAAAATAACGTCCAAAATCAATGGCTCGAATATAAGTCAAACCCATTAAATCAATAATGAGTGATAAATCGAGAGGTATAGCCTGATATCTGCTGTCTTTTGGCCGAGAAGTTCATCGGGTTTCTCCGCGAAATATATATTTTATTATGGACAGATCAATATTAACGCTTGCGGCCACCATAAATCGAGAGCTAAAGCCTGATATCTACTGTCTTTCGGCCGAGAAGTTCGACAGATTTCTCCACGAAATAATTATTACAATGGGCAGATCAATATTAATGCATACGGCCGTCATAAATTAAGATATACAGTTTGATATCTGCTGTTGAATGTTAAATATTCGGTCCGAAAATTTCCATCATTTTGTCTCTCGAGTATAGGTCGAAAGACCTATTTCGCCGTCCTGAACGAGTCTTGAATTTCTCGACTTATAGTCGAATATATACGGTATGTAAAACTAAAACATAAACAGCTTGAGAATGAGGATTTTTTTAAATCCAAAACTGGATTTGTTTTATCCAAACCTAGGTATATGCTTTGATAAAACATTAGAGAACTTTATTACACTGCCAGCAAATGCACAATTGTTTGCAAGAGGTATAAAAAATTGCATCCATTTAAATAATGTTATATAGCATTTGTGTAATAAAAGCTCTCTTGGCAAAGACATGAACTCTAGTTAGGAAAGGTCCTGTGACCTTGATTATTTGTGTATGGGTTGACCTTTTGGGGAGGGAGAAAGTCATGAAGGATGCGACATGGGTTCAATGGGACTGAATGGAAAAGATATGTTGCATCCCTTTGAAGGCTTTGACTTCTCTTCACTTGAAATGTAACTCACTGTTTATTTTTTAATTAAGATTTCAAGTGCAGATTAATTACACTTTTAACAGAATGATTCAATTTCTTCAGGTTTAAATAGTTTTAATATTTTTCACCTATAATTCCACTATAGTTCATCATTCTATTATTGTGTCTTTGAAATAGATGTGCATAGATGTTCTTGTTATTTTACTGTGAATGTTGCATACAATTTTAAAGTTAAATTGTCTCTGCACGAGAGACAGTGTAAAAGCACTTTTGCGAAATCTTTAAGGCACTGTGGTTGTTCTGAGAAATTAGAATGTATGAATTATGTGTAAAAGCACTTTTATTAAATATTTAAAGTGTTGTAAAAAAATTCTTAGAAATTTGATTACTCGAATTATGCCTTTTTGTGATGTTTCAGGAGACCCTGTTTATTTTGGAGTAACAAAGTCAGCATTTGCTGATGGGAATGTCCAATGGTTCAGCATGGTTAATCCGTGTCCAGGTCAGTAGCTAATTTTTTCAGGCTGAAGTTTGATTAAGCAATATGTTTATTTAGCGATTGTGGGAATGGCATAACAGTTGAATCAGTTGTTGCCTCTATTTCACCAAATATTTAAGTGAATGCAGTTGATTTTGACACTCCCAGCTCTAAAAAATAGTTAAAATTGTACTTTCTATGTAATTAAAATTGTACTTTCTATTAGAGCATAACCGAGTAGACAATTTCCACCGAGTACCGACTCCAAATATTTGGATGAACTATTTGCTGGATCCGAGTACGAACCGAATAGTAGTGGCAAATCTGGCCAGCAACTGGCAGCGAGTACCATTGATAGGCAAAGGGTAGTTAACCTGCCACATGCACAGCTACGGAGAACTATCTATAGTCAATGCAGAGTCTATAGCAATATCCTTCATATAGCGTATCGTCGTGCCCTAGGCTATGACAATATATTTATTATTTAATAACTTTATTTATGAAAAAAATTAAAAACCTTGTTATAAAATTTGAAGTATGAAGTTATCAACGTCTTTACTCTCTAATGTTTATCTCTGTTTATAACGTGGTTGGAGCCAATTCAAGTGGAAAAATTACTGATTTGGTTGTCACCTGGGAATATAACCAAAGGAAATTAAAATATATATATTAATATAATTATTTTAAAGAAAATTCAATGGAATATTAAGTTCTTGTTTAATTAATCAATAGCTTTTCAGTAAGTTCGTTAGTGTAAATTTATTTGATGAAAAAATATTATTTTATCCAAAAAATTATTTTATTAAAGAAGTTATTTTTAGTTATTTGCGGGTGTAATATTTGCTGAGGCGAATACTTCCGAATAGTCCAATATTCGGCCGAGACAAATGTCCAAGGTGATTTCCGGTTATGCCCTACTTTCTATGTAATGATGAGTGTTAGATTTTAATTTGTGGTGAAAGGGAACAGTCTTGTAAAGCACCCTAAAAGTAGCTTTCTACTGACGACACTCTGTAACTGGTCATCACTTACAATTACAAGACAATGAAAACAGCTTGCATGTTTGTAGGTGCATATTATGTTGACATTTACTATTTTGCCTTTGAATAACTCACATTGCTCGCTGAATGCTCAGATTGCATGAAGGCCATTACTAATGAGCTCCTGCAGATATGCAGATACTGATAGATTCCCATCCTAAGCTGACATTGGACACGCTATCACTGTTCAGATTTTCTGGGCTATATAGCATTGAAGAAGAGGAACAATGGAGGAGGTGGTTTTTCACACACAGATGGTATAGAAGACCCTGCATCTGGCTTATCTCTCTGCTACCGAGTCTGTCGATGACAGCATTCTTCAAAAACAAAAAGTGCTCTGTCTAGGCCAACTGTTATCACTAGAGAATGGTAGGCCAACTGTTACCACAAGAGAATGGTAGGCCAACTGTTACCACAGCACTAAGCCACTGACTTTCATGATCTTTCAATATGGGGTTTGACATTATGATAACCTGAAGTCTTACTTACATGTAAAATCTCGATAACAAATGCCCTAACATTGTCCAAATCATTCAGTAACAATGAACCTACAGATGTAAAAGTTAATTAACTTGATTTTATATGGCAACCATATTTGGCCTCGACTCTACTCATTTTTCAATCGATTGATTGCTGATAGCCATCCCCATCGCTTGCCCTGAGTGCCATGCCATTTAAGGTCCCAGTGTGTGAATCATGCGTGCTGGTCGGAGATTTTTAACTCTCTGAAATAAGCCAGCATCAGTAAATGAACCACGATTAACACTCTCTCTTGCAAAGAGGCGTATGAGACGTACCTGCATCTTACTCGTGTAACTAACTGGGCTAGCATTGCATATGCAGGCCCGCCGGGAAGAGGGGTCTGGGCAAATGCCCAAGGCCGGGTCCCGGTCCATTTTCAATTTTCTCATTGTGCCTGAAAACGGCTTAGAGGCCCGTGATTGCCCTGCATAAGGGCGAGGATTTCTGTGACTGCTTTGCCTAGGGGCCCAGAATTTATGTTGGTGGCCCTGTGCTTACGTGTGAACTTTTAAAACATTTTGAATTATGGTGGTGATTTTTTGCTGTGCTGAAATGGTAAATAAAATGGAAATATTAAAATCCACTGAGGATTATATGGTATTGTCTGGTTGCATCTTAGTCCCTAACCCTGTTATAGGTTGGGTATGATTTATGTGTGTTAGTGTGGCTAGAGAGTTTTTCCAATTCCTTCAAACAGCTACATTAGTGGTTCACAGAATGATTGTGACTTAGCAACGGACATATTATGAATCTGGCCTCATTAATATCTAGTTTTTTCAGAATTACTATTTAGCCTGAAGAGCCAGCATCGGCTGTTGGGACTGGTTTGTGACACAGATAGGTTCAGGCAGCTTGACACAGTGCTACATATTTTAGTTGAGAAGGTGTGGTCTATTTATTGTCTGCTGGGGTATGTCATGTACAGCTTTGGTTACCTTACCAGGTACACATCAACCCTGTGTGTCTGACTGCTGCAGTCATTGTTGGGCTAACAGATAGCTGAAGCTGTGTCTGCTGCAGGGAGGAAGAGTGGTTATTAATCACTGATGTCATCCTATTGCATGTCTTTTATGAGTATATTAGTCAGTAATGTGTAAAAACTGTGTTATTTAAACAAACTCATGGAAATTAACCTGTATGAGCTTGCTTTTGGTATTCAGGTGTTATATTTAATATTTATTTTAATATCTATTGTCTTATGCTGTCAAAAATATCAAAGAACAAAAGTATTTTGCAATAAATGTTGCAAGTTTTATTAGTGCAGTAAATTTGATTAACATAATTGACAATATAGCAACATATTTAAGAATTTTGTAGGTTATTTAAAAAAATTCAGTCGACAATGTTCTGACCCAATGGAGCATTGAAACTGCAATTTCTCCTTATTAAACTGCATCTAAAAAATATGCCTTGTGTGAATATCTACACCTTAAAGAAGGGTTCAACTTGTAGTCTCGAAAATAAGACAAGTGGCATACAACTTTAACTGGAAGGATTACTGATGCTCAAAATGTAGCAGGCATCGGTTGATAAGACTTATACTGCTTTCAACCAATGCTTTCCGAACAGTCTATTTTGAAGCCGAAATGACAGCCTTTCTCATTGCCACACTAATGGAACTGTGAGTTTTACTGTGAGTGTTGGGGACATGTCTGAGAGAAAGTAATGGCCATTGTTTCGAGTCCTATAGCAAGACAGCTATCTGTCTTTTAGTTCATGTTTATTTTAAATATGTTTTTGTGCAAAGAATGTGTTAATACTGTGTTAGCACTTAGTTGTCTTAGTTTAATAATAATGATGATGACGAGTCCTCTGCCCCAAGGGCAGGTCCATTTGGCTTTACACAACCCAGGGATGAGGTGAGTGAGGTGGTTTCCCGTTGCCTTCCTCACAGACAGTTATGGGTGAACAACTTGTCCAAGGTCGGTACGCAGTGAATCGGGGTGGGTTCGAACCTGCAATCCTCCAAACGCAAGGCACCTCACTTAAAAATAATAATAATAATAATAATTCTAACTTAATTTCAAGCTGACGAAACACAGTATGAACAAACAGTGACCTTACATTATGCACAAGAACACTTACTGGTTTGACTTAATTTAATTTGATATGATTCATCTTCCCTTCAAACCATGAACCATTTGACGCGTGTCAGACAAATTAGGAATTAGGGGTAAGAGGCCTTTGATATCAACTATATAGCACGCAAGTTATACTGCGGTACTTATAAAATGTTTGACATGACTTGAGATTCTGTCTTGTGCTGTGTTCAGCTAAGAATACCTTCCTGTGCTCTCTGCTCACTGTGCTACTTTTGTTTGGTTATTTCATTTTAGATTGTCAGTTTCTAGATCTTGTGCTTGTCAACCATTATCTTCTCGTTCTAATGGAAAATAAAGTCTTTCTGAGCAATTTTTTGCTTGACAAAACTAGTAACAACGAGATGTCGTTTTCTGAGGTCTTCAACATTCCTAGCTGTGGGCCAGTCAAGGTTGGTTCTGCAAACTTTTAATGTTTTTATTCAGTTACTCACAGATCTATGGTGATAACTTCATAAAAGTACTTGTAATCAGTGGCATAGGCAGGATTTCCCCAAGGGGGGGTTAGTATAGGATAGTCATTTTCCCCACTAGATCTACAATAAATTAGGGGGCTCAATGAGCCAGGATTTTTTAAAATTTTAGCCCTTTTTGCACTGCAACAGTTTTTTTGTGATATAAATACTTTTAAATACAAAATATAAATACTTTTTATTAAAATCGGCTAAGGCGCATAGCTAGTGATTTTATAACAATGGAAAACATATACTCAAGCCTTAAATTTGATATGATTATAAAATAGCCCTGCCTGTGCAAATCAGTCTCAGATTTTCTTTTACATCTTAGTAGGCTAATATTCTACTTCTGATTATCAGTAGAAGTTCAGTTTTCTTGTCATTAGGGCCTATCTTATTTATTCATTCCTTAGTCATAATGAATATTGGTCTTAATTTGCTTGGCTTCACAGAAAGAAATCTAATCTTCGCTTCCTTAGTAGTTCATTGATTATTTCCTCGGTTGTTGGGGTCATTTCACGATGAACATGTAAAAGAGCTAATCAATTCAGCCTAATTTTGCTTGTCGAGTTCCTGAGATATGTTTTCAAACGGCGAAGTGTTGAGAAAGAGTGCTCACTGGTACAGATGGAAACAGGCAATGTAATGTTACCAAGATTTGCAACAACTTTGTAATATTTGGATGAACTGTTGAATGACACAAATGCATTGCGTCCAAAGCATTTTTTGGCACACTACCCGTTTCTTTGCGTGAAAGACGACGATACCACAGCCTTAGTTCTGCCACTACGAATCCCAATACATTCAGAGCCATTGCTAATGATCACTTAGCTTTGCTTAGAGCTATTCTTGCCCCAACATCTTATAGCAAGAGATGACAATGTTTAGTTAAACTTACCACAACATCTTCCAGCGAGAGATAATCTGCTTACTGATTTTATCGATCCACTATACAATGCGGCAATTTATATAATTTATCATTTATATTCAACTGTTTCAAACTTCTGAACATATAATGCATCCAATGATCATGTCTAAGGATGAACTGACCTATATACATAAGTCTCTCTTTCTATCTCTTTGTATTTATATATATATATATATATATATATATATATATATATATGCATTAGTTAAATATATACACGCACGCCCATTTTATATAATTATATATATTGTGTGTATAGGGGTTATGACAGCTGTCTTATATCCCTGTCCTATATCCGAAAATAATTGAATGATACATTGCGCTTGTCACATTATAGGCTAAGTTCTGCTTCATTAACACCCTGCCCAGAGTGACCCTGGTATACGGTATCGGGTATACATCAAATCTATGCCACAGCTGTTGCCTCCGTGGAGTCGGCGCGTATGCTGCACTCAGTGCACTGTGAGTGTATGTTATTCCTCTAACAAGGGCATGGTCCCAAAATTATCCCAACTTATTCTGTAGGCTGTTGCTAAAAGATATTTTCAACTATGCCAATGGGGGTGGGGGGTTAACCCCCCAAACCCCTTCTTGCCTACGCCACTGCTTGTAATTGATTTAATTCTATATCATATGCATGAATGAGTGTATGCTTGTATGTCTGTATTTGAATATCAAAGTGTGGATTTTTGCATTTGTTGTCATTTCTCTCAAGGTTTGAGCTTCTATTCTCCAGTGTGTAACCTGTTACTCTTATTGGGACATGGGTCAAAATGGCTGTTATGTATTAATCGATGGGTCAAAACGGTGTTAAGGAAGGGAAGCTATGCTGATATTAAAGAAACTGGGAGACATGACTGGTCTCAGTCTGAGTAGAAATATTGCTCCAAGGCGAAAATCTGTCAGGTGACAGAATTGTGCTAGTACAACCCATGTGGGTGTACATATGAACAAAAGATCCATTGTATCCATGGGACTAAATCTTGACTATCATATTGTATCGTATCTGAGAATTTATAAAACGCTTCTTACAGTGTTAGCTATGTAGAGGCGCTCTCAGTGTGACAGTCCTGAGGAAATAAGAAAGAAGCAATGAGAAGGATGAGACTCCGACTTATCCTCTTACTATGAAATGTGGGGATTAGTCATTCCACATAGAAGGGCACACAATGGCAAAGGCATGGTATTGACTCATAGCAGTCCTTGCTCGGGTAACTAGTCGATCTAGTCAATCAGCAGACTGGAGAGGGCGGGAAGAGACAGCAGACAGAGGTTTGCACATTAGGTCACAGAGATATTTAGGAGCTGAATTCTGTTGCATTCTTTGGACTAATAGTAGTGCCGTACATTGGATACGAGAGACAACAGAAGCCAGTGTAGGACATCAGTCATGTAGGTAGAAATGTGGGAGTAGTGAGAGAGATGAGCAGTGAGTCTTGCTGCCGAGCTCATAAACGACTGCATGGAAGGGATCACATTATCCAGTCAACACACACACACACATCCATGTGACCATACATGTGTATAAACAGCAATAATTCTCAACTAGCACGTTTTAACCATGTTAAAACGTATGGCTTACCCGTGATAGGCATATGCATTGCTAGCTATACGGACCATATGAAACAAGTTTGTCGGTGCTTTTCTGCAAGCAATAACCCACATCATATTACATTTGAAAATGTAAGTATGATCTGTTAAAAACAGATCATGTATACCGTTTCACACACACACACACTCAATATTTGTCAACATGGTTCTCAACCTTACGTTTGGTGCTTGCAGAGGCCCATGCAACCATTAGTTGAGATCCGTCCATGCTAGACTTCCTGCACCAATCCATGGCAAAACTTGGTGCTTTTAATTTACTTTCACTACATTCTCATTAAATTTAATGTAAAAGTGGATTTGCAAGACTTCACTCAGTAACGGCAACATTTAATTGTTGTTTTATCAAGGTACCATATTTGCTTCAGATGACAAAAACAATGTCTCTAGACTTAGGAATGCATAAGATACAATCCTGAGATGTATTTTTTTGTAGCACATGTCTATGCAATGGACATCATACCTTCACCACTCATTGTCTCATGTTCGGATGTGTTCTCCCACCCTATTGCTCACTTGGCCAACCTGTCTTTTGCTGAAAAGTGCTTTCTGTCTTGCTTCTAATCTGCTTTGTTCATGCTTTACTTAAAGAGCCTGACCTTGAACACCAGCAATCTTTCAAACTTCAGATCTATCTCCATTCTCCAACCTCAATAACATTTCCATAGATCCTTGAACGACCTTTTTCTCATGGTGCTTCGAGAAACACACTGGTTCCTCTCCCAGCTTCATTTTCTTATCAGTCAGCATGCCACAAAGGGTACTCCATTGAAGTTGCTCTTGTCTCTACACTGTATACAGCCTTCTCGTGCATTGACAATGGTGAAGCCTGCCTCTCCATATGCCCTTACCTAGGTGCAGTCTTCGATACACCAGTTACTCCAGGGGTGTCAAAAATGTTTGTAATTGCAGGTGGTAATATTTTCCAGCAAATGGCAGGCAACAGTGGCAAAGGGGCATGAGGAAAATGGGGTGGGAATCTCCTATGGGGCTATGCAAGCAGTTGAAATAGGCTTTGCAAACGTGATTCTGATATGCATTATTGCAAACATCACAGAAAACTCATGAGGCCTTTAAAAAACGAAAAGTGGGACCTTTTATACCCAATTGTGTTTTTAGACAAGGCCCGCAGGCCAGAAATATGTCGTTGGTGCGGGCCTGCTCTTTGACACCTCTGAGATACTCCTTTCAAGACTTGCCAGTAGCTTTGGTGTCTCTGGGACTTAAGCTGGTTAGCATCTTACCTGGTTGACTATAATCAACAGGTGGGCATTGGTACTGTTCAGTCTGACCACACTCTTTGTACTGCTGGAGTGCCACAGGAATCTGTCCTTGGCCCTTTATCATTTACTGTCAATCACTTCTCCACTCACTCATGTAGTTGTGCACTTTGGAATCTAATTAAAACAGTGAGCAGATGATAATCAGCTCCATATTGCTCTGTGACACACTGATCAGTCTGGTAAACTAAAACTTAGAGTGCCTCTCATTTATGAATGCATTGTTCTGTTCAATAGTTTGGCCATAAACCCAGACAAGTCTGAGGCAATTATGTTCGATTCATGCCATCACTTGCATTCTTACCCTTTGCTTTCTAGCATTGACCTAGCGGCACTGCTGTACCACTGTCAGACACTTTGAAAACACTTGGGGTTACCTGGAAAGCAAGCTCACAATTTAGACCTCACACATCAAGTCTTTGTAAATCTTGGTTTTATAACATCAGGGCAATACGTCACATCAGATCGGCTCTATCTAGGAATGTCAGAAACCGTAGCCTGCTCACTTGTCTCCTTTTGCCTTGATTATGCTATTTCGCTTTTTGTCTGTCTTTCAGACCTTAAACTCAAAAGTCTGCAATGCATCCAAAACACCTTGGCTCGAGTAGTGCTGCATGTCCTGCTGTGAACATGCTCCTTAGTAATACTCCAAAGCCCTTGTCATCTGTAGATCTATCTACACATCATGCTGTACTAACTTCTTACATTCATCTTCATTGCCAAGATCATCATGTACAGGTCTTTTAGTTGAACCGTGATGCAGAACAGTCATGGGCCCTCATACATTTCATGCCTCTACTCCTAGGGAATGGAATTGACTGCCATTCTCTCTCTTTGTAGCTCAAATTCACTTCCTTTTTTCAAAAGCGGTTCAGAACTCACTATTTCTTCTTGGATTTCAATTATTTGGAAATATAAGTGCATTTTCTGGCGTCTAGCTATCTGCATCTCAGATTTACATTTTGGTGTGACCTTGTACACGTTACGAATTTAATTAATAATAATAATAATAATAATAATCTAGTCATTGCAGTAATAGATAAATACTGCATGAACATCTGGACATTGGCTAAATCCACTTTCTGTATCACTAATTATATATTTGTTTAGGTGTTTAGACTATGAGTAAAAAAATGTACCCTACATTCTTGAACTTGTAAGACTTTTTTTTCTTAATCATTTGAGAGTTAATAAGCTTAAGATGGATGATTACAGTAATAATATCTAATTTACTGCAATCTGATCTGGGCTAGTACCTATCAAACTACTTCAACTTCCTTGCAGACCCTACTAAAAAGAATTAAGCACGTGATATGTAATATGGCCTACAGGGCTCATACTGCCAATCTATTTAGAACACAGGAATTTTACCTATCGACTGTATTAACAAGCTCCAGGTTGGAGAATTCCTGTACAAGTTCCACCACTGTCTATTACATAGCAGATTCCAGCCTTGGTTTTTAAAAAATTCTGATCTACATAACTATTTAACGCGCTCCTCCGACAACTATCATCAGCTCTGTGTTCGTACTACCCTTAGACAGCTTACCATAAAAATATATGGCCCTAGCTACTGGAATTCATTGGCAAAAGAATTTTCAAGTTCCTCATCTTTGCAATTGTTTGAACGTCAGTTAAAACACTACCTGCTGATTGTATGATCCGTTCTGCCTACAGGTTTCTATTGTCATTGTCGTATTTCACATGCATTGCTGACTTTAATAATTCACAGAAGGATTTTTGGCTATTATGACTGAGTAATATTAGGCTATATCATCATGCAATTGCACATTAGTATGAAACGTGTAAGTGTATAATTAAATTCACTGCACTATAATTTGTGAATTTGAGTTGTTTTATTGTGGAACAGTGTAATTGAATAAGTGTGTTAAAACATTTTAATGAACCATAATTGGTACATATTGTTGTAATCCCTCCATTGAAATTTATCTGGTATAACGAGGCAGCCCCTTGTATCAGAATGTTTTGTTCCTTTGGGGCATACCTTTTGTTTGCTATTATACAAATGTGTTAACTATAGCTTATATACTCACTTGTATAATTTCATGTTTCTGCTGCTTTCGAATTTGGTTTGGTGAACAATAAAGAACTTTTGATTTCATTTTTTTTTACATTTATTCAAAAGCTTTTGAGTTTGTTTTAGTGTATAGGAGAATTTATCAATCAGCTTGATGATTTCAGTTGAATAGAATGTCCTTTATATCAATCAATCAATCAATCAATCAAGCAATCAATACTTGATATGGCGCCCCTCAAGATATCTATCCAGAGGTGTTCCCGGCCTAACCGCGGCTGAAAAGGACAGTTTTCAAAGAGGTCTAAAATGAAGATGAGGAGCTCCTAGGTAGGAGATGGAGCTCTAAGGGGAATCCATTTCATACGGTAGGTCCCACAACCGAGAAGGCCCGATGCTGCATTATTGAAGTTCGTGGAAAAGGGATGATCAGGTCACCATGAACTGCAGTGGGAAGTGGTCGTCAGCCAGTACTGGCTGAGATAGGGCAACATAGCTCCTGCAAATAAGCAGGTGCAGTACTGCCAAGGCAGCGCCAAACAAAGCAGGTACCCTAAATAAGATGTGCTTGGATAGAGGCGACCAGTGCAGGACATCCCACATGTAGTCGGATACATGACCCGCTCTGGGAATTCCCACCAAACTATAAGCTTGAAAGCCTGTGCATTTTGTGTAATAGCTCTGATTGCTATCATTTTATTAATTTAATCTGACACCCATGTTGCATTGCAATGCACAATAAAATTCAGAAATTGGAACATATTTGGTCTTCAGCAGTCATTAATAGCTTTTCCACATCTCACCAATTTCTTTACCTATAATGTTCTGCAAGTTATGATGTCATTGTTGCAATATGGTCAGCAAGATACATGTATATCAAGCTCATGACAGCCATGTACTTATAACTTGTCCAGTTCATAATGAGATGACCTACAGAGGTGGTGAGGATTTCATAAAATCTGTTTTTAACCCATGTGGTATTTATGGGGAAGTGCAATATAGAACTTGCAAACCAAAATATTGCTTATACTAATATGAGTCAAATATATTATTGTTTTAGAAGGGGCAGCTGATTTACACTCCTCATTGTTTTTATCATGTTGACGATAACTTTCAAGGTAGGTATGGACTATAGGTTCCTTTAATGTGCTTTCTTGACCATGTGATATTTTTATACTTCATGGATTTGTATTATTTTAAAATATAAGTAGATTCAGGCAGCATGGTTCAAGGTTGACACTCCAACATCTTTATCGAATTTCTTGTTTGTGGTTTTTGTTTTAAGCCAATATTGCAATTAATAAATTTTTTACTTTGGTATATGAATTAAAGTTTATTTGCATATGGCTAATTGTTAAACCAAAATCATAGAACGGTCAACACTGACAGCTGCATTTATGCAAGCTGCTGCTTGAATAGGACATTGAAACAGAGTCCATCCTTATCACATCAGAACCATGTAATTTAGTAATCTTCCAAATTATCATCTTTATGGCAGTGATGTAGTCGAGTCCACCTATGCCAAGTCCGAGTCGAGTCCGAGTCCACCTAAACCGAGTCCAGAGTTGCTCGAGTCCGAGTCCCAAATGTCAGAGTCCAAGTCAGACATACTGACTTGTCTGACAAGTCAGTATGTCACAAAAATTACACAAAAACACACAATAAAACGTCTTGTTGGAAATCGACAGTTCAATATTATATGTTATATAACACAAGGAATGGCATGACTCAGACTTGGACTCAGACTCGAAGCCTTTGACTCGAATTTTGACTCGGTGACTCGGTTCCAAGTCATGAGTTGCTGATTTTGTCTCACAGCAGAAATTATGTGTGCTCACTGCGTACTTACTTAAAATGGCTACCATTCTAACCTAGATTGTATAATTAGACCCAGCCTTGACAGCCCCCAACAGATCTGAGCAGTGACCACTCCCAAGGACTGACAGGGTGGCCTCACGCGGCCCGACAGCAATAGCTGTACAGTGCACATGCCACCTATACCCCATCCTCTAATTATAGCTGTGACTGTTGCTCTCTCACCTCCTTTGTGCCCCCAGGGTATAATCCTTGCTGTGGTAATGTGCTGGCTGGCTATGTGGAGCTTCCCGGTTGTGGGTGAGGTATTATCGATGTGACATAAACAACATGGCGTCTCCTCTGTGTGAGATATATGGGTCCCTGTGTTTCAGTGCCCGCCAGCCCGCCTCCTTCCACAATAAAGACTTAGCTTTTGTGCTCATGTAAATGATGTCACACACCGCACAGCATACACTCACTAACTGGAAGTTGGCCAAGAACGCTGAGATCTAAAATTCAAGTCAAGGGCTTCGAGTCCAAGTCCGAGTCATGTCATTCCAAGTCCAAGTCTGAGACCTACGAAAAACGGTCTCGAGTCGGACTCTAGCCCTCTGCCGGAGGACATCACTGCTTCATGGTTTTATATTTTACACTGTAATTTTTAATTTTACACTTCATTTTGTCATTGTGTTGAATGCTGTTGCAGATGATACCATAGTTGTCTTATATGAGTGTCAGGCAATGTCATCTCAAACTGTAAGTCTGTGTGATTCATTTGTGTTGTTGAAAACATGTATACGGCTTATTTGAGCATTCATTGTACTGTACTATGGTCTCCTCATTAATGCTGAACTCCCACATCGTCTAGTTCATTTAGGCCAGCGGTTCTCAACCTTTTTATTCCAGCGACCCCCTGATAAATTGATAATATTTCCAAAGTTGTGGCGACACCAACTGTAATATTGATTGGGCTACTGCCATAGTAAAAGAACTAAATAAATATTAATTTGAGTTGTTACTAACTCAGTGTGTTATCTAGTGTAGTAATCATGAGTTTTAAATATAAAAAACTATGCTGACAACTGTTCTTTTTCAAATCCCTGAAGATTCGAGCTGACCTCTGGCAAATCGTAAGGCTACCCCAAAGGCTGTCAAAAAATTTTGAAATCACGACCCGGGTACCCATTGATCTGCGACCCGGGTACCTGACCGCGTGGATATTTTTTTAGGAAATGTAGGGAATGCGCATTTTTACGAAATATTGGGCACCCGAGAATCGATTTCATTGCCCAGGAAGTCAGCCAATATGTGACCCATCTGACCAAAAGGAGGCTTATGTCGCAACACACGTTAGTGAGATAATTGCAATAATGTGAGAAAAAGTCAGTTTTTTCAATTTCTTGTTTTTTACATAAATTGATATAAAAACATGTTTTAAACACATAAAAACTAAATTTTTTGGGAAATCTAATTTTTAATGCTTTTAGATGACTTTGTGGCAGCCATTGTTTTAATAATTTAATGACTTCTTATAATTTGCATTTTTATGCTATTAATAGCCAGGCTCAACTTGTGGCTAGGCCAGCAATCTTGATAAAAGTAGAAAGCCCAGACATTCGTCTAGCCTATGCTGCATTAGACAACAAATAGAAGCTAGTTTGTCTGTCTCAAATTTCACAACCCACAGGTCAGCTGCTAAGATTTATAAAGAGAAATGGGTGTAATTTTTTCTAATGTCTGATATGTAAAGGAGTCTTGGCGATCCTGAATTTCTTATTGTTTTAAATTCTATTAGCTCAGTTTAATGTTTTAAAATTTGTTCAAAGAGAGCATCATCTTTTGCTTCTCTTTTTTCTTACTGTAGATTTGACTAATTAATGGACATGAGCTGAGCAGCTGGATATTTTGGGTCTATAATGTGACTTTGAGGTTGTTTTCAATGGTAAACATTCTTCTGCCTGTTCAGCAAGTAAAATTATTTGGGTTTTAGAATTAGCGGATAATGTTCAGTCATTCATCAAGACAAAGCTAACAATAGGCATGCATTGTGATTTTTATTAATATTGCTTATTTTGATCAGGTCACCAATGTATACATGAGTTCATCAGCAAACAATTTTAGCAATTGGATTGCAGTTGGTGACTTTCTGACATCGTCTCATTCATGGCTAGCCGTGGCTTTTAATCCACAGACAGACAATTTAATTGTGCTCAATGATGTGGTAAGTAAATATTTTCTGATTTTACCTGCTTAAAAGACACTTGTGATGCATTTGTTTGTAATAATTTGCAAAATATGGATTTAGGTGTCTCATTTCATTTCTGTACATGTTTATGACTGCAAAGATTTGCTGTAATCATTAGAAAGGTGTAACTACAGTACTGAATCATGATTTAAGTCAAACTTCATTGACAAGCATTCTCATACTGAAAGAATTATTATTATTATTATTATTATGATAATTATTGTTATTATTATTATTATTACTACTGTTACTATTATTTAAGGAAAATTTTAACTTGTGCGCCTTCAATCAGATATTTGCAAACAAGAGAATTTCGATCATGTTGATACTAGGGATGAACCAAGTTTGAGTATTGAATTTTACGAGTTTGGTTGTACCGAGCCTGAGTCTGAGTTTCCAATATTTAAAATGATCTCATTCTCTTGATTTTTAGTTTGGCAGTTTGCATAATTTTTAAGAATCTGTTTGTTTTGCCTTAGTTTACACTAGGAAGTAAACATTATTTGTGTTTTTAGTTAAGGTTGATTGTCATTTTGTTAATACACGAATCTGATTTTAGTTCATAAAACAGAAAATCGGAAAGCAGTTTTTTTTTACTTGGATCCGTTGTAAGTCTGAGTATTGCTGACTACTACGAACTTCGGCTGAGCTGAGTTTCCAAGCCGAGTTTGTTTTCATCCGTAGTTGAATCGTGTTAATGCATTTTATTTCATCTGTAACCCTTTGAACCCAACAAGCCGGAAAACCGGCTTCAAAGATTGGCAAATATACCCGAAAAGCTGGTTTCCCAGCTTGATGATCTAGCGTCATAGGGCCATTATAAAGGTTTATGAAATATTATTAGCAGCGAGCATTAAAAACGGCGCACACGCCTGTATTTTTACAAACCACACAGAACACCTGGCAAGAGAAGTCATACTTTCAATATGTTTATTGAGAACCTCTGCCACGAATTAGTTAGAACATATCGTCGAAGAGTTATTCCGATAGGGAGGAGAAGTTCATCAGATCACAGACTGACAGATGAAGGTGATATCCCAGTGCACTTACCTGAGCGACCACAAGGAGCAACACAAGTAACAATAGATGTGTGGTCTGCTTGGATATGTACTAGCGAGCATAAAGAGTAAATTCTAACGCCAAGGACAAAGACTTGACGAAGCGAAAAAAAAATGTTTACTGGTGCAAAACATGCGAAGTGTTTCTTTGCATCTGGTGCGACCGTAGTAACTGTTTCGAAAGTTATCACAAAAAAGTGGACTTCTGGCGATGAACTAATATGACTAGGTATTGATAACAACAACAAAAATTACTAATTGTAATTTTTTTCTTTTATAGCCTACCAAAACAGTGTGTGTTTCTTACATATACATTATATGTTCATATAGAGGTCAATTTCATTGACATTTTATTAGCAATTAAAAAAATCTGAGTTGTGGTTTTGTATTGAGCCACAATTTGTATTGAGCCAAATTTGGATGAATATCTCAACCGGTTCAAAAGTTACAGGCGTTTGAAGAAATCCAAGATGGCGGCCATCTGCCATCTTGGAGTTCTAAAAAACTGAATTTTTTTTCAAACTCTGGATTTGTACTGAGTCTGGATACCAAATGCCGAAAACATAGTAGATTTCCAATTTAAACAACTAGTCTTTTATGTTGTTTATTTGCTAAATATCTTGTCTTTCGTGCCATATGAGCGAACAGCCTATGAGAAATCGTCTGTATGAGCGAAAGTCCTATGAGTGATCGTCCTATGAGCGATCGTCCTGTGAGCGAACGTCTGAGGACCCTCTGTCCACATCACATCTGGTCATTTGGTCAGTGGGCGCCTAGTTCAGGCTAACTGATGTTTTCTTGGTCTGGGATTGATGCATCAGTTTGTCAGTCTATGGGGCCGTGGGTGCAGTTCAGTGCATGCCTTCATCAATTACTCATGCATGCCTTCCATTGATAATTAGCGGGCACATCAGAAATCAATCCCTTTCATTCAGAGATCAATACTAAAAAATTTGGACTGGTGATTTTATTTAAGATTTTTTTATAAATAAGAGTGTTTAATTTATTCAATTTGGGTCGTAATTTCACGGAAGAGATTTGCATGGATACTACTTTAGTCACCGTTCAATGTTGGGCTGTGTGTAGGTGTGCAGTTAAGGACTTGTATTTATCTTCAACACTCTTAATTGGGATGCCTTTTCATTGTAGGTATCAGAGACTACTGCAGAAGTGCATCATGTCACAAAGAATCTGAGTGTTCAAGTTTCTACTGTCTATCGTAATTCATTTAAATTCCCAGCTAACAGTGGTGTGATGGGGCTTTTTATTCATCCCATCTCAAACTTTCTTTATGTCTATGGAAAACAGGTATGCTTAGTAACTTTGATTATTGACAAATCCTTGTACATCAGACTTGCTTGTTACCTTTTGGTGATAATTGTTCTTGCCAATTGACCATGTATCTATAGCTGTTTTAGTTGCTCTAGATGACCAAGTCCAGCCCAGTCTTCCCATATCATTCCCGTATCATTCAGATCAGTACTGCACAATTTCGTACACTTAACCGGCAGCAAACGTGCGGCCATGTTTTCGTTGTTCATTTCGTCTTGAAGTTTGTCTGATTATGGACTTTGTTTGATTGATCCATCATGTTTACATTGCTGTTGTGATTGATTTGGCTGCCGCATTTCAGTTTAATTTACATAAGTTTGCTCTGGATTTTTAGTTTTTGGATGGTTTGTTCTGCTAACGATTAGTGCCATTTTCCTAAGAATGCAATGTAATGGAGTACTTATATAGCGCCATTCGAATCAGAGGCGCTCACGACTCAACACATAGCTAAATGGAGAACAGAATAGTCTTCAGGCGCTTACAGAAAGTAGCAGGAAGAAGAGAGAGTAGCTCCTCCCAAAGAGGAAGGGGAAGGCTGCTCCAGCTGGTGGGACCAACATAGGCAAAGCTCCTACCTAAATTGGGCCGTGGTAGAGCGCATTCGGTGAACCACCAGAAGTCCACGGGCCGAGGAACGAAGGGAAACCCGGTGCAGAATAGAGGAGACCCTAATGCAGAGAGCCAGAAGTAGGTGGGTGCAGACCCAAGGAGACAGTTACGCTAGGGTCTTGAAACGAATGCGTTGAGGTGATGGGAGCCAGTGAAGGATTCATGAATGAAGGAAGAGATGTGACCAAATTTTGAAATTTGTCAATTAGTCGGGCAGCTGCATTAAGGATGGACTAAAACTTAGAAAGGTTGAGAGGAGAGTCCAATAAAGGCAATGTTAACAAAGTCGACCCTAGAACATATCAGAGCGTGCACCAGCGTGAACACAGCATGCAATGAGAGTGACTGTCTAATAAAGCGGATCTGGCGCAGGTGATAGAAGCAGGAGCGGGAAAGGGCATTTATGTGACCAGATAGGGAAAGGTAGGATCAAAAAGATCTCGAACAGATAGGGAAAAGCAGATATTGGGTAAAGTCTGACGTTGGATGTCCAAGTCGATCCTGCATTGCTGGATTTGGCCACCAAGCCAGATGTACTGGGTTTTGCTAAGGTTCAAGGAGAGATGATTAGAAGAGCCAGGAGTCCAGAAGAGTGAGTGCCTCCAGCATGCGCTCAACAATCTGCAAAGCTGAGGAAGGGGGCCAGTGCAGATAGGCCTGTGTGTCACCAGCATACTGGAGGGAGGCAATGCCGAGAGGAGAGAGGATGTTGCCTTGAGCAGATGTGTACAGAATAAAAAGAAGGGGGGCCTCGACCGATCTCTGAGGGGATAGGGAAGGTGGCCTAAGGATCGCAGAGAGTGACCGGTCTGAGAGAAACGAGCGTAGCCAGAGGAGCGCTCCATCAATCAGAGAAGGAAGAAGAAAGGCGGTCTAGGAGGATAGAGTGATTGCCAGTGTCAAAGGCCAAAATTATATCGAAAGCGCCAAAATTGTCACCTTGCCAGAGTCAATAGCTCCAAAGATGTTGGCTAGGATATGGGTCAGCCGGGTTTCCGTTCATTTCTACATAATTAGATCTCCATTATAAGCCACTAGTGAAAACCTGGTGATTTAATTGTTTGGACCTGCAATCACAAATTTTCAGTCAGAATTTAAATGTCAAATAGAATTTTTTTAAATAAAAATAATAATGCTGTTCTGTTTTGGTGCCATGTTCAGTAAATTTGGTTATGCACTTGTGCCTAAATCACATGTTTTCTAATTTATGAAGCAACTTGGGTCTATATATACTAGAATAATAAATCTTTGTTATGTCATGTCCAAATTAATGTTTCTGCATTTGTTTCAGAAGGATTATAGCGTCAGTTTGTTATTATTTGTCTTCCAACTGAATTAACTCTCACGAACAGTTTGTGTGGCTCAATAGCAATCAATAACAGTGGAATCTACTGTTCATTCCCTTTAAAATATTTTTTTAGCCATTTGCATTTCTAACCTGCTCATTGGCCATTTTTATTCTGCATTGCAGCAGTTGCAGCATCTGATTGGTTAACATCGTCACATGTTGCATTAAATCAACAACCAATCAACTCATAGGAAGCAGTTAAAGCAATTTGTTTATGACAAAGTGTGTCAAGAGGTCATGATTAAAAATTTTTTAGAACCATGATGTCATTTTCCAAACGGATCAAATACTGCCGTCCGATTCATTTTCGAATCGAATATGATGGAATATCGTAGCTTAGCATGTAGGGACATGTGAAGCTTCAATTGAGTTACCAAGTTTACCTGAAGATATAAGTGGTCAAATCATATTTCTGATGCACCAACTCAATCTGCACCAAATGGCAAATTGGCTATGTTTATTTGAGCCTAGAGTTAGCCCCATTGTGTAACTGGTGGCCAGACAAAGGCCCAATATAGGCCAATCACAATTAAAGTGATATGAAGTGTGATGACTAACTGTCAAAACATAGATTTAATCTCATTTGATTTGAATTTAATAGACCGAATGAACTATTTGTTCACAGTTTAAGTGAGCAATTAGATTTGATATTTTGTGAATACCTCAGAACCTTGTGGTTCTGACGTATTACAGTTCAATTACAGTTTTGACCATCTTTGTGATTCTAACACAATGCATGACACTTATCTACCCTATATACTCACCAATCAGTTGACAACACATATGAATTGACCCCTAAAAGTGTGACCTTAGAGAGTGGAAAAGTGTGTGACCCTCATAACTCATTTAAGTCTTATTGCATGTTTTTTGTTTACTTGATAAATATTGAATTTTTTAGCACTTTCAAATGCAAACATGTACCATGATGCAGTTTGTCATCTGGTTTGGTGTCAATGAACGAAAGATGTGTGTGTGTGTGTGTATATATATATATATATATATATATATATATATATATATATATATATATATATATATATATATATATATATATATGTAGATAGATAGATATAACTAAAGGCACAAACTTAGACCCTACGTGCACATCGAAACACGCATTGCTCAAAATAGAATGTTATCCAACAAATTACTTACCAGTAATTAATCATTTTCTAATCAAGATACTTATAAACTTACAAGTCTGTGATTTACAAGTCAATGCTGATGGCATGTAGACAACTTTTGAATCTTGATGAGGTTTTCTCAAAGAATCCAGAATATGGGTGAACTGAAAGCTAACTATTATAGTGCTATTACCATTTTAAGATACTAAACTACCCATACCATTTGAGCTATGGAACTTCAAAAGTTAATTAAGCATCTCTGGTTAATCTCAAGTCAGCCTCATAAATGTCAGCTTTACATCATCGATTTCTGAGTCCTCTTCATTAGGTGATGGTGCTCTGATGGTTTCATCTTGCAAACCATTCATGGAGGTAATAACCCTGCATCTGTAAAACAACTGCTGCACCCTTTCTCTTAGCAAATTGCTCCAGAAACACTTTTACCCATTCACAAGGCCAGACAGGTTTGGTCATTGTTGTCAGTCCGATGTCATAGTCATTTGATTAAACTGGATCAGTCAGATATATGCGTGTGACACATTCCATACTAGACTGCCTCTTTTCTTTAGTGAACCTAACCTCATGTTATGCACACATTGCATTCAATACTGTATTCAGGCTTGGTGCAGCCAAACTTTGAATGAGCTTTTACAATAAGGTATCCACATCATTTCTTTGAACAGTATCTCACTATTGCTTTGTGGTATAGTTATACATTGGCATCAGTTTCATCTCATCTGCTATGCAGCTAATGGTCACAGCCGCATTTGTTACATGGGCACTTTAACTACTGTGGTTACCATCTACTAGTTATAACTAGTTTTCAATTAGTTAACAGGTAGTTACAACTATATTTAGTGATCAGTGGCTACAAAGTAGTTAAACTAATTTTGCATTAGTAATAGTTACAGTAGTTTACTATTTTTCACAGCTATTTATAATGTTACTGCAACATTTTCATAAAAAGATTAGAATGAGGATTTTAGTTAGTGTGCGAACATGGACAGGAAGCCAATGAAGTTCATCAAACACAAAGGTAGAGATGCGAGAGAAACGAGGAAAGCGAGCTGTCAGTCTCGTAGCTGTCTTAAGTACTGACTGAAGAGGAGAGAGACGAACGTTTGGAAGACCAATGAGAAGGGAATTACAGTAGTCAATTCTAGAACATAAAACGGCATGCACCAAAGTAGTAAAGATGGAGGAAGAGACAGAACGACGAATGACCCGGAGATGCCTTAGATGAAAATAGGAGGATCGTGTGAGATAAGAAATGTGTTTGACAAAAGTAAGTGAACTATAGATCTAGTGTTTATAAGACGTAGATCTGGATAGGAAATAGTCAATTTATCACTGACTAATTTCTGCACTGTAGCAACCTATTATTTGCTAATGCTTATGTAGTTAAGAACTGTGTAATTAAGGAAGTAGTTGTAACTATTTATTCAATACAGTAATGTTTCAGCGAGTATTGAAGGCCTTTGACGAGTATTTCTCGGCAAGAAACTTAGAAGCCTGGGACCATTTGATAAGGAACCCATTTCTATTTCAGAAAAGGAGATCATTGATATGCTAAATGATGGATGAAGTTGCAAAAATTGTTTTCAAAGCGAAGACAATGGGGAATTTTTTGACATCTCAAATAGCAGCATTGTCATGCATTTCAAAGAAGGCATTTTGATTACATGTGAGCCATTTGCAACAACCTATCTTTGGGAAGCAGGCTTTTCCACTCTTTCTCATGTCAAAACCAGATTTTGATATTAATAAAACTCGATGCACGGATGTGGCTCGCTTTCTTCAAAAACGGACCCCATCAATGTTTCCTCTACATTTTGGATATAGTTTTCCTCTAATTTATAGATATATGGCATGCACACGAAAGGCTTTTGCAGTGTTTTCGAATGGTTCACATTCTCACTCAGGTCTGAGCTGATGTGATGCTAACTTAATTAGGACCATATCAAAAGGTCTATGGTGATAAGTTCTGAAACCTAAGAAAAGTCCCTTGTCTAAAAAAAATAAAAGGATGTATCAGCCAAGGAACCGCAGTTAGGCTAGGAGACTCGATTTATGTAGTTTCATGAAAAGAAAGCGTGACTTGTTATATAAATTTGCAATTTGGAATGGCCTCTCTTTGATGCTCCACTCCCTTCCTAGCAGAGTTGTATGGTCTCGAGACAGTGTCTCGGTCTCGAGACAGTGTCTCGGTCTCGAGACGTCTCGAGACAGTTTTTTAGTGTCTCGGTCTATGAAGCCTGCGGTTTCGGTCTCGAGGCAGTGTCTCAAATTTTAAGAAACTGTCTTGAGGTGAAAGTCTTGTTCTGTCTCGAACAAACGGTCTCGATAAGTTTCGTGTTAGCTGTCTTAGAATCTTGCGCTAGAAACTGAAACTGGAATCTACAAGAAACGGTAATTCTGGTTAACGCATGAGGTACATTATACTGAAATCAATTCAATTATCTTAAAGTGGAAAGATGTCTGAGAGAGAACCTGAAATTGTGATGTTTGCGTTTACGCAATTTGAAGTTATTGACAAAACAATGGTTATGGCGTCCCATTTGTCATTGATGCAAAACCACCATAACCGAAACGATCGGAACAACTTCGAGTTTCTCAGGGTGTGTAAGGATATGCGCAAATTAATAATTTCATTTGGTATTTGGTATCGAATTTGCTTGTTGAAAATCGTCTGAATATTCTGAATATAAGAAGAGATATCGAAAAAGATCAAATGCGGCAATATAAAAACTGTCCTCGGGAATTGGTACTATATTCATTATAAGTTTCAAATTGAAACTACAAATGAACCTTATTCCCGAAAATTGACACATTAGAATTTTACAGCATTTTATATAGGATCACTTGACTGTTACTGTCTCGTACTGTCTTGAACCTAGTGTCTCGGTCTTGATACCTCACTGTCTCGGCCTCGGCACCTCACTGTCTCGGTCTCGGTCTCGTCTTGGTCTTAAAGTTTCGAGTCTTGCATACAACACTGCTTCCTAGAACACCTTCTCAGGCATTCCTCTCTAGTCTTAAAATGACTTTTGGCTGCTTTGGGTTTTGGAGTGCCTATGAGTAGTCGCCTTGAAGAGGTGCTGCACTTAAATGCTCATAATGAATGAATGAATGGTATGGGATGCTAGTGTACAATGTAAATGCTGTGTCATTTGTATATAACTTCCCGCACACATTTTTTATGACTTGTGACTTATTTAATTATTTTGAAAGGTGTGGCTTTCAACCGATGATGGGCTCTCTTTCAACCCTATGATTAGTCCGGTAACTGACAATATAAAAGTATGCAGATCAGGATATTCTGGCGGCTCCATTGCCTGTGTTACAACAAATAACAAGATTCTTTACAGTAAAGGAAGCCCAGGTTAAATGTTTAAATCTACATGTTTATTAACTTTTTTACTTTTATTCTGCCTTTCTGCCTTGGCAGGCAGTGTACAGTGTTTAGAACTTGAGTGTACAATGTTCAAATCTCTTTATTTACTTATTTGTAACTCTGTTGTGCTTCCTCGGTCTCCAATGGCATTCCTCAGTCCATGCTTGTCCCCTTCGGTTGCACCGGATCACGTCCATCATGAAATGCTGAGTTTTCTCCATTGTGACCCAACTGCCCAGAACAGCCTTCCATTGGAATTGCATCTCTTTCCTAAGGACAAATTCTTTGGCTTTTTACAAACCATTCTTTTCAGCTGTGACTGAACTGCGAGTGCCTCTGAGTTGATATCTTGAAGGTCACAATATCAAGAATGTCTGATTTGTTGGATAAATTATTAAATTGACACTAATGAATCAATGCAATTTCTTGTTGATTATTACCTTGCTTTGTCTCCCATAGGATATGATGATTAGTTGCTTATTTTCGTGTTTAAAGGGAAGTTGGATTAATGAAAAATAATTTTATAGAAGTTGGATTGACGACAAATATATTTTGCTTCATTTAATCTGGCCATTGAACTGCATTACAAATAGTAACTGAGTAAAGATGCGGAAGATTAACTTTTCTTTGTTACCTTGTGTACATGGATATATTTTTAATAATGATTATAATTGACAATACTACATGGTATATATTATGTGTTTAGCAATATACTGATTACAGTATGTGATTCATTTATATCCAGGCAGAATTTGGAATGTGGATCCACAGAGTGTATTTAGCAGTATTGAATTGGCAATATTCTTTGACTCTGTGGAGAATCTGTATGTTTGTTCCGTGAAGAATGGCCAGGTAAACAGTGTCAAAGTTGATGTCATTGGTGGAATTAAGGTGAGCAGTTGAAGTTTTGTTTGAAATTTATTTAGTGACTTGATATGTTGGTACACAACTGCAGCTGTACGACAGTTCATCTTTTAGCTTGTTGACTTGCTGACTGATGCATTACAAACCGCGTGCTGTTGACCAAATCAGCTAATTTCTAATGAGATCCGTGAAATGATGACTTACTATCTTTAAGTGTGGAATCCCTGGGCCACTGAGAATTGTATAAAGTCTGCTGACTTTATTTAAAACATAAAGCATAATTTTTATACATTTTGCTATTTGATTTGTTATGTTGTCTTATCTGTGACTGCATCATTTAAAAGTTATGTTAACTGCCTTTATTAAAAATGATCACATTATAAAACAGGGTTACAGATGCATTTTTTCTCATATGCATTCATTCTCATATGCATTCATTCTCATATGCATTGATTTTCATATGCATTCATTTTCATATGCATTCATTCTCATGTGCATTCATTTTCATATGCATTCATTCTCATATGCATTCATTCTCATATGCATTAATTTTCATATGCATTCATTCTTATGTGCATTCATTTTCATATACATTCATTCTCATATGCATTCATTCTCATATGCATTCATTCTCTTATGCATTCATTTTCATATGCATTCATTCTCATATGCATTCATTTTCATATGCATTCATTTTCATATGCATTCATTTTCATATGCATTCATTCTCATATGCATTCATTTTCATATGCATTCATTCTCATGTGCATTCATTTTCATATGCATTCATTCTCATATGCATTCATTCTCATATGCATTCTCATATGCATTCATTTTCATATGCATTCATTCTCATATGCATTCATTCTCATATGCATTCGTTCTCATTTTTATTCTTTCTCATATGCATTCATTTTCATATGCATTTATTCTCATATTCATTCATTTTCATATGCATTCTGCAATTTGTAATGTGTTAGTATCTAATTTTCTGTTAATGGCGCATGTCGCAAACTACAACTTTCGAGAAAATGGCAATAAATTACCTGCAGGATAAAAATTGTGTGTTCAGTTTTAATCAAATTCGTGCGACATGATCTTTACTTTATCTGAAAAAGTTATTTGGATGATAAAATCTTTAATTTTATAGAATCACATTATTATAGAAGATTCTATAATAAATAAATAAAACAACAATTTTTAAGGCAATATATCTCGCTTACTACTACTGCCATTTAGCAAAATGGACCTAGCTTGTTTTACATGTAGAGAAAGCTCTGGATGTCTATTTGTAGATTTATTAATGTTAAAACCTTTATTTTCTAAAATAAAGCAATTATGACAATGGCTTTGTTATTACTCTATGTTATCATAGACTCTCTTGTGTATACAATTATATGAATTTTCTCGGTTTCGGAATTCTCATGATACGACTCTTCAAATTAGCATATCAGAGGCTTTTATAAGGATATCATAATAATTTTTGCATTTTTAGAAACATTACTTCATGTTGTAAAATGAAATGAGAGAAACTCATTTTCAGAAAAAAGGGGCATGTGCCTGGCTGTGTTGGTGACCTCACATTATGTTTTTTTACAAGACTACAGTGTTGGATTAGTGACGGTGATGGCAGTGCCACTAGCATGTAGTCTCTTGTGAGGAGTATTATGTCTTGTGCGAATCTGCTGCTTTAGACATACTTACAGCACTGGCCAATAGTGTTTTTGCTTGCTATGACAGTCCAACCTGTCATAGAGTGATCATGTTGAATTTCCATGTTGGGAATCAAATTCTAAAACATTCAATAACCATGATTACTTTGCTTTTTAAATGGCTTATGTGCCATAAGCTGTCTCTCTTGGCATTCTGATCACCTAGAGGATGACCTGATAAGGGCCTACTGATTGGTTTTGTAGCACTATTGTACCTTGTATGTTAGATAGGGTTAAAGCATCTAGGTTATCACTTGTTGCTCTATATATTAGTTTCTAACAATAATAATTAGTGATTTTCAACCTGCAAAATTACATTGTAAACTGTACTTTTTGCTGTGCTTGCACTTGCTGAATATGTATGATTTCAGACAGGCAACCTTACATCCCAAATTTTGTCCAATCCTCTCATGGTTCAGATTTTGTCTGACTCGGACATTCGTTTTTATGAGTATCCTGTAAATCTAACTGCAGTTACCGGTTTCTCAGAGTTCTCATTGGGAATGCTTTTGAAAAGCAGGTTTGTATTTATTTTCTTACCTCAGATAAACGGTTCATAAGATTTTGCTTAGTTGTTGTCTTTGCAATGTATGTGTTATAATTTAAGACTGTAGTGTGACACTTTAAAGGCTAGCTTCATTGGTTTCTCAGTCACTTTCAGTACACTCTTGTTATTATAATGTTAGGCAAGATAATATTTAATGGCATTGAATTGTTATAGTGCATTTTTATTGTATTCGGTAGGTAATTTACATGCTATTCACAATATGCGCTTGTCTTCAATGTTGTGTAAATGTTTTCATAAAGATTATTGAGAACAATGACTTTGGGAGTTGTATGGATGGGTCTTAAATTCTTACTTATTTGACCCTCCAACTTCCAATCTTAGGCCTATTCAACTTGAACAAAACCTACCTTTGCAGCTCCTCTGCCTCTGGTCTCTATTACCTGCACTTGATTTCCATTTGATATCTTGGGAAAACCCTTTGGATCAACAAAGTGCTCATTAATAAGTTGGTGCTCTGCTTTCAGATGGTTTGATGTAGAAATGTGATGTTTGTGATTGCAGTTATGATTACTTACAGGTACAAATAATTACAATTTGCTGGAAAATCTCATTGGGATGTAATTTTGGCAGTTATCTGATAATTACCAACCAGGGAAATCCTGGTACCCCTGTAGGAAAGTCTGTATCTGAAACTGATGGCATGAGTGAGAGATATTTAGGATTATCCTCCCATTCTTTATTCCCTTTTTCATGGTTCATATTACTTCTTTAGTTTCTTTGTTCATGTGCATTGTTATCACTGATTTCTGTGTAGCGACGGTGGTTCTGTTGTAATAAAAGACCTTCAGCACATGGATGATTCAACGGCCTCACGTGGGTTTATGGTGGAATTACGTACTTTGGTGGTTGAAAGACTCATTGAGGCTAAGTCCACTGCACTTGCAGCTGCCATAAGTGTGTTACTTTCAGTGTAGCTTTTATTTACATGTTTTTACAGTTTGTTTTACTATAATTTGGCTTCTGTTTTATTGTTATTTTAGTAAAATAGTTTTCATTAGTATATATAATATTGTTTCTGTTATTGTTCATTAATATAATTATTATTATTACTGTTACTGTTATAATTGCATGAAACTCCATATTGGACAATGTGAAACATCAAAAACTTAAGAGATTTGGTTTATAGCATTTGCCAGTTGTAAAAAATTTTTTAATTCAGGTAACATACTCTAGATATAAGGCAATTTTTCTTTCCTTCAGAGTGATATTGACTAAAGCATTCATTCTTTAGATCAGGGGTCCCTAAGTGAGGCCCGCGGGCCAATGCGGCCCTCGAGCAGACCTAATGCGGGCCTCGGTCGAATGTTCAAATTTTGAAACAATAAACTAACTTATGTCCAATTTGACAAATGTGTTTCAATTTTAATATTCATGTTAGCAGCACATAGCATTTTGCCAGTTCAATGGTTAAACCAAAGTGCAACAATAAAACGTTTTTTTAATATCAGAAGCAAAATCGCTGAATTTCTGATTAAAAAAACTAAAATCAAACAGTGGCCGCATAATGAACACAATAGCTTAACTGTACTATAAAATGTTGGATGGCTGTGCGATTTAGCATTTTAGTGAACATCATCACTTCACCATTGAACTAACTTTATCTGAAACTGCAATGGTGTGAAAAGTTTATTAGGCCTACTATATTTTAGTGGACATTGTGAAATCGTTCGTAAGAAAGCTAACCTTACTGCAAAACAACAGAAGGACGGAGATTTAGTTCTTTTCGGGCTTGTATAGAGATATTTAGCAAAAACAGACATGTTTTTGAACGTTTGCTTTCTGCCAAATATTTCGAGATCATTGGCAACTTGTTATCTGAATTTGCCTGATGTTTCTTTGACTTCAGATTGCACGAACAGTCGTTTGCCATTTTGCAGAATACGTTTACTTGTGAGCCAAGAATTGCGTGAAATTGATTTGCAATTAGAACTGATCGACTTTCAGGAAAGTTCAGAGGAGCGAACTTCATTTCATGCACTAAGCTTGATGGAATGTTATCAAAGCCCACCGGTTTCGGGCTGTCCAACTATTTGCAGACGTGTCAGAAACAAATAGCACACCCTTTAAGTTTATCCAACTATTTGACAACAGGCTTGCAACAACAAGTTGAACCTCGATTTGGTAGTAGGCCTATAGCCTAATTGCTGAGAAAGCTAAACTTCCCAAATCGCATGACGTTCATCTCATGAAGTGAATTTAATTTTGACACAAATTCTAAGTTAAATTCTAAAAACATTCACTTTTAACTTTATTACAAATAGAATGACAAATAACATTTAAGGTTGGAATAAAATAAATAAATAAAATAACTATTTAATGAGTTACGAAATTCTTATCCATTTTTTAGTTTAAAATTAAAGTGCTTCATTAGGCCTACTGTTTACTTAATATAAGTAAGCCTTATACTTTAAGGCCTTATATGTAAAAACTAAGCCTGAAAAGGCTTCGCGGCTTCGGCACTCGCGTGGTATCCCTGCGGATAGGATTGCGAACTCTGAGCAAACCCATTCCGGGACATTTCACAGTATTCATAATGACGAATAGGGTTTCCAACTGTGAACAAACCCATTCCGGGACATTTCCCAACTCTCACTATGACAAAAACCTGCAAAGTTTTAGAATTCCGCTGGGTTTATGAAGTCACGAATTTCGAGTAATGTTCGGAAGTCGATTAGTCATAATTAACACTTATAATTAAATTATGATTATGGACATTGAAAATTAAGACATTGTGTCACACTATTGCTCAATCCATGTTGCTTGGATTTAGATTGTCATTGAATCTCATTATCTGTTGTAGATTCTGGGACAAAATAGGCATTGCCCGGGACACGGGACAGCCTGGGTCCATTCCGGGACTGTCCCGGCCATTCCGGGACGGTTGGCAACCCGACCTGCGGCCCGCAAGCTCTCACTGTGTCACTAAGGTGGCCCTCGGTATCGAAAACTTTGGGAAATCCTGCTTTAGATAGCAAGCTATTGAAAATCAATTGCTGTAGAGAATGTGATTTATAGTGAACTTTGTCAGATTTTTAGACTAATTTGGGACTTATTGTAGACAGTGTATATATTTTCAGCATGTTCTCTAATTTCTTGTGCCTATTATATTGTTCATATTTAGCCAAAAGTGTATTTTCGTAGTTGATCTAATTGTAAGAAATGCTATTCAATGCTGCTATGTTGATAATAAATTCTGCAATGTCACAGCCAATGTTGAAAGCTCTATGTGTTGCAGCCATAAGCAAATGGGATGCAGTTACTCATGAAGGTGAACTTAATCTGGAATCTGGAAGTAGGCATAACTATTAGATTCTCATCTACCTTCAATATTTTCTTATCGTATGATCATGGTTTTATATAGCGCCCTTACAGAGATAATTCCTCAGAGGCACTCCCAACATGACAACACAAAAGATCAATCAAAAAGAATGGTTTTGAAACATTTGTGGAAAGATGGCAAAGTGATTACCAAGATGTTCATTGTAAGCTATTCCAGAAAGATGGAAAAACCGCAGCACTGTTTAAGTTTAAGCCCTAGGAGTGATTCGTTCAATTAGGTTGCCTTGCAATGCAGAGCAAAGGCTTCTATAGCCTGGTGTGGATGACACAGGTAGACAAAGCTGCCTAAGATAAGCTGTGAGACAATTAGGCATGGGCATGAGAATCTTAAACTCTATGCGTTTTTACATTGGTTTGTCTTATATAAGGATAGATATAATTGATGCATGAACTTTGATATGCCACCGACCATATCAGGAGAGCTGCAGCATTTAGAATGGATTGCAACTGATTAATGCCAGTGGATGATGGAGCAGAGCAGCTGTTCATTTGGGCATCGGTTGGATTGAGAATTGAAAGGTGGATGATCTGATGTAACTTGACTTTGAGAATGGGGAAAGGTCATGTGGTCATTACACTTGTATGTACCAGGTCAAAGGTCCTTTTGGCCCACTTTTCCAGAGGGTCAGAGGAGGCAGAGTAACTGTTAACCCTTTAACAACCAGCCACATTGTTGGGTGATAGGTAATAATAGTGGAGGAGCCGAAAAGTGTGGAATTTACATGGCAGATCATGTGGTACTGTGAGGGATATGGCTCGGTTGGAGGACTTGAGATGATTGGTATCGAATGCTATGTCTGAGGCATGGGATTTGCTGCAGGCTGATGGCAGAGACCAGTTTGTTGAGCAGCAAGTAGGGTTATTGTAGAGTGGTGTTTAGTGAAACCAGATTTATGGAAGTTGAGGAATGAATTGGAAGCGAGGCAGTCATTGATCTCTTAACTTAGACAGAAAGGGAAGATTGGAGATGGGACAGTAGTTAGATAGACTTTCATTGTCAAAGGTTGTTTTCTTGAGAATGGAAGAGCTGAGCAAGTGTTTATAGACCATTTGGAAGTTTCCTTTAGAGAGCGACAGATTGATGAGTTTGGTGATTACTGGTACGAGCATGAAGGATGGAGGTGGGATAGGATCAAGATCGTATTGCTTCATAGGAAGGGGTCTAGGTGGAGTGACAGTTTTGATTCAGTGGCAACAGAGTATTTGGAGCGATGACCGTGAAGCAGGAGGATTAGAGTAGGGAGAGGGTATGCTGAATGGAGTGAAGGATAGAAGAGATTGTAGGGTGAAGCGAAGGGATGAGAAGAATGTCTGTACAATCTATTCAGAGGCACTCCTGGGTCAAACGCTTCGAGAAGAAGCCCCTCGAGCTAGGCAAGGAAATATGTTTTATTAATTTTCATATTGAAGCAAGATGAGACATGCCGTGTCTTGACTCATCTTGACTATTAAGACGAGGCACCCGCCTTGTCTTGCCTGTAAATGCGAGCTCTTGTTTTCTTTGCTAAATGGTCACTCCAGACTGCCTTCTTTTCAACTGAGAATGAGGGCTATCCTCTGCTTGTCTTCTCTCCCATAGTTTCAATGTTTCACTCCAGACTGCCTTCTTTTCAACTGAGAATGTGGGCTATCCTCTGCTTATCTTCTCTCCCATAGTTTCAATGTTTCACTCCAGACTGAAACCAAACTCTTTGCACATATCAATAATAATTTCCATTTAAATTTCAAACTGTGAAACCGCAGTATGATTACAAGTGCAGTATGAACGAATGATGACAAGTTATTACAGGTGTGGAATTTAACCACTGGCAGCCATGCATGGCGCCCTTGAGGGTCATTCCGTTATACACCCCCATTTTTAACAAACGCCACCACCTAGCGAAAGAAGGAATGAAGTCAATATTATGGGAGTGTACGCCGTACGGTCTTGAACTCAGTTCCTCAGCTCTGCATGCCAGTGTGTTCACCATTACTCTATGTCCTCTTACCATCTTGAAATGTTGTATGACCACCTTAGTGACCAAGATTACTTTCATTGTAATTAGTTTGTTTTCTGTATTAGTGGGCTGGTGATGCACTAAAAATATGGTTTGTAGCTATGCCATGTCCACGCTTTATATGAGGTTTAATCCTTGCTTGTAGTACTGAAAATACCAAGTATTACTACTGGGCTATATATTATATGTAGTATGAAACAACACTGTGGTTTGAATATGTTTAAGGTTGGCCTGCAGATGACGTATGGAAGACAATTGTTATTCCATACGCAGCAAGTTTCCTAGTGAAAGAGGTGACTGGACCAGTTGCAAAGGTTACATCTTTGACCAATAATCAAATCTTGGCACAAATACCTAGTGGAAACTGGACGATGTATGACTTTCGAGTCATCTCTTGGAGTTTGATGGAAGACAAATGCCGTCATTCGTTGCAGTCTACATTGGGAGTCTTCTCCAGAGACTATTCAGTGGTCGACGTTGACCTAAGAATGAGAGCAAGAATTGAGGTCTCTCTTGGCTTGTCAGGTACTTACTTATTATAACTATGCTTATGTAACTTCAGTTGCACTTATCATGTTTTAGAATGAAATATTTTCTTATGTTAGTGCTAGATTACTGATACTCACTCTATGTTTGGCTCCCAGCTTGACGGTTGTGGTGCATGGACCGGGTTCTGCCTTATGCCACATGTCTGTTCGGGTGCATGCCGAAATTAATTGACCATGTCTCCGGCTATATGCTGTATGTGCTCCACTGGCTCTCCCTCCAGCAGCAGATCTCATACTGTGTCATCGCTTTTGTGAGGCAGTCTTTGCTGGGGCTAGCTTCTGCCTATTTCAAGGCCTCTTATACTTGCCTTAAAACTGTCCATTACAGCCATGCTGGGGTCAGGAACGCTCCTAAGTAGTACCCTTAGAGGGTGCTATATAAATCTTTGCAATGAATGAATGAATGAATTTTATTGTTCAGGTGGTTAAGAATTGCTCTTTAAAAGCTTATTTGATCTGATATTGACACCTAAGTTATCTACAATTTTTGGTGGATTATATTCAGTATTCTGTTTTATTGGTTTATCTTGGTTATTGTATTTCACTGTTGCTACTACTTTGCGTGAAAGCAGAATGTTGTAAAGGTGTGTCGGGTTTGGCTGTTGTACTGGCTGTTATCAGAAGTTTCCATGTATTGAAAGAGATGGAGAAATGTGACATACTGTATTTTTATAATCTTGGCAATTCAGACTTCTTGGAATATAATGAGTATTATCTTATCCTCAGAAAGACTTTATCTATATAAAATATCTGAAACTTTATTTACTTAACTTCCAAATGACTTTAGATCTTCAATGACATTACTAAAATATAAGTCTGAATTAGCTTTTGTGTACAGGCTGCAGGTTCCTGAAATGAGATAGATGAGATGGATATGAAGGGGAGTGTTTGGAATTGGATGCTCCATCTAATCCATTAAATCGGTTCCGAACTTTGCTGCATCTCGGAGGCCTTCTTACTAAAAAGGTTCCAGGTCCCTTTCACATCTCTATTCTCTAGAATAAAGTGCTGTTGCTCCAACAGCACTTTATTCTAGAGGATAGAGTTGTGAAAGGAACCTGGATCCTTTTCAGAAAGAAGGCCTCCGAGATGCAGCAAAGTTCGGAACCGATTTAAGCAACTGAATAATAATGGCAAGACTGGGATGAAGAAGATTCTGTAAGACAACTATTGTGCAGTTTGTGCACCAACAAATATAGCTGAAGATAGGAATACTGTTCTGGATGAGATCCCAAACCTTGTTATGAATACCATACTGAGGTGAAGTAGCTGAATTGTGACAGGTTAAGACAACTGGATATGGGTCATAGGACTTTCACTCACAGGACGATTGCTCATAAGATGATCGCTCATAGGACGATCGCTCATAGGGCGGTTGCTCATACGACGGTTGCTCATAGGATGATCGCTCATAGGACGATCGCTCATACGGACGATCGCTCATATGGACAATCACTCATACGGACTATAGCTTGAAGGCTGATAGCCCATAGGACGCTCGCTCATAGGATTATCGCTCACATCTGTTAACTCACTATTATTTATTACTTCTATAAAAACAATTATTAACCATCCCTACAATGTCAGATCATACTAGTTATAATTTATTCAAAAAATGTTGTATTATCATATAATTAATTTAATTCTTTACTTTTAAGATACAATGCTTTATGATTTTGTTCATTTGAATAAATACATTTTCTGTTATGTTTGGTAAATTTTCATGTCATTATCTCCCTCATATAAGTTTTGTCGCAAAGTTTTACATTCTTGGCGAGCACAGCATGAAGAACTTAATTATTTGCTGATGACGTATGCACTCATTTCGAGATCTGTCTCTAGCCACATGGTGGTAACCTTTCAGTAGTTATGACACAAGTTGCAGAACCAGCCGTTAGTGCTTGGTTATGTTTTGCACCGAAGGACTTATGGTCTGGAACTCTTTGAAACTTTTCTTGCATTTTAAGGGTGCCCACTGTTGTTGCTGTTGCAGCCCCATTTGAAGTAGGAAGTGATTCGTTCCTTTATGGTTATCTAACTAATCCATCCATCTTTCGACCAAATTTCAGTCCATCTTCCTCTTTCTCACCTCTGCAGGAGAAACTGATTGTGGAAATCATCCCTGTTATTAACAGGAAGGTCAGTCATTTACTTATTTTTCAGCCATGTGACTTGCTATTATTGCTTTATCACATGCCTCTGTGAGCATCAGTCATTTGTTTATTTTTAAACTCAAACAAACGTGACTAAGCGTATCTGGAGAACATTTTCTTGCTTGTTGTATCAAGACTCCAGGATTTATGTTATGGAAGACATCTAGGGCATAGTATAAATGCTTTTACTTATTTCTTAAACTGCATTCTAAATTATATTTGTAGACTGTTATAGCTTGCAATAATATATTTTTACATACATCAGTTTTTACATCTTTTTTACTGTTTTGTATACTTGGTAGTTTGTATAGCATGAATGTTTGTCTTGAGGTAATAATGTTGCTTGCATAATTGGCAACAATTTCACTTCAAGTGAAATTGCCTCAAGTTAGACCTGTTGGGTAGCGAATTCCACAACTTCTAAACAGCTATCGCAACATCACATAGGCCGTTGACCCTGTTTCTGCTCATAATTTTGTTGACGATGATTTCCTGCAAGTCACAACTGTCAATACAACATTGGTCGACACTGTTTATGACGTCCCCATGTGTGCTAATCAAGAGCGCCAATGACTTTCAATGAGCCGCCAGCACACGTTCCCACAATTGACTGAAGAGGGGTTTTTGTGATACCCAACACACGTTCTTCACGATGGGGCCATATCGCCTATACAAGGCATGACAGAGAATGCTATGCCCTGTTTAAATCCAAAAGGTGCCATGGCAGAAATGCTATGATTTTAAATAAGTACCTGGTAAGTCTACACTCGATTTGTACTCAACATCAAAGGAATCACTTTTAGAACATGTTTGGCGCCCTTCTGAGGTTCTTAACACTTTAAGGACAAGCTGCATTGGCTTCCTAGTCACTTTTAGGATTGCTTGCCTTTGACGCCAGAAGGAATTATATAAACTGACATTTTCTTTTCAAGGAGAATCCAAATTCCTTTCTACGAATTCCTTCGACTACGAATGAAGCAATACTCTGTCATGATGTCAGCCACATAAGTTATATAAGATAGACATGATAAAATGACTTTGTCAATGTTGCTTCTAGTTAAATAGGTTTGGTATGTTAACTGTGGACTGCATATTAGCTTAATATAATTGTTAAATCTATGTCATTGTGTCTTTTGTTAGAGCCATTGATTCTAAGCATGACACACTCCTCTAATGAACTGCAATCGAGCTGTGCAAAAGAATGTCTTACCTTTGCTAGCTTTGCTTTTTTTGCTTGAGATATTTGACTCAATATTCAGATGGCTCAACTTAGCCAATGTTTACTTTTGTCTGTTTTCAACTAGACTGTGACTACTCTTAGGGTGTTTGCAGTTGGAGCTTCAATGCTGTGCCCAAAGACACATTTACTTTTCACAATATATGCTGCTTGCCCATGTGAACGAGTGCTGACTTTCATTTACCCAGACAACTTCTCCAGAGAAAATTTCCTGCCAAGTTCACCTCTTCAGATAGACAAAATGGTTGCATTAGAAGTATGTTTTCTCATCTACTGTACTTGTATATAATAATATTAGCAGAAAGATAGACTTAAGTTTTTGGCATGTTAGGTGACATATACCTATGTCAATTGAAGCTAGGTTGCAGACGAGATATTTTTGCAGCAGGTTTCATTTTCTGCACTATTTCTACTGCATGCCACTGTGTTCAGCTATAGTCGTAGATGGTTTCTGTTTGTATATCTAAAAGGAGGAGCTTAGGTGGATAGTAACAGTCCAGCATGAAGGGCAGAAGATTAGCATGAACGTTAGATCGATCCATGCTACCCTCGCTAAGGTTGACTCAGAATTTCCATTTGCTAGATGGTGTTGGTAAATTGAGCAGTACGTGGATGGGCACCATGCATGGCTGGCTGCCATGCAGTTTGATTTGACTCTTGTAATAACTTATAATCATCCAGTCATGCTATGACTTGTAATAAGTTGGAATTTTCGGTTTCAAGAACACAAACAAAATTTGATCAAAGTAGATTTTATCAATTGAATTTTATGGATTATTTACAGAAAGTATATTTATAAATTTTTTTGTTAGAGAGAGTCATATAAAATGGTATTATTTGGATGTTTTCTTACAATTCACTATTTATATTTTGTAATTTAGATGCATTTTATGTCGGATTATAGTTTCATACATACAAGTAGTTTTCTTTCTACAAATTCAGTCAGGATTGAGATAGGATGATAATTTTATTTTCTTTGCCAAAAGGCAATCAGTCTTTCTCTTTAAAATAGCTTACTATACTACAAAACTAAGAAATTCAAGTGAAGACTGGTTTAGGGCAGATGAGTCACATATAAAAATGATAGTTCACTGCTTTTGCTCTAGTTTTAGATTACTTTCCAGTTGATGATAATTGTTGTAGTCCAACTATCGACCACCTTCTCATCTTGGTTACGGCATTCCAACAAGTGACAACATTTACAATGCTGACCCTGGTGTGCGTCGAAAACATGAAGACTTTAAAATTTCAAAGGTACTTTTTTTTCACACAATCCAAGTAGAATTTGATAATACTCTACTACAGAGATTAAGTGTCTTTGAGACACATTTAGTGTTTTTCAATACTTGTTATTCTTAGCTATTTTTTCTAATAAATGTCTATTTTGATGATGCCATGTATCATAGTTCTTCAGTGTGCATTAGTAACTGTTCTTCAGGAGCTTCTAGTAATTATAATATCTTGCATGGTTAATACCCAATCAGATATTTCTTTTGATCATTTGAGATAATGCTATTCAGGTTTAAATGTTGACACTATATATATAGCAGAGTTACATATCAAGTGTTAGAAATTGGAATCAGTAGTATTATGCTAATGTTCCCAGCACATATGGAACATGTTAATTGCCCTTTTGAGGTTCTTAACACTTAACGACGAGCTATGTACATTGGCTTCGTGGTCACTTTTAGTACACACTCATGGGGGAGTCATTGAGTAACGGATAATACACTGGCATGATGAGCAGTAGGAAGCCAGATCGATTCCAACCCACCCCTAAGGTTGACTCGTCCTCCATTCGCTGGGCAGAGGTGGTGGTTAAATTTGATGTATAACATGATGGTGCCTTGCATGGCTGCCATATAGTTAAATTCTACTTCTGTAATAGCTTGTGATCATCTCTTCTTCCCATACTTGTAATCATACTGTTGCTTTGTCAGTTTGATTGTAATTATATGAAGAGCATTGAAGACTATTGAATAATGGACTCAGAATGTCTTAAATAACCTAGACCAGTATATCATCTAGTGACGATATGTTAACTTCAATTGCATCATCATCAGAAAATCGTTTTTTGCCGGATTTTTCGGAATAGGCACATCTCTTGACTGCCGATTCAAGTTTCAAAAGAAGTAATTTCCTGCGCTCCCTAGTAGTTGCCTTGAAGGGGGCGCTATATAAATTTTATTAATGAATGAATGAAAATAGTATATTTGTGACTAAAGGCAATTTCTTCTTTCATTAGTAGAAAAATGGTAATCTCCTCTGGTGATTTTTGTCACCGAAAATCCGTGCAATATAATGATATTATGAGTCACCACATTAAAAAATCTGGTGGACAGTAGGTCTTTTTTCTTAAGCTATGTGGTTTAAAATGCAAATTTTATTGAAAATCATAATTGAGGCTGTAATCTATCGCACTATTTATTTTAAAATAGTTAAATGCATGAACTATGTTGTCTTATTTCTGCAATCATGAAGTAACAAAAAGTACCTAGAATCAAATAAAAATAAATATTGCTATTTAATCCTTTAATGACCAGCTGCATTTTTTCCCTTGTGTTTTAGTACACATAGGCTAAAATTGTGTGTTTAGTGCTAGCGGCGCGAGTTTGTCCGACGATGCAAACAGATGGACATGCAACTCACCATTGGAATTCACTTGTGCCTAACCCCTCAAAGTTGAAGGTTTTGAACATTTGTCACGACTAAAATTTGTGGCGTTAACAGAAACAGTGATGGTTTATAATTTTTATCAAACATAGTTTTGGAATGAACCGGGTTTCAATTTCCTGCCAACTACCAAGTTTTATGAGTTGAGTTATACTGAGTCCGAGTTTCGAATATTTAAAATATGTCTCTTTCTCTTAATTTTTAGTTTGCCAGTTTGCATATTTTTTGGGGCGGTTTTGTACAGTTTACGCTAGGAAATAGTAACTGGTAAGTGCTGATAATAACAGTATTTGTGTTTTTAGTTTGGTCGATTGTCACTTTGTAAATAAATGAATCCGATTTTAGTTATCAAAACAGAAAATCAGATAGCCATGCCAGATCTTAGATCAGTTACTTAGATAGCCATACAAGCAGCACTTGTGGAGTTGCCTGAAAGGTCCTATAAAAGTGTTTTGTTACATTGCATTAGAGCAGAAAATATTTTTTATAGAATTTGATTGTCAAATTTATGTGCTGGTTAGTTTTAAGCTACACAATTAAGTGAAAACTATATTTGGCATAATGCTTGCTTTGTGATAAATATTATAGGAAACAGGAAGATTGAAACAATGCGCCACAGCCCGCACAAGAAATGATTGTGGCTGTACTGACAGAATGATAATGACTGATGAAGCCAGGTTTTCGGACTGCAAAATACGAGTATGTAAAACTGGTGTCTTTATACTTATTGTTATATTTCACTATTTATTAGTGATTGCTATACAATACGATACATTTGCATTTTGAAATTTCCCTTCTTACAAAGTTCAGAAGTGCACACACGCACACTGTGTACAGGTGGCGCAAATGCTATTATTTCGCTTTGCAACGGGGTGCAAACGGCTTGTACTCGCCATTGGTGACTCCTCTTGTGACTCTATGAATTGTTTGTCTACTGAATAAATTTCTGTTTCTTATTTATGTTTAAGATCATTAGGACGTGATTGAGAATACCTATGATTTATTGGCAAAGATAATACATCTTCTGCCAAATATGAGGGAATGCCATTTTTTTTTATTGAAGTGTGCTGTTTAAATTACGATTACAATTAGGGCGCCAACGGTAAAACTTAAAGATTAAAAAAATGGAAACCTGTAGAAACACTATGTGATCAATGAAGCCATGGTGTTGGGATATCTGAAATGTATCACAGAGATTTCAGGGAGGGAAAAGAAAAACCTAAGTTAACTTTTGAACCAGTGTGATGACAGATAATTTGTTGCATTGCATCAAGGAGGCTATATGTACCGAGTTTTCGAACTGAGGGGTGTGATATGTCATTTCAGAGTGTGCCACAAAGATGAAAAATATAAATTATAAGATTGCATTGATAGTGCATTGTAAATTGTTGAGCTGTAGTTGGATAACTAAGACCATAAGATTACCAGTTTATTTCCATGTAACATTGTCAGCCTGAGGCTTGTAAGCTATGCATAAGTATCAGTAGGAGTTCAAAAAGTAGCAATTTCATCTTCCAATGTTCATTCATTCATTACGAGAATTTATGTATAGCGCCTCTTCAAGGTGACTACTAAGAGGCGCTCCCAACCTCAGCGCGGCCAAATGTGATAATTGTTGGCGAGCAATGGTTAAACATTTCCAAGGAGTGCAGGGTGCAGAAATGTTTGGGAACTATTGCTAACTGCTATGCATAATAGCTAAACATTGATATAGATCTGTGAGAGTGACAATTACCAGAATAGAATGTCTTTTTATTTATTTATTAATTATATTTGTTAACCGCCCAAGGTCACACCAAAATGTGAATCTGAGGCGTGAATAGTCAGTCACCAGGAGAAGATGCAATTAGGCTTCCAAATGAAAGCTAATTAATGAGAAATAATAAGTTTCAAGTCGCTTTCTGAAGGAAGAAAGTGAAATTGAGCTACGAAGAGTCGATTCCGTTCCTTAGGAGCTGAGGCATGAAATGTACGAAAGAGCCCATAACTGTTCTAATTGGATTTGGTGAAGCAAATGCCAGACAGATTCCTGGCACTGACATCAGCTGTCAATCATGCTGAGCTTCTGCAACCAACCTACAGGTGGTGACAGACTGCTCTTCTCCACAGACCTAGTGGTTGGTGGTCTTAGGGTTTTTCAGTCACTGCATCTTCTACTCTGTCTAAAGCAATGACAGGTGGACATGGTAAGCTAACAGAGCCTGCTGTTTAATTAATTGGCTTCATCATTAGTGCAATGCAGAGTAGTAATTCTGAGCATGAAGACACATCTGGCAACTCTGGATAGCAAATTCAGAGGTTTATGTGTGTGTTTGTGGGAGCCTGCAGAGACTATGTATAGGAACATTGTTTGCTAACTGATGAACTTTTGTACCACTTGGGCTAGCATAGGCAGCTGTTTTGTGAGGTAGTTATAAGGCAATAATATGTATTTGCATTTTGGTGATGAGGCTAGTATCTGAAATATAATGAAACCTGGGCTTTGTATTAGATTTTTAAATTTCAGTAATACTGGATATTTTTTTCGTAGGCTTTTAGAATGAAACATCCAGGAGTTCTTGAGACTAATTTCAGTATGAACGTGTATGGACAGATAGCCGCAATTCCTGAGACTTATCTTTTTCGAATATTTGATGTGAACAACCGGTCAATTCGAGTGCAATACAAGGACGGTCAGTTGGATCATTACATGCACTTTCTCAACTGTTTTAATTAGTCAGAAGTAACTTAAGTGGAATATGACCACCTTTGTTTTTGCAAAAGTGTGTTTATGACATTTTTTTGTATACTAATAAGATCTGTTACCAGTTTACTTTTGGACTGCTACAATTAGGGATTCTGATAATTTCTCATTGTAGTCAGTTATTAATCAACCAGCTTATATCAGTGCCAGAAGGCATAATTAACCCTTACCAATCCTGAAGCCGCTGTGAGTGGCCAATTTTAATGCATTTCATATAATAATTGGAGGGGTAAGGGTTATAGCAGAGGGAAATTACTTTGACAAAACAGCAGGTGAGGGAAGTGTCAGAGCAGACAGATGGTGGACTTAAGGTGAACCTTAGTTCATGTAACCAAGATTGGTCATTCTATCACGCCAATAGGTCAATCTGCCCTATTCTTCTCTGGCCTTAAGACTGTTCTGTTTGGCCGAGGCTGAGCTGGGAGCGATTCTGTGTAGATGGCCCTGAAGGGGTGCTATACAAATTAATGCTGTAATAATAACAATGTTGTTTTCACTAAGTATTGTAGCTTCCTGCTCCAAGACTGGAGTTTAGGTATTCAGCTGAGTGACAGTGAGTGGTAAATGAAGAAAAGCTTGACTTCATTTCGACATTGGTAACATGGCTTAGTATTGCATGACATGGTATGGTATGACATATGCATATACCATGCCATGGCATACCTATGTTTATCTTAACAAGAGTTTGGAATTCTATTGTCCAATGACATAGAGTATCTAAGCTAGTAACATAGTAAAACCAATCTTGGTTACAATCATCTTGCCAACATGTCCTACATTCTCTGTTAATAACTTCTAAGTTCAACTTTTAAAATCAATACATTTTAGAAAATTGGTAATAAAATACTATGATTATTCTGAACAGCATTGTTAAATTTGGGATGCCTGGACTTGTGTTTACAAGGGTATCAAAGAATGTGAATTTTCTGGATATGTATTTTTCAATTATATCAGTAATCGAGATCAAGTTTCTTTCAACATCTGAAACAGTAATGTAATGTAATGGAGCACTTACATAGCGCCTCTCAAATCAGAGGCGCTCACGACTCAACACAAAGATATATATAGATATCTGGCACCTTTGATACAAAACAATGCACATTTTTGACATAAATATTTTCTGTGATTTCAATAATAGGAGCCAGTGCAAGTAAATTTGCCACATCTCTTCGAAATGATAAGCGATTTGCCAAGATGGCTGAAGAACATTTTGAGCCTAACAGCATTGAAATTTTAATGGAGGTTTGTCATGCTACTTGTCTGAAATTTCTCTAAGCCAGTGTTTGCTATATACAGGTCATTAACTGATTTATAATTCAACCTTTCTACAATATGACCAGTGCTTCACTACAGCCTCTCTACACTACCCACTGCTTCCTACTAACTGTATACCAAATTACTCATACATTAAGTTCTGTCTTCAAGTGCCAGTACTATGCATGTCCAAATCAAAAGTTCAACCAGATTTTTTATTTTAAACGATCACTTCTGGACAAATTATAGAAGAGATACAGAGTTAAGTTATGGGAGCTAAGTAGCAAGTGAAATAATAGGATACACTGAGACATTCTAATTTTGAGCCTGTCAAGGCAGCTATGCCCCACAGCACCACCTATATTCAATGATATTCATTCATTCAGAGAATTTATATAGCACCTCTTCAAGCGATGTATTTCCACTAAAAACGGTCGGCTTTCATTTGCTTGCTTCAGGATCTTCTATAATAATGTGATTTTAGCAGATTCCAATCACGTACAACACAGAACAATCAAATAAACATACTACTAGCCACTCAAAGGTTTGTCAGTGTTGGCATGTTGACACATTTTGATACAAATTATGACATGTAAGGCTAGCCTTAAATTTTGACATAACTAGTAATTGCATTGTAAAAAATTCCACAGAAAACTACTACATCTCAATGTATCTTAACAGGAAATAAAACGTGACCTAAATCTAGCACACGACCAATGGCTATAATCTCTGGCTCATATATGCTTTCTCTGCTGAAACAGCGTTGCTCCTATCTATAATGATGTAGATCAAGTTTTTGAAGGAGTCTATGTAATGGGACTACCACTACCTGTCCTGACAATGTCTGTTCCTCATCATAGCATATTATAATATTCAATTTTTTTATCATGTCATCTTGGCTTCTCACTGTATCATCTGCACCTTTTCATTTTGCTTGCGCTCATGTTTCTTATTACTCTCTCCAATATCTAAATTTAACTAATGAATCATTAAATAACATTCAAAAATCAATGCTTTTCATGACTGCTAAAAATACTCTGAATTAAATCTCATTTGTATGGGCATCTTCATTTGTTTATTCAGATGACAGCCTACAAATACTTTTGTGCATACACAGTCAGCCATATCTAGTTAGAGACTAGTTATCCCAGACATAGATGCTAGTTGGCGACTGGATTAAGCCGTGTTGATGTATGCATAGTATGGTGGCCTGGGTCGTTGATAATCAGGAACAGTCACTAAATTCTACAATGAGTGACAAGGTTAAGAAGCCTAAAGAAAGTGGCTCTGATCCAACATTTAATGACCTCTCAAGGCAATACAGGCCATTGACATGGGTGTTCTCACAATGAGATATATAATAAGCTATATTTTTTGCAATGGCTCCTTTTTTTTGGTAGACTCCAATATATCTTACAGTGCACAAGTGCATCTGCAGTATTTTGAAGAACTTCCAATTGGCTTATTGCATCAACAAATGAAATTGCTGTCAAAGAAACTGCTTCTCGCAGTGAGGTTTGAATTAGGCCTGTTGGTTGGCAAAATTAATTATCAATAAAGAGACAACATCCTTGTTTTGCGGGATGTTCACCTATGCAGGGCCCACAACTAGGCAATGGGGCACGTGGTATGGATAATGCTATCAGTTGGTTGCATCAACCAACTGATCAGTTGGCACGATTGAGGATACAACTGACACATGCATTTTGAAGTTATAGCCATCTGCACTGCATTAACTTGTGTTAGTTTATTGCTAATAGCTCTTCTCTGTAAACCTTTTATTATATTACTGTATAAAATGGCTATAGTCTCTGGCTGAGTAGAGAATAATGAAGATTTTGATAAATAAATTTGTATCTGTAGGGTTCGGGTCTGTATCATCTGAGGGCTGAAATCATGCCAGGCTTATCTTTCTGTCCACTCTACTCTGAGTTTCAGGTACGATTATAACTAATCTTTCTTACAGTGAAATTAGCTGTAACCTAGAGAGCGAGTCAGCAATTTGTCCCTTCTGTGTCTCCTATCATGTAACAATTTCCTTTGGGATACAAATGCTCCTCTCTCTGACACACTAAAGCTATGGTCATGCAAGGCATGTGCCAATTCGCAAAAACATTGCCGACATGTCTGATAATTGGTCCGATTAATCTGTCAGTCGATTACTCGGTACAGCTCTACTTTGAAATAAATGATACCAATTTTTCATAGGAAGCTTTTTGTTAACGTCTGTGTATAACTTTTTATGCAAGAGAATTCATATGTCATTGTCATCTATATGTTTGTTTTTATTAATAATATATTCTAGGCCTACAACAATATATACTGCATTTTAAGTGTTGTCAAATTTTATAAACTATCTTCTGCTTACTGCATGCTAGCCTTAAGTTGAGCTTGACTATTAATGGTGGAAAAATGGCAAATTTTAGAAAGTCGTTAAATTATGAAAACAATGGCTACTACAAAATCTTCTAAAACATTATTAAAAATAAAAAATTTGAAAACTATTTATTAGGGCATAACCAGAAATCGCCTCGGACATTCGCCTCGGCCGAATATTGCACTATTCGGAAGTATTCGCCTCGGCAAATATTACACCTGCAAAAGCTAAAAATAACTTTTTTGGTAAAATAATTTTTTTTTATAAAATAATATTTTTTCATCAAATAAATTTAGGACAAACGGACTTACTTATAAGCTATTGATTAATTAAACAAGAACTTAACATTCCATTGAATTTTCTTTAAAATAATTATGTTAATTTATATATTTTAATTTCTTTTGGTTGCATTTTCCAGTTGGCAATCAAATCAGTAATTTTCTCGCTTGAATTGGTTCCACCCACTTTCCAGCAAACATTAGAGAGTAAAGACGTCGTTGATAACTTCATATTTCAAATTTTATGACGAAGTTTTACATTTTTTCACAAATAAAGTTGTTAAATAATAAATATATTGTTATAGCCTAGAGTGCGATGATACACTATATGAAGGATATTGCTATAAATAGATAGTTCTCCGTAACTGTGAACGTAGCAGGTTAACTACGCTATGCCTACGGATGATACTCGCTGTTAGTGGAGGCGCTGCATGGAAGCAAAATGCGCATTTGTGTACCAAAAGAAAGATAAAAGATCAATTTTTAACGAAATTATGATACATCTTTCAATGTGTTTTAAATGAACATCATGTGCGGAACATGCGTAGACCTGTTGCCACTATTGCGTGCCAAATTTTCAAGGCCAGTGCCACCACTGCTCGCTGACCAGATTTGCAGCTACCATACTTTTACCAATACTTTTCCATATCTTTGCCGAATTCGATCTTAGCATAAATTACTATTCATGCACCTATAATAATTGAAAATATCTCAAGGAATAGCTTGGGCCGATCACAAGGAATCTAGATAAGAAGAATGGTTACTCGTCAAATTTCCGTGTACACGCTTTTCTCTTAAATACAGATGTCGTCCCAATCTAAACTTTTCTTCTATTTGAAAATATGGTGTTTTGAACCTGTAATGGCATTTTTTATTTTGCTAACATTTTGCTAACCCGGTAGTCATTCGTAAATTTGGCTTCACGACTAAAGGTTGATGAATCAGCTCGTTATTTTAAAGAGATCTAACATTTCTGGCCCCTCAATATCACCCAAAAACTGTTGACACGAAAGAACATGGGGACTTTCCAGTCCTGTTCATATTGGTCCTTGGGACAATCACAATGTCTTTGACGTAGACTACAGGCACGCTGCTCGAACACAATGCTCTTATATCGCACTGGCAATCTTTATTTCTTCAGTCCTATTCATTTCAAGATCAACTAAATTTGCAGGCACTCTAAAGTTAATTAGGCAAGCCACTTCTACCAGTGAACGCAGCAGGACATAGGCCTACTTCGGTCATCTGTTTGCACCAAGGTCTATATGGCCGAAAGAGGCTATACATGTGTATTATATAGGCTTAAATTTATCAAAGCGCAACTATTGACTTCGCATATTTCTTGAGAAACCATATAAATTTCAGTGAGAAAAAGTACTGGTATCGAGTATCGCTGACAGGCTAAAAATAGGTATCGCGATACACATGAGATACCAGCTGACGCGATATTAACAGCCCTGCAAATACTTCATCCAAATACTCGGAGTCGGTACTCGGTGGAAATTGTCTACTCGGTTATGCTCTACTATTTATGTGTTTGAAACATGTCTATATATCATTTTCTGTCAAAGCTAAATATTGAGTTTTTATCACATTTTCGCTAGCATGCGTGCGACATCTGCCTGGTTTGGTCACAAAGAGAAAAGATATGTATTTATGTATATGAACATTTATATAGCACCCTACAAGAACCTGGTTTGGTCACCAAAAGAAAAGATGTACAAATTCAAAATACAATGCTGTCTCCTTGCTGTTCTATGACAGTTTAAATAGTGCATTCTAGCCTATCCTAAAGTTTTAATCAATGGCTGATAATATTTAATAAATAAGTTTAAACTTCAATTGCACCTTATTAAGTGTCATTCAATGCTAATTTAAAAATCATTTATAACTGTAGTGTTATGTTCACCCACACCTCCCACATAATGTCTCATAACGTTTTCATGGACACCACCCACCGTCGAGCGTTACATAACTATGCAATGTCCCTAATGGTAGTGCTTGTAATATTGCCAGTGTAAGTTGCCATTTCTACTTTGCAGATCTATGTCACAACTGGACAGTTGCAGTACCCAGTCCCTTATGTGATCAACTTTGCCGTTGCCCTTGTTTTGGGTGGAATTCTCTTCATTGTTGCGATATGGTACATCACGACTCACGCTCCGGCAGTCGGATACAAACGTCGTGATCGTAACATGAAGAACGTAGAACCGCTACACCCCCTACACTCTTTGTGAACCACGGATGATAGCAATCACCGATCCTCAAAGGTGGAACGTTCGACTTCAAAAGAATTGCTGGAAGCTAAGCTAAATGAAAATACTGTTACTGGACCTCAGCACGAGCACACCGCCTAGCAAACCAGATCAAACAGAAATTGTTGACAAGTAATTCTTCATGGTGTTGTTGTTGTGATAGTTCAGAATTGCCTTTTACAAGATTGCATAATTAGAGTTTTCTTCATTACTTTGGCTCGAATGTTTACATAAAATAAATGACATAACATTTGTTTATTTCATGAATATTGCCTATGTAGTAGATTTCGTTTGTTGACAACTGCAGTCATGGAATGCAGTGTTGACAGAACAACGACTAACATAACATCAAAGCCCATTATAAAGATTTAAGCATTTTTACAAGTAACCTGTTATCTACAGAAGTTTTAAATAACAGCTGTATGACGTATACATAAATGTTAGTTTACCAAACACTGAGACATCAAAGACTTCAGTTAAAACTTGGCACAAATCAGGTGGACACAAAAAGCATGAAATACTGTACAAAGTACCGTTTGTTGAGTGGACAAAAGCAAATGGTTATGCTTGCCATACCATACAATACGAACACCATCAATGTCAAATAGCAAAACTTCAAACAACAATGATGAAGCACAATAAAGGCAAACCGGAGCTCGAACACCGATCACTAGACTCTAAGAGAACCTGCTTATCAACTGTGCAAACAATGCTGTGTATATGGCGCAGTTCTTCAATGCCACACATGTTGATAGATTTTTTAACTTATTAAAACCATTACCACATAATGTGCAAGAGTAAGATGTTAACAAATGTGCCATATCCCTCGCCGTATCAAAATGAATCACCAGAAGCAGTCTTAGTTTGAACGATATTTATGCAGAAGCAATCCAACAACTGGACAATTTATCATTGTGCTGTACACGGCTTGATGATGAATTGTGTAAAGCACTTGGATATTAACTCTGGATTGGATGCAGGACTAAAGGGAAGCATAAAAGCAGTCTCCTACTTTGCAAACCCAGTCACGTCAGCCTACCATTTTGATTTAAAAACAAATTCTCTTGTTTTCCTTTGGTAAAAGTAAAAACATTGAGTCACAAATGAAAAAGCTTAGAAAAGTCAAGATTTTTATAATGACAAAAAATTATGCACCATGAAGATGTTATAGGCTGAACAAGAGTAACTGTCATTCAAACTGAATTCATACCAGCATATGAACAATAAAGTAACCTAGCTACATCATGTCCCACAAATATTCAAATCATTATCAAGAACAAAGTTCTGCTCATCTTATCTCTACATGTTGAAATGCTTTACATGACTACAAGCAACTGCTTTGACATTCTAAACTACTGTTACATCTACTGTTATTACCCATCTACTGCTAAAAAATAAAACAAAAAATAAAGCAACGTTTCTTTGCAAGAGTAAATACCTCTACAAACAGAGCATATTAAGATGCAGCATAATAAATTTAGAAATTGTGATACCATTTCAACAAAGGTTCATGTTTGCCAAGTTAAAGCTTCCAGTAATAGGTAATAAAGCACACTGCAAAGAGTTACATACTGAGTGAACAAAGAACTTGCTGGTGATCAAAACCTGATTTCGACAAACTTGATTGAATTCTGTTGCACAGAAAATTGTGCAAGAAAAAGCATTATTACCCATTTCTCAGATACCATTTCAACAAAGGTTCATGTTTGCCAAGTTAAAGCTTCCAGTAATAGGTAATAAAGCACACTGCAAAGAGTTACATACTGAGTGAACAAAACTTTCTGGTGATCAAAACCTGATTTCGACAAACTTGATCGAATTCTGTTGCACAGAAAATTGTGCAAGAAAAAGCATTATTACCCATTTCTCAGATAATGAAACTTAATTAAATTAAATTTGAATTTGCTTTAGTCAAAGTGGCAACCTAGTGCAAATTCATACTAATTATTCAATGGCAACTCAAAAGGCTCGATGAAAAATAAGTGACTTATTTCACCAACATCGAAAACGCTATTTAAAGCAAACTTACAGGTCAAAAGTACTGTGACTCAGTGTGGATGGCATTACAAAGTTAATTGGATAAATCACTAACATTGCTTTATATAGTTGGCAAGTCACAAAAGTTCATTAAAACATGAGGAGAATCATTTAAAGGCAACATTGCATATATCAGACCAATTTGCACACTGCAGATACTTGGAAGCATTTCTTATTTGTAACCATGAGATTTCCAAGGCACTCCTTGAAGGCTCAGTAATGGGCACCAGCCTATGCACAGGCAGTGCATAATGTCAGAGGAATTGTCCAGATTTCCCAAGTGAAAGTCCAAGTCTGGTGGCCAGGAAACCACGTAGAGGAGGCAGAAGATCATCAATCTGAGACAAGAAGGATTGAAAGGCGGAAGACAGGATGGATTATGTGTGGGAATTCTTAAAGAGGTGAGACTAGTTTGGTGTTAGAGGTGATGGAGGATTGAGGTAGATGGTGGTGGGTTAGGATGATATTGGTTGAGGATCTTGGAATTTACAGAGTTCAGTAGGGAGATCACTTCAGAGTACAGGTGCAGGCTGGTATATGGATCGCTTGCAGAACTTGAGAAGTTACTGAAAACTCGAGGCAATTACTAGAAACTGACATAATTTGAAAATTACAGTATAATAATCAACAGTAACTTATGCTGACACAATGGGAATTCTGCATGTTTACCAAACAATTTGCAACATCAAGAATACTGTGATTCTGCCTGGCATCTCAACTGAATGAATTTGCCAATAAGACGCTAGATTAGCCGCATCATTTGTGGCAGTGAAAGGTGATTCCAAATGGTTAAACAATTACAGCTGGCACTCGTTGGCTAGATCTACCACTTCACCTACACCTTCCATCTTTTAGGGTTGGTAAATAAGTGAGAAGATTAAATAATGCATTCTGCTTAACAATTTCCCTTGTTGTCCGAGTCTCAACTGAATGACCTTGGTACCTCACTTCTCAAGCATTTCTATAAGAGCACTTAAACAATCATATTACTGCTAAGCTCTCTTGCCTTCACCATACAGCTAATTTTATTTTGGTAGGTATTAAAAGACAATGTCCAACTGTGTTACAATTAGAGTCAGTATTGAAACCTTACAACATGCAACTAATTAATCCTTCATCTTTGCAAAATTTCGAATTCTAAATCAAGAGATTCAATTCAGTAGCACACATGCATGAAGAAGCATCTTTGTGTTAATGTCACCACATAATACACATGCAACGATAACAACCATTCACAAGGTAGTTGTACTACTGTTGACCAGACTTCATTATATTTTCTATCAAAGAATGGTAGAGATGCTGTAAAAATGAAATCAATTCAAACAATTCCAATGAAGATTTGAGGGCTTATGCATAATAAATACACGATAGTGTGATATATTTGACACAAATTAGAAAAAATGAATCAATTCCTTTGGCTATAAAACTTAGTCACAAATTAAAGTTGTAAAAAAAGACTGCAATAGTAATAAATACCCTTACATCTGAGAGTAGTATAATTGGAAAAGCATATATAGACAAGCAAAAATCTTATACAAGCGAAAAGTGCCAAAAAATGCTAATGAGAGACAAACAAATGAAAGCAGGTTAGTGCTCTGTATCAGACAGCTAAAATGCAAACTTTTTAAAACCCTATTATTTCACAAGATTTACTCAAATAAACAACAACTAAACAACAAAATACCACAAATACAGAAAAACTGTCTTTACTGTTCTCAACAATGAACAAGTTGTGTCAATTTAATAGCAAAACCTGAAATTACTACATACACAATGAATATACATGTATGCTCTATGTCACTTCAAAATAATGTCAGACTAATTAATAATAATAATAGTCATTATTAATTCATACTTACAGGTATGCATAGATTTGGCACCATGGGATCAGTTAACTAATTTTTAATTACTCTAAAATAATTCAGTTACAAATTGTAGGTCACAAGTCAGATACTAGGCACTAAAATTATCAGTTATTAATCATCATCATCATCATCAATGGGTGGCCCTAAGTAAGTGGGACTCTGGAGCTTACTGAATCTGCCTTTTGTATCCTATCATCTGTACAGTGCACTACCAGTATCTTTAATATTCTATGACAATGGTTATTGGGTGTAACAGTGCGGACAATTCATGACACATACATTATACAAGTTTATATCAAACAGCTTACTTCTAATAAATGCACAGCTAAGAGACTGTTTACCACAATACAAAATTGTACAATGAATTGCCCAGACTAATTGTTCATATATGATCAATTCTATTCACATAAGCACAAAAGCATACCCTATACAGACATCTATCTATATCATCTACAACAAAACTACCATTATATTATATATATAATATTTGCATAAGTGTTAAGTGATAACTTTTAATCATTTAGAGAGTATAATAAAGTAAAGCTGTCAGAAAATTTTAATTACAAGATCATGGAAAATGACATTGAGGACTTTTGAAAGATCAAAAATTAATATGCAAATTAAATAATACTAAAAACAATTCACCTAATTTAGTTGCAAGTCTGAGCGGCTTTTTAATTAAGAAAATGCTAAATTGTCTCTCAAAATGGATAACCATGTCATGCATGGCAACCAAATCCAACTCACAGCAATTCCTTGCACACTGTGACAAATTTCAGTATAGCACCTCTTTCACTGGTTTTTCTTCCACGATGACTACTGACTCAAACAAACTCACAAACGTAACTATGACATCGGATGAGACAATTGATCATCAATGCTGAGCAGTTAATTATATGTGAAACATACGAATAAATAATTTTTAAAAAGACTTAATAGAATAACAATGAAATTCAAAATTAAACACATGAAATTTTGAAATGATCACAGGATTAAATGCATAAAGTCGTGGCCTTGGTATATGATCAAATAGAACATTGAAACAATAGATTACCAAATTTTCTGCCAAACTGAAACAGGACATGTAGATAACAATAATCATAAAAATTATATGTAAGCAAGGACAAGGACTATATAAAATTGCAGAAAACACAGCCAAACAAATGTAACATATCCAATAACAGAAATTTGTTATGTTAAAGTAAAATCTAGATAACCATTCAGGTTCCTCAAACTCAAGAGACAGAACAGGAGGAATAAGGTCTGTTAGCCAATTAAGAAACTCACAGTTGATTCACCCATTGCAAGCTTAGTGAAATGAATTAAAACAAAGCACAACGCTAATGAGACCAAGGAATCAAGGGAAAGACCTGAGCATCAACTGTGATACCACTGACAAGCAAAGTGTAATGTTGGTTTCTCACTGATGTCAGAGATGTTTATTGTTCAGATTTGCACCAGAGAGATTGAAGAGCTGTGAGGTAAAGAAAACACTAGACAATCAAATGAGACCAGCGCTTAAAATGATAAAGTAGTCATGATGAACTCTTATTTAAAACACAGCTCACGATTCACGTTAGCGTACTGACGATAAGCTTTGTCGATGATCTTGTGGTTGTGACTTTGAATCCATATAATAACCCTATGCAGGCTGTTCACGAACAGATACCTCTGTCGCCAAGTGAATTTGGTACAGGTATAAATGATGAAGGAGATGGCAATGCATTGGCCCCATGTCCAGAACTCAGGCATTGACCCATTGCTGACTCAGGGCCCATGAACAGGAAATGAGTCATTCATGAATCATGTATGTGAGTAAAGGTCCTTCAGCTAAACTCATTCTAGCTGACCATATGGAGGCTTATGCCTTATACCCAAAGATGTCATCGAATTGCTTCTGTTTCAATTCCTCAAAAACTCAGCTCATTATGCCTGGCATTTCTCAACAACTCCAGAAGCTTAATCGTTTGCTTCTTGTCTTCTCTGCACATGACTTTGGTGTCACACTAGATAGTTCTAGGTCTCTTAATTTCCCTGAACACTAACCTCATAATTTCAACTCCTGCATCTCAGGGTCATTCACAGATCTGACTCTTCACCCACCTTGACTTCAATAGTTCATGCATTTATCTCTTCTAGAATTGAATAATGAAATCTGCCTGTCTGCTATCCAGTCAGTTCTGCCAGTTTGATTGTGCGTCTTTTCTAAATTCTCCCACATCTCCTTGTTTATGGCCAATCCAATGCACTGGCTTCCCCTACCAGCTCGCATTCAGTTCAAAGTTCTTGTCAGGGTCATTGAGTCCAAACTGGATATTGCTCCAAAATATCTCATGGATCACAATTGCTCCCTCTTTCTGCAGTTTCTCATTGACCATTGTGCACCTTGGACTGGCATGTTATCTTTGTTCTGTGAGTTAGGACCACTGCAGCCCACACTAGATCACTGTTGAGCATCTCCCTATGCCATTCCCTCATCCATACGTGTTACCATTTATTCTGGGTCTCTTCCTACGTCATTCTACCTCTCAAATTCTCACACTACAGGTGCCACTGAATGGCCACTGCTGGGGCAGTGCCATCTAAATAAATACAATACAATACAAAAAGGTCCTGCATCCTACTCACACCCATGAGACCTTTCATGAACATTAGTACAATTAAACAGATTTAATTTGTTCAAGCATCAACTCTTTCTTAATCATTATTATCCTAAAGTGAAACATTTCATGTTTATTTAAATGTTACATGTGTAGTATTTGCAGCAAATGAACATCAGACCTATATTTTCATGAGCCTCCTTTAGAAGTTGCCTACATTTATACAATGCCAATGTTCGGATGAGCATTAAGTTAAATTAATGTCATGGATGGCAAAATAATGTCATAAATTATAACACTCTAATAAACCATAAAGTTCATTTGCATTCATTCTGACACACAAAAATGTTCACTGCCTTTGATCCGTTGCAAAATTTGACAACAGAATCATTCAAAAAAGCACAACACACAAGTACAAACAATGACAACATGCTCTGAAAAGCCTTCAGCATTTCATCTGTCAAATACAACAATCAGTGAAACTTTGATTTAAAGGCTAAAATGAAAAGAATTCAAACAATGCTCCATGCCTAAAGCTTGCTCACTACATGTAAACTACAGGGCAGAGTAGTGTCAGTCTGGTTGCTTTGCTGGTGTCCTTCCACCTCGAGGTTTGAACATCTCCGAAATTTGCCACAGAGAATCTTCACTAAGATAGTTATCAAAATTGTTGAAGAAGGCAATTATCTTCTCGTTCTTCTTTAAGTCATAGTGACTACAAAATCATAACAAAAACGTTTAATGAATAAATGATAAAAAAATTTATAATAAAATCATGGAAAACAGCCATTATTTGATATTGTATTTAAACTGCTTCTCAAGCTAAACAGGCTAAAAACATAACAGAAATAATAAACAAAAATGAAAATGTTTAACACTTCAATGAGGAGCTGTATGGGTTTCCCAGTTGCTTTTGGTAACTCTTGCTGTTAAAAATATTTAAAGTGTGTTGTGACTATGAAAGATAAACTAATCACTATGCAAGCAAATCCTAGTAAGAATTCTTGAGGTGAGCTTTCCCAACAACTCAGTTCTTTTTCTTCCACAATTCCATTGACTTTCTTGAATGTAAAACCAACCAGGAAATATATCAAATAGATCGATCAAATATGATTGGATATGCCATTCACTACTAGGATCAAACGGCACTTCAGCATGTTAATAAGAGAGATCACTCTGGCGATATTACACATACTCTTAGAGCCAGAGTCCAGAATGAAAACCTGTCCATAGCAGACCATTGTTAACTGTCTCAGCAGTTCTATGAACAATGCCACATTGTGGGTATTTGGCACAATCTGCTGCTGCTGCAACTCTTGAACATTTTCTCATCATGACATGCATGAATAACTGATGCAGCCTTTGTCACAATCATCAGCTTCAGACAGTCCTCAACTATGCCACTTGGATTGTGACCAGTACAGTGCCTCCTCCCCAATCTGGCTTCAGGAAGTAAACTACTCCACTGAATCATTCGCTTTGTAGCTAACACAAATTTACTGCAATTGACACACGTCATGTCACTCGTTTCACTGTTGTACTGGAGTGTTTGTCTACATCACTTGGTATTGTCAACTCTGTCGCCCTCAGGTTCCTCTCGTTTCCCTCTCACCCTTCTCTTTTGTCATCTTTCAGTCCAAACGCTCTTGCCTTGACCTATATACTCCATGCCTTGACCTATATACTCCATGCATAGTAGTTTTTACAGGTAGTAAAGCTTCAGGTACATAACGATTGGCAAGTATAGTACAATATGCACTGATCTGTATGGTCAAAGATTGACCTCAGCAACTCCATCTAACTGGAATCTCTTCAATAAATGTTTACAAGTGTCAGTTGATGCTCACACTGCTGGCCGCCTCATTCATGGTGTCTGGTCTCCCGAGGACTGCCAAATATCTACCTTCATTTGGGAGTCTCTCCAGTCTCTCCTGGTTATGTACAGTCTTGAACCAAAGCATTGTACACAATAGTAAAAGCTGACACTTAGTCTCCCTGATAACCAATGAATACAATGATGGCCAAGTTATTCTAATTCTAAAGATAAGATGTATATAGAAATATAACGCAATATTGAAATCGTACCCCTTTTTGAAGCGCTTCATGTTCTGAAGTATAGTACAATATTGCCAACACTTGGAAAAGTTGATTCCTCCATCAGAATGAAAGTCAAGATTACCAATGTTGACAAAAGTCAGATCTTGCAGCACAAGTCCTCTGTAAAAAACAAGTCATCTATTGCAGTGTATATGTTCAATTTTGATCATATAAGGGAAACAAACATCCTTTGTATATAATTATATCTGTTAGCGGCCAGAAACATTTTACACGGGAAAAAACGTCCCTGAATGGGTTTCATAAAATCACGAATGTCACTTGGAACAAATGCTGCAAATGTCAAATTGTTCAAAATTCAAATAATTGCATTGTCTTTATCGCCATTCACTTGCTTGTTGTCAAATGCTTTCTCATTCATCAGCAATGTTAACAAATATATGACATTGTTCAGATGATGGCTAAAAGGCTCTTGAAAAATAATTGCTCTGACAATGTGGATTTTGGAGATAGCTATGGTGACTAATGTGACTATCAAAGACGACCAGGGAGATGGTTACAGAGCTGGGATCAACAACATGCTGCCCAGGACCCTGTATGGATGAAGATCTATCCATGGTGGCCCAAGTCAACTCTCTCTGTTGATCCTGCTTTTATCAATTGTGCCAGATCAGAGGTCGTTCAATGAAGCTTATCACATGATGCTGTTGTGATCCTTGTTCATTCTTAAATCATAGCATGCTAGGACCTTTGCAACGCTGTCCTTGTAGGCTTGCTGAAGGTCAGAACTCGTCAGTGTAAGTCCGTCACTAACTGCACTGTCTTGGTCTTGGCCAATCTGTAAAACTTTGCGCATGTCTCAAACCACATGTGAGCGACACTGCGCTGGCTTCGGTCAAGGATGGAATTACAGTCAAGATCCCAATCCTAGGATGGGCATCGATGAGCAGTTCAGTCCCAGAATACATCGTTAAAGAGCTCTGTATTCCTGTACCAAGCCAACCAAGTTGATAAGCACATTCTTCAGCTCGTTGAGACCTGTTAGTCCGGTGCTTGCTTAAAGTGATTCGCTCACATCAATCATTCCTGTGTATTGGACAGTCTTCATGGCATAGGCTCCCAATTGGAATTAGAACTTCACTGCCACAGATAGCTCAGACAAAAATAGACAGCTCATATTGACAGCTTATCCACAGATCTGCTAGATAGCTGTGTCACTGTGCTTCTGTGAGTTCTTAAACTGTGCTGCATATGCGTTTAGATACATACATACATATGTACAATGGTTGATGCCATCATTGATGACAACTTTAGAATAACCATAAGCTCATCTTTGGACTACATTTGTTTAATTTTACCTCTATTACTACAGGCAATTACCTTACCATAATGTTTCATCTTGTAACATTATATTACATTCTGATGTGTTCATCAAATTTCATGTGAATTTTTAAATTTATAATTCTTATATTTACATTTAAGTATTCATATTTCCTCAACTTTGATGCAAGCATATTTACTTATGAACTTTTTCTGGTCAGAACATTGTTACAGATAAACTAGCATAAACAAATTACATACTTATGCATATTTCATAAATTTGTGTACGAGCCATCATATCAAATGATAACGGTGAAATTAACCAAATACAACGTATCAGCTGAAAAGTTACAGTTTTACCTGCCACAGTTACAGACTTCAAGATTCTCCCCAACCCTAATACCCAAATTCCTGCTGTCTTAGGCATCATTAAGTAAACATTAATACAGATCTCTGCTGCTGACACTACCATAAACAACAGGCCTTTAATCTTATGACTTAAAGGCATCATGAGACCACCAGAAATCTTGTGTTTTCCGAACTCCTGATCTCGTTAAGCATCACAACATTTGATTTCACTGGTTAAGATTTACTGGCTGATCCACAGAGTAACTGACCCACTCTGCAGTCCATGAATGTGGAACTGGTGAAGACTAAAGCAGAAAAGTGACTTCTAAGTCATGACTTACAATCATTTTTTACCAAAAACCAACCATCCCCAGATGAGACAACACAGTGCTTGTTGGAGTCATGGTGCTATACCTTCACAAGATGGTGAAAGTGCAAACTTACATGTAAGGAATACACGGGGGTTCGGTGTCAGCGAGGGCCTGTCTGTAGGCACGGAAGGATGAAGAACTGTCTATCAGCTGACAAAACTCTTTCAATGCCTGTAACAACAATCACCAATTGGAACCTGACTCATTAGTTAGGACATGGATTGCATATCAAAGATCAGTAAACTAAAAACCGGATTAGTGCTAGCCTAAGTAAACGGATGAAATACCTCACATTGTTGGAACGAACTATTTATGTTCTGTTCATCGAATTTTTACAAATGTTAAATTCATAATTTACATTTTATTTTTATAAAACCTTCAACGTATTCATCAACTTTGAGGTAACCACATTAACATAAGAACTTTTTCATCACAGATTATTATTAAGAAATAAAATGTGAACAAATTGATATTCAGCATGTGTATATTTTAGCACTCAAGCTGATACTCACTCATAGCAAGTAGATTATTACCGAGCAGTATTTGCCATGACAAACACAAGATCTTTTGCATTGAGATCCAGAGGTCCACTTACATGGAACGGTATTCCAGAGGGGATCAGGCAACTGACAAGCCTGCAGTCATTTAAGAGCTCTTTTCATTCATACCTGGTGCGAATGAGCTGTTAAGCTATTGTTAATTAAGATGCTAGTTACGACGTTAGCTATGAACTGTGACTCCCGTATACACACTGTTGCCACTAACCTGAACTGTTATAAGGGCAGCCCTACTTAGTGGGTCTTGCAATCCTTCTCTGGGCTCCCCATTTGCTACTGGCTGATTATCACGTTATTATGTGGACATGATACTTTAGTACAATGACGAGAGGAGATAAAAAGATTTTTATATTGCCGTACATTTTAATTGTTTTCATTTTCATAAAGTGCAAATAGTCAAATTGCCCAAAAACAATATAGCTGCCAAATAGCTAAGAGCATAGGCTATTCAGAGATCACGCATTAATGTGACATCGACGGTACTATCAAGCACAAAGCCAAAGACAGTAAATGCCCTTACTTCAACATTTTGTTTCTGCCATTCCAACCGCCGCACTGGTGCTGAATCAACAGCAGAGAGAATGGCAAGATAGGAGTTGAAATTATTGAGGCGACGCAAGTGCTAAAAAATATAAAGACCACAGCATGTGAAAAATGTCACCGCAAATAACCATTTATCAAGTTACCATTATATATCACACAAGGTATGCACTTTGGATATCAACATGGTAGCAAGATTTTTTTACCCGATGCTCAAATATACGATAACATCGCTCAACTTTATAAGCTGTCTACATAAATGCCATATAAATTTATTCCATCTGCTAGAAAAAATGAACAAAAGCAAGTATCCTTTGGGCAGAGATCTATCAACTTTCAATAACAGCACCTTTGACAAATGTTCTGCTAACGTCAATGTGGCAAATTCTAAGAAAATGAAACAAAGTTCACATGAGACGTGGAGAAAAGGTGAGGACTGACCATCTAATCTAATGAAGGCAAGGCTAAGAAACCCTGCAACACTTCATAATCAGTGCTGCCCCACAGGGACTTATTCTTCCTAACTTCAATTCAGAACAGTTAGGACTTAATGGCATTTGGTACAACATGCTTCCAGTACTGCAGTCACTAGAACACATAATTCAAACACCATACCATATGAGCTAAAAATGACAATGTATGTGTAACAAAAAATTGATGCAAAACACAACTAAACAAACCAAAGAATCCTGGGAAACAAAATTATTTGTACTTCACTTGAAAATAACATCTGAATCCACTCAGTAACATACAAGAAAGATTACATACAAGTTTAGTAATGCAACATATGCCTAACAACCTTCATTATTTTGATGAACTTCATTAGATGACGCTCTCTTTCCTTCGGATCATCTTGCTCAAGAATCCGTGTGCGACACCTGACAAAAAACCAAAACATGAGGACAGATATACACACAAAAGTTGACTATGTAACATAAGTAACAATAATAACTAGTGAAAGAAAACATTAACCCAAAAAAAATGGTAAAGATCTTAAATCGAAAAAGTGTAACCAACCAGTATGACATTTTGTTGAAATGTTCTGTGAACTCTGTCAGATTTGGACTGTGTTCTTCTGACTGCTCCCGAGACCAACGTAGGACTTCTGGAATCTGGAAGACACAGACTGAGAGAGTGTAGTGCGATGAAAATAAAACGTATTTGTTAGCACCCTCTAAATACCTTGATAGCTTAACTTGAACCATTCTCAAAGTTGTCTCTACAGCCAGCTACTGACAGTTTTGTATTAGCAACTATTCTTAGACAATTAAACAATGGATGTGATGCAGCCAAGCAAATGGATGGAAGAATAGAATTCTCTTATATACTTTGCAGAGTTCTCTAACTTTGAAAATCTTACAGAAATGCATTGATGCTAACTTTGTACAACAAAATGTATGTACTATCTGAGTTTTTCAACAGATCACAGTTCATAAAAAAAATTTTTATCCACGGTTGCAACCATGCAATACTCAAATTTGTGTTATATCAATACAAGCTACAGTAGTGTTATTGGACCAGTTTTAACTATTTTGTCAGATTTCTAGGTAAATCTTTTCTATACAGATTTGATCAAAATGTAAATTCGGTAAAATTTACCAATATGACAACATAATTAAAGCTGGTCCAATAACAGCACAAATTCATGCATGTTTTTACTTACCTCAATTTTATTAAAAAGTTCATTATCAAGTAGTGTCATCTGTTCAGCAATGTTCACTGCCTTGAAATCAGTAATATTGTGTATTCTGTAAAGAAAAAGCAACAGCAAACTCCCTTTGTAAACTCTTCCAAACACAATCAACACAAACCTAATAAAAGATAAACCAACAAACGCATGTGCCTTTCCTGTCACAGTCACAATTGTGACAGCTCAGTACAAAAGCAGTCACATATTTCCAAATTTGAAAAATGGGTTTTTGATGTAACATTATAGACCTTCTTATTAGCTTTCCAGAACTGCTTCTGTTTCTCTGATATTTTATACCTGAGAAAAGTTATGTTAATTTAAAATCAAACTTTGTTCGCCTTCTCTTCTGAGAAATTTGCTCCCAAAGTTCATGGGATTATTTGATCATTTTTCCGTAGCATGGTATTTCTTTGCATATGACCTCTTACTCAAGCTACGATTGACTTAAATTAAAAGCTAGTTCATTTCGAATACACAAGACGGCTAGAAGAGATGTTAAGCTTGCAAGCAATATCTTTGTTGTAGGGGTGCTAGCATGGGAAAAGGATGCAACAGACCTAGGAAATTATCATGAATTTCATAAAAATGCAGAAATTCTAAATTGAAATTAGAGTAGGTTACAACAAATATTAATTAAACATGTTTAGCATTATTTTATAGCATAAGCAATTGGCAATAATGTTTATTAATAATTTGCTTAATCATTAGTGCAAAAATGTCAAAAGTGATGAAAAAAATTGGATTTTCCCACTAAAAGGCCAAAATGAGGCATTTCTTAAAATGCAACTTCCGACTGGATTCGTGAAATATGATCACAATTGTCCTCCTATCACCTCTGCTACTTGGTGCAGACCATGATCGTGTGACCATAGCAATGACCTTAAATAACGGAGTCTGCTTTCCTACTTCACTATCCATTTTCAGAATCTAGTTCCACGTTGTCCAAAATTTCAATCCTGCATACCAAATTCAAATTTCATTTTCATTCCATTCATTTCTTAGCAGATATTGCAAAATCATGCACTAAATTAGTTATGTTTATTATAAATTATATACCACACCATACTATATTAAAATACATGCAATACTTTTGCTAATACTGCAGTTATAAAATGCTCTCAAATCCTGCTGTGCAAATGTAAAGAAATATAATATATAGATTATACACTATTAAATATTTATATATATTTTATATTCATATTTCAAAATTATCTATAAATCTTCTGCTTCAAATAGATGCTCAATCAGTTCAAAGTTTTGACAGTCAAGCAAACCTTAGGGTAAAGTAGGAGCAAACTTACTTGGCAGTTGTTGGGTAAGATGATAGCAGGGCAACAGTGTGTTTCAATCGGTAATTTTCAAACTTCTCTAGGACCTTCTTTCGCATAGTCCGAGCCAGAAGCAGCTCACCATCGCTGAGAAGTTGGTAGACAAGGTCCATCAGAACCTGCAGCATCTGCTCATCTGTTTCACGGCTATAAACAAGAGAAACAAATACAAACACAACGCAATAAAGAATCAGTAGCACATAACAAATACTTACACTAAGTAGTCTGCCTAAAATATACTGCTTAGGACACCATTAACCGCTCCAGTGGTTTCCCACACATTTTACTAGATGCTCATCGTTAAAGTTTAATCAATCAAATAACTTCATGTGCCTATAACAAGCACTTTCTATATACATGGCTGGGAACATTTTAATCCAACTTGAAACACATGTATAGATCAGTTCGGTAGTCACGTGTGCAGCACTTCTGTGAGATACTTCATTTTAACTTTAAAATGTGATAAAACAGTTGTTTCGATACATATATAACTGCAAAGGTCGTTTCTACAGAAGTATTTCAACAAGGCTGTGCTAAATGGAAAAGCTCCTGAAGGTCACAATAAATGACCAATTTTCCTTTAATTACATACCTCTTCCATTCAGAGAACTATAGCAAAGCACCACAGTTCTTAAACACATGAAGTCATTAATGGTTTGCCTACGAGCACATTGCACAGAAGCCAGACCATCTAAATACTTTGCAAAATTAGGCTCAAGATGGGCTTAAAAGCACCAGCTGAAAATGCTTCTTCCATATCACACCCCAGGTAACAGCACATTCACTAAAACCTTTGCTCATTGAAGGATATTTATATTCATGCACTTGAAGTGTTAAAATATTATCACTTGGCTCCCAACATTATTTATAGAAATAAGTCATTACACAATCAGATAATAGCCTCTACAAAGACTTTCCCTGTCTAGAAACATACCACAGTTCATCCACCACTCGAACTAGAAGTGAGAATGTGTGTCGTGAATGCTTCTTTTTCTTGATGTCATTGATTTTGCTGAACCGGTTGTATCTTAGCAGCAGCTTCTTTATGAGGTCACTCGGTGATATGAAAGTGCGATAGGTCATCAGGAAGGCTTCCTGGTACAAGAAATCTAAAGCAAAGAACATCATTAATCTTTATCTACATGCTTATCGCTTCCTGTTGTCCTCCATTCAATTGAATCGTTTTTTATAAAAAGAAACAATATGCTTACTGAATTCAAAAATTTGCAATAGGACAGTAACTTTAATCCATTATATGCAAAAAAGGGTAAAATTACAACACAAACGTGGTTTAACTGGTTTCGAGTCATGCTTTGATTGTCAATGTTACTGTGTATATTCAAAATGTGCAACGGGCAACTCGGCAAGCTGAACAAATATTGTTCCACTTGCGTTTTACCCATTGACACCTACCCATCAAATACTATAACAAACTGCAACAAATATTTCTATTTTTCTGTCTTAAACATACAGATAATTGAGTATCTAAAATAATTTACATTTACTTACAGCTTAGTGCACAGAGAAATAAGTTTTATTACACATTTGTAACCATCCATTACTCTGCCCCTTACTCTTATGTCCACTTTGTTGACACAGCAGGCAGGCAGATTCACCCAGGAGGACTTTCTCTGTTATCCAGGGTTGCAATTTCAATTTTAGGTTCACAACTAACACAGCTCGAACCAGGGCCGTACCAAAGGGAGGGCCAGCGGGGCCGTGGCCCTGGGCACAAATGTGGAAAGGGCGCAAATTTGTGGGGGCGCCAGATTGATGCTAGGCACAAGGCGCAATTATAGCTCGGTACTGCCCTGGCTCGAACTCCTTACATTTTCTAGAGCTAGTGAGTAACTATCGACCGAAATCATAGCTTTCCTATATAAACCCAAAAACTATCTGCTTAGAGCCAGGATAAAAGCTGTGTGGCACAGTGGCCACATAGCTAGAGCGGTCAGCCTGTGACGTTCAGAGTGCAGGTTCGAGCCTTGTCTATGGCGTCACTGTGTAGGGGGACCTCGATCAAGTCCTTCGTGCACTCCTGCTCTGCAGTACAACTGCAATTGCATCGTCGAGGCATGTGTATGCACTTCTGAGCAAAAATATGTTGGAAGAAGAGCGGTATCAAATTTCGGAAATCAATGAATGAATGAAAAGGCTAAGCATATCTGGTACAAATGGCTAGCCAACCTGCACATAATGGTAACAGTTTAATTCCTTCCTCATTCAAACCTATCATTTATGTACATATGCTGCCACTTGTCTAAAAGGATTACACTGGATTTACCACAAAATTGCAGCCGAGTCTCAAAGCATCATAGCTCCACATTAGAAACCAAGCAAAACCATAGATATCATTCAATATGTTAGAATGGCAAAAGCAATTTTGGTTACCTGCAACTGTAGCATGAACAATTAAGGCATCAATAGTTCCACCACGAATTTCCGGACCTTCTTCATTCTAGCAAACAAGAAGCCAACATGATGAATATGAATTACATTTAAATGATAATTAATTAGCTTTTGTTGTGCCTATGACGTTTTCTGACAATGACCTATATCATGCACACGATTAAATTCAACTAAGAAACTACAAATTTATTAATTTATCAGTTAGAGCAAAATTTACTGTCTATTACACCTGATGGTTGTTTCCATGTTAAGAAAGAACTTCATAATAACTTCACTTCCCCAAAATATCATACACGTTTCATGTGCACCAAAACGTGATAGTTAGCCATATTGAGCAAAGAACCTATCCATGGCATGGAATTCTTTTCCTAGCAATCTAACTAACATTAGATGTCTACAATAGTTTGCTCCATCGAACTGCCTTGCTGATTATTTTTACTGCATGGTTAATGTTATATATAAAACGATAAATTGAAAGCACATGACAGCAAATGATAAAACTCTTTATTATCATTACACAATGCATATTAATTGATGTAGCTAAAGTTCCTAGAGCCTAACAGTTTCTCTCATCCTACATTACGATATATCCTGTCTGCTGACTTTCGTATCAGGTTGTAAAACGCCTTTGGAGTGGTGTTATGGCCGTGTTTAAAGCACCTTATAAATCGGCGTTGTTATTATTATTATTATTAGTATATGCCACCTTAAATTCAACTCATACACAAATAATCAAATAATAACACTGGTGTAATATTGGTAGAAAGTAATTCCCCTTATTTCAACTGTGCACACTAAAATTCTCTCTCAAAGTCCTATCCATACCTAAATGTGATGAGGGGGTGAAACAGTGGATTGGAGTGTCTACTGAGGCTATGCCATTAAAAAACCAATCAATCAAAAAAAAACTTTATATTTAGTGGTGAAGGCTTTGGTTGAAGGGCCACCTATGGTGCTATGCAAGGTGCAAAGGCTCAGCAGAACCCCTCTGAAAAAGCTGGCCAAAGTGGGAGGCAACGCTATCTCGGATACTGAACAGTATCAGAGCCAGCTTCTAGTCTGGAATGCACCGTATGGGAGAAGTGTGAGGGTCGAACGGATGGGTGTTTATAAAGAAATAGACGACAGAAATCCAATGCAAAGACAGAAGCAGTGGATGAATCAGGAAACGGAGATCACTGTTGCATGGACACCAGTGGTTTTTCAACTCATGGACCAGGCAGCAACCTGGTTCCATGGAAACAGATGACAGAAGAAGCACAAGACAGAAAATTCTGGAAACGGGGATCAAGGTTGCAGTGGACACCTACTGGTCTTCCAACCCTTGAACATGCAGCGACCTGGTTTCTGGAAGCAGAGCTCAAGATTGCATTGGACACCTATGGGTCTTCGAACCATGGACCATGACGAATGGTGCTGATGATAAAGACACAGAAATTACATGGAAAGGACACTGGCTCCCTTACTTCCAATGACTAGAAAAGAGCACCCATAATATCACACTGGTGAGTACAACAACACATTCACTGTCACATGGATGCACCAACCAAACTGAAAGGGTTAAAGAGCAGCCAATTTGCAAGACTAGCATTAAGCTAAATGAAACTTACAGGTTGTTTACAAATCAGCTGACCAGTAACGTCATCATCCTCAAGGGTGTTGACAATGGCATATGTCGGCGTTTCAGGCGACTCAGTGTCCTCACAAGGTGTGCTAACGTCTGAAGGAGTCAAGCTCACAGGAACAGCATCAGAGGACGGTTTCTCAAACACGGAAGCACCACACTTGTCATCGACTGAAGCACTGCCATCATCCAGCACCAGCGTCTGACGATTCGCAGGCGTATAGTATCCGGAGTCTAAAGTTATCTGACTAGAAGACTGAAAGTCACATTCAGAAGCACCATTTAAATTACACACAATCATAGCACCAAAATGGTTGTTTTAACATTGTTACAGTGCAGATCAGTGTCTCCAAAAATTCTTGACAAATACTGCAGATCAAACAACACTGCAAGTGCCGTAGCAATGTCTGCATTAGGGCATAACCGGGTAGGCAATTTCCACCGAGTACCAAATCCGAGTTTTTGGATGCACTATTTGCCGGATCCGTATATGAACCGAATAGTAGTGGAAACTCTGGCCCGATGAGTACCATCTGCAGGCAAAGCTTAAAATTTTTGACTTTCATCACATTTGCCATTTCTCATAAAGAAAAATTAGCAAAATAAATGTTTGTGCCCGTAACAACTGCTAATTTGACTTTACATTTTTAATATCCATTTTTATATTGTTAAATGCTTATTAAAAAAACAATTTAATAAAAAATTTTGATTTTTAACTATTTGCATGTGTAATATTTGCTGAGGCAAATACTTCCGAATAGTCCTGAAAGACAAGCTATTCAGCTGAAGTGAATGTCCGAGGTGATTTTTCCGGTTACGCCCTACTCAGTGTAAAACAGTAGCTGAGTTGTAACTAATAACAAAGATATCACTTACAACATCTCTCTCTTTACATGTGAGTCACGTTACATTGGCTCCCTGTCTGCCACCGTATTCACTTCGGATTACGTTCATTGGTATGGAGTTGTCTATTGGGCTGGGCTCCGGTCCATTGCATTTTATCAACACCTCAAATCTTCTTTTTGCTCGGGCCTTAATCGGGAGTGCCTGTGAGCAGTTGTCTTGAAGGAGCGCTATGTTATATTCATATAAATTCAATTCAATAACATGATTGCCTTGCATTTTAATACATTGATAATTTAACCAAAAGACTCAACAGTTCAGGATCGTCTTTAAGGACTTCTTTGACAAAAAGGACTAAATATGGAAAGCAATTCATATTTCACATGCTATACCCGAGCCAACTGACTGATTCATCATACCTGGTCTCTTTGTTTCGGGGGTATCAAAGGCGGAGGAGGGTTCAGCCGGCTGTCCTCGCTTGTGCTCTTTGTGAGACCCAAGGTCACGTCAGGACCATAGTCAAAGGACGGCGAACATCTGAGGCTCATAATACGATTTTGAGGATCCCAAGAGCCAAGCCCTTCCAGGCTCCTGAGGTTCCGGTCAGAATCATAATATGTTTGATGGACAGTGGTCGAATACATTGAGTGTCGCATAGATTCACTGACCATTGATGACGAACATTCACCAAAAGCACTCAGATATGCCTGCACTGCAAGGCCAGTCAAAACATAAGCAAAACATTCACATACACATTGTAGTGCAATTAAAAACACTGCGTACATTAAAGTTGTGCAATCGATAGCAGCTATAGTACTATTTTCAGACCCCTCCCCCTGTTGCACAGCGTAGATTTTGTGGACCCTCCCCTATGCATATGTACGTACATTTGAACTCTACCCACCCCCACCCCATTGCAAAGGTTAAATAGCTAAAAACATCTAAAAGACATCAATTTTACCACAGGCTATTTATTTTTGTTAAGCATCATATTTAACAGCTTAAATTTGTTAACTGTTATGAAGAAATAAAACACTAACAACTATTGTATTTGAAACCGTTTTAATGCTGCATAAAATTGATTAAGCCAATAGTTCTGATTTTCATATTCTGTATTATGGACGTCATAATTAGACAATTATATTTGCGTACGTACATATTTTCGGGACACCCGCCCATGCACCTGTATGCAAAATCGCCAAAACCTGAAACCCCTCTCCCCCTGCTGCGTACGTAATATGTGGACAGCCCCTTGTGTAATATTTAGTTACAATCGTGATTATTGTTGGTTCGAATATGAATATTTGATTTGAAGGATAGGCTTAACAACATTTGAATCTAGCATTTAAACCTACCGTGTACATATACAACCATATGGACTCTACGTGGCAGACCAGTCAGCCGTTATCTAATCGCTTTTATAATCATTGTGCTAATGGTTTAGTTAATGGGCTTAATTAATCAGACACCCGGTGCAATACCTCATCCGCGCATCTGCCATAAGCGACACCAGCGAGAGAGGAACATATAGCTACATAGAGTGAGAGGCAGACAGGATGGAGATGCAGGAGGACAGACCTATACATCAGGAAGATAGGGGGAGATATGGTTTAGAAGATGACACTGAGATAGGAAAGTGCTCAGAGAAGTGACATTTGTGATGAACGAAAGAAAGGCGGAGGGATAGTTGAAGGAGCAAACATCCAGACATCAAGGAGAGAGTTGAGTATATAAAAGACCGCAAGGCCGAAAGGAAGGATCGCTGAGAGCGAGCAAGAGAGACTGCTGAGCATCTTATAAATGTGTTACCTTAAGCCAAGTTATTGGCTGAGGGCGAATCGAGAGACATTTTAACATCACAGAATATTAGTTGTAACAGTTGCTGTAAATACGATCTGTAGCATTTTAATATAATCAACAAAACATCAAGCAGTCTTTGTTGTGTCTCCAAAACTTAAATGAACACCACATGCTGAACAGTAGGTCTTTAAGTCCCCGAAGATTAAAGCCTCCTGCTCGTAGCACCACCATAACCTAGAAGAAGACGACCAGCAATCATCCTCCTCCAGTACACATACTCTCCAATGTTCCATACATACTTGACAACTGAGAAAACCCAACACCACTTAGCTTAGAATTTCATTCTCTGTAAGCCATATGAAATAAGCAGCAATGGTTACGTTACCATTGCTAGCTCTTAAAAATTGCATAACGATATTCAAGTCTATCAATGAGTTGTTCCGGTTGTTCCATGCTCAGGAACACACCTCTAAACATATTCAAAGAATAGATGATATGCCTAAAAACTAACCTGGCACAATCAAAACTCAACACAAATAAGACAGATGCATATTCTCCTTTTACTTTTGTGACATGGGTCATGTTGATTGTAACTGGTTATGTTATCATCATTCTGCCCCTAGTTCAAAGTTCATCTGATTTTTAGCAGAACACATATTCGTCAGTATTCAACAGTTGACTTGAAAGCGCACAGAGAAGTTATAACAATTGTAGCAAAAAAGTTCCAGACGTACAAAACTTTAGTCAAGAGCTGCTTATCAGGCAAGAACAACTGACCGTGTTTCTTTGGAGGTATTGGAGGCGGAGCCTGAGAGTTTTCAGCATTTGATACCTCAGGACCATTGATGTGCAATGATTGCACAACATTTTCTTGCAATCTGGTAACACTAACTGTCTTCTTGTGAAATTCGGTAAACTTCGTAGACATGATTTTATGTGGAGAAACACCTTTTGATGGCACGCGTGGAACGACATCTGGCTGCAGAAGGGCAGCACTGTAATCCTGCGTTTCCATGGCCGTCAGGGCCATTGAAACGCAGTCCTTGATGTAAGAGGAACCGACGACAGCTGGAGGCGATCCAGACAGCGGTTCGAAAGTGTAGTTGTCGTACTGAGAATCGTGGCGGACGCTGACATAAGAGTTGCTGGTCGAACCTTGCTTGACAGGTAGTGGAGGTGGCAGACTGGAGTTGGTGACTTCACAAGCCAACCCCATCTGGAAGACTTTATTAAACTCAAACATGTTGGAAGGACACTCGAAAGGGGTGTCAATGTTGTCATACTGGGAACTCCTTGAGCCATGCCGATGGAGACTGTGGCTTGGTAATCGAGAAGGTTTCGGGGGAGGTTCGTCAAGAAGCTCCTCGGAGGACACGCTCAACATTGAACTAATACTGTTAGTCGGTGAGCAATTCGATGGAATCGTCAGATTCGTTGTGACGGACATCGATGATCGACTGCTCTGAGCATCTGACTCATAAAGTCCAGCAGAGTTTCGTTTCTTCTCGGGCAGCGGTGGAGGAATTTCCTCCGGACTGTTTCTTAAAGAAAACCGACTAGGCATGCTGAAATCAACACAGCCACGCAATAGTCAAATTTTCAATTTAAATTTTTCTACTTTCAAATCCTGCATGACAGAAAGGAATTTTTAATTCTGCTAGCCACAGCCTCAATCTAAAGATCACTGTTAAGGTTCATCTAAGTTGGACAGAAGTTCACTATTTCCAATTTACACAGTCTAAGGTTTTGCTAAACTTGTTTTTAAAGAGCAATTTTACAAGATTCACTTCCTACCATCAGTCACTTTTCAACACCTTTCAAGTATGGGAACAAATGATAATTTTACAGTTCAAATATAATCAATCAATCAACAATCATGCATGTGCCATGCAACAACCTGTTAAACTTTCCAATATGTCCTAAGTCCCAAAAACGCTGAGGCATAGGAGGCTTTGGAGGCGGTACGTCACTGGTTGGCGTGTTTGGGAAACAGCTGCTATCAGGGTCATCCGTTGATGTCCCGTGAAAGTGACACGTATCTAAGATGTTTTCAGCTGACTTGGATTTTGAGTTTCTTGGATACAACAACAGATTCAGGTCATCGTTGTCATCCGACGCTTGAGACGACTGAGAATCTCTAGACACAAAATATACAACCACACAATTCTCAGTTGTGCACTGTATATACAATACAAGTCACCAGCACGCCTGATAGGAGTCATTTCTAGGACAGGCCATGCTTCTGCCTATATGCGAGATGTGTTGTAATGGCTTCCCATCCCGCAGCGCATTGCATTTCGACTTGCTTCCTTGCTATGGCGCTGTCTTGTTGGGGCTGCTCCTGCTTACCTTCAGGAGCTATGCTGCCCGACTGCTGCCAGTGCTAAGAGGGCGCTTTGCTCAGCTGTACAAGGCCTTCTCAGGTTCAATCTACAAGTTCCATTCTCACGCACCGCTATTCTGCAGCCTCGTGCCTTCTCTGTTGTGGACCCTATCCCATGGAATGGGCAACCTCTGGACCTCCGGCTTTTACCCAGGATCTTCTCATCTTCTTTCTACTCTTCTCTTAAAACTGTTCTCTTTGACCGTGGTTGGACTGGGAGCGCCTCCGAGTAGATTTCTTGAAGAGGCGCTATATCAAGTTTCATTGATTGATTGATTGAATATAACAGTATATATGATATAACTCTCCTTCTAGAGAAGAGAAGTGTACAAGACCATACGACAGAAAATCACTTGCGCTGACCAATTGTGAGTGTAGGATTTACTCAGTGTTCACACACAGTAATCAACCGTCTGAGTAGAAGCTTGAAACCAAACCCTCTACGTTACCGACTAACTATGGAAGTATTCGAAATTATGAGTGTGTACATGCATGCAAATATTAACCCAAACCAGACACATCCATCTTCAAAGAACTGTATGAGGACCAACTTAGCTTAACAATAAAGCCCTTGAGAATAAAATAGCACACTGCATTCAGTCAAGCTTGACAAACATCAAAATTGTTACAGTTATATAAAAGAAAGTATTGAGATGAATATCACTGGTCAATCAGTTACTATAGAAACGCTCAGATAAACATACAAATAAACTACAGATACAGATTTCTTACAGATTACAGATTTCATAATTCTTATACAGATTACAGATTTATGGACTACAGATTACAGATTTTCAGATTTCTTACAGAATACAGATACAGATTTCTTCAACCTTATATATTATGACTCTTCCTTCTGTTATGCAGAAGCATTTGCAAGATGATATGAAGTAGCAAATCATATTCAATCATTTAACACCAAAAACTTACTTATTTATAACAATTTCAACAGCAGTAGGGACATCAGCTGAAGGAGTTTGGAAGTCAATGTTCTTTGCATGTTCTTCTGCAATATGCACCAGTTCCTGTTTGAACAAGTCAACAGACTCTGCTAATGGTACACATAACGTACATCAAATTTACATCATCACCACCACCACCACCACCAAAATGTCCATTTGGTAGGTCAGTGAGCATTTTTTTTTAAATGACTGAACATCGCTGCTATGCCTATCCTCCCAAATTTTATGCTCCAGAAAGACAAATTCTCCTTCAAAATGACTGCACATCTGTACAGCATTGTCTTCAAGCATCAGCAAGTAGAAAACCTGTCACATTCCTTTGTATTTTCCATAGTTTTGAAAGTGGCAGCATGCAACAACTGCCATGGTAGCTCTTGAATCCCAATTGCCACACACAATCCCCAACACACAATCCCCATTGTTGGGAAACGTAATTGCATCTCAAAGTAAAGTGTTGACTGACCTGGACACTATTTTTGACAGCCAAGATCAAATCAGTGGCTTGCTGTTTATTGACAAAAACATCTTCGCTTGATAGGAGAGCTCGATCGGATAGACGCATCAACTCAGCCAACGTCTGATGCAATCCACTGAATGCAGATGTCAGCAGTGAACTAGGAAGAGCAAAGACACGACTCTCATACGCACACAGTTATACATGAAAACCTTATCTGGACATACAATCAAAAGCAAAACCTTGCAAGTTAATTGAGCCATCGAAACAATCTGACATGATGTAACATTTAATTCAAATGTCGTCTTCTCTGCTATACTACACCATGCGCCAAGAACATGATCGCCCATGGATGTTGTTTAAATGATTTGTACCCATTATTAGATGGTTAAAACAATTTGAAAATGTTTCTCCAATGTGCCTGAAATTAATGCCATCAAGAATACCAGAAATGAATTATTTATTTTGAGCGGCAACCATGATCCTGATTCTTTTGAGACAACGCTAAAAACAAATTGTTGACAATAATTGTTTATCATGCCAGTTGAACGTGATGGTCAGGCGCATTGGAACTCGTCTTGAATTACTGACCAAACTGATAGCTCCCAATTTAAATATCATCACATGATAGCAACCTTATTTAGGTCATGCTATTGGCTGAATATGAATAGATACCACTATTGTGTCAAAACCATTGGCTAGATGAAAGACAGAGCTTCAAAAGACCAAGGATGTCATTTCTAAAAATGAAATGGACAAGGCCTGGTAAAACGGCCAAATTTCAGTGCCTTTGTATCAAAATATAAAACAATAACTTACATGAAATCATGAAAATAGTACCCTTAAATGTTACTTTTCTCAAACTTCAATGATTTTTGTATGAAACATATATTTAAAAATTATAATCTGTAATAATCAAACAATTGAAATTTTGTTTACTTAGATCAAGTTTTTTTTTCTTTTTATTAACTGAGCATTGAAATTGAAAAACAAACTGAATATTGCAACTTACTGCTTTTGTGCAGATGGGTCAGCATATAAGATCATAATATTAATCATAAGTACAGTCTACATAAACTATTGGTAATGTCTCACATGACTCACAGCCTGCTCACTGGACTCCACTGTAAACAACAAGCTAGAGTGAGAGAAGCTGGTTATACCATCTTGAGAGATCTGCATTAAGAAAGGGTTACCTATTCAACGTCATGGTAAAGATGATTATGAGAAAAACAATAGATTTCAAGTAGGATGAAGAACAATTATAAACCTGAAATATGTGGATGACATTGTTCTGTTAGCAAGCTTGGAAGCCAGGCAACAGGAAAAAGCAAATTGTTTCTAATTGATTAGCATAGACAAAACAAAGGCTTTGGTAACAAATGATTTATGGTAAAGTGCATTCAGCTGGAGCAGGCTGACACATCCCCATTCTTTGTTCACTTAAAACCAAGGATTCTTGAGTGTGGCAATTCGATGAAGACGAGCAAAGGGGCAATGAGTTGGGGCTGCACTGAAAGTGGTATGGAAAAACTCAAAGCATCTCGTTTGCGAACACAGATATGATTTACAAAGGCTCTTGTTTTACCTGAGGCAATGTATAACTGTAGCAAACTTAAATTTTAACTGCACATAGCAATTTAAAATATATATACTTCAAGACTGTGCAACTGTACCACAGTGTACCAAAGCAGTGACAATCGAAAACAAAACATAAATACAGCTGATAAAACCTTCCAAAAATCTGTTGCCTAAATAGTTGCATATAGGGTCAAGTTATTACTGTGTGGAGTTCATAATGTAACATTCGTGCAATATACATGTTTATGTAGCCCATTTTTATGTGCACAGGTATAAGAAGTTCAGAACCCACAATTCTTACTGAAAAACTAATAAGAAGGAACCTGCTTGTAATTTTGACTTAACCATTAACATGCTACAAGCACAAAACTGTTATGATTGGAAACCTTTTCCCAGCCAAATGGGCCACAGTTGCAGATTTCACATTTACGGGTACAATTGCTAAGGCAGCCGATGTTAGGCAACCAACAATCTCCCTATGCCAGGGGTCGGCAACCTACGGCTCGCGAGCCGCATGCGGCTCTTTCGATGTCAAGTTGTGTCTCTTTCAATGTCAAATTGCGGCCTTCCAGTTCCATGCGCAAAAAATAATAATTATATTATTTTATTTTCAAAACTCAAAGAAATATTGCAAACAGGATAAAAACCATGAATGTAGGAAGGAGAGAGGATAAAGCGTCCCTATAATAAATACATTGCCGGTAGTCAAATTAAAGCACTGTCGAAATGTAGCTGCGCAGCTGGTTGCAACGCCACGTTGTTCTTGTGGCAAATTTTAGTGGCTCTTTAAAAACTGAGAAATTTTGTAAATTATAACTTTTGGCTCTTCCGTCTCAAAAGATTGCCGACCCCTGCCCTACTCAAATAATTGTGCACCATTAATTGGGTGATAAATGAGCTACAATATTTCAACTGGTGATTTATAACCATCAGGGATGAGCACAAAGATATTGGTTAGACCAGTTTCAGTTTAAAACAATTATAGCATTCAAAGGCGAACTTAAGTCTAGGATTCTCAGTAATACAAAGTCACATGATGAGTGTTTTGCATTTAGAAGGGTTGTACAATACACACATTACTGGATAGAACCAACAGAACTGTCAGCAGCTTTCATATTATTGATTTAAGAACTTTTAAAATGAAACTCAAAGTTACACCAACAGCAATCTAGAGTGAACTAAGGTCAACTTAATCAGGACATTGCCAGCATCCAATAAAGGACAGTTAATTTTGAATCATTTCATGCATTTAACAATAGCAACATCAACAGCAATCGCAGCAACAGCCGTTAACTCTACTGTTTAAATGTTACTAACAAAAACTGATGAAACACTATATCAGTAACATAAGTGACTCATTTGACTCAAACCAAAACCAATCAGATGCCACAACACACACTAGTGAGACAATAGCCAAAATGCAAATAAAAGTCAATTATTTGAATTTTTAGCTTTTAACAGAAAGTGGTATATAAATATTAGGGCAAATTGCCTCGAACATTCGCCCCGGCCGAATATAAGACTATTCGGAAGTATTCGATTCCGCAAATATTACACCCACAAATAGCTAAAAATAACTTTTTTGGTAAAATAATTTTTTTGATAAAATAATATTTTTTCATCAAATAAATTTAGGACAAACGGACTTACTTATAAGCTACTGATTAATTAAACAAGAACTTAACATTCCATTGAATTTTCTTTAAAATAATTATGTTAATTTATATATTTTAATTTCTTTTGGTTGCATTTTCCAGTTGGCAATCAAATCAGTAATTTTCTCGCTTGAATTGGTTCCACCAACTTTCCAGCAAACATTAGAGAGTAAAGACGTCGTTGATAACTTCATATTTCAAATTTTATAACAAGGTTTTACATTTCTTCACAAATAAAGTTATTAAAAAAGTAATATATTGTTATAGACTACATCAGCGATGGCGAACCTATGCCCGACTTGGCACGCGGGACGATTTTGCTTGGCATGCCACATCATAATATATTAAACACAAAAAAATTTAAAAAAAAGGAATATTTTGGTTTTTTTCGACTTTTGAATTTTTTTCTTTTTATCCCAATGTAATTTTTAAAATGATAGAGACTCACCTCATATTTTCAATAACACTATTGTGCAAACACCGAGTAAGATGAGCATTAACCGAGCAAAATCGCTAACGCGCCTATCACAGCTTGATTTTGATAAAATGACGTATTTAGTGACGTTATTAGCAGATAATTTTGAGATTAAAAAATAAACAATGATAATATATAAAATGAAATAATAATAATTGTGACTATCTGATAAGTATTATTTCAATTTACTTTGTTTAAATAAAAAAAGTTGGTGTCACGAACAGAAATAATGTCTTATTCAAAGTTTAAAAACAGAAACTTGATAGCAAAGGTAGTGGCAGGGACTTCCAGGAATGGTGGTCTGCTCGATACGGGGTCATAGACGTAAAGGGCAAAGCTCTGTGTGTCCTCTGCTCGGAAAGTGTTGTTTGTCTGACATCATCAGTCAAACGTCATTATGAAACAAAACATGAATGGCTTCTTGAAAAAAGCAAAGCTGAGCAGCAAGAATACATAGCAAGAGAATTAAAACACAAAAAGATGCAATCAAACAATTTTGTCAAGTTCACACAAAGTTCATCTAATCTTGTAGCTGCAAGTTTTGAAATATCTAAAATTATTGCTAAGCATGGCAAACCGTTAAGTGATGGTGATTATATAAAAGAATCATGGCTGGAATGTGCGCCATCCCTGTTCGATGATTTCTCAAATAAAGATAAAATTATTCAACGCATCAAAGATATGCCGATCAGTCGAAATACTGTTAAAGAAAGAATCATGAAATTGGAAAGTAATGTTAAAGATCAATTAAAAACTGATTTATCAATATGCCACACATTTTCAATTTGCTTGGATGAGAGTACAGATGTGACGTCTTCCGCTAGATTAGCTATTATTGCTCGATATCCAAGAGGTGACGAAATACGAGAGGAGCTCATTGCGCTTGCAAATCTTCCTGGAACAACTACTGGAATGGACATATGTAAGTGTGTAGTCAAGGAACTTTCTGATAAAAATATTGATTTAAAGAAAATTGTATCTGTTACAACTGATGGTGCTCCCAGTATGACAGGTAAAGATGCTGGTTTTATAAATTTGTTTACTAAAGAAGTTGGACATTCATTGCTGGGATTTCACTGCATTGTCCACCAAGAAGCATTGTGTGCAAAAACAGGTTTAAAAGAACTTGAAGAAGTAATGAAAGTTGTTACAAAAGTTGTAAACTTTATTGCAGCACGTGCCTTAAATAAAAGACAATTTCAGTCATTATTGAAAGAAGTTGAATCGGTTTACTCTGGCTTGCTGATGTATAATAGCGTCAGGTGGCTAAGCCGTGGACGTGTGCTTGAACGTTTTGTGGAATGTGTTGACGAAATTAGATTGTTTCTCGATAGCAATAAACAACAATTCACAGAGCTCACAAATGTTGACTGGTTGAGTAGATTAATGTTTTTTACGGATTTGTCTTTACATCTGAATGAGTTAATGTTAAGCTGCAAGGTGCAGGAAAAACGGTTGATATAATGTTTGATATTATAAAAGCCTTTGAAGGTAAACTTAAAATATTTAAGCGCGATGTTGAAAAGAATGAATTTAAATATTTCAAATACACAAAATTACATTTTAGTAATTTGGAGATTCATGAGAAAGTTGATTTTGACAGACATCGACAATTTTTTGTTGAAATCTTGGATGCTACAGTGAATCAATTTTCATCACGATTTGTACAATTCAGATCTTTTGAAGAAACTATCAAATTTTTGAAATATCCAGACACAATTATTTTTGAAAATCTAAATTTGGAAATTTTCAATTGGATGGATTTAAATGATTTTGAAATGCAATTGGTCGAGTTTCAATCCAGCTCGATTTGGAAACAGAAATTTGTTGAATTACGAATTCAGTTAGAAGAAATTGAACGAGATCGACTCAAAGAAATATCAAAGCTTTCAGCAGAAAATGAAGTTCTCAAAGTGTGGAACAGTATGCCAAATACTTTTCAGGATTTAAAAAATGTTGCATGGTCAATTCTCTCTATTTTTTCATCCAGTTATTCTTGCGAGAGTTTGTTCTCTACAATGAATTTTATTAAATCTGATATTCGCAATAGATTGACTGATGAAATGAGTGCGGCGTGCATTTCTTTGAAGAACACAAACTATGATCCGGATATCAAACAACTGGCATCTAATGTACAACAACAGAAATCTCACTAGGGTTCAATGACTACCGAGTCATGATTCATCTCACAATGTTGATTTTATAATTAAATATTATGTCAAACAATACTTAACATGAAATGTAGTCTTTTATTTTAGTTAATTAATAATACAATTAAACTGAAAACAAAAAATAATTGCTTTAAAAATCTTGCTCCCCTAGTTTACTTGTAGTGGCCCTGCTTCTCTGGTGCCGCTGGCGGCTTTTGGCACGCGAAATGTTTTGAAATTCTAAACAATAGATTAATTGGCACTCGACTCTCAAAAGGTTCGCCATCCCTGGACTACATGAAGGATATTGCTTTAGACTCTGCATTGACTATAGATAGTTCCCATGGCTTTGTACGTGGCAGGTTAACTACGCTTTGCCTACGGATGGTACTCGCTGAGTCACTGGCCTGATTTGCCGCTACTATTCAGTTCATACCCGGATCCGGGAAATAGTTCATCCAAATACTCGGATTCGGTACTCGGTGGAAATTGTCTACTCGGTTATGCCCTAATAAATACGTATAAAGCACACAGCCAATCACAAAAAGTGCATGAATTTGCTCACAGGAAATTAAGCAGCCAATTAGGATCGCCATTTCAGCAATAAAATTTACGGTGTGATCAATATTCATTATGACCATGCACAGTTTTGCACACTTTGATTAAAGATTTCGGAAAACAGAAAACTACACTTTGCAATTATTATTTTGAACGTTCTCACGGAAAATTTCTAGGTCAACACAACCATTTTCAACTCACAATTTAGTTAAATTCTGATATACGGACATTTAAGCTTCGATATGGTGATATTCTAAGGCAACCTGTACTCTTGTAAATAATCAGCCAGCAATGAGGTGGGGCCAAATATGCAAATAAAGTGCATTGTTCATTTTAATAATAGGAATGACATATAAGGTAAGTAAGTAGGTGAGCAGCCACCAGTAGAAATATGCAAAAGCATTAAAATATTACTTTAATAAGGGAAACAATATATAAGGCAAGTAAGTAGGTAGTCTTAGTTTGCAGTGGTGAAAAAATATGCAAGGGATAAACCAGGGTAAAGAGGGTACATAAGCTAGTATAACTATACACAAACAATTAATTGCAGTCTTGTTCTAAATCAGCTCCAAGCATGTTTCATTCTTACACTTTAATGCTATCTTAGTTGTTGGTGAGGTATATGTTTTTAATCTTAATAGGTAAATTGAATCAAAACTCTGGCCAGTGTCAGAACAACAGCCACAAACTTCCAGCAAATTCTTAAATTGATGAGTGAGTTTAACATTTATTATATTCAACTCTTCGGAATAAATCCTGAAAGCCTCAGTGTTGCACTGTTTTCGACCATGTATCTTCGTCTCAGCCTCAGAACCCCAGTCTCCATCTAGGTCTCAGTCTTGGACCTACACTGTCTTGGTTTTGAATTTAACTTACAAAGCCAAAGGAATGTATCCAACTCAACATCTGAGAACTCATAAGGGTAAGACCAGTTACCTTAGTTTCTCTACTTTGGAGCTGGTCACAGATCATGTGATCATGAATGGCATGAACATTTAGAGCAGATACAGCAGAATGGAATTCACAACGTTTAGATTGGAAAGTGAGGCACAAGTGGCCAGACTACAGACAATTGTTAAAGCAATTTGCATTCACTTTTCTATAATTTTGAAGAGAATTGACAGCCATGAGTAGCAAGACTTTTGCAACAAAAAGGTAAATGCTCAAGATTGGAGGGAACCAGTATTCAGGGAGGGTAGCAGATGATGGATGTGATAATTAGGCCAAAGCAATGAAAGCATTCATCTAAATAGCAGTACAAATGAGGTACAAGGTACAATTTTGTTCGCACATTATTCGTATAGTTATGTTCGATAAACGAACCCACTGAAACACCATTCCATTTCTGGACTTAACATATTAAAATATCAAAAACAAGAGACTACTTGAGTTAGCAAATACAAGTTACCTCTCTTGATTAGGACAACATTTTTGTATGAGGCCCATAAACTCGGTTATCTGGTCAAGCACAATTGTTATGGATCCATGTAACTGTTCTAGGATTCCTTTGTCGACTACATCCTGGATGTAGCGAAGGGCCTGGAAAACTTTCTTTGTTTCAACACCCAGTCTTTCCACGCCATCATTCTGAGAATCACAATAAAGTTAAAAATACAGTTAAATTCCTTTCCAAAAAAGAAAATGTTTTAAATGGCATGATATTGCTGGTTTTTCCTGCCAAAACCCACCATTGCATATCAAAAGGAAAACACAGGTAATCAGTTTGTAGGTGTATTTCTACATGAATTCACTGGTTTTGAAAACCAATAGCTGTAGATGTGGTCAGTAGAAAAAAGGTAATGTGAACGAACCATCAATTGCGTGGAGTTTGATGCCTTTTTGGAGGACATTTAACTTCATCAATCTTGTTGAATAGTTTAAAGCCCAGATGATGTTGCAATAATTAAAATACGGGTTAAACATGGTGCAGTATAAATTTATAAGCGTATAAATTGGCAAAAAGTACGAGATTCCTGACCAAATGCCTCAATTTTGACTGAAGTATGCTGGTGTGATCTTGAGTGATGATAGGTAGAAAATGGTATTACGACAATATATTGAGAAAATCGCTGGTTAATTTGTGCTCTTGTACCGTCAATAAATCAATATTAAAGTCACCTAGCATGTACATAATCTTTATCTTTTGACTCAAATGCTGATAATAAAAGGTACAATTCTTTATTAAATGCCTTCAAATCACAGCCATGAAGAAAAGATAGTCCCAGTAAGAAAGTAGGACCAATTGGCTCTTGGAAATCGTAGAAATAAAGACTCATATGTAGGATGTAGCATGGGTAGTGCAGGTTTATGGCAAATAAAATGGTTGGAAGATTAAAATATCCCTAATAAAGAAGCATGCCCTCCTCCCCTGATTACATTGATATTCAAAATTAAAACCTGGTATATACACTGAATTGGCTGATGCTGAGTCAAGCAGTCTCTGTCACATCCAGTATGTCAATTGATAGAAGAGCCAATAGATATTCTAGTCGACACAATTTGGAAGATATGCTGTGATAATTTACATGCAATATCAAGATTTTTAAAGCTAGTTGCCACAAGTGATACAGGTGATATATAATGTGCTTTGTGTTGGTCTTATTGAGTATTACTTTTCATCTGGGCCCAAATTGCAGTTGCTTAACAGAGCCAAATATTATCAGGATCAGTAAAAATCTCCAGACGAGGTCCCCCCCTTAACAAAGTAACCCAGGAATCTTTTCCTCCTGATTCTAGAATGCTCTTTTTAAATTCTACCTCAATGACTAAATCACTAAATAGAATATACATGTCATATACCCATGGCTGTTCTGTGGCCACCCTCACCTGTTAAAGAGATTGCTCTGCTACTCACTCCGTCCTCGAATGCACAATCGAGAGATCCCGCATGCTGACGCTCTAATCCGGTTTCATCACTCGAATGCTATTCCTATCATAATTGCCTACTTTCTCTTTACTCTCTCACAACTCTGAGGATGACTACATGTAATTGTCTAATATGATTAATTTGTAATAGTTCATATCTGATGTTCCCACAGTGTGGTTGGTAGGCAGTTCAATAAAGTACATATTTATTTACTTTATTATTAACGATAGCCAAAGAACAAACACCAGACACTTTCGACCATACAAAGCATCCTCAAAAAGCTACTGCACGTTATATCGAGGTCAATGCTCAACTCTAAAAAACCGTAGATATATTCTTATTACCGAAATTTGATATTGCCCTTCTTTCAACATCTTTTGCTCAGAAGTGCATACACACGCCTCGACGGCGCAATTGGAGTTGTACTGCAGAGCAGTGGTGCACGAAGGACTTGCTCAAGGTCCCTACACAGTGACGCCCCGGACGAGGCTCGAACCCGCTCGCTCAGCACACACTGAACATTACGACCTGACCGCTCTAACCGATCGGCCACTGTGCCACACCAATGTGTATCTATTAGACACTTACGTTCTTCTTTACTGTGACAGTTTCTTTTTGTCCTTCGGTGAAGCTACCAGTTCTGGGCAGAGATGTCTTCTTCCTAGGCATTGTTGACTTAGTCACTGCATTCTCCGCACCAGAGGCACTGGACGACTTACGTGTCATTCGTGACTTCAAGTCATTTCGAAAAGACACAGCTTTCTTCAGAACACTTGACTTTGTGTCCTCCGCTAATGAAAAATACATTTCAACATTGTCAAAACTGGATGCATATACAAAACATTATGACTAGTTACATATACAGAGCTAACAATAGCACTAATCTGGAAATTAAGAGATAACACAAAATCCATGCAGTATCAACAGCACACATGTCACATATGGTTTACATTATATAATATATTATCATATATTACATATGCATATATAATATAATATATGTAATATATATGAAATATATAACACTCAAAATGAATACATAACATTCATATCTACTTGAATATGAGTTATGATATAAATTTCAACAACAGTCAGTTCAGAAAAGTACACATATTGAGATTGAGAAATTACCTTGTACAATTGCCGGTGAATGGGCCAAACACTGGCTAAAGGTGTCAATAGTTTACTAAACTAAGGCCTTGGTACTCAAGTACATTTTAAACAGATACAGATAGTACCAACAATTTTCATTAGGCCTTATGCAAGTCAAGACTGTTCTTTTTGGTCAGGCCTGGGTAAGTAGCGCCTCTTGAGTAGTTGTCTTGAAGGGGCGCTATGTTAAATTCATAGATAGATTGATAGATAGATAGATAGATGATCTACACTCAGGCCAACTTTAAAGTCTGTAAAGCAGTGACCATACTCGCAAGGCCTCAATACATGCATACTGCAGAGCTCTTTCTGTAGTCTCCTAGAACTTAGTAATGTCACATTTTTAATAGCAGTTTTCAGAGGTACAATGTACATGAAGTCAATCAGATATCAAAGAGGTGCATTTTAAATATTCATCCGAAAGATGCTAAGTGTCTGAGAAGATCTTAATTGTACATACGTATGTATGGGGCAAAGAATATCACCCAGTTATAGATAATCATTCAATACATTTGAATATAATCATAAAGACAATCACCCACAGTCAGCAAATAATCTTTTATGAAAATTCCTATATTCATTTATACAAAACATTTATATAGCTGCACTCAAAAGATAGCCACTTAGATGCACTCAAGGCCCAGCATTCCTAACAAAGTTTTCAAGCCACATTTTGAAGGAATGAATATGAGCTACAAAGAGAGACTGACAGCCAATTCATTTCCTTGGGGACATAGGGAATTGCTCTGAATAGTGGCTCAGCTAAAAGACATGTTCTTGCTCATCGAAGGCAACGAGGAAGGATGCACAGATCTCGTAGTAAATGAAGATAGGGAGGTGATCTGGTGTCAAGGCCTATATAGATCAAACAGGCCAATACAAACTTCATTCTGAATTCAACAGGAAGCCAATGCAGCTGATGGCATAGAACTGATTAGCTTGTTTGCAGAGGGACATGCAGTACTACATAAGCTAAGGAGTTTGGAATGTTGAGTTCAAGGTCTCCAAGACCGACAAAAACCGACTCAGCATAATCAAGACGAGAGGTGACAAAGGAACAGGCCCCGGTTTGCAAAACATTAGGTAGTCAAAGTCAACCTAATGAGATGTATTTCACTGAAGTGATAGTCTAAACAAGATTTACAAATATTTGTGGTGTGCAGTCAAAGTGTGAGTGTAATGTCCACCTGGGGTTTCAGCAAGAAAATGAGTTTCTGTATTGTACATAGGAAAATGCAAACATCTTCTTAAAGCAGTGTCTTGACAGATAATATTAACACAACTTGTGACAGCATACAACCACTGCTGTCAGTAGGACACTTATAATCTGAAAACATGACCCTACAACAGCAACTGAAAAAGACTAGCGGATCCAATGGCTATAATAGAAACAAAAGCAGCTGAAGTATCAGTGGTATCAAATTCTAATGTCACTAAAGGCTCTACCAGTGCCCGAGCTTTGCTCTGAAGGCCAAATGACGAAGCAGGACAAGGAACCTTCAAAAAAAGATGAATGGTCAAATGAACATAAATAATCCGATGACATTGACATATGAGTCCATCTTGCCACACCACAGGCTTCTTGTAGCCAGTCGATCACCGTCTGTACGGCACCTTTGGAGTGCAAATACATACATCACTGTCTGTCTGATATGTAGACAACCACAAAGGGAGAGGGCATCAAAGTCTGTTATTTTTTTAAGGCATCCTTTTTGAATAACCCCTTTTTGATTGCCTGACATAGAAATATATCTCTGCATCTGATCGTTTCAGTCAAATGCTGATGTTACTTTTTATCAGCTCAACCCTTTCCTAGGAATAATATACATATATGACATCATAGGATAGCCTTCATGTGGCTGAGCTTGATTTTCATACATAGCCATAAAATATTGTTATATTGTTGGTCTTGGGATGCTATATAAATACTTGATAGAAGACCAAGTTATTCTAGACTAGCCACTAGCTAGTGGTGGATCCATGTATTCTAGGTTATGCAAAGGATAATATGAGTTTGCCATTAAAAAGGCTTTTCTAGACATTCTTTTAGTGTCAAGTTAATGTTGTCGAGACAATAAACCTGTGGCACCGAGAGGTCATAAGCGGCAGCAGTCTAGGCTTTGGATTACATTTTCACAGATGATAATTAGATCTTTGTCACCAGAATTGTAAACTGGTGAATATGAATTCTGTTTAGACATCAATTATCAATTGCAATGTAAACACTAGCAGCGATAGCAGAAGTACCGACATGAAAATTTAAACTGAAAGTGCTACTAAAATGCAGTATAGTTTGTGCTGAATGGTGAAAATGAGACTCATAGCAAAAAATGTTCTTTATTTACTCTTCAATTACAAACTGACAAAAATTGCTGAATTGTTGCTCACTAGTTCAACTCATATCTGAGTGGTATTGCAAGTGGGCATAACATACTCTTGAGTAATCCCATGAAGCCCTTCTAATTTTGAAACACTGAGCAACTGGCAGCCCTTGAGTTATCTTCAGGGCCCACATGTATGAAGCATTTGAAAACGGGCCTAAGTCCAAGTCCGGACCATTTTTCGCTGTAAACCCGACTAGAGAACTAGATCATCGTGTATGGGGATTCTTGGAGACGCCTAAGTCCTCTAAAACCCGACTAACACTAGGCAGGTGGGTGTAGGCAGGCAGGTGTAAATCTACTAGTCAGGCTTAGTGAAGTAAAATGGCGGCCGCCGTCTCGATTGGTCCACTTCGTCGAAGTTTCAGACTACAAGGAGGGTTTAAGCTTCAAGGCTTGTTAACTCTGCTATTGTCGGACGATAAACTTAATTATTTTCTACGTTTTCGCCATCACACAATGATAATTATAATGGTGACCTTCGTTTCATCAGGAGTTTTAACACTGGTGTATACATCGCATCGCCGAGCACACAGCCTTTAGCTTGCAATGGTGAACTAACTTTTCCCACATGCAAGTTAAATAATAATTGAGTAAGGCAATCGTAATCTATGCATAGTAATTTTTGCGGAGGAGTAATATTGAGATAACAGTGATATTTGTGTTTTAACAAAATCATCTGTTAATTAAAACAATGAACATAATAAATCTCTTTGCCAGATCAAGTCCAAAATAGCCTATAAATAGCTTGCGCATGCGCAACTAGCCATAATCGCGCGAGCCATTGATGCAGGGTTTTCTCACACCCATCCAAGTCTCTGACTAGCAAGTTTGGGACCAACGGCTCGTTCATACATGCCATTTTCCCGTAGTCTCAAAAATCAGCCTACGAAGTCCGTCTTTGGGCCCAAAGCTAGACTAACGTTACAACCGATTTAAAATCCGCCATACATGTGGGCCATGCAGTGAGGTGCATAAAGCCCACAAGTTGGGTTTTATTTTCTTAATGAACAAAAAATATAGTATATTTTAAATCTTATGCTTATTTATATTTATTCATATGATAAGCTCCTGCAGTTTTAACATGCCAAAAGTTTAACATAAATTGAGCAGAAACATGCAGCCTAGACCTTATTTCTATTGTGAAAGTTTTTCGACTGGTGTTTGCTTTTATATGAACAAACTCCACTTTGATAGCCAAAATTTCCTCTATGCAGCATAGCAAAATGCAACACCAACAGCAAAAGTACACATATCAATATAATTTCTAACATTTATTAACCAGTACTCTCAAATGTCATGTTGATATTAGTAATAATCTACTGGCAATATAAAAATCAGCTTTATAAACAGCTGACATAAAAGACACTTAAGGACAAGTCTATTATATCTTACCATGGATACCAAATAATTTGTTAATTGAGACAGACACAACAGCTCAGTAACATGGTAATTATGCATCGACGCCTACATAACTGAAAACCAACTCACAGTGTCTCCTAATGAATTGTCCATCGTCCAAAAAGACCAAAGGCAACTTTAACAAGTGTCCCATAGCCACAGAATAATCCGAGGGTCTTCTGTGGTGCTGATGGCAACAACCTTCAAACGTTTGGCCCTGATGCATTAGTAAAGTTTCATTCTTCTATCGACAATTTCTCTAACCTCTACGTTAGAATTTCTATTTGAAAGAAGGAACTGCTTCAGTGTGCACATAGCAACATCAGTGGTGAATCACTTGCTTATACTACGCAATTAAATCACAACTAGGATGCTAAAGTCATACCCCACAAGCATCAAACGTCAAAAGTCGGGATCAACCTCTCATGTGTGGGTAGCATCATCGTGTTCGAAGATAAAAATGTGGGTTAGTGAAGATCAGTAATACTATTGCATATTATTAGTTATACGGGCAGAGCTCTGAAACATACAGTCATCAACAAGTTACTTTTATTGCTTACTAAGACACTCCTCAGACACAGCAAGTTACTGTCCCATCAAATGCAAATAAGACAGTGATGTCAATTATGACAGCCGTGAGACTCGTGAAAAGAAACATTTCTTCTAGCAACAATGGGAACTGCAAGGAAAATTATTGTTGACATTTCACAAAAATTTTTAAGTTTCTTCGAGGCTTTCATGTTTACTAATACTCTGGTATTGCTTCCTCAAAGAATTCAGATGCTATATTGTTTTGCACGACATACCACTGAAATGTTTTGTAATTATTCTCCAAAATGTAGCAATTTCAGGCCACCAGTTGTTATCCTTCAGTACTGACTCAATAGTTAATCCCACGACATAAGGCTGGTAAATACGAATGAATCTTGGGTGCAAAATGACAAAAAGTACATTAAAACTAGTCTCTAGCAAGTTAATTTTAGATCATATCTGCTGAAATACTACAGATATCCGCAAAATTCATTCTTTTATCTTGAAAAATATTTCAAATAAGTGCCATACCAACCAACCGTAATCAAATTCAATAATTGAAACAACAGACTGTAAAGTGTCATAGGGTAAAGACTAGTTTAGTGTCTGAGCAAGCACATAAACCTTCTTTCAAGGTTGTCTAGTTGTTTCCCTTCATGATAAGAGTCACTCCAGACAAATGCTCAAATTAATAAGAATTTATCTGCTTCTACTCTTTACCAAAGCAATCTGCCCATCCCCGGTAACCTATCAAAGTGCATTGAAAACCATCCCTATGTTAAACACAAAGCAGAAAGGAAGCATGATAGCATGAACTTGTACTAATTTTAACACAGAGCTAGCAACCAGGAAGCTAGAATGGTCAGTTGTAATTTCCAACACAGTCACAGCAGTTTCAATTACATGAAATCACATCAGGATAAAACTATAGAATTTCGAGAGGGTGTTGCAGGAAGAAGCAATGATGGGGTGCATGACATCAGAAGATATACACTGAAGAGCAGTTACAAAACGAGGATGAAATAAAATACACAACTGATGAAAAGGTGTGCACTTAACCTCAAGAACACCGACACATACACAGATCTATAGCCCTATATAGTAACATCTATGAAATATTGATCACTTTTTCCTTATAAGATCTACTTAAAGTCTGGGAATGCATCAATAGGACAACCTACTCAGATGTCTAAAGGCAAACACTTATCACACATTCATGGGATTGCTAATCAAATAAAACAATATCTTCATCTAAACTTGTGTCTCATTGCCACCATACTGCACAAACATTCAAGTAACACTAGTTATAATTTTCAAATTACAGTTAGGAGACATAGCAACTTCAATGGAAGTGTTTATTTGCACTCCAAAGGTGCCATACAGAGTCATTAGAGCTGTACCAACATCACTTTTTGCCGATACCGATTATTGCAGATTATTTAATTTGCTGATACCGATTATAATAACCGATACCGATTATTTCATTGTGTTTTCCAAAGATGTATTGTGATTCACTCTGCACAACAGCTATAAGCAGAAGATGTTGACAAGACAGCATCTAGTATCAGTCAGGTAAACCTTATACGCCCAGGTGAACCAGCTATAATGGTATGGGTACACGCGGGAAAGGGTCTTTGTCGCACCATGCAAAAGTAGAATGAGCATTGTAAGCTATCATCATCACTATTTCCCCAAACATTGAACAATTATGATGGGAACGTCTCTGGTAGCAAATTCAGACATATAATCCCTTTCTTCTTCTATCAAACACCTCATTCCCTCCCCAGACAAGCCGCCCTTACGAAATATCACTTTGGCCTGAAATAGGCCATCAGTGGTGGTGGCCGGTGGGCAGCCAGCAAGGACGAAATAGCTGCCCAGGGTAAATTAAGCAGGTACTGCGACTCACTCTGCACAATAGCTATAGCCTTCGTACATTATTCCATGGGTTTATATGAGCTAAATGCCTACTGGGTAGTCTGAGTCTTTGCCTTCGGGCCCACTACACGCTATGCGAACCAATTACGCAACTTGAGCTACATGATAAAGAGGTTAAAGACTGTAAATAATATTATAAAATTGAAAAATGTAATTTTTAATATCTGCGCCGATCTACACTTTAATGTCATGGTCATTCTGTTTACAATTATTACACAGTTCTTGTGCATGCTTAAGCGATCTTTTGAGTTTCATATAAGGAAGTGCAGTAAGGGATCGTCCATAAAGGACGTCCACAATGTCCATAAAGGACGTTCGCAAAACCCTACATTTTCACCCACCCTCTCCCCTTGTCCGCATTTTACTGAGCCCCATCTTCACTTTGCAAACATCCTCATCACACAAGTATCAGCCACCATTGCAACTGCAGATAAATATTTTACTGCATCGCATTTTAATAGGCATTTATTGACAATGAATAAGATTGAATAAAAGCGATGTAAAAAAACTTAAATTTATTAAACGCTAATTTACTTCGTATATCATTCTCTCAAATGTGAAGTATAACCTAAACCTACTGATAAACAACTAAGATTATGATGTAACTACCATTAGACTTGAGTTCTGCCAATTTACACTGGTCACATGCGGACGTCCGCACAGTCGATGACCCCTTCCCCTGTTCATATTTCTCCTACCCCTACCCCTCATTGTGAACGTCCTTCATTGCAAAGCAAAGATCGTTTATTTCCTCTCAGGAGAGGCTCACGAATGGAACGCTCTGGCAATATGAAATTTCTACAAAAGTGCTTCAGCAGATTTCTATCTTAAGCACATAATAGACTTCAAATTCCAATATTTGGATGTTCTTAGTTTCAAATTCTCAAGATCGTTGCGTGCAGCATGTTACAAATGGTTCACGCTTTTGTGAGCAGGTCCAAGCTGATAGTCAAATATTTTAAAACCATATCTAAAAGTCTGTGGTGATTAGTTTTGATAAGTTATCATAACCTAAGGCCACTTGTGCAACTGATTGCATTTATAAACAAAGAGAATTCGAAAAGTTTAGGAAGGTGAGCAATCCACATTGTTAAAGATAAATACGGGGACATACTAGAGCAATGTAGGCCGCAGCCGGCTAGGAGACTCTATTTAGTTTCATAAAAGAAATTGTGACTTTATTTTTTTAATTATTTTTGCAAAATACATTTGTTTGCGCACACTAAATTCTTGTGTACACTGGCTACACAGCCCGTGTGCACAGCTCAGAGGGAACATTGAAGGGGAGATATCCCATAGATGAGAGCACATTCGATAAATAATTGCAAATTGTCAAATAGTAATTTATAACGTGCCAGTTGCTAAAGCCTGAAGCCAATGTACAAGCCACAATCAAGTCAGCATCCATAAGATCAGTCTGTTAAGAACAGTTAGCCGATGGCAGATATACATTAGTATGAAAAAGTGATTGTCTTCCATGGAAATTGAAAAGACAAAAGCAACAGTCAGATACAGGGAGATGGCTACAAAACCGAGATGCAGCAATAACAAAAATTCATTAACCAAGAACAGTTATAGTTATGTTCATGGAGCAGTTCTCCTACACTTATTCAACAGATCGAAACCTTCATGTCTTAAAAAGAATGAGAGATGATGTAGGAAGAGACCGAGAAAGAATGAAAGAATGGCAACATGAAGAGATGAAGAAGGGCATTCCATGGGGCAAAAGACCTTTAGGCAGCAGCGGTGGCAAAAGATTTTTGGGCAGCAATGGTTCCAACTCACAGAACAAAGAGAGTAAGCCAGTCCATGAAGTGCAGAGGTCGACTAGAAGCAGCAGAAAGAGGGACTGTGATCCTTGAGATATTTAGGAGCAATACCCAGTTTGAATAAAATTACCAGGACAAGAACTTTGACTGAATGCAAACTGATAGAAGAGGCGCAATTGATTGCATAAACGAGGAAATATGGAAAAATTTAGGAAGGCGAGTAATCCATCTGGCAGCAGATTGAGAACTGACTGGATTTGGTGACAGGCAGACCTTGTGGACCTAAACGAACAGACTTGAAATAGTAAATTCAATAACTGACAGATTCATCAACTATTGAATAAAAGGTGGATGAGGAGACAGATCTGTGAATGAATCTGAGACACTGGAGTTGAGAGTAGAAGGAGCGTACGAGGTTGTGATATGTTCAGAAAAAGCAAGAAAACTAGGTCACGTACACTAGCAGAGGAGGTAAACTGGGAAAGGTTTTCAGCAATATACGAAAGATCAACTTCAGGAGTTGATGGCGATGGCGAATGCTATACAAAAGAAGCTGAGTTCTAGATGAATTGAGAGTGAGATCATTTTAAAACCTCCATAGGTGTAATAAAAAGTCATGAGAAAGAGCTTCCCTTTTTATACATTTGGGAACAACTTTTGGCCACAGAAGTTATATTTCCAAACGCCGAGAGCCAAAGTTTCCACCACAAATGCTCCATGCTCACCTTATGCTGTGAATAAGTGGTGCTTTTGCAGCCAAAACTTCGGCCACACACAATGCACAAGAAAAAATATCTTTGTGGCAGGTTTTCGGATATTTCTATAAACGACACTATCTCTAACCCTGACCCTCACGGTGCTTAACCTTACCCAAACCAACCACGATGACAAACTTGACCCTAAACGTACCTCTTGAAGAAGCCTTACCCGACTACAACCAACCCTTATGATACCTCATCTGAATAATCTGGTTCCCGCGACTTAATTGTTGTGGGCGGTGCACAGCAGAAATGTTGAGATTACGATTACGATAACCTGAACCTAAACACCCCTCACAGTGCCTAACATGAACCTAACCGACTCGTATCATTTGGACATTATTCAGAAGATACCCTTGCCAGAAAGGAACTGCTTGTGACAGCGAGTTAAGCGGTCTTGTGAGGGCAAAGGAATACAAAACAACATCCCTTGAGAGATATGTAGCCAGTGTCTATTTATACCAAGACATACCAATCACCGGGCAGAAAACAATGCGATACATAAAATCAGAGGTGTGCAACCTGCGATTGTACAGCCACGTGATCTTTTTCATTATTCTTTAATCAATTTTGCTGATAAAACAGATGGACGTCATAAGTAGGCCCTGGGCTACAGAAGCGTATTTCCGAATTTTATTAACACATCATAGTTCTCATCACAATATAGCCTACATGTATGTTTTAAGTAACCTATAGCAGCCAATCAAATGGCGGCCGTGATGAACATATGAGCCTTTAAAGCGGCCGACACAACGGAATAGGTTGAGCACCCCTGCATAAGATAAAGTAAAAAAAACGATTGTAATAGTCTGCCGTGGTCTTCACCATTTAAATTTTACACCAGCTCTCCAAGTCGATGACTATTCCCCACATCAACGTTTATATTCAAAGTGTAAAAAATCCACACACGCACACCACCAGACTGGCTAGCAATTGCAGAGCGCGACATCAATTCAGAATTGGATTAATCGCATAGCTGGTTAATACTTAAAAACAATCACCGTGGTGTTCCACTTTCCCAGACATTGCATTTGACCATCTAAACCATGGAAAAAATCATCTTCGGTGTAGTTCGGACCGTTTCACGTCCATTAGAACAACAAACTTTATCTCCTAAAACCGACCCTTTCTCACGGAACTTCCGCCATTACTGCCAAAAGAAGTTGGATACATTTTCCCTGAAACTACCTGCTCAGAAGATGTCTCTTTTTAGAACGATTTATTCTTTTACGCATTCACCGTTGAAAATTTTAAAAATACATCGCTTCCCAGTTTCTTAAAGAAATCATAGAATGAGTTTAGATTAAAACGTGCCTCAGTTAAGCTTGTCTGCATTTATAAACAGCTACTCTGCCTCCTCTGATCCATTAAACCGGCCTCTAACCTCGTTCGAACCATATCTTTGGTACATTAGCCTTCGAATCTGAATCGACGCAACTCTCGTGAATAAGCTGGTGCTCTCCGCTTGGCTTTCAAGTGGCGCTTTAGGAGCTTGAAGGTTTGAGTAGCCGCTAACCATCGGTTGTGGGTACTTCAATCTAAAATACCCATGCACCTCTTCAGCTCCGCGGCCTCGATCCTGCTCTCGTTGCTGCAGTGGGCTGCGTGGAGGCGCTTCTGAGAAGGTTCTTCGAATTGATCCATACAAATAACTGAATGAATATTTATCATCATTAACAATTGAAAAATTGGAGCGAATTGCATGCGTATTTATAGGCTACGTATGAGCTGATACATCACGGCCTAAAGATCCGGAGAAAGGATTGCTTTGTAATCCAGACCTGCTCGATAGCGACTGCATCTGTAGTCTCGACTCTCGACCCTGCTAATTTTTTTTAGTGAATTGATCGGGTAAGACTGTGAATAAAAGATGCTTCGCCACCGTTACTTGCCATTGAAGGTCCCCGTGTTTAGGTACGGTCCATCATATTGTGATTCATACAGACCGTGCTTGACCGAGATTTTAATCTATGAAATAAGCCACAAACTCAAAGAGCTTTATATATTACACAGCCTATATAGACGCTCTATAGCTATTACTGGTCCAGTCTGACATATTAGGAAAGCTGGAAGTCAGGCTACAGAGAGGATAATATAAGATGAGGTTCGTTGATTAGTTATTTGCTATTAATATAGTAGATCTAAGTATCTGCAAAGCCATCTATATGGCCTTAGCTAGGGGCCTATCAAGCAGGGTAACAGAGTAGGCCTATAGGAGGCGGGATACGAGGTGGTCCGAACTGCATCATATATTATAAGCACATAATCTGCTCGGCAGAAAGAAGGAAACTGCCAGATTTTACTCGCAATTAAATCGTCGCCACTGTCACTCTTAAAAATCAACCTTAAGACTCACCTTCTCAAGGATTATTGTGACTATAGACTTTTCTATCACACGCACTTTGGTGCAAGGTTCATTTGCCTAGGCGCGCTATAAATGAAAGTTCAATAATAATAACAGCAATAAGGGATCGAGACGGCACCTCGATCCGTCTTAACGGTCTTATTTTAATTAGTAGCTAGCTATAGTTGATGACTTAAAATATAGCACTCTAGCTGGCAGTAACGATTTTAGGATTTATGTGACGTCAGCTGTCGACGCAGGGCGCGCGCAGGGGCGGCGATCCCATGGGTAGAGGAGACAAGTCCCCCCACCTTTTACAGAGAGGGGACACGTTATACGTTTGCTCCCACACATTTTCTACCCCTCTCATTGGGTGTCCGCGGTGTCCCCCACCTGTCAAGCGAGATCGCTGTCTGGCTCTACTCATCGTCTTCTGTTACTTTTGGTGTCTTCTTTAGCATGGTTCAGAAGCGTCCAGATCCCGGAGTCCAGGTCCAGGGGTCCGGAGGCAAATGCCTCCAGTTTAAGATATTTGTGGCATTTTTTAGTCTTAATTAGAGGAATATTTTTACTTCCTGACACTTGGGACCGGGTGGTTTGTCTCCATCACTGATGGTGGGATTGACGCCCTTGGCATGGCCCGCTTGATACTTTTTCCTAGATCAGGCCTAGCCCCCAGTGTTTGGTGAGCTCGTTTCAATATGTAAACCGATCGTCACATATCCCAATCCTTCTAGTCTTCACCTGGCGATAGTCTTCATCTGGTAGGCCGGCATCTTAGATCTTTTGTCTGTCTTCAATTCCTAGGCGACAGCTATTATATTTGCCCCATCCAGCATCTCCGCCATCTAAAACCGCCCAACGAGATTGTGTCTGGCAATAGGCCTACTAGGCCTACTTCTCCTATTCAGTCTTCAGAACATGGGTTCACAGAGGCACGCTTAGAGGAAGCAGAGCTAAGCAACCAGAAGCTTGTCGATTTGTATGGGCTGCACCGTTAACTTACGATATGATACGTGTTATAAGTTCAGTGTTCCTCTAAGCTGTGCGCAAGTGCGCGCGCACACGGGCCGCGGAGCCAGCGCACACAAGAATAGGTTATCTAATAAGCTAATACTCAAAACGGCGCCCACAGTAGGGCTACCATCAAAAGAGCGCTTACACAAGGGCGCGCCTCATAAGGGCGACCCGCCAATATAAGAGCGACATTTTAAAGGGCGACACTCAAAAAAGGCGACCGGTTTTAATGGAAGTTTGAATTATGAATTACAGATTTCTGCTCAACTAGAATTTGGATTGATGAAAAGAATTCTGTTCATATAGAAGGTGTTGTTATTGAAAATTAGATAATCATTTAACTAAATTCTGGATTGACGAAAATCGTCTTGCCTAAGACGAAGCGTGATTGTTGAAAAGAATTATGTTTGAGTAGAAGCAGCAGCGATGAAAAGAATCATGTTTGAGCATATACTGGATTGATGGAAATAATCGTGCTGGATGATAAAATCGTAATCGTACTCTCAACATTTCTAAAGCGCCCACAAAAACGAAGTCGCAGGAACCAGCTTAACCGAATCACGTCTGAGTATAAGCGGATTTGATGAAACCTATCGTGCTAATTACAATGACGTATACAACGATGCTCTATTAAAAGCTCTATTAAAACACATTTTCTTATAGGTTATCAGACCTTATCAGTTTTCACCATTGAATTATAGATAATTATGATCTTAATTTGACTTTCATCGGATTCAGCGTGGACCTGCACACAAAAGTATGGACCATTTATAAAATATTGCACACACAAAATATCTTGACCACGTGTCACTATCTATAGGCATTCAATGTAAGCTAGTGTAGTGCTTGAAGATAGTTATGGTTGACTAGTTAGGCTACATTGTCAATGCCAGTGCTGAATTATCTAGAAAGCTAGAAAAACCAGTAATAATATGCTGAATAGTTTTCAACTTCTTAACAGAAAATACATTTATACCCTAAGTGGAGAAGAACCGACACATACGGCAAAACAACAAGCTTGAACGTCGGAAGTGAATAGGAGGGCCATGGAGGATTGTACTATGGTTGATGAGCCTGCCGTTCCCTCAAGTGGGCAATAGGCTACCCCGGATTGCCAATTAGGCCTATGTTGAGCCAACCGCAATTAGCTTATCTCGCTATCCCCATCTCTGCCCACCGATCAATCACTGCTGGTGGAGGGATGTGACACCTGCCGTGCGCGTGGGGTGGGTATGGTCGTAAATTCGCATTAACTAAACTACTGGCCGTAAACATTGCGAGATGAGAGCAGAGTGCACCTCTGGACTTACTAAGGGGAGCATCCCTGCCAGCATCAGTTGTATTGCACCTAATTTTCGTAGTAGCGGTCGCGACCTGCACATAACTTGAAAAACTGAGAATTCAGACCATTGAACTCATAGAGAGTAGAGACCCCTAATAACTTCCCATTCTAAGCTCTATGCCTATAGACAACTGCATCAATGCCTCTTCTACACATAGCCTATACAGCATAACGGCAAGCTAGATGATTATTAATGTTTGTCTATCACATTTTCTTTTAATGATTAGAGTCGTAAATTTTCGGATGCTTTACACAACTTAACACAAATATCACTTTTCTTGACTGAGAATATTCAATAGTCCTCTGTGTACCGCAAATAGTTCTTCCGCGATGGTAGAGTCTGAATTTCAAGATTCGGAAACAAACTCTGCGCTTCGTCATCACTGAGTGCAGGCATGATCAGACAACGATCGCCCGGCTGGGAAGAAGAAAAGCACACATAACCGATCAGTTTGTCTATCTAAGGATACCGTTCGCATAGGCTTACCATATATGATCAATACAGACTATAAAATGATGACTCACTCTACTTCTTAAATCAGCCACTTTAACATTTTCGTTTTCTTTTATTCTTTCACGTCATCCATCCCAGGACATTCTCCTTGTTCCTTTTCCCACTTTTGTGAAGGTCTTCCTATTGTACTCCAGTCTTCCTTCCATCCTGATGATCCTTCCCTGCTTCTGTCAGTATGTATGTACTATGCATATAATTTTGTTTTTTGTCTGTCTGTCTGTCAGTCTCTGACTATAGTTGCTGGTCTCTACAGACTACATGCATCATGTAATAATGTCTGTTGCATTCCATATTCTCATTGACTTCCACAATTAATGTGTCTAACATACGATGCACTTCAATAGAAAATTGGCATTGTTCATTTCCATCTTGGTTTTAACTGAAACTCTGGCATCACATATCTATAAGTTCAATTCTGCTATGAATAAAACACAGTGTATTTCTCTCCTCCCAAAATCGAAGCTTCCTGTAGGCATAGTACAACCATAAATAGTATTGGTTAATTTGGTCTCATGAGAGACAGTTTGGACTCGTAGAAAGCATATACAGCACAAAACAGCTGATTAAAGAAACGTTTAACTTACTTTCCAGTCAACAGGTGTCGCCACTTTGACCCGCGATGTCAACTGAAGTGAGTCAATTACTCGCAGTATTTCACTGCAAGAAAAAGATCAACAGTCTTAGAGAAAAGATGTAAATTATAGAACAGAACATCTCAATCGAGCGGTAAGGTGTATTGAAATGACCTGAGAATGAGACGGGGCTCTATTTAATATCATGTTCTGCAACTTCAACATCAAATTAAAGGCTTCAGATTTTAGTCAGTGTCTGTACTAGAAACATAGGCTTCTAGGCCTAGATGTTTGTATGATAAGCTGATAAACGGCATTTCTGTTTTGCTTGTATTATGATTTCAACAACTAATTCTAATTAATTAGTTGAGCGTTAATTCTAATTCATTAGTTCTTCTAAAAATGCTAATACTAATTCTAATAATAAAATTTGAACTAATGTTAATTCTTATCAGTTAGTGTGACGCGCGACACTCTGGACGATGGCGCTATATATTAGTCATCGATCGTCAGCAGAGGCGTAGGAGGACCACGGATGAAGGTGTCTACCTGACACATGAGATGGGAGACATCAATGGGCTTCGCCTGAAGCAGACGGCCTCAATACAGACGGCGAGGATTATGCAAAGATCAACGGGTGTCAAACAACAAAACCCGACACCGCGAGGCAGATGTCAGAAACGACTGAACCCTTCCATCTCTACGACCCACAGACAAGAAATTCATGAATCAGTTGAAGATTTGATCTGAACCGGCTGGTTGACACGGATCATGAATAGGGGATAATTCCGATACGAATGGCGCAACCCACTAGGCGGTATAACGATAATAATGAAATTCGATCCCTAGGACCTGTTGCTCGTCTTGGACACTGGCAAGGCCCAGCCATAGCAGCCGCTAGTCAAACAGTAACTGTACGCCTCTAGGAATCTGACGTTACGCTAGGGGCGCCAAGACCCGACCAATCAAGGTTTAGTAATAGTTTCTGCAGGTGACCTGTCGTCCAATAGAGATACGAGTTTTGCGTTTGGGATGGCGAAGGAAATCGCCTCTAGGAGGATTGATATAGCGTAGCAAGCAAGGGAACAGGGACTTGTTTCGGAACTGGGGGAGACGCTAGGTCGTTCTGACGAGGAGGATCATCAACGTAGTTGGGAATCCCGTCTCCAACGTAAACCAGGGAAACATTTCAAAAGGACACTAATAACTGCAGTAAGTGTAGATAGGATGAGTGGTGTGTATATATTTCATTAAATATACATATTGAAACCATCAAGTGTGTCGTGTTGCTGAGCTTGGTGATAGAGGAAAAACCAGCGGGTACTCTCGTCATCAAGAAGGAGTGTCGAGAATGGAACCCGCGACAGTTAGATACAAAACCATAATTGTCCTTCACTGATTAAATTTCCCGATTGTAAATATCATTCGTTTATCAGTGAAACTTGCCTTAGGGTTGGCCACAATTTCTTCAATATCAGATGTAATGCACATAAAAGAATCAGAGAAAAGCCAGTGCACAAGCTCTGTCAATAAACCGGCACTCCAATTTCCCATAAAGTCTGGCTGGCAGACTAATAAATGGAGGCATAGTATGACATTAGCTGCTAAGGTGGGTTTCGCTTAGAACGATAAAAATTGGATTGGAGAAACACGTTATACATTAAAGCATAAACCTACTTGAAGTTTCTTCCTGTGGTAGCCGGGTACAAAATTGACAGTTTGAGACGTCTGTCAGGTCCAATCACAAAGACCTGTTATATATGAAAATAACAAACAATGACGTTGATCGGTATTTAATGCAATCCAATTAGTCACCTAAGATATAGACGACTATATATGGCTTTATACTGTTTAAGAATAGGGCAATAAGGTAACATAATGATTTTGAATCAGATGAGGTATGCTGTTAGAAACAGGAGTCAGTCATAGCCTCTTTACCTGGCCTCTGATGTAGGCCTACTGTTCTTCTGATATCTCAATAATGCCATGCTGTGAAAGAAATAATGTAATATCATCAAATTATTGGCCATGATCGTCATTATTAATTATTACTAGACCTAATACAAATTACTACTGCATGTGATGATAAAGATACCAAAGCTAATATAAAAATATGTTACTGATGTGATGGTGACAATAGGGGAGATGAGAAAGGTTGATTGTTACTGAGTAACATCTGTAGAACGTACAGCACGACACGTGATAGGCATGCCTTCCTGATTTCGTTCCTCTGGGTCTACCATTCCTAACTTCGTGGCAAGTGTCCGGTCAGTGTCCTCCAGAATCGGATAAGGCAATTCTCCATTCGAATCGATATATGCGAGAATATCCTATGAATCAACATACATGTAAGACCAACATGTAGATACATGTACAATGACTCAATACAAGCTACAAAGGAAACCTATATCCAAGTCCAACGTAATGTATGTATCGAAATCGATGATAAATGTAATACACCTCCTTGAGACTTCTTTAGCACCTACTTCGAGAAATACAAAAAACCTCGTGCAATCAGTTCAAAGCAAACGACAGTTCATAATCCAAAATCCATGCAGATTTAAAGATACCAAGGCCAGTAAAAGTAAGAGATTTGAAAACCAAGACGACATGCTCTGACGAGACACTTCTGACAAGTGAGTTTTTTCAATACAGGCCTTAATGAGCAATAATCTATTCCGAAATATACAGCCACCAAAGCAAACTGTGGTAAAGCAAGGTCCCAGCTAAGGTGTTATTGAACCTAAGAAGCCTCCTTAGAGCCCCTGTTGGGGTCATTCCCTTGCACTAACCTGACTCCATCCATTGTGTTCGTCAACAGTGTTGCATGACAGAGCAATGACCTTGACCCCTCGTTTCACAAATTCATCATTGAGTTGCATGACACGCCCCAACTCCGTGGTACAGACTGGGGTGAAGTCCGCAGGGTGCGAGAATAAAATGGCCCAGCTGTAGAACACATTAAAAATGTCTATACTTCATCTTTGTGGCTTCAATGGATGTTATGTTCTGGAGTCATAAACACTTCTGCAATACCTTTAAGTGAGCTAAATGTTTTGAGCATTTATATTGTATAAGTTACAACATGGTGATTGTGTACGTGAAAAGTTGCAGTAATTACTCAGCATTAGAAAGCTTGGTTTGTAAGAATAGACTGAGTAGTACGCAACTAACCACCATCTTTCAATTCTGAAACAAAACAAGGCTAGTGACGGTGCAGTAAGAAATGCTTCAACGTTTTATTCTTGATGTCTTGCATGGTCTACGTCAATGTGAGCATACTTATTTTAAAACTAGTAATAAATAACTGTTTATAATTTCAGCTAACAAAATAATGGAATGATGAAAGCAATGTTATTTGGCCATTTAAGTCTGGCATAAGCCAACATTACTTTAAATTTTAAAGTAATTTTAGTAATTAAATCTGTAGGTGAGTTTATAAGTAGTAGTTACGATTAGTGTTTAATAAAATAACACGAATGATCTAAGCCTAAACTTACGAGCCACCGAGCCACTGGTGGAAATTGATCTGACCATGAGTGGACCATGCTGTAAAGTTTGGCATTTCATCACCCAAGTTCAATCCTCCCTGTCTGCCGTTAGATGTCTAAAGGACACAAATATTCAAATTCAAAAGCCTTAAAACTGTAGTTAGCAGCAGTACTGCTGAATTTGTATAGCATAATTTACTGCGAACTGCTTGATTTGAATGATTTATTGATGTCATAATTCGTTAAAAGAATAAGCTGTGTGTATATTTTTATCAATATCAATATGTTTTTATTGATCCAAATAAAAGTACATGTAAGTAAAATGTATACATTTCATAATCAACAGGAATGGAGAATAAGAGAGTAGAAAAACGGCTTTAATGGGTCCGGTTGTCCCACAAGTGATAAGCTAGACCCACGCTTTTTGGCATAGGCCCTGCATTAAGCAGCGGTAGGCCTACGACAAGACAAATCAGATTGAAACCAGTAAACTTGACTAGTTAAGTATGAGACTATAGGTGCACACAATTAAGTTATTCAAGCGAAATTGTTACCGGTAACAGATGGTCTGTCTTTTGTTATTAAATTGGAATTTAATTCCAAATCATCAAATATTTATATAAATATAGGCATGTGAACGACAAGAATATTCTCTGTTGATGTTGAAGTCTCTTGCATCAGCGTAACGCTCAAGAGTTCTATATATGCCTAGTTGAACTAAATTTTCTTTGATTGCACCTTTCTCCTTTCTATAACTAATGTCTCCTTTCACATGAACGCGCGATAGTTTAATCATTAACGGATTGAGCTGACAATCGAGAGGAGGTCGATTTGGACCAAATTTCATCGACATTTCGACACCACTTGTGCCTCTAGTCAACATAGCTGAGTAGGCCTACACCGACCGCACACCGTCAGCGAGGAGTTCCGACGGTGAGGTGGAGGAGTGACAATTCGGCCTTCATGTTCCCAGGGGGAAAAATGAGATGGCAACTCTTCTTGATGATCAAATTCCAGATACGTATACTCATAAATGAGGATTCAATCTATAGAGTGGACGAGGAGCACAATGATTACATAATAGAGAGTTCTAGGCCAATCACCTCCCAATCCAATATCACCTATCTAATGAGCACCGTAGGCCTATAGGCCTGAACTCAAGGACTAATCCCTTAGCAGTGCGGATGCCAGCACTGCGCATGCGCATGAACATCATTCATTTTTTTGTCTAGTAGAAATGAGAGGCGTCACCTACATGTAGATGATATTGGAATGGCCTTAGAAAGCTTTTGCAATGGCCCAATGGATCACAAATTCTTTTAAATGCATAGACCACCGACTCACCGAGTTACGAAACGTAAAACCAAGTCAAACCCAAATTTACTAGAGTTTTACTGTAACTACATTAAGGTTTCAGTGCTACGTGTTGTTCAAACTCGGTAGGCCTACCGGTAACTCGCCACAACAAACGTTGGTGTTGCCCACGTGTAGGCCTAGGCCTACTGGTAATAATCACAACACTAGCATAATTATTGACATGGTGAATAACCTCCGGTGTTTTGCAACAAAATGTTACCCTTTAGCAATAGCTCTGTTAAGGATAGGTCTACTATTAAAGTAAATTACCGCATCGATGGCCTCTACGGCCTATGTTGTTCCAACTGCACGTCGCAACAGGCCTACTAAGAGCTACATGTATGTACGGTTCTGCGTGCATGTTGTATGATGAGTCGCACGAGTCACAACAACCACTAGTAAGCAGACCGGCCGACAGAAATTCCGGGCCCCTAGGCAGAGAAATTCCTGGCCCTTTGACAGTCACGGGCCGCCTTAGACAGAGTGGGCGTGCTATAATATAGCAAAAATGAAAAGTAGGCAACTATGTTAATATTCATATGCTTGGAGTTTAAACTACCAGTTGGCCCAATATTATATTTTAAAAGGCATCAATTATAAACTTGTGGGCACTATATGAGCTTATAACCAATTATGATATTTTCATAAGGTGACTGTGAGTCCTGTCCTGGCCTCTGAAACATACCCCCTTCTCCTTTTTTGGCAGATGTGGTTGATTAACACCAATCCCATTCAGCGTCAAAAATAATATTAAACTGGCTTTCAACCACAAGTCCACAACATCATCGCAAATCGATGTCTCATATAATTATGTAGGCCCCCTATTCGGAGGTGGAGGTAAGAACCAAAATAGGTAAGGCCGCGGCTGTGTTCCGAAGATTGAGCAATGTATGGACACTAAGGACCATCAAACTAAAAGCCAAAATACATTTGTACAGATCAATTGTGATACCAACGTTGACATACGCAAGTGAAACATGGAAGGAGACGGCAAGAATATCACATGAACTGAATGTTTTCAATCAAAGATGTCTTCCAACTATCTTGGGCATATCATGGAGGGATCATATTACAAAGGAGGAGCTTCTGAGGTTGGCAGAGGTTGGGAGGATGCAGAGGCTGCGATCCCAGGGAATCGAGGAGTCCTCCCACCTGTCACAGAGAGAGAACAATTTTTACGTGTGTTTCCCCCCACATTTCCTACTCCTCTCATTGGGTGCCCCCCCCCAACGCCCCACCTGTTAAGCCAGATCGCCGCCTCTGGGAGGATGGACGAGATCGTCAGACAGAGGAGAAGAAGAATGGCAGGATACATTTTGAGTTTGCCATCACAACGCTCGGCAAAGACGGCAATGGGGTGGATACCGGAAAACAAAAGGAGTGGCAGAGGAAGGCCGGTGAAAACCTGGAGAAGTACCTTTAGACGAGACTGGAAGGAGATGGTAATTGACTGAGAAGACGCGGAAAAGACTGCTAAAGATCGTACGGGGTGGAGAGCTCTTGTTGACTAATGTTTCAAGAGGAGCGGGAGGAACTAAGTCTAAGTAATTAAGCATATGTGTATATTATGTCCATATCTGTTGATATAGACTTAAAAGCGCAAATAAACCCCATGCAAGCATATTAGATACTCATAGGCCTACTTGTGCGCACTTGGGAACTTCCAGCAACCCTACTCGAACTAGATACCCAATAGGCCTACGCTCATCACTGAAAACAGACCACAGTCACATGCAGCTATGATTAATTAATGACACGCTGCTAAACTGATGACCTAGTCAGTGTCTTTGCCTCAATAGCAGAGGTGGCGATACCGGAGGGTCGAGGGGGACGCGTCCCCCACCTTTTACAGAGATGGAACACGTATATTTGTTATACGTGTGTCCCCCATATTTCTTACCCCTCTCATCGGGTGTCCCCCCAGCTCTCAGATGAGATCGCCGCCTCTGATCAATATACAAGAGATCCTTCGTACAAGTCAACAAGCAAGCAAATAAACAATTTTAATTATTTAAAATTTACATTTATTCTTAATGTGATGTGTTTTGATTCAAAATACATCGACCATGGAGTGAGAGTCTTCTTTTGCACGGAGGTCAGTGACTCATTGACAGTGCTACTATGGGAGATAACTCAGATAAGTCTGTCGACACAGGCAGAGGTGCAACAAGGTTTTGAAAAGTGGGGGCATAATTCCCCAAAAAATTGCGCAAAGCGCAAATAATCCCCCCCACAATTTTGGAATTTTGTCCCTCTAGAAGTTTAAAAAAATGGGGGGGCACAAATTATCTTAACAAACGTCATCTTATCATAATTACTACATAGAAATGAGATATGCAGGACCCTTTTAAAGTATACACTATTAACTAGACCTACTATTTTGTACAATATACAGTAAAATTGCATTTAATTAATCTTTCCATCATCATGAGGCTAGTAGCATGGTCATTGCAACAGCATTCATCACTCATTCTCGGAGCGTCCATCGTGAAGGGTTAGATCAGGCCTAAGACTCGTTTAATGTGAGATCACTTGGTTGACACATTGCACTCAATAGCAGAAACAAATTTAGTAAATATTGCCAATTTCCAAAATCCAAATGAGTGAGTTTTTCGCCCGATTCAATATCCGGGGTCATCATGGTCAACGGGACAACTTTAGATTCGCAAATTCGATTTTCGGGATACGGTTTTTGTCATACTCAGACTGCAAAAAATGTAAGTCATGCATCACGATTGTAGACTCGGGCCGGATGATGGCTGGAAGAAAGACTGATCGCGAACTAGACTTGCGTAGAACTATAAATCGCTACAGTCTTTCACCAGCCTCCATCACCAAGACAGCAGCTCCACGCAAGTCTTCCATGCTAGGAACTTCTCATTATAGCGGAGTCGGCTGGGAGGTGCATGTTCCAACAGATATTTCCAATCAAATTTGTGCCCTGGCAGGGATCTGAAACCTGATTTCATGATTGTAGACCAAACACTAGACTATTTCTTAAGCCACTGACGAATACTTTACTGTCAGAAATTTTCTATGTTTTGGGTAGGAACAAATCGATACATTATAGATGAATGAATAACCAAACATGCATTATTCTCTTTTGTAAATGACAGTTTTTGTACTTGCAATAAGTAAGCAAAAATCGTAAAAACAAACTTTGAACTGTCAGAAATTTATTGATCCAAAATACCTTAATCATCAAATATAAAAAGCCATTGGAGAAACATAAAAATAGAACCGATTTGGGGGCACATGGGGAGACATTGAGCACTAAAACTGGGGGCTTTGCCCTTCCCCAGTTTTAGAACTGGGGGCCGGTGCCCCCTGCCACCCGCTTGTTACACCTCTGGACACGGGTGTATAGCCTAATCTAGTCTAATATAATCAAATAAAGCCTAATAAAGAAGACTGCTGCGCCGTAATCGTACTGCCAAGGCATCAATCGATGATCGCTTCAACTGAGATTGCAATAAAAGTCATAATTCATTCAGATAAGTCAGGTTGAAATACGACAGACACGAGATACCAGAATCGAGATATGAGACCACTATAATGAGACTATGGTATTATGGAAGACTCGCAGATGGCCTGTACGTCAGAGGAACGGCACTCCATGAAAGATAGGCTCAATGAAATGAAAGACAGGCTCTAGCTTGTAATAGCCAATAGACCGGTTGCATTCTTTGCCTGTCTACAGATCGAACTGAACTCTCATGAATAATAACATGCCTACGCATATAGGCCGAAAACTTTCTCTAATAACAGTTCGCAAGCACAGATCTGCCACCCGCTTGCTTCGAATTACTAACAGCGGTCTATTGACGCATTTCATGCATTACACACTAAAATAAGCCTACCTTAGATGAAAAACAACCCATTTGAAGATCGAACGAAACTTCTCTATAGATCTGAGTTGAGGTTGAGCACCACGTGACGTCTTCCGCCTCATCGCAGGGCTATTCCCCGATACGGTCATGTAGAGGCCTATTATTGTCCTTCCGACATATATAGGCCTAAATCCCACAAACACGACTGAGGCCTGTGGGTGTAGCCTATACGCTAGGGCCGTTAGGCGACGTTAAATAGGCCTACCTGATTATTGGCCATCGCATTTTAGGCAATTTACGTAGGTCATAGGCCTAGTTGCAACAGGATACGTTTGTCCATGTTCAAATGCTAGTGTATATATATATATACATATATATAAGGCACCTCTACCCCCCTTCAAAAAAGAAAAGTCATTGGAATTGGATCAATCGTGTGGGTCAGCATTTTGGTCCATGGGGTGCTCAAAGCTCCCCTCACTCCCTTAGCTGAACTGTAAGCTTATAGCTTACTTATACTGCATTTGCCCACATCGAGACACTTATAGGCTAGCGCTTTATCAGTAGGCCCTACTTCTCAGAACGGATGTACGCACGTATATATGACTATCTCATTGATAAAAAAAATGAGGGCATTTAAGGACAGTTTGAAAATACGAAATGACTGGCTGACTGCCCGGCCATACATTTAAAATAACTAACGGGCGCTTGTCACGTTACTCACGTATCACGTGATACAGAACGTGGTTATATTCAAAACTAACGAACGGTTTCAGTTATTATTATTTTCAACAGTGATAGCCAATCAGATGAGAAAAGACTCGCTCTGCGCAGAAAAGCTTCATGGAGTCTGAAAGACGTTCTTCATTATTGTAAATTGTAGGCTAAACATTGTTAATTCATTGTTATAAAATGCTCAGGCTTTTCTTTGCCGGTTATTAGCTCGACATTTCTGTGTATAGTATTGATTTTAAAACACAGTTTATATTTTATCAAAACTTTTCCTTCTCAATTATTTGGTATTTTTAATACACTCTTGACCAATCTTGAGATATCTGCAGAAAGATCTGGGGATTTCTGGAAACGGAGCATTGTCCCTCATTTCCCTCGGCGGCAAAAAATTTAAACACAAGTAGCCTATATGTAGCCATTATAGGTTTGGGCAAGTAGTGACTTTTACTAATCGCTATTAGCTGGCGCCAATTAATCGATTAGTTCGATTGGTCGATTAATCGATTGGCTCCACTAATCGATCAATCGATTGTTCGATTAGCTCGATTAATCGAACAATCGTGATTAATCGATCAATCGATTGGTAAAAATTGCTAGTAACCAATGCTTTGGTTCAACTTGTCAAGTATTGTGCTTTGAAAGGACGCCTGGCTGGCTTCTAGTATTCGAAATTTGAGGGCCGTTTGGCGACCCGCTAGTCACAGATTTGAAATGTTTGCTATTTAGCTAGGCCTATAGGCCCACACAGTTAACTCTGGAGCAAACATTTTCATATCTACAACGCACTATTTAGGACAATAAGATAGTTATGCGTGCATAACTGCATATGCAACGGAAGACTTCCAAGAAAATAAGTTTGTGGCTAAAGATTTAAGGATGCACATATGGCTCGAAGTGATAGGCCTACAGAGCAGATCTCCAAAGGCAGAAGAGCGCAGCGATCGCAGAACCGGTTGGCTAGCGACTGAGCTCTGATGTATGTCCGCGCGGTGCTAACCAACGAGACCCTAGCCAGAGGAAGCATCTTGAACTTTTTTCTCTCATAAAGGAAAACAGTGACGCGTGTCCCATATAATAGTAGGCTAAGTAAAGTTTCCGTGTCCTACAACTTATAGCGTATAGGGCACAAGAGCGGATTCTTTTGAGCGCTTGCCTAGTAGGCCTAAAGCAGGGAGAGTGCTCGTTCGAGCCTTTTTTCCAAGTTTATGTTCCGCAAACGAGTGGTGGTGGTAGTAGTAGGGGAAGAAGGGGAAGTAGTAGGCTAGTAGTAGAGGTTAAAGGAATATACATGTAGCCCCTAGTGCAGTGTAAAAAATTATGGGAAAGAGTCCAGAGTCCCAGGAATAGTTTATATAGCAAACAAACTTTTTGGCAATCGGAAATAGATGGGATTAGGTATCCACTTGGTAGCTAGATAAGGATAACAGCCCTGACACGATAGGCGTTCGCGAATAAGCTGGCTCCCTGTGCTCAGCTTTGAAATAGCGTTTTGTAAAAGTTTAGATTAAAATGACAATTACAATCTCTGACTCCCTCAGCCATATAGATCAAGGCCTAATTCATTAATTTACATACAGGTTCGTTGCCTTAACTAGTAACTACAGTTAGGCCCATATGCCTAAAATTATACAATCGTGTTTCTTAATTCAAGTTAACAAACGGTCAAAACCGCAATAAGATTCAGGGATGTGGTCTCGAGACCCGGTATTGGTCTCGAGACGGTCTCGATACCGGAAAACTGCGGTCTTGGTCTTAGTGTCGAAGGCTTCGGTTTTAGTCTTGGTCTCGGTCTCGGACCATCGGTCTTGGTCTTGGTCTTAAAGGAACGGTCTTGGGATTGGTCGTCGTCTTAGGTTAGCGTGCTTGGTCATTTGCCGTATCAGAGTAATTTGTTTGATATGTGTCGGTTATTTTCGATTAGAGAGAGAGACAACATATATATTACTGTGGGCAAAAAATGCATTTGCAACGGAACCAGTTATTTCAAAATTTGCTTTCACAAATCTCAAGGTTCTGGAATAATCTAATAATTGTGTGGTCAGCCTCGTGTAGTCACTATTAACCTACAATTCTGAGTATAAGATTACAGGTTATAGAATAACAACGTTAACGTACAGGAGTCGAATTTATAACTGATGGGACAACCATGCATGCAAGGACCCCGCGTCTTGCCTGGCAAGTTGATTATCCTGCGTTCCAACTTCGACCCTTCAACTTGAAGCTATAGTTAACCATTGTTCCATCACCTCCCGTTTCCCCATTAAATTATACTGAAGTGTTTGCACTTTATAGTCTTATCATTTGGCCAGGACCCAGAGGGATATTGCTACGGACCTGTGCAGTGTGTAAGAGTTCGCAGACTGAAAGCTATGCATGTACGTGCTTGCAGTTAGGAGACTTCAACCCAAAAGCTGAATAGCTAGATAATAGTTAGATAAAGCGGAAATCTCACCTGTACGAGTTGCCTCTAACCTCTCTTGTGTGTGTGTGTGTGTGCAGTGTGTGTGCGTGTGTGTGTGTCTGTGTGTGTGTGCGTATGTGTGTGTGTGTATGTGTATTATAGTGTGCGTAGGCGTGTGTGTATGTTAGTGTGTAGGCATGTGTGTGTGAGTGGGTGTTTGTGTTTTAAATATTATTTCTTCAATACCTCCTATGGTTAATGATGTCTCGTGCTTCGGAACTTTCTATTGTCGACGGTGCAGCAGCATGCTTGATGACAATACTTTATGGTATGCATTGTATACCGGTTAATCACTAACGCGCGCATATTAACACAAGAAGATAAGAAGTGCGATTAGGCAACCGCCAGATAATGACGAATTATAGATGTTCATTTATCACAAGTCAATTATGACCTTTGAGGTGTTTCTTGAAGGAAAAGAGGAGTTCCATTTCTTACCGGAAACGGCATGGAATACAAGAGAAAAAAACTGCAATTATTTCCATGGGCATTAGATGTGACTCATGAGTTATTGGCTTTATTCATCGTTCATGCGCCTCTGAGTAGAGATCTTTATATCAAGTATTTATGATTGATTGATTGATCGTTGCATATTAGTGTACACTCACTGGATTAAGGAGAGCCTGACATTTAGGACTATATGAAATGCAAGACCATGTGACGATATGGTAGGCATAGGTCTAATGGGGGCTGAGGCGTAGCTAGGGGGGGCAGAGGGGGACACGTGTCCTCGGTCGCCGAGTTGGAGGGGACGCCAAAATGAGGATTAAAACTATTATTTTTTATTTCGAAACAAACTAATTCATCCCAAAAAAGTTAGTAAGATTACATTTTGGCGCCCCCAAAATCCTCATTACAAACAGGTTTTCGTACATGACTTTGGCAACCCTAAAATCCTCATTACAAACAGGTTTTCGTAAATGACTTTGGCAACCCTAAAATCCTCATTACAAACAGGTTTTCGTACATGACTTTGGCAACCCTAAAATCCTCATTACAAACAGGTTTTCGTACATGACTTTGGCAACCCTAAAATCCTCATTACAAACAGGTTTTCGTACATGATTTTGGCAACCCTAAAATCCTCATTACAAACAGGTTTTCGTACATGATTTTGGCAACCCCAAAATCCTCATTACAAACAGGTTTTCGTACATGATTTTGGCAACCCTAAAATCCTCATTACAAACAGGTTTTCGTACATGACTTTGGCAACCCTAAAATCCTCATTACAAACAGGTTTTCGTACATGACTTTGGCAACCCTAAAATCCTCATTACAAACAGGTTTTCGTACATGACTTTGGCAACCCTAAAATCCTCATTACAAACAGGTTGTCACACATGATTTTGGCGCCCGCGGGCCCCACTGATCTGTCATCACCAAGGGCCCGTAAGAGGCGACATATGTCGTAGTTCCAAATCAATTGCAAGCTGTGATCTGTCCTACAACAAATAGAAGCTAATTTTATCGTATTTCACTGCATATTCTTCGTACAAATGCAGTTTCAATTGCAAGCTGTGATCTGACCTACAGCAAATTGAAGCTAATTTTATTGTATTTGCAGCTTCAATGGGACAAGATCGTCTCAGCGATCCTGTACTTCTAAGCATCAAACGAGAAACATGGGATAAAACAAATTTTGATAACGTTATTGACCAATTTGCGACAGTTAAATCAAGAAAAATCAATTTTTTACAGACTGTCTATGACAGTCACGTACAAATGGCCCGAGCACAAAAGTAAACAGCTCAAACATTAAGAATGCAATAGGCTAATGATAATTATTGTTGCTATATGGTGGTAAACAACTACTTTTAAATAAGTGGAGCTAGATTAATTGAGCAAATGTTAAAAATAAAATTATGAATTTTGATGTGATGATGATATCACATTTCTTTGGACCCCTTTCCCTCGTTATACATCGTCACAATTGTGTGACACCCCTCCCCTTAGGCGCGTGACGTCATGTATGGATGTCCTCCAAAGGGGCGCCAATTCTGTAGTTTGTCCCCGGGCGCATAATACCCTAGCTATGCCTCTGAATGGGCGTAATAGGCCTACGCGTAGTCTGCGATTGAAGTAGCGCGTGTGATGGAAACTGGGCATCTAATACCGTAATACGTTTAAGCTATTGGTGCAATCCAACTCCAACAGATGACGTATACATGTAGTTTCCTAACTGGACATGCCTATAGCTATTATTGGCGGGGAACGGACATTTGGCCCCCGGACAATTGCCACTATATGTATATATGCACGTATGTACGTGGGCATGTATAAATACTTACACGTATGTATGTATGCATCCATGGGTGTATGTATGGGTATATCTATATGTATGTACGGGTGTATGTATGTACTTATCGTAACAAAAGCCATCTTAAAAGCCATTGGAGAAACAAAAAATATAACCGATTTGGGGGGCACTGAGCACTAAAACTAGGGGGGCTTTGCCCCTCCCCAGTTTTGAGACAGGGGCAGCCGCCTCCCGCTTGTTACACCCCTGCTCATTATAGGCACACATCACTGAGGCATCAGTCGTGTCCTCGACTAATCTCTTCGACTCTCTGTGGTTTCATCGCCGTAAAAGGAATTTCTAGCCTCTAAAATTCCATATATATATATATATATATATATGTGTGTGTGTGTGTGTGTGTGTGTGTGCGCACGCGTGAGTGTAAAGCTGTAAGGCATGGGGCAGTTACACAGATTAATCAGTCTACAACTCTAGCATCTTTGGATTAACTACCACGGATATTCATGACTTGGAAGCTGACTTGGTCAACTACTTTGCCCTGTAAACGACTAAAATAATTGGGTTCGAAACCCCTTCAAAATAAAAGAGAATCCATCTCACACCTCCAAGAAAGATTGCGAAACTCTTCTTAAAATGACATCTGATTCTCAATTGCCAATGCTCAAATGGAGCAAAAATTTCAACGAACTTCCGGTGATATATTTTGGACCCCGCTAACTAATTAGATTTCCTATTTGAGTTGCGGCTTGGACTTCATATTAGTACCAGGTACAACAGAATGCTTTGTTATGGACGGGGGTTCCGCAAGAGAAATTCATGACCAACAGGGTTCTTCGGCCAAAAAGGATTGAGAAGCACATACCAAATACTCAACGGAGATACATTAAAATACAGTCATATAATCTTCATCTATGACTCTACCATCTTTTGTGTTACTATGTAGGCCTACGCCTATACGTTGGTGACATTCATACACATATGCATACTTACTTACACAGTTACTTTCGTAATCTATCGGGCACAAAATAGATACAATGTCTTTATATTAGCACATGTCCTAAATCTTGGACGCAGACGACAATGGCGTATTTAGTTACTTGCGGTTAACGCATTTCGATTGCTATTACATTAAATTCATGAAATTATTGCTGCCAACTTGACTTGCGAATCAGTGTGAGGAAAATGAAATCTTTGTTCGGATTGCTATGTATACAGGAAATAGATAGCATTGCGTGTTTAAGCTGTTTGATGTTTACAAATTCAATTTTTCTCAATTCAATTTTCAATGACTTTTGGTAACCAAAAAACATGAGGAAATGACAAACAACAATTTATAAATTTATAAATAAAGCCTTCCTAGACTACACCCTCATACTGTTCGCCCATTTGTTAATTTTGATGGCGTCACGGTGACTGACTGGTTGGTTAGAGCGGTCGGCCGGACTCGGCCCGCAGCACTAGGTGTGCGTTGAGTGAGCGGATTAATTCGACCCTCGTGCGAGGCCTTAGTCACTGTGTAAGGACCTTGAGCAAGTCCTTCGCGCACAATTGCTCTGCAGTACAGCTGCAATTGCGCCGTCGAAGCGTGTGCACTTCTGAGCAAAAGATGTTGGAAGAAGGGCGATATCAAATTTCAAGAATTTCAATATCATGCCATCCAGTAATTCTTCATGAATCACCGGAGTCTCTGTGCTAGTCTATCAATGCTTTCTCTTTCAATGACTCCCTTCCATTTGTATGAACAATCTTTCTTGATGTACTATAACAATACTCAGGACCTAACCAAGCAAAAATTGCACCCTGTGCCTAGCTTTAATCTGGCGCTCCCACACTCTGTTGACTCTTAATTTTGATATTAATTTTATTAATATTAATTTTGATATTTTGAACCTTAATATTATGTCGGCATAATAATTATAAAATTCAGTTATTGACAGAGAGTTTTTCGATGAACTCATTTTGGGTGGATAAAAATAAAGATTCATTAAAGAAACTAAATATAATGATAGGCCTACAAAGCCAATTAGATATATAAAAATAATACCACACTGCAAGAAAGAGTGAATTTCTGGAGTAATTAAAGTTATTCCATCCTGCGCCCTTTCTTTATTTGCACCCTGTGCCACTGTGCCATTGGCATTACCCTCGGTACGGCCATGACAATACGTAACCATATCTCTATGAATCCCATTGTCCAACAGAATTTCTGTATGATTGCAACATTTCATCCCTGACTTTTCGCAGTTCTTGGGTCTCTTGATCTGAGGCATCAACTATGCTTAAATTTAATTAAGTTGTGAATTTTCTTGTTTTCCACTCTGATTTTATGTTATAACTGGAACCAAACAGAATACTATATTTCTTTCAGAATCACAATTATGACAATTCTTCACTATTACACTTCTTTGTTCATTTCCTTTTAACTTCTTACAACAAACATCAGTGGTGACTTGTTAAATACCTGAGTATGCCTGGTCACTACTGATTCTTTTTTACTTCCTACTCTTGAACTGACTTGATTATTTTGCAGTGGAAAGTGACAAGTTTATTTCTTTTTCCACTGTGCACCACACCATAAGTTGTCTTATTCGGATTGGCCAAGCCAGTCTGTTTATTGACATGTTTGTCCACTAGGTCTGTGACTTTCTTTGTGAAGTCACATTTCTTACTGTATTCTCGTGAATAGCCATTAATTGACTAGCCTGTCCTGCACGTTCCAACTGTAAATGTTGCTGTTCGTCCTTATCTTCATAGCATTTTATTTCTTTTCAATGGGTTGATGACATATGTGAGGTGCTCTATCAAAAGCAGGCCAAAGTCGCATTTTGGCAAAATTGAGATTATATCATTTTATATTTCAATATTAAATCATTTTTCTAACAGTGCAAAATTATTAAGATATCTCCAGTAGAAACGATGATATACTAATTTGAAATCATGTATCACGAGAATACCGAAACTGAGAAAATCATATTAAAATGGTCGGCTTTCATTTACTTTCATCAAAATCTTCTAGAATAATGTGATTATAGCAGAATAGAACACAAGACTTCATCAAGAAACCATTTTTTTTGGATAAAGTGATAATTTTGTGACTCGAATTTGATTAAAACTCAGTACTCAGATTTTTGACCCTGAGTGTCGCTTTTGGCCGGTTTCTCGAAATTGTGTTCTGCGACATAAGCCTGCTTTTGATAGAACAAATCACATATCTCTTTGCATTGTTCCATGCCAATTTGAAATTCAATCATTAACCCACCACTGTCAGTAAGTTGCTTAGACTCTTAGTTTCTGTGACCTAAATCCCATTTTGCTTCCTTTTCTGCTATTTATGAATCAGTAAATTCTGGAATTTTTTAGTCAATTAATGGCTTAATTGACCTTGATACTGTTCAAAGTTTGAAAATATTTCTTCATACGTACATGCATACATATATGCACTCAAACACAAGAAGCATTTCTTCCTTTTCTGCTACTTATGAATAACTAACTTCTCGAATTTCGTAGCTATTAATTAACATTGACACTGTTCAAAGTTTTAAAATATTTCTTCTTTCATTTAAAGCACAAGAAACGTGCATAGACTTGAATTCAATGCTTTATACACTGTCAGCACAATAGACAACAAAACACAGTTCAAATCGACTACATCAGCAACTTAATTTTTGGACCACATGACTGTGCTCAGTGCATACACATATCTCGTCATGGCAAGGCTCTGCACAATCATTGTTGCATCATATGTACGTGCATGCATATATGCATACAAATATGCATACATACGTGTTATTACATACATAAAATGCATACATTCGTGTGCATGCATACATGCATTCACAGAAAACATGTTCACAAGGTGTGTATGTTGCTAGTCTGTGCTAGATCCTACAGTCTGTTTTGTATGTGGTGCTTCTTCGATCGATGACGTGATTTTGTCTTTAATAAATTATTTGGGGCTGAGCTTTGAGGCTCACTGTGCTGGTACCATTGGAATGTTGGCTTGCCAGCATTTGTCGTCACAGCCGTCTGCATGCATGCCTACTGTATAGCCGCAGAGGATAGTAATGTGGTACTGCCCACGATGTACAGAATACGTCTGTTTCTTGAGTCTTTGTTGGCAGTGTTTTTTATGTGCTATACGTTAAGTTTTATGTACATTTGGATTGACAGATAACAGTAGCTGTGTGATAGCAATAGCAATGACTTGCAATAGCCATGAAGGTAAGCAAATAGGTATTTAGAATTGAATGAGCTAATTAATTCAAACTCTATTTATTAGTTATTCTAAAGGCACTTATTGTACATATTTATGCAACAACAACTTTGTCAATAGGCCATAAAGTGCATTAAATATATGCTTACTGGTGTATCAGTATGCACATACAAAATCATTGTCACATGGGTTTAGAAAGAGTAGGGCTATAAAAATCAAAGAATATTAATATATAGAATTCAGTTTTATCCATTTAATGCTTAGTGTAATTATCACATTATTAACTTGTCCAACTTGGTTAATTAGCATATATTTTGATTGTGAGTTTAAAAGGTATTGACTAGTGTGAATAAATTGAATTGTAATTGTAATGGAGCATTGATATAATGATGCTTAATTTAAGTAGCAAAACAAATAAGAGACAGGGTGCTAATCAATCTAATGTTCAGTAGCTAATTCTGTGAAGTGCCTTCAGTGCACAGAACAGGCAGTATTCTGGCTTTCATCTGTAGATTGGGTCATCCTCTTTTATGAGGAAACAATATATTTTTAATATCTTCAAATTCCTTGGGAGAAGGATAAATAAGTCCAGTATGCAAACTTAGTAACAAGTAGCTCCTGCATGTTGAAATTACTGAATAAATTCTGCATTTAGACAAATGATTTGTCTAATGACATACAGGTCAATCAGCAACCCACATGGTATATGACTTGCATAGGAGACGATTGCTGTATGTGGTTGAAGGGTGATGAGTAACGTTGTGTGCTGTAAGTTTTCTGGAGTATTGTTTTGAATGGTCAATTGCCATGCTTAGAAGCCAATTGTTATAGGCTTAAGTATAGCTAAATATGATTGTTGTAGACTTAAGTATAGCGCTCCTGTCCTTCCGATGTTCATGAACATTGAACTAAACTACATATATGAATTTGTCAGTAAAGAATAGGCAGAATAATAGAGATTGACTACACTAATAATAACAGTAAATGAAAACAATGATTATTTATATGTGGCTGTTATAACAGTTCGTTATCATCATGCCCTGAGCTCCAATGAGATGGTGTGCCTGACAAATCCACTTCTCATGTGTTCAGACTCTGTTGAATGCTTGGGAAGGCAGTTACAGGATTTCAAGGGGATCTCAAAGTTACCCACCATGAATAATTTATATGGTTTCGTACTGACACGGCTAAGTACTGAACTACAAGGGCTAGAAACCAACTTTACTCAAGTTATCAAGATAGTATGTACAGTGTACACTTCTTTAGGTATCCAAATATCAAGACTCAAAATCCTGTTCAAAGCCTTGGACAAATGGCCAGCTATGTGAAATAGCATGTGCATGTGCATAGCATTAGCATGTGAAATAGAATTATATAGTCTGCTGACCATTATGACATGATTACAGAAACTTGAAGCACTTTGAGGTACTGGTTATTTTATTTTCAAAATAAATGTTAATTGTTGTGTGCCTCTGGCTAAGGATTGTCTTGTTTATTTGTTGTGGTTGTGTTTGCATCTCAGCTGAGTGCGACTTGAGAACACGAGTCTGCTTTCAAGGAGCCATGTTAAGATTCTTAGTAAATATTTGAATACCACACTTACCTTACTAGATATAATTATGATATGATATGAAAACTTGATATAGCACCTCTTCAAGAATTCTACTCAGAATCGCTCACTGCGCCAGGCAACATGATGTCAATTGTCATTTCAACAATTGTTAGAAAAAATTATTAGCAGAACAGTGCACAGTAAGCTAAAAGAGACACCAATGGCTGGCCCACGCACATGTGTGGAAACAACCAACGGTAGATAAGCAAATAAAATCAGCTTTAAATGGATACACATGACCTTCTGTAATAGGATGTAAATAAATTCTTTTGTATATACATGTAGGTGAAGCAGTGTTCAATATACTTTATTTCTGTCTTAATTATGCACCGGTATTTCCTGCGGGCAAGGTGTTAATCATTTCTGGTCAAGCCTATTCTGTGAAGCCGCTGATGTATTGTTAGGATTTGTTCTAGAGCTGTCACTAAGTGGTTTCTTTGTTTGACATGATTTTGTTTAGCTTGTGAAGCTTGCCTCCTATTTGTGCTTGTTGATTAGAACTGCCTGTAGCTAGCTAGGCCATCCAGTCAGTGGATAAGTCTAGACTTGTTGGCCTGTTAATCTGTGGTTACCAAGAGGTGGTTGGTTGTTACTGTACTGGCGGACTCTCTTATTTCTATGTTGTCAGTGACGGTGCTGTGTAGGTGTTTAGTTTCAAATTCTTAGTAGAGCCAAGAACTAATGCCTTATTGTTTATCAAGAAATTAATGCAGCAGTGGGCCAGAGATTTGCTTTTGCATGGCTTCTATTTGGCATAATTCTTATTACAGGTCTATGCATGCTAATAATAACAGGGTGTCAAACATGGAGAAGCAAAAATCAGCACCTGTTATAGCGTCTCAGCCCAGCAATGATCGTTTATTAGCTGGTAGTAGGAAATCTCGAAAAGTGGATTCTCCAGTTCACCGAAATACAATGGATCGCTCTAGTATGCTTCTGGTGGAGGCCAATGAGATCAGTCAATACCTGCATCTGGACTATGTATGTATTTCTTATTTTAAATGATTCATGACATTGGTACCTGTATAATATTACATAAAGCTGCAGTTTTAATATATTTGTCTTTCGATATAGATCTGTTCTTTACCGATTTCATTTAGTCATGTCTTCAAAAAGTTGCTTTTTGCAGTTGCCACTTTTTTGTCATATTGGTCTGTCTATAATAAATTTGTTTCTGCTGTAAGTTATCGACAAGTCTTCTGTCTCTGTCTTCTCGAAATTTCGCAGCTTTCAACGTCATCGATGAGAATATTTCTGATTCAGCTGTCTTTTTGTTTGACGTCCATGGCACTGCTCGACTCTGGTTCCAGTCTTACTGGCCTTCCTTCATCTTCTCTGTAAAAGCCACTAGTCACTGTATGCAATCCCTCCCACTCTCTTTTCAAGCCTTTTGGTACTCCTCACGGTCCTTCCATTCTATATCCGCTCTCTTCACTGCACTTCTGAGACATCACATGACTATGACTAATAAACTTCTATAGCGCCGCCATAATAATGCCCAGGAAATCAACCGACGGTGCACCAAAACAAATCCGAAATCAGGTCTAATCAAAAAGGTCAGTCCTAAGAGACAGAAAAGCAGTCTAAGGAGGATAGGCTAAAATTATCCTTTATTGACCACCATATTTATGAAGTTGATACTAAACACTACTTATCCTTTTCCCCCAGCTCTTGATTCTTCTTCATTGCTTATCTACTTGATATGGTTAATATTACCTCTCAAGGGATGTCCTACAATCTCCTGTGACAACCATGCCAAAACCGAATTTACTATTCTTGGCTTCTCAAATCTAGTCAGGAGAATCCAAAACCCTTTGATAGGTTGTAACCAATTCACCAACTCTTCATCTTTCACTTCCACCTCTGACTTGCCTGTGTGCAATCTAGACATATTACAGTAATCCACATCTATATCTGCTTCAACCCCTTTGCATTTGACCCTTGCTCGACTTTCAAGCTGCTTCCCCTGTTGCAAACTCCAGTGTCCACTTCGAGATTGATCACTCTAATTCTCTTTTCTTCAATCTCGAATCCTATCAAATTGAGTAGCTGGTGCTCATCCAAAATTCACTCACTCCAACTGTCACCAGGACCCAAGCTTGACCATGTCACTTAAAACTGTCCTTGAATAGTTCCAATGACTTAAAATCCCAGAGCACAAAGTCCTGTTGCTAACCTATGACTCACTGCATCTCATTCTTCTATGTTGAGAAGGTACCTTATCAAACTTTTCATCAGCCAGCCACTTGGCTCTACCTGATCCTTCTATCTCACACTCATTCTCCAGTCACTACTTGCCTGAAGTTCTCAAACCGATTCCTGGGCCACATTGCACCTTGACTGAAATGAACTTCCATCTGAATTTCACATAGTCTCAATAATCCCTCCACCAATTCCATTACTCACCCATTGTCATCTGTCTCAAGCTTCTCTATTTGTCACCCCACATGCTAGCCGCTCTAGATTTGAGTTTCACTTTTTAAGAATTCCTACTCTAATCCATTCGATCAATCCATTCGATCATCTGCCTTCCAAGCTTCTTTGTTCCTGACAAATTCTGCCTGCTGCTTTTCCGCCTCTCTGGCCAACTGAGCGCTTCTGAGTAGATGTCTTGAAGGGGTGCTATATAAATCTTTCAAATAAATGAAATAAATAAATAAACTGACTCAGATCTCCACTCAAGCACTCTCTTGACAGCCCTGTATGATACAATGGAATGTTCATAAATAAGCCGGTGCCCAGGGTTTAGCTTGAGAATAGCACTGTAGAAGTTTTGTGAGGTTAGGATTCTATAGCAAGAGAAGGCTCATCTTTAAAGGGGCAAGAGTCAACTTATGCTTGGATCAATAAAGTTTTTACACTTTCCAGGCCTAAAAATTAGCACCTGCTGATACTTGAATGGAATTTGTACTTAAGTTTATAGTAGTTTTTGAGTATAATGCATTATGGGGTATATGATCATTGACTTCTCTCATTCTGTCACTTTGTAGGTTGAAGACTATCTTTTCACTCGCAAAATGATAACTAGTGCAGTAGTTATGTTTCATTTGGTTTTATAGGTGTTTACAAGAGGTGACTCTGGTGTTTCAAATGATGAAGTCAAGGTTCTTGACATGAAACAAAACATCAGCTGCACTTGGTCAATTGTCAAACTTAAAGAAAAACTCGTTAAAATCAGAAAACTTATGTATGCGGTGTGTATACTCAACTTTTCTTTATAGAAATTATAAGATAGGTCGGTACCTCTGTAGTAAACACTCACCTTGTCACCTTGTGCTGTCAGTTCTTGGGACTTTAGCGATTGCTCCAGGTTCATTCCGGTTCTTTCGTGTATCTCGTCCATCCATTTTTTCCTTGGTCGCCCCTGTTTTCTCCTTCCTTCTCCGCACGCCAACATCATTTCCTTTTCTAATCCATTTGCTCGCATGACATGTCCAAAGGAACCCAGGTTCCTTCTCAGCGCTGTTTGTTGTAACGTCTCATCATTCTCAACTCCTATCTCCATGCGCACCCTCTCATTCATCTTTTTTTCCGTCCACGATATTCTCTGCATCTTCCTCCATATCCAAATTTCACATGCGTTTATCTTTTTCTCCATGTTCTTTGTCATTGTCCACGTCTCACAGCCATATAGTACTGTAGGGAAGATCATTGCTTTCACTAGCCTTTTTTTTTTTCTATGCTCACGTGTTTATCCTTCCATATCTTTTCCAGTCCATTCATTGCAGCTTTCCCTATCGCCCCCTTCTTTTTATTTCCAAATCACACTTTCCCTCTTTTTCTATTAACGCTCCCAAGAATGTGAAGCTTGTTACCACCTCTATTTCCTCTCCGTCTATCTCAAAACTGTCCCAATTGGCTGTTGTTATGATCTTTGTCTTCTTTATGTTGAAATATAAACCTGCCTTCTCACTTTCTCTCTTCAACCTTCTTATCAGGTTTAACAGAACTACTTTCTTCCCTGCCAGTAGTGTTGTGTCATCTGCATATCTTAGATTAAATTTTGTTATCTTGCATTTTAAGACAAACAACCATTCCAGTTATTTTTTAAGCATTAAATAGCCAACTTAGTATATGGATGATGGCCATGCACCATGGCCAATTCTGCTGAAAGTCTCTGTTAATTAATAAAGAAGTAAACTGCTTTATGACTTAATAACTAGCACAGAAAACAGCCATCAAATTTTGCCTGGGATGATACTCCTGAGCATATATGATCTGTCAACTGTTTTGGCAATGCTTGTTTGTTGGAACCCACGTGGAATAATGTAATGTCAATATTGCGCACAGGATAGTCAGAGGTAGAAGTGAAAGATGAAGATTTGGTGGATAGGTTATAGATTAGGGAGGCCAAGAATAGTAAATTCTGTTTTGGCATGGTTGTCACAGGAAATTGCATGACATCCCTTAAGAGGTAAGATCATTTACTCTGAAATAATTGCTTTCAATCTTATTTAGTATGTTAATTACAGGCATTACTGATCAATTTTACCATCATGTTTATTATTAGGAAGACTCTGAAAATTCCAGAAAGTCAATTGCAACCACTGAACTCTTTGATCCGGATGACTCGCTCATTCATGAGTCAAATGAAAGAGGAGGTTTTGCACAGCATGCCAGTGACCACATAAATAGTTCATCAGTAAAGAGCAGGTATGAAATATGCTTTAACCAGAACAGAAAATGAATAAGCTTTATGTTTGTGCATGTGAAAATGTCACATATCTGTTTGAAATGTCAGTATTATTTTCTCTTTTGTTAGTTCTCTTTTATAGTTTTCACTGTCAGAAGTTTCAGGTTTAGTTTTTATTTGCTTTATTGTTGTCATGATCTTCTAACTGTACTAGTTTGAAATATGAAAGTCTTATGGTTGCATATTTGCTTCCTAAGCCATATGCTTGTGTGACATGACTCAGATATATGAACTTGAAGACAGCAATCTCAAGTAGTGATTAAGTTTATAAAGATTTCTGAAGAGAAAACCGTGTGTCAGCAACTGGTGAAAAAAATTGGTTCAAAAGTAACTATGAATCATCCACTGCGGGAGACGTAAATGACTAGTAAAGGGACTAGCAGCAAAACAGTTGCAAATTTCATCTGAACAAAAATTAACCACAGGCCAGTTGTAGGGTCAACTTTACTTTCCCTTGAGATGTACATATGACATGCAGCATCTCAATATCCCAGTTCTATCTCCTATTTGACACTTCTTAGAACAATTTCGTACTTGTTTCATGTATTGATTGGTTGGTTTTTTGGCTTGATAATGAGAAACATTTATTTTAGCCCAGTAGCAGTAGTTTTAGGATCACTAAAGTTGTTCAAAGATCTGAATGCATTACAACTATATGCACTCTGTATCTTGTTTTGCTTTGATTGCCATTGGAAATATAGGTAGCTTAGCCCTTTAACAATGCTCTTAGTACCCACAATGTTAAAATGATAATGATCAATGTTGCACGATTGTAATTTAAAATATATTTGAATTGTTTGTTTTAGCATGACTAGCACAGAAAACAGCCATGATGCATTTGTTCCATCTGGGAGCTCAGATGCACCTGGAATTGAGATTAAAAGCAACAACAATGATCCTGCAGGATCTCTTTCAACACCTCGTCGTCTCTCTCCTTTTCCTTCTCTTCCTTTTCCAGATGACAGAAGCAGAGATCAACGTCGCTTTCCTGACATGCATTTACCCATACGATCACTTTCCTGTCACGAACTTAGGTCTGCAGATAAACCTGGTGGCTTACCAGAAAAATACTTGACAGGTATGATATACATGAGTCATGTGTGTATTGTGCAGTTGTTAAATATAGAACAAGGCATCTGTTTTGCTCATTGTTCTGTATTTGTTATGATGAATAGTCTGGTTGAAAGTAACAATTTCCTGGCTTTAACTTCAATGAACTTGATTTTGTCAGAATGAGTAACACTGTTTTATATTATTCCTGGATACCAATACTTCAGTGAGGCTGACATGGTCTTTATTCAAGCAGCCATGTGAACATGTAACTCTTGCTGAAAAATAGTCAAATAGGTGTTTGAATTAGGACATACCTGGTACAACTATTTTTGACATTGGTAACTATTGTAACTATATTTCAACTACTTGCATCTATTTCAACTACTTTGCTCCCTGGATTTGAGTGCAGTAGTTTGCTTCTGCCCATCACTGAACATGAAGAAATAAATACGCCTCTCTCCTCTCAATTTTAAAGCATTTTTCTAAACTTTTTTCTAGAATGCATAGAACTATGTTTTAAACTTTTCTGTAGAACATCACACCTCTGAAGTTGCCTGTGATGGCTTTCTGCTCTTCCTGACTAAGAATTCTTTGAGCTTTTGGATTCACATTCCTTTGTTGTATGTTCCAGGTTCCTTAGATGAAGAACTAAAGAAGACAACACTGAGATCTGCTATATCTTTTGGTACAAATCATGCTAGCCCCAGAATGATATTAGCACCAAGAATTAGGGATCCTGTACATGCCGATCGAAATATTTCCTTGAGACCCTCTAGTCTCCGTTCGTATACTGGCCAACAGCGACCTGCTTCAATTCAGCCCTGTGATGTTGAGGTACAGACTGAGGGTACATCAATGGCAGTACGAGAAATGTCCACATTTGGGCTGTGCAAAGATTTGATGACAATGGCATTGACAAGATTTTCATGTGAGTAATCATTGAGTCATTATTTGTACGTTGATATGGTCACTGCCAACTGAAGACATCTGTACTGTCATACTTCAAATCTGCTCTAATATCTCCTTCAGGCTTGAACTAATTACTCATAGGGAGAGAGGGGTGAGCCGCACTGATCCTTCTTCTCCACTTGACTCTGTCACGAGTGTTTTCATTTTTCAAGTTTAGAGTCTTCAGGTCCTTTTGTATTGTATCCCATCTCTTTTTCTGTTGTCCCCGACTGCATCGTCCATTGACATCCGCTTTCATAATTTTTTTGATGCAGCTTTCATCCTCTCAACTCATTACATAACCGTATACCATCTCATTTTGGCCTCTCGTATTTTTTCGGATTTTTTCGTAATACATGCCACTCCCACTGTCTTTCTGATGTCTTCGCTCCTTTTCTTATCCCTAAGTGATACTCCAAGTATCCACCTCAGCATTCTCATCTCTGTTCTCTCCAATAACCCTTCTTCTTTCTTTGTCTGTGTTCATTCCTCTGCTCCATAGATCATTGCTGGTCTTGTCATTGTTTTGTAAACCTTTGACTTGAGATAATCTGCTCTAATCATGTCTTTAATTAAAAAACCCGACCTTTTAGCTGAGACACGATGCAGAACAACAGTTATGGGCTCTCCTACGTTCCAAGCATCTGCTCCTAAAGAATGGAATTGACTGCCACTCTCTCTTTATAGTCACTTGTTTCCTTCAAATCGTGGCTCAAAACTCACTATTTCTCCTTGGCTTTCAAGGATTTGGAAATCTAATTGCTTCTTCTATTGCCGACTAACTATTCACACCTCAAATTCACATTTGGTGTGACCTTGGGTGCATTACAAATTGAATTAATGAATAAACACTGCTTGAACAATTTAATCTTGGAGATGCATAAATACCAGACTTGCTGCAAGTCTGGGAACTGGACTCTGACCTCCTTTGAGCTTCCTTTGGACAAACACTGGATTTGATGCAACACTCATGAATAAGCTGATGCCATACGCTTGGCTTTCAAGTGGCACTGTTGAAGTTTGGAGATTACGATAATTCAGTGCATCAAATCATGGCATGGAGGGCAACAATAATAATTCTTTTTATTAGTTTTCTGAAGTTCATCTTGTGAGTTTTCATATGATTTTGTTACTTGGCTGAACATTATGTATTGTATTGAAAAAGGTTTCAATTGCTTTATACCTTGCCTCACTGACTGTTTAGTCGATTGCACAAGTCATGGTTTATGATTCCATTTTGAACCTCTTCATTTAGTGAATGAGGAGGTTCATGTTGGCTGGCTGGTATTTCAGATTGCTGTATGGAAGTATCAACAGTGGATCGAATTTTATATGCTTGTGAAAGTATTCAACAAGGAGTTCAACGTCTGTGGGCTATCCGGAGCAGTTCAAAACCCTCCAATATTAATGACAAGCCCCATTTGTCACGTAAGTATTTATACTTGTGTCTGAACATGTGTGACATCCAAAAAACTATATGAAAGGCACTTCTCATTAGCCTAAATGATTGTAGAGTTCATGAAGAATTGATTTGGAAATATATAATTTCTATTATCAGTTGTGTTGTTATTAATCTTTATTCACTTAGCATTGATTTATCAACTCAACTCTGAAGTGCAGGTAGCTGGAGAAGGAAAAGTCTTCAATTGTTTGTGAATTGAGATAAGAAAAGGAGAAGAGTCAATCTGGTAGTAACAAATTCCATAGATGAGTACCAGTAGCAGTATGTAGCAGGGCATGGAATAAGTACTGGATAAATCTTCACTGGATGTCAACTCTGGATAGGTCACTGGTTTTATTAACACAGAACCCAACCAGTGGTCACCCATCCAGAGTTGGTGGTTTACATCGTATTCAGAGTTCTTGGACAGTCTTAGTTGTTGGTCCAAAGCAAGTGGCTCATATGAAAGCTTATTAATATATGTATATGTAATATATGTATTAATATAACTCCATCCTTGCATTCCCCAGGTATATATTATATATGGATTCGAAATGTGTGACCTGGTAGTCTGAGAAATATTTAAACCAGACTTCTGCAGCAGTAGCACCATTATCATGAAGCAGCAATTGAAGGTTGCCTCAAATGACAGTGTAGTTGAAGTCGCAATCCACTGGAATAGCCAGGCCTAACTGAGAAGTCAGAGCAATGAGAAATCAAGTTAAGGAGGTAGGCAAGCTGAAACAGATAAATTGTAATATTGGTTCAGAACGACTTGAAAGGACTGATTTAACGCATAATACTAACTAGTTCAATGTTCTTTATTCGTGAAGGCTAAAGGCTTACCGTAATATACAATACATCTTCTAAGAACAGTCATCGAAGAATAGATGCGGGAGGTGGACAAGAGGAAGACCTAGACAGATGATGTTGGATTGCATGATCTCAGATGGATATGGAAAGCTCCGAGGAGAGCCTCTACAGTGAGAGTAGTCATTATGTCAGACATTTTAACCTGCCTATAGATGCAGAGAACTAGAAGAGGAATTTATAATTGTTCTGAAAATACAATTACATATTCGAAGCTTGAATATGTCAATGTTCCGTGTTTTTTTTACTTCTTGTACATATTATAAATAGTTTACTTTCCTGAGTATTTATTGCACCATATCACCTTATGCTTGTGATTTATTTGCTGGCCATGGTGGGATTATATAGCTTTGCTTTTATTGGAATTTTTTTCATGCATTGCAGATTCCTGACAATTTTTTGCTTCTGATATTTTTATATGTGTATATTATAAACTTTGTGCAATATGCCAGCATTGCTTTTCTTTGGTTTTTGTAGAGCTGTTTTCCCAATTACTTTGCTAGATAATGTTCTATTTCTTGCACAATGTTTTCAAGGAACTTGGAAAGGGTATGCTTGACTATTTCAAGCATTGAGTCTGCCATCATACATGAGTAGAACTGATCACCAGTAAAGATTAGAAGTTAACTTTTGGATACTTTATCAACTCTGATGGTTTGGACAGTTGGGCTGTTTTGTGGAGATTGGATTTCAATAAACCACATCTTGATCAGAATTTCTTTATGATAATTTTGCTGTCAACGGAAATGTTTGTTCTGCTAAGTTCTGTCATGGAAAAGACTATGGCGATTTTAATGAAGGTCATTATTTGGGCTTTCTGAAAATGCAGCAAAGCTGTTCTTGACCAACACTAAGTAGAGCATTGAGTGTGCTGCATCTAATGCACCAGTGGAAATTGTGTTTAGTTATTTCAGTTTAATATTAAACTGCATAGATCGAATATGAGTGACAAGATGCCCATAATCACTAATAATTCAGGTCGTGCATTTGTAAAAATACATTGTTGATATAGCCTTAATTGTTGAATAAAAACTATCTTCTTGTGCTTGCGATAGCTACGGTGCCACATTGTATTATAGCCTAATCACTTACACACATACTGGCACTTGAAACCTGAGTTTTTGAAACATTTCTGCTCCTTACTATGAGTTTTATATATCTTGGCAGGTTTTTTAATTAGAAGTTGTTTAAATATTGTGGCATGATTAATTGCCTGTTTTGGTGATGATTTTAAAGAAAATATGATGGAGAGCAATGAAGTGGAAAAAGTGTCTGTACAAGTGACTATTTCACTCGAAGTCTTGATATCACATGTGCTAACATGGTGTGCACTTACATGTGCTCCTAACGAATCCATAGTTGGGGAACTGCAACATAGTCTTTTGCACACTCTTAAGGAACTCGCTAAAGGTGTCGTCACACTTTGGCAGGTAAGAGTATGTGCATTTTAATTAAGTGAATGTTAAACCAATTATTAATTATTTATGTTAAGACCATATAATTATGATCTCTTCTTGTGTCCTGTTGAAATATTGAAATTGCTGTTTAGCACAATTCTTAGAGAGATTCAGTGCTTCAGTGATGGCATCTGAACAGAACTTAAGTAATCTCCTATAGGCACAACAGCAAGAGGAGTGTTGTTGTGGACATTTAATGAATCTGCCTAAGAGACAGAGAACCAGAAGAAGAAGCTTGTGATTACCTGGTATGTGATTACCTGGTATATGGTTACCTGGTATATGATTGTCTGGTATATGATTACCTGGTATATTAATTGCTTGGTATATGATTACCTGGTATATGATTACCTGGTGTATGATTACCTGGTATATGATTACCTGGTATATGATTACCTGGTATATGATTACCTGATATATGATCATTATTATTGTGTGCTTCAGACATCTATTGCGTATTTTACTGTTGACAAAGCCAGTTTCAATGCTTACATGTTTGTATTGAAATGTGAGTACTGTGAGATGGTAAGGTGAGCATGTTTGGCTGTAATAGAGATGATTAATTACTGGAATATGTTTATGTTTCAGAGCTGTGAGCAAGAAGTGGATGAATTTGTTAACGATTCAGTTTCGAAGATCTTAAACTTGCTTCACCAACTATGTGTTGATTGTGGAAAGATTGCTGCCACTCTGGATATCTGTCCGAGGACTTTGTCTGATCAGAAGAAAGCAAATCTTGAACAGGTCATTTCACAGAAAGCTGCTCGGCTGGATGATCTGCTTAATGTTCAGGTGCTTAAAGACATCACAGGATGTAATGTAACACTGCTGGTAGTGTCTGTGACTGTTCAGTTACTGCTTCCATCTGACATAAAATGCCATCTTAACCATCAAGGGTTGTTGCTGTTTCTCTATTGTCTATCCCTCCCTCATATTGTGGGGAATGTTTCATGTCACATGATGTCAGGCATGCATTTATTAACTAAACTGTTAAATATTTCTATTTATTAGTTCATAATATTATTCAAATGAGCCACCCTCCTGTTCACTTGTGTTTCTCGCCCAGATAATGTGATACCAGGCTCTCATTCCAGTTTGTTTCCTGCTACTGCTATTTAAGCTTCCAGATCACTATATCACTGAGATAGACCAGTACTTAGTAACAGTATTGACAAAAAATCCCGTGAATTGTAAAGTCTTGAAAGTGCTTTGCCATGTTCTCTGCCTTCTAGTCATTCTTTACTTAACAAAGCCTGTCTTAGACTTCAGTTGACGCTGTAGAAATTTGGAGATTTACAGTTGTTACCTTGCAAACTGTGAGTGAAAATCCTTTTATATAAAATCTCAGAGAATGAGGGCATAAGCTTTGCATGTCATTTAGTTTTTTTATTATGAAGCTTCTTGTTACCTGCTACGTTTGCTATTTTATGTTATTATTCACTAGTATGTAATTTCTTTATTTTCAGCCAAGTTCTGAGGTAAAATGTTCATTTCTGGCTGGATGTGATATTGTGGTTGACAGATCTCTACTACAATGTCTGCAGTCTACGGACGACATCCACAGCCAGATCAAGTGTTTTTCAGAGTTGTTTCAAAACGATAGCGATGAAGTACGTCACATGATGCGTTACTTGCATATAATTACATGGGTGTACCAACTGGATTCTCTAAATGAACCATGTCAGATGCTTGGTAACTAGATGTTGAATGGCAACAGGATCCGTCTCTACCATAGTTTGGGTGTACAGACTTAGACTAGTTAAAACTTAGGGTGTGCAGGAAGGTCAAATTGCATATTTAATGGGCTGCAGTGAAAAACCAATGTACATTGTAGTAAGAAACTTCTGCTTCTATAGTGGAAAATGTTTGTGTGTTCATTTACTCTGCCTGCTTGGAGTGAGCAATTGTCAGCAGTACTTAAATGTGAATCAGTATCAGCAGTTTTATACAACCAACAAGATAAACAATTGATTGATAAACAAAGATTGCAATTGAAGACACCTGGTACTCATTGTTCAGCTGTTCTCCTGTTTTGTTCCTGTCAGATTTCTCCACTGCCCTTTACTATAGAGTGGCTGGACAAATGGACATAGTTAAGTTACCAGTTAAGCTGCTTTCACTGTGCAACATGTATGTTTGCTGCAGTTGGTTCCTTTTTCTGGAACAGGCTGCCATGCAATTTTGAGGTGCTTCATGTGCCCTGTTTGCCTTCATATCCCCAGCAGTTGAAGGTCATTCTGTCAATGATGGTCTTATGTTGTTAGGTCACGATAATTTCAGATGAGTTCTTGAAGAGGCGCTTAACAACTGCATTTGCGATATGTGACACAGTGGTCAGCCTGTAACTGGTGGGCACAGTGGTCAGCCCGTAACTTCAGTGTGCGCTGAGTGAGCGGGTTCAACCCTCGTCCGGGGATTCACTGTGTAGGGACCTTGAGCAAGTCCTTTTCATTCATTCATTCATTTCGATACGATAATTTATATAGCGCCTCTTCAAGGGAAACTACTCAGAGGTGCTCCCAGCCCAGCCGTGTCCAAAAAGAAAAACAAAGCTCACTCAGCGCACAATTGCTCTGCAGTACAACTGCAATTGCACCGTCGAGACGTGTCTGTGCACTTCTGAGCAAAAAGTGTTGGAGAAGTGCGGTATCAAATTTCGGTAATAGATAAAATAGATAAATGATTACAAATACCTCAAATGAAAGTTGATCACTCAGTCATGCGTAATTTTGGTATCAGGGGCTTTCACCTCCGGACGTTTCACCTCCGGACGTTTCACCTCTAGGGTCTTTCACCTCCGGACGTTTCACCACCGGACGATTCACCTCTAGGGTCTTTCACCTCCGAACGTTTCACCACCGAACGATTAGCCTCTAGGGGCTTTCACCTCAACTATCAAATTAAAGACTGACGTGCAAACAATGCGATTACCATGACACTAATAAGCAAAATGTTATAGAATGTCACAGTTATTGCAATACGGCATTTCAAAGCAAGGTTGCAAACATTCAAATAGGCTAACGCACGAGATTTGTTCATAGCCAACTGATGCGCATACAATGCGACTATCGTGACACTAATAAGTAGGCCTAGAGTAAATAGATTTTCCGCAGCGCAGTGTGTAGCAAAGCCTATATAAGCATTCAATCTGAGAAATAGTAAATCAGAGGTGAAAGCTAACCGTTGCAGAATGCCTGAGTTATTTAAATGCGGCGTTTCGAAGCGAGGTAAGCCAACGATTTTGTTACAATTCATTGCTTATGCTTATGCTAAATAAATTTGCTTTGCATGTTATATATTATTTATGTACAATTCAATGACAATCCCTATCGAAATTTCACTTTACATGTCTATAAATTAAGCAATCCCCAGAAGGTGAAAGCCCCTTAAGGTGAAAGCCCCTAGAGGTGAATCATCCGGTGGTGAAACGTCCGGAGGTGAAAGCCCCAAGAGGTGAAACGTCCGGATGTGAAACGTCCGGAGGTGAAAGCCTCTGGAACTGTAATTTTAAGGGCAAATAAAAGTACAAATAGAAAACAAGGCTTTTCAAATCACTTCTATCTTCCTGTTTGGTGATTGATTTTTTGTATTGTCCATTTCTTATATAGAGAAATGGTGAATTGTTTCAACTTGTACGTAATGTGATTACTGCAGGCACAACCATCTTTGTGCAACTGCAACAAGTTCAGGTGAGTAAGATGAAACCATGAAACTTATTGCATGAGTTCATTTCAAGTTGTTCAAATATTACAGCTAAAATAATTATTGCTTTTATGTGCACATTATGTGTTTGTAACTGAGCATTAATAATATAAAAAGTGATGAATAAAAAGTCTGTCACAGTGTCAGCATTTTCTGATACACTGTGTTTTCACTGCATCATTCGCTTGTTGTGACAGACATTTCATACAATGCAAGCAATCTACAATAAATTTTACACAGACCTCTGTAGGCGGTGAGTATCAGCCACAACCCTATGGGTGATACAAGACTTGCATGTATGCTTTCGTTTTTCATATCTATGTTTGAAGTTTCCAAAAATAATATTGATTATATCTAAAATAATATCTAAAATTCGTACTGTGCAATATTCTTGCATTTATTGGATAACCCTCTCTCTTGTTTCCATTCTTTATTAGTATATGCAATCCTCAGTGAAGGAATTTCTCGGTCATTTTTTTATTACCGAAATTTGATACCGCCCTTCTTCCAACATTTTTTGGCTCAGAAGTGCACACACACGCCTCGACGGTACAATTGCAGTTGTGCTGCAGAGCAATTGTGCACAAAGGACTTGCTCAAGGTCCCTACACAGTGACTCCCCGGATGAGGGTAGAACCCACTCGCTCAGCGCACACTGAACGTTATGGGCTGACCGCTCTAACCGATCGGCCACTGTGCGTTTCTTATTCACAAGAATTGGGATTGAATTGACCGACTTTTTGATCGCCATTTAAGCTGTTTATTTTGTCTGTAATTAGATAAAATCCTCATAGAGATTTTGAAAAAGCACATTTCAACTGTCTTTAAATTGTCTTTGGGCAGGCAATCATCTAGTTTATATATTACTTGTACAGAACGTTCCAAAGCACTTAATATGTGCGACATAAATTAGACAGGAAATGCATTGTAATGTGCTTCAAGCACAATGGTACGAATTTTTAGTGGAAGTCACATGACATTATATAGTAATTATTTATTGTCATTTTTAATATCGATAATAATGCTATTATTGTTATTTTTAATGCTATTATTGTTATTTATTATGCTATTATTGTTATTTTTTTATGCCCCAACATATATATGGCTTTTTTGGAGACTTAAGTACTAATTAAAAGAGAGACAGACAGACAGACAGACAGACAGAGACAGAGACAGAGAACCATCTGGAAATGCCACTATTTGTCAGATTCTGGTATAAAGTATTGTGGAAAGGAATTGCATTGAATTGTCAATGCCAGTTGTTGAAGGAGTTGTGAAGTCTTTCATACATCACCAGAGACTGTCCTAAGGTTCTGACTTAGTGCTGTCATGAATTCCAGTTAATTGTTTATTGGACTCAAGTTTTCAGAGACCAAGGGGCTAAGTGGTTAGTAGCCCTGAGTTGATTGTATTTCACAGTTCTAGCTGCCATTTCAGCAACAGCACTCACTGAATGTAGAAAACGACAGCCAGAGTATTTGTCATTGTAGCATCCCAAATGAGTGTGAGTCCAATTAGTCTCTTGCCATTAGAGGCCAGTTGGTTCTCTGATAGAATGGTAGCAGCACAGACCAGATTTTGACAAGTCAGATAATTAGAGTGGCATGAAGAGATGAGCAACCAAGTACAGCGCCAGAGACCCACAGCTATGCCATGCAGTTCACAGAGAGTGGTGCAAAGACGGAGGCCAACAGCAACTCTAGACGAGGTAGTAGACGAGGGCTGTTCCAGTATTCCATTAACTATTATTATTATCATCAATATTTTTACCAAATAATATTATTACTAACATTACTGTTTGTCTTAATTTGTTATACTTCAAAGTTCTGCATTGCACTAAATTGGTCATTTTAAAAATGGAGACCAATAGATATTTAGTGTTAATTTGTAAACTTTTGCAGGCAGAGGGAATGTGAATGTGATGCATTGCCAAGCGTTAAACAAGGTTATTAACCAACAGAGCACCAGCAAAATTCTGTAACTTTTGTTTGCTTTGATTAGATTGAGCTGTATTCAAAGACAACTAAAGATGTTAGTGCTGATAAGCCGACAGACTACTACCAGTACTATTTTGATCGCTGCATTTCAATGGTTAGCGAATCACAAAAACTTGTGGACAGTCTGGATCTAGTAAAACTTGCAGTTCAGCCTTTACAAACAGGTAAGCTTTTTAAACATCTTATTAATTTGCAGTGTAAATTAATAAGCCATTTTATCTGTAGCTTGTATTGTTACTCTTTCTGTCTTGTTCTGGTTGAAATTATTGTTTAATAGTTGAGTGAGTCATTGTCACCATGTTGTTCTGTCCCTAGCCTTCCTGCATGCTGTAAGGAAGGCAGAATTCCTAGGTTGTCAGATCCGTCTCCACAACTTTAATCCAAGTTGGCATAGGTCTGCTGCTCCAGGGCTTTGGCATTTTGTTCTTTGCAGTCCACAGGGTTCTTCGGTGGCCCTTTTCGTCCAGAGCTTGTGAATTGTGTCTGAAGAAGCTCTTTGTACATTTCTGGACTATGGCACAGATGGATACTGTGCCTGTTCTTCTGATCGTGCGTAATTATAGGGAATTTGCAGGATCGTACTGAGGCATAACATAGCGTTTGTCGTGATTTCGAAGTCTTCAAACTACAGAGTAGTGCCAGAAACACACGCACAGCTTATTGAGCTGTAACTTGATATTCAATAGATAATAAGCTATTATCCTCATCGAAACATCTTCTTCAAGGTGTGGCAACTGTTCCTGCTGCAACTGGTGATTATGGGCCTATTGTTAATTTTTTTAGGATTATGTTGCCATTTTTGTTAGTGATGAATTCCATATTGCTGAAATCTAGTTTTCTGCAATGCTGCATTTCAGCCAAAATTGATGGTGGAATACTGCGGAAGATCTGTCGTTGTGCAGAAATGGCTCAGCGTTCAGCCGACCGACTCATTCAGTCCTCTTGCAGTCTCAGAAAGTCTCAAGTAAACGGCAATGGTAACTTTTCAGCAGCAAGTCAACTATGTCCAGCTGATGAAACTCACCTTGATGAGGCACAGACAGTGTTTGTGCATTCTACCAGAGCACTTTGTGGCTCAATTAAGGAGAAGCTGGCAAAGGACTTTGTTGATGAAACGCCACCTAGTGCTGATAAGGTCAGGCGCCTGCTGCCTGCAACTCCCAGTCGTATACATATCATGCGATGTCAGTCAGCCAGCATTTGTGATCAACGAACCATCCTATCGAAACAGTTTTCGTTGTGTAACTTCTCTCCGAGAGCCACAGAATTACGAAATGCCCACTGGAACAAATAGTGGTTTTAGTTGCTTTAGTGGCCATTCTTCCAGACTCACATTAACTTAAAAACTGTAAGTTGGTTAAGGTATTTGAAATTTTGTTTATTAGACATGTATGTGAGAATTCATATGATAACCACTGTCATGTAATGAACAAATATTTCAGCACAAGCCAGAAAGTGATGATAAATGTCATGAACACAACTTTTAAAGGTGTTGATAGCCGGAGACTACTTACTGTCTGTCATTGTAAGGCCTGCTTGGCTTTTCTTAAGTCTGATGTACTTTAAGAATGCACTGAAGAAGAGAACACAAGTTATGGTTTAAGCTTTATTCAAACAAAATAGAACCTTTTCACCTGTAAAATGTCAAGTTGTAAATAATTGTGAAGCTTCCAAAGAAAAATTTTATCAGTCACCCATGCAGGGGTCTTTAATTCGTACGTTTATGTAACGGGCAACTAGTTCAACTAAAACCAATAAAAACGTTACAATCAATGAATACGAAATCAATCAACCAATTCGAATGAAACGACTACAGAAAACTACAAATCTTCTACAGATAGTGAAGTCTATGATCAACTAGTTTAGACAGGCTACGATCCTGAAATGCGTGCGTATGCATATACGATTTTAAATAAATTAGCAAAATAAAAACCAATTATACATAAATTAACTGGATAAACCCTGTAATGTTAAGAGTAGCCAAGTGATGCTAAAAGTCTTCTGGAATGTGGATTGATGGAAAATACAGCTGAGGCAAAATCGCGACCACAGCAGCAAACAATAGGCCACCGTTTAGTGGTTGCTCTACATGTATACAATATATGTCTGTTCGTAGGCTCAACGAGGTAAATTGAAACTAAAGTCATTGGCCATGACCATTAAGTGTCTACTACTAAGTAAAGAAGCCCTCGAAAACTTCATCAGTCTTTTTAAGCTTATCCAGCTAAATGCTATAATATCCTTAACCTCTATATATGTGTCCAAAGCATCACAAGGAATCAGTATCTTTAACAATGCACTGCCGTTAAACTGAATCTGGCGTTCAAAATACATTTGATACAAAGCCATCCAAAAAATGTCGAAAATGCGTTCATTTTTTTCGATTTTTTTTCTCGAAAAGTATTGATTATTTATGTAACCATCCTGAATAAATTCAGAGATACTTCCGGCCTGCACTAAACTCTCAGCATAGAATCAGACCTTTAGCCTACATTAAGCTTTCAGACTATGTGTAAGGTTTGCCCCTTAGTTAAGTTATTTGGGAAGGGGACATGAATTCTTGTTAGGCATGGTTGAACATTGCTTACAAAAAACTGAACAAATTTGGCTGTCTTACTACAGTGTTTAGAAACAGCAGTTATGCAATGAACGCCAGGACACGAATTCATGTTGTTTCTGTGGCCAATTAAGAAAAAATGTAGTGCTGCAATTTTCCAACATCCATCAGCGCCAATTACAAATGCGTTGCGCAGTACCAGCTTAGAGAACGTTAGTGTGACTTTTAAAGGGTATATCAATAATTGAAGGAGTAGCAGCATGCTTTGCATGAAAAGCATCTGTAGTCCGAACCTCATTGCGATTTTAAGTTGCACTTTACAGCATCTGTATTAGGCTCTATAGAACCATTGCGAAAATGGCAGTTATGTAGACTAGTTCCAAGCCCCTTCACACAACATCGGCTAAGACAAGATTATAGCAAAGCAAGTTACATAAACGACCCCGAAACGAACATGATCCATAGGCCTTGATCTTTGAACAGATGCGGCCGACGGAAGAAGACCACAACGACATTCTTAGGTCGTGTAGATCGTCCTCTGGATGTGCGTAGCTCTTTCCTGCAACAGTTAGTTGACCATTTAACATAATGAAAACATTATCATAAATAAAATAGATTGGTGGCGATGGTTACAATGACTGTGATGATGTTGATGACGATGATGGGAGGAGGAGGACTGTGATAAAGAAAAATGCTATCTCTAATTTCTGAAGGAAATATTCCTAAGGTAAAAAATAATAATAATGATGCTAGAAATAATAATATTAACAAAGGTGAGTCTCTGTAGCATCCGAGTACTACCAACTCAGACTAAGAGCAGATCCGTAGGTCTACATCAGCGCATCGGGAGATTGTCTTATATCTGCTCCACGTACATGATACCCTGTATTGCTTTGGTCACTGCAGATGGCCCATACACAATGTAGTGCCCCTCGGAACTGGTCGGACAGCAAGATGAAAAGCATGTTTAGTTTTTGGGCTCCTCTCCCCTATTAACAAATGACATCAGGTAGAGTGCATTCATCCGGGTCGGTTTTTTTGCAAAAGAGAGCCAACTGGTCTTGTCAGGCAATGACATTACTCTCATCCCATAGAGGAGTGGAAAACATTAGGGTTGCCATGGGACGCTAATTGTCAGAGCTGTTGAGGCCCCACAAGCTGCTGCTGAAATAGCATCCGAAAGAAAACTGACAAGTACGCTGCATAAACTGCTTCGAAATTGTACGTTTGGCCATTTTAAACTCTCGGCACAATAAATCAAGAAGGCCTAACTTTCTGTGAGTGATTTGGCCATCACCTTGACCAGATAACTGAAGGCAACAGGAAAATGACAGCTCCACTAGCATTTATCTATGGCCTTCCAGTGCTTGAATGCAATCACTTTCCACATCACATTTGACACCAAAGCACCTCATTGGCGATGCTTAGCCATTCCAGAAAATAACAATAATTGTTGTTATAATAATAATATTCAATATATTACAGGTATTTTAGTGTTTTTATAATTTGAGACTTTATCATAGAATACCAAACAACACATGTTTTGTACTGAACTATATTTACTTCAGTGAAGTTCTCTGAACTCTACATACAGGCCAATTTCAGAAGGATTCATAGGTCACAGTCTCCTTATAGCAATAAACACATTCATGACTGTAACAAGTAAATAAGTGCCTCGTTAGGACTAACCTCCCCTGTAGTATTCACAAGCTTGGTAATAATGTTGGAACCCACGCGCCAGCTGGGCAGGTTGCTCTCTACATCAGTTGGAGGAGCATTAAATGGTTTCGCACCCTGAGCCCATATCTGTCACAAATAAACAAATAATAATTATTATTATTATATTATTATTATTTGTTGGGTCTACAAATATTTTTAACACTTGCAAGGTTACAGAGTAACAGAAGTCGCCAGGTGAAGAGCTGATGGATGTCAAGTTTTTGAAATTCAATCAGAAATAGTGAGTTTTGAGGCATTTCATAAACAAAGAGAATACTTTTGAACTTTGGACAAACATTGGTAGTCAGTTTCATTCCACGTAGAGGCTGAATCAAAAGACCTAGCGTATACTCATACTGCACTGCAGGCTACATGACAGAATGTAAGGGGAGAGTTATATCAGCGACATTTTTTTTGCACTAGTCTCCCAATCTACCGTAACAAGTAGGCCTAAGTTACATGGTCGATCAGTATCTATGCCTATCTTAAGACTGCTTCTGATATCTTATGGCATTTAAATGAAATCATCATTTGAGCCGATTCCCAAGTTTAGAGACCGTTTCCTTTAGCAACATTTTTTCTAGCGGTCGCCAGGGCAGATGAGAATCGACACTTGCTCTGTTCATTTAAACTAACTAGAAGTGTTTTTAGTTAACAAGTACTTTTGGTTACCAGACCTTGATTTTGGAATCTTCCTCATGTGTATGTCCATTCTTCCCAGTGGATCTGTGATTTTTTTCTCAACTTAAGGCTTGCTGTTTTCAAATTGCCCTTCCATCATACATAGACCTATGCTCCCTCCCTCTCTGTGTTATGGACTGGTGTTCTGGATTTTGGCCTCATCAGGACTATGTTCTAGCGAATCATTGATTGATGTTTTGTGCATAAGGGACCAACGCCATAGAAGCGGTCAATTTCGATTACAATTAATTACAGTACCGTGACAGTGGAATTCGCTTTCATGATGAAGTTTCTGTCCAGAGTGTACTCGACACTGTCGTGTCCATCAATGTTTCTCTTCAGTGACCAGCCTCCAATATTTTCTTCCTGTAACATCCAATATATAGATATATACATATATATAATATAGATATATATACATATACCGGTATGTATATATGTATGTATGTATATATATTTGAACTCAGGGTAGCTTTTTGTATCTGAAGGAAGTATATAAGGCAGCAAGACCTATACTAAAATATTATGGCATGCTGAAATGTTGCAGAGGTGATTAGAGCAGCAGTCAATATGAATGAGTCTTATGATAATGAAACACAAATATTTGTTTATCTTTTTATTTCCTCTTTATATGCTTGCCCAATAGTGGATAAGGTAATTATGTTACATACTAATAGCCTACATAAGCTAGTGGTGCATAGGTGATGATTAATAATTTAATACATGGTGATTATGAAGTTGGCGATTGCGAGGAGAACCATGTTGTGAGAGAATGGTTTGGTCGTTACAGTATGAAGCCATGACAAATGTAGGCTACCTTTCGACCTGTATTTTCAAGAATGATGAACTTTCCATCTGCAGAGCTTTCAGAGATAGCGCACGGTCCCTTGGCGCTTCTCTGGAAGGTCGTTCTACTTGACATCTCGCCTTTCGATACACCAGACCTCAGGCCTCCCTGGTCTGCAACCACGCATAATTATAATCTTATGCAATTCATCTAAGATATAGTTTTAGGTCAAAAGTTTAAAACACAATTATAGGGTATAATTTCCTGTGATTGGTGGAATCTTGATTGTCTTTTGTGAGCTTTACTTTCAACATACAACAATTATTATACCACCTACACCTACAGCATAACACATTTATAAGGATAACATGTTAGATCTGTATCTGAAGCCAACATCGCAGTCGTGCCCTAGTGAGTCAATATGGTGGTCATTAACTGAAAATAAAGCAGGCACAACATATATCTATATAGATCTGAACTCTACCAGATTTGTTTACTTAAAATTTTGCTTGTATCCTTGTTTACTACAAAGTCTTATTTGAAATACTTGTTTCATCCGATAAGGGTGGTAGAAATTGCCTTGCCAGTAGTAGGCCTACCAACTGAAAAGTTTGAGCTGAAACCCACCACACAACGTTAACAAACTAGCATCAGCATTCTTCTCTGGAGTGCATAGATGCCAGCCTGTAAGCTGTGGTTTTAAACTGTAAGGAAATAAACTTTCAACGCCCTGGTGAGAACTGAGGCAAAGTTCATTTTGGGTCGTCTGCAGTTTTATTTCTGGAATGTATACGAACAACGTTGTAGTATGGAAAACTGTTTCACGAGTGATCTCTGTCAAGTACTAGGGAATGCTCTTGTAATCTTCAAGACTTGATGATGACTCACCTCCACTAAATCCTCCACCAGATCCTCCACCAGATCCTCCTCCAGAGCCTCCGCTGAATCCTCCTCCAGAGCCTCCACTGAATCCTCCTCCTGCTCCTCCGCCTCCACCTCCTCCTGATTTACTTGACCATCCTTCGACAATAGTTTTCAGTCCAATGCTGTAATAACAAGAGCCAAAGTGGCTAAAATGCAATGATCAGCGATGTGCCATTGTGTCGTGTAGTGTTTTCAGAGGCCATATTAACAGCATGCGGCACATTTTACCGATATTCTGAGGTGGCAAGTTGTTTGTGGTGTTCGGAAAGCACAAACAATTCTGAAATAGACACTAATGAGAACAACATACTCAGAAATGATTGCACTTTCTATTTCCTCATTGATATTCAACTGTGCTATTTTTCAGCATATATAGGCTACATGTATGTGCGTGCAGATCTCATCGATGCTTTTGGTCATTGGACATTAATACAATAATTACAGATTCTGCCAAGGGTTAACCTAAGTTTGTTTGTTATCTTTGTATTTCTTTACAGCAGTGTCTGATTTCAAGAGGTTGAAAAACTAGTTTGATAATCATGCCTATGGATTTTTACCATTGATGCATAGCCACATTAATTAGATCCAAAATTGTTTCAATTGTTATCCTTTAAAACATTAAACAATGACCAAAACCACTAGCAAACATTAAGTGTGGTGAGACAATTGAAGACAATTGGATAGTAGCTTGTATACAGATCACACCTAGGTTTCTTATCCCTTTGTCGTTGGCTCATCAGCTGCTGCTATGAGTATTAATTAATTCAGAAACCATGGTTCTGCACATAATTATAGGAACTCCTGATTTGGTGAAGGACGACAGAATCGCTTTTGTCCACACCATTCCCAAAAACAAACCTCGTCTCTTCTCCCTCCAGCAGTCGGCGATAGGCTGCAATTTCTAATTCGAGTCCGAGCTTCAGGTCGGTGATTCCCTCAAGTTCGTGCATGACGGCGTCGAGTTCAGCTCGCAACTTCGACACCTCACACTTGAGTTCGGTATTCTCTGCCTCAAGCTCCCTCACTAAGCGGTCTCTCTCCTCCTTTGTTTCCTGCAGCTCTGCCATCAGCTGAGCATTCTGACCACAGCAAAACAGACAGTTAATCACTGCATATTATACAGAATTTGCTTGATTGAACTTGCTGTTATTCACTGCTATAACAAACTCAATTATCTTGCAGCATAGCCACTGCAGAAAGGAAAAGTGACGCACAAAGTCAGTAAAGACAATAGTGAAAGATGCAGAAATTTCTACGAGACAACACAGACAACAATATAGCTAATACACATTCTTTATGCATAGGCTATGACACGATATTCATTAGCTATATCAAACAGAGAGATTAAATATAATTTGATCGTTTCAAATGTTTAACGATGCATCTCTGTCAAAGAAATCAATCGGAACTAACTCTTTTATGAAGTTAATTATAAGCCTACCTATACGTTCCGAGCAGCTTAAATGCGCTTGCTGAAGTAGATCAAATTCTATGAACTCTGGATGTATACATAAAGCTTGTTTGTCATTCAATCATCGTCTATACATATTCCAACGTACATAATCTGGCTAGGAATTAGACGAACAATCAAATGACTCAATAAATGTCTCACTGAACCTCAGTTATGTATAAAGTCAACTTTTATAAGCATGTGTCAGATGGTGATACACTGCATGTGTAACTGTTTAGCATTTTGTTAAAATGTGTTTATCGCCATAGCAACATAGGCATATCTATGTAGACGTGGCTGAAAATGTCTTCTCTTAGGTTCCGTTGATTCGACTTGATAGGCTACCTATTGCAGTACTAGCTTCTCTTAAGTGCATGATGCTTCAGATGAATGAGAAAAAAGTCTCCTTACCCTTGCTTCCGAATCAGCCAACTTTCCTCGAAGTTCCATGAGGTTGTTCTTGAGGCGAGTGCTCTCCTCCTTCGAAAAATTGGTTTCCAGCTGGCTTCGATTAGCTCCAGTGCGGAATTCCTGGACCTAAGTAAAGGTTTTAGCAAATCGTTTACTTGTCTACCTGCTGACAGCTCTTGTATAATAATGGGATGCAATGAACTATGGCTGACGAGTTAACGCCAGCCAGAAGTTCGCTGGAATTGCTATAAATGCTCCAAGGCATAATAATAGGCCTATAGGACTACAATAGGAAGGCTAAAAACATATACTTAATAATGAATGTATACCGTACACTACAGCACCGTATGTAAAAGGACTTCTAATTGACTCCTTGACTTATTGGTCAGAGCTAGGGATGCAGAAATTTCACCACTAGCCCTGAATAGGTCATAATTATCGTCAACTTGTTGGTTGCAATGTTTTGCTGAATGGTCACCAATGAGAGCCGCACAAATTTGATGTTAAATTAATTTTCACTATGAATGAGGACAAATGTACATCAATTGTGACATCTGCAAAAGATTAATGACATCTATACTCAACCTTCCTTATGTTATCTATGACTTTGAAAGTTTGAATATGGCAACAGCAATAGTCACGACAAAGTAATGAAGAAACTCATAAAGACGAACCCACAAAGGAACTGAAGTATGAGTATGTAGCTGGACAACCTTAATGCATTCTTCATCTGAGTCTTTGTTCTGTGGATCCCACTGGAGGCATATTAGTCATGTAAACAACTGAACAATGAGCAGGGCAGTATCAAGGGGGACCAGCGGGGCTGTGGCCCAGGGCGCAAATGTGGAAGGGCGCAAGTTTCAGGATGGAATAACTCAACGTTTCCCAATATTTTTTGGCTGTAGGACCCGTTTTTAATCTTAAATTTTTAGCGGAACCCCCTCCAAAATCAAACATATTCTGTGGAAGGTACTAACGCTTGCAAATGCAGACAATTATAGGTTTAGGCCTATATATTAAAAGCACAAATATCGATGACAATGACATGAATTCTCTTTCATATAAAATTACGCGCAAATGTTAAGTAAAACCATCCATTTGTTCACACTTAAAGTTTTCCGAGGAACCCTTGACTCCACCTCACGGAACTCCAGGGTTCCGCGGAACCCAGTTTGGGAAATGCTGGAATAACTTATTATTCCATAAAATGCACTATTTTCAAAATGTGGAGGCGCCATATTGATGTTAAGCACAGGGCGCAATTACAGCTCGGTATGGCCCTGACAATGAGATAGCAAATGACGTGCAAACCTTGTGACTGAACTGAACCTCCATTTCTCCACGCATTGCTTCGATCTTTCCCTCATACAGTTGTTGGATTTCACGAAGTGCCTGACCCATCTCATTCTTCCAGTAGTTACGGTTCTCGGATGTCGTATCGCGGTACACCAGAGCAGCCATCTCCTTCAGGTCCTGTATTTCATGAAGATCCAAGCTAAATATAAGTCGCTGGTAAAACACTTGTTTACATAATTATGTTTATACAGAAGGTTCTGCTGTAGACACGTAGGCCTACCAGTATTATGACAGTATAATCATGTATATGATCATGTTGGTGATATAAGAAGTTATTAAGTGTATGCCAACTGTTTATTTGTTTGTATCGAAACTTATTAGAACAAAGTTCAGTGCAGGGTACAAGAAGCACGAGCATCAATTCATCCATGCATTATCATCATACTTTCTCACACTGTGACTAATAGGAATGATGGTGTTCTGATGAAAGTCGGCTTATAATATGACCCTCCAATCTTTAAGTGTGATTTGGCACAAAGAATTAAAATCAAATTTCTCATTCATTTTTCAAACTGTTGTGTAGAACTTGCCTGTTCATGAAGAGCCTTGAGGAATTCCAGTTCCTCTTCCAGAGTCTGGCGCCTGTTTTCAGCATCAATGCGAAGGAGTGTCTCATTGTCCAAATCCTATTAAAACAGAAGATGCAAAATGCTGTTTCATCCAATTCTTATCAAATCCTTTTCTCTAGCGGTTTATTTTGTTACAAATACTGTCATAAAATGATTAATCGCAGAACATTTTTATTCACCAATTTAATCGACTGCTTGCTAGATGACGTCAAAGTGACTTTAATTCATGTGCGATAATTTCCAGTTTATTTCTCAATATTAATAATTACGAGGTGTCTTTTGTTGCAACTACTTGAAATGTGACTTCATAAATTCGTGTTTTATAACTTTTTGCGGCGTTAAATGTATTTTAGACTATCAGAAATCAATGGCTGCACTCATTAAAAGTGATAAAACTTTTGTTCTCTTTAAAATATATTAGTAAATTTTAGCAGTTATATGCAAATATGAATTGGCATTCAGCCTGTAAAGTATCATTTAATATTTCCTACCTTTGGCCGAAATATTAGCAAAAATCCGGAGGGGGTTACTTCTTTGGCCCACCCTGTATATATAATCATCTCTTCCATCGTAGACATGTGCACCTACCGTGCGGCTTCTACTTAGATTCTCCTGAAGTTGATCGATCTGCTGCTTGTCCTTGATGCGATCCGTTTCCATGCCATCCACTCGACGACGCAGTTGTCCGATCTCAGCTTCGTAGTCAGACAGTTGTTGGTTGACGCGATCGATTTTGTCGCGACCCTCTGCTATCGTCTTATTCGCATCCGTCAATCTGTTGTGCGTACAAAACAGATGCGAAATAAACGCACGAACAAGTAAATGAACACACACACACACACACACACACACACACACACACACACACACACACACACACACACACACACACACACATATATATATATATATATATATATATATATGACTAATTGATCAGAAAAGTTCTGTTCAGAAGTTGCATCTTAACATTTCTCCCTCAGAGCACATAAATAAAGCAGCAGATGCTTTCAGATGCTTGGAATATCGATTCAAACGCAGTAGGCCTAGAGATAGCCTACAATGTAGCTTGTGTCTTAAACTGTGTGTGAAATGGAAACTGTCACAAACTGAGAATGGTCTACATTAGGACTAATAAAGTTTGGAGTTTATTGAAAAATTCAGTGTCTGTGCCTAAATAATTCCACGAGTGTTGGTCAAGATCTTAGGCCAATATCAGAAATATGATAGGCCCTACTTCTCAAAAGCCTACAACTTTTCAGTTAAATTTATTTAGCAATTAGGCTACTATTAGGCTTACTGCTGTTGTTGTTATCATCGCCAGCATCATCATTATTTTATCATTAGGCTTATTAGTAGGCCCTATTATGACTACTAAACTGCTACCACTAGCTAAGCCTTCTACCAGTCTACCACTATACTTTCAGGCCATCCACTAGGCCTAGCCTACTATTATTAGGCTTACTACTATTATTATAATTGTAGGCCTAATTGCCATTTTGCAAAGTGCAAGTTATATTAGGCCTACCAAAATATTGCGCTTTGGCCTATGCTCTTATTCCTCGCTAGCATTATTGAAAGGCGTTTTGCATTAGAAAGTTGTTAACGTGTGCGAATAAGGATAAGTTTTCATTCTTAAGAAGTTCGAATGCACGTAGGCTAATTGACTCGATAACGTTAGGGGAAGGATGATACAGTCGATCGCGGTACACAGTTGGTCACATCACTTGATTTTCAGCGCGCTATACCTGGTGACATAAAACTAGGTCAGAACTCAGAACGACTGAATTGCGTGTTCCTTTCCCCCCGCCAACACCGTGCGTATTGTTTAATCCAATCAGAAACTGAACTTTTCAATTTCCATAGTTTTTTTCTTAGAGTAAATTTTTACCTAGGCTAATTGCCTGACCGAATTTGTCACAAAGGTTTGAATAAGCCAGATATTTGCATGCATATATTTTGAAAGATAATTTTGTTGAGTATAATTATTGTGATAAATCAATGACAAAAATAACAGGCACAACGGGTCTATATCACTATAGGCCTATGTGTCTTTGACTCTTTGAATGAGCATCGTATGGTGTGGCAGGCCCTACACAGTCTATCAAATACAAGATGACACAGTCGATCAGTGATTGACTGCATGTGTACCACTCAGTGGCGTAGCAAGGCTTTTGGGGGCCCTTGTGCAGAGCTTCGGTGGTGGGCCCCTGGAAACCACCTTCGATTTCAAACAAAAAATGCTGGGCATTTTTGCGATATTTACATACTTCACAGTTAAACTGTGTCAGGCCGCAGTTTCGCACCCCTGTTATATAATAACTGATATTACTAATTAATTATATTTTTAATTTTTAATTATTTTTCTTTGATTTATATTTATAAAACTCTTTTTATTTTCTAGCCTAGATGGCTAGTCGAGATAATTGAACACAAAACAAATGTGAAAAATCCTCTAAAAACATTGATTTATCTGCTAAAATATGAATCATTCAAATAATTCAAATTCTAATTCTCTCAGACTCAAACTCAAACAGTTGAAAATTCAGAAAATTTAAAACGTTCTTTTGCGTGCGACTTTTTCTTCAGTATGAACTCTCAAGTGACTATTCAAATCACTGATCTGCGAAAACTGTTTGTTGCACTGATTGCAACCAAATGGTTTTTCTCCAGTATGAAATCTCAAGTGTATTTTCAAAGTACACTTCTCTGAAAACTGTTAAAAAATACATTTTCACCATTATAAATTCTCATGTGACGATGTGAATAAATGACGATCCGTATAAACTATTTGTTGCACTGATTGTAGATATATTTCTTCTTTGTTTTTAATGATGTTACATCAACGTGAAATCAAAATATAATATATTTATACGTCTGACGTATATGCTGACGTATTACGTCAGCAAATGAACAAATCTACTTCCGACCAACCAAAAGCTGCAAAAAGTAAGCTTACAAAGAGTTAAGAGTAAGATTTTTGTTACAATAATTATAGTAGTACACAGCCAAATTAACACAGGTTGCCTTTAAACAATATAATAATAGAGCCATCAGCCAGTTGAATTTGTACGCTGTACACAAAATGTAATTAAGTAATAATAATAATAATTTTAAGCGTCATTCGATGGCATTGTCAATTATTGTCAATTTTTTTCATTACATTCTGAATATTTCGAAAGTAAAAAAACCTCTACTCGCTGTCAGAGGCCCTCTGACCGTCGGGGAATTTTGCCAGTTAATTATAGGCCCTATCCATCACTAAAATAATGGGTAAGAAAAATTGCCAAGAAAAATAGGCAGTGCATGTGCCAACAGAAACAATGAAAGCTGCAGTAGCAAGAGTTTCTGTTGATTTTACAACTATAATATCCAAAGAATTTTTTATTTCCTATTCAAAATTGCATCAAATAAGCATATATTTTGAAAGCAAAGGAAGTTGGTCCAGATGGCCAACAGAGACTTAAGCGATAAATTGATAAATTACAATCACAGTTGAACTGCATCAATAATTAACTGGGTGCGAACGAGGTAATAATAGTAAACGACTGATGCTGATTAAAAACTATGATGAAAATTAATTGATTTCATCTAATCAGATACTGATATTTATAGAGACGACTGGAGACTGGAGACAGAGCCTTAGGCAATGTATGAAAACTCAGTCATTATAAGACTTGCAAAGCTGTCAACAACACTCCCTTATAGGTCTAATTACTATTGATCATTACAGTTTCCATTGTCTTTCATTTCGATCATTTATGCTACAATCAGGCAATTGTTTCAGCCTATAGTTCTAGGCTTAATTAATTATCAATGCTAGGCCACTGTGTAGGTCTACATGTATTTCAATTGTCTGGTCATAGGCCTATTATAATTTATTTCGTCTTGATCAAAAACTAATGTTCATACGTGTACTCGTGTAGTCATCGTAATCGACGAATCGTATTGGCGTCAGTGATGTGTAGACCTATTTGAAACAAACTCTAACGTAGGCCTACTCGGAAGACTATGCTCTTATGTCAACTAAACCTATACATCTTTTATCAGAATGATAATAAACGAAACAATATCAACCTATCAGTCAATTAGCAAGAATGGTCTATCGATCTGATACGGACAAACCCTGATCCAGTCTTTTATTGCCACTCGCCTTCACTATAGCTGTGTGCTCTACGCTGACCTCACCGGCTGGGTGGTTGGAGTGCTTGGAGCGGGACCTGCGCACGATCACACCATTCCACTATGAACCCATAGGCCAACTTGCTATTCGTGATATATGTCAACTTCGCCCCATGCTCGACTATAAAATTACATGCAGATCATTCCAAACTCGACTACCAAATATCCTTTAATTGCCTATAATTAGGCCTACTTTAAATGAAACGCCTAGGCTTTCGTACAATTCTGAACAATCTTGCTCACGTAGTCATCAAAACTTAAAAACAAAAAAGCCTACATTTGCTAGACCCATTTCTCAACCATGTTACTGGCTTCATTATACATGTAGCGCCACTGAAAATCAATAAAAAATGTCAAAACGCATGTCTTTTCAGTCTGGAAAGAACAAGATAACATCAACATCAAAGGGACATCAGTAATATTTAGCCTGTTGGCCTACATAACAATTAAGGTCTCATTTTGACAATTTTGATAATAGGTTTAGAATAGAGTTTTGTGGTAGACTAGTTTTCAGCATCCCATAACGATAGGCCTATGTAATGCTGATGCAGGTAGGTCTCGGCATATGTTTTGTCAATGCAAGAAGATTTATTCGTAAGCGTATTGCTCCTAGGCGCCTGTCTCGCGACCAATGTAGGCCTATATGCTTTTTATTCGAGCGACCTATTTACAACACCTGTTCTGCGTAATTCATGTACCTGCTTCGATGGTTGTTAGAAGATGAACGGTTGATGGAAAATATACGTGGTTGTCGATTAAACTGTCTGTCACAAGACCATCTGGAGACCGAACGAGTCATAGGCCTACGTATGCAGACGTGCCATATGCTAAACACAAACGCTTGCTCGCGTTCACAATTCACAAGCGCTCAATCGTCTTCAGTCATGACAGTTGCGCCATATGGTGGTTGTCTTAATAACTACAGATGGTTGGCGCTGCGCTTTCTCTAATGTCTTAATTCGTTGGTCTACTCATCGAATAAGAGATTCAACTGAAATTAGATATTACTCTTCCAAAATGTTTTGAGCAGAAGTGCACACACGCCTCGACCACGCAACTGCAGTTGTACTGCATAGAAAATGTGCGCGAAGGACTTGCTCAAGGTCCCTATACAGTGACGCCTCGGACAAGAGTCGAACCGGCTCATTCAGCGCACACTGAGTGTTACGGGCCGACCGCTCTAATCAATCGACAACTGTGCTACACAAATTGAGAAGATATGTGCTATAGAGACCTAATAGAGTAGAGATGCACATGTCCTTTGCTCAGTCTTTACAGAATTTCGGATCCTAGGCTCAGATCTGACCCTGTGTTGTATAATAACGACTCATGCCATCCATTTATAAGCTGTCGCATAAACAAACTGTCTTGCGCAAACTATCTATATATATAAAGAGAAGATTCTGCCTGTGTGTATGTGTGTTTGTCTGTCCGGATATGCATTTGCACAGTTTTAGAGCTATTGACTCGAAGCATTTGCCGTTGAGTCGGGGAACACCTGGGAAACTCAATAAAGGTGTTGGTGAATCCCGCGCCCGCCGTCTTCCTGGTCTCCAGGGCCAAAAACTTGTCTCAAGAGTGCAACAACTACCCCAAGCACAAGGAGTCCGCATAAAAGCAAAGTTTCCATCTCAGTCGCCAGGAGCGTGTCAAAGAAACACCTGCTTCTCACCAAGCCAGACTTGCTGCTGATGCCGCCAGACATGCATCCTCCACAGCATTAGAAGCTGTCAGACAGGGACTCCAGGGTTGCAGAGTCCCCTCAGGTCAGTCAGCAGGATGATTTTGCAAACACACTACTATACTCACAGGTTCCGAGGTACTACACTTGGCAAATCAACAAAACCTCGCAAAGACGAAAGACAGGCACACCTGTGGAAGGATATCCAGTTAGGAAGATGGCCCCAGGTATAGGCTAAGCCTACGTCTATAGAGGTCGGTTATGAAGGCATTCCCAGGTAGAGGTCGGTTAGGAAGATGCTCTCTGGTAGAGGTCGGTTAATAAAATGTAAATCTTAGAAATAATTTCAGCGCCCACAAAAGCCACATTAAGGATACCAGCTAAATGCTGCTGCGCTATTTCAGGTCATCAGTAGCCAGGATTTTCTGTTGGTTTCGATGACTGCAGGTCAAGCAATTGTTGCATTTCTTGGGTTGTGAATGTGTGCTTCAAGAGTCGTTTGGAGTGGCAAAATAAACTTAGTCAGCCACCTCTTTAGGGTACCTCTACCAGGGTGCGATAGTGTCAGTGTATTATATTTGCCTGTTCAGCAAAATTGTTTATTTGTAAGAAACATTGTCCTTTTTGTAATAGATGAGTGTAGGCTTATTGAGATTGCTTTGTCTGACAGTTGTTCATGATGTTTACTGAAGGCCTACTTTGCTTTCTCGCACAGTCACACAATATTAATGCCCTATGGGAGTGTGCATAGTGGTGGGGTGCATTCGATTTATAGATGCGTCAAAATAGTGGTATATTATTCGATAATTACCGTTGCCTGAGTTCTGAGAGTTCGTCTTCGAGGGATGCCACTCTGATTTCCAGTCGCGCCTTCTCTTTGGTCGTGTCATCCAGGAGTTTCCTCGCCTCCTCTAATTCCACCTCATACATGGCCTTGATCTGCGACGTCTCTCTGCCCCACTTGTCCTTCAGGCCCTTCAGCTCGTCCGCTAGCTTCCGGTTCTGTGCCTCGAGGAATCTGACCTTCTCGAGGTAGTTGGCGAACTTCTCGTTTAAGTCCTGCATGTCCCTCTTCTCCTTCTGGTGGCTCTCCTTCATTGCGCTCATACCCGTGTTCGACACGGATGCATAGTAGCCTGCCCCTGGACCACCGAAGCTGGCCGACCCCGTGCTGCTGATGCGCGATCCAGATGACATTCGGAGACTGCTGTACTGGGATGGACTGGTCCGGTGGACGATGACGCTACGGTTCGTCATGATCGGACGCACGAATGGCGAGGGTTCGCCGTCCGCCACTCCTCCAGAAGACGACTGGTAGGACGACGATCGCTTCTCATACGAAGAACTCGACTCCATTCTTCTTCTTCTTCTTCTTCTTCTTCTTCTTCTTCTTCTTCTTCTTCTTCTTCTTCTTCTTCTTCTTCTTCTTCTTCTTCTTCTTCTTCTTCTTCTTCTTCTTCTTCTTCTTCTTCTTCTTCTTCTTCTTCTTCTTCTTCTTCTTCTTCTTCTTCTTCTTCTTCTTCTTCTTCTTCTTCTTCTTCTTCTTCTTCTTCTTCTTCTTCTTCTTCTTCTTCTTCTTCTTCTTCTTCTTCTTCTTCTTCTTCTTCTTCTTCTTCTTCTTCTTCTTCTTCTTCTTCTTCTTCTTCTTCTTCTTCTTCTTCTTCTTCTTCTTCTTCTTCTTCTTCTTCTTCTTCTTCTTCTTCTTCTTCTTCTTCTTCTTCTTCTTCTTCTTCTTCTTCTTCTTCTTACTCTTCTTTGTGGATACTTTTTCTGCCGGTGGAGATGACTCGCCTTCGGTTACGGATGAACTAACTGAAGTGAATCACAGCAACAGCAACAGCCCAGGTGAAAGTCTATGTGACGTGTAACGCTGCTTCTGGTCGACCAGTCGCCCCACGCTGTCAATTGCTAGAACTAGGCTGAGGATGAGAAGCGTCTTTGTGCGTCTGGGTTTGTGTGTGTGTGTTTCTGCGTGTCCTTCTGTGTTTCTTTCTGTATGTCCCTTTCCGTGTCTTACTGTATGCCCTTTTGTATGTCTTCCTGTGAGCTTGTTTTCTTGGTACAGACATCAGTGAGTCATCCAGAAGCAAGTGCATCTGGCGTCTTCAGCTGCAGCAGTCAACCTGTAGGTCCAAACTACGTGAGAATAGCGCGCTAATAGAATTTCTCGAAAACCTGTCGTGTAGCCTACGTTGGCCATCGATATTGATTGGAAAACGATTTTGCCATCAATTTTAGCAATATTCTCTGCAGTGTTGGCTTAGCTACAGAAGAGGCCGCCTTTTTACTTTAAGATGCGACAGAGGTCACTTGACGAGCCGACACTAAGTCTCGGCCAATATGCTTTATAAGTTTATAGGCTTAGGTCAATACGTTGCTATTACTGCTGATGCATATTATTATTGTGCTATATATAGACAAGCACTGCGCATGTTCAATCAAATTATTATAACATGATGACGCGATGTTCACCACGCTGGTCATTAAAGGGTTAAGTGATGAACTTTTGTGCTAACAGCAAACATTTGGTGTTGGACCAATTGAGGCAGTCTTCGTCTTAGGAACAGATGATCAAGACGATCAGAAGAGCGCGAGGATAGAGAGGAAGTTGCAAATTACGGCTTTCGCAAAACAGTCAGAGATATCTCGGGCACTGCCTATATAACTGTACTTTGGTAACTAGAAAGAGAATCTTAGAATCTTTGGAGGATCTTGTAGTGGATAGGCGCATGCAGTGACAGGAAACCAGCACAAGACTTCATGTAGAAGTACATGTATGCAAGGTAGGCGGGCAATATAAACTGACGCATTTTAGACCGATTGAAGGGGAGAATCAAAGACGCTGGTAAAGACTTTGTTTCGGGAGGCCCATTGCAGCAGTGAGTTGCTAGTATATATAGGCCTAGTGTAGGCGGAAACAGACAAATGCTTGGTAGGACAGAGGAAGAGACCGATCGTCTTATGATTTTGTGTCGCCTGATCAGTTGAAAGTAGCAGGAGCGGGTCAGTTTAGATAGTAGATACATGTGTTCCGTGTACGTGAGGGGAGAATCAATTGTGTGACGCCCAGGTCGCGAACACTAGTCTAGAAGACGCACGTGTGTTTGGGCCAGGGATTTCTCAGTCAGTATAGTTGTAGGTGAAGTTTAACAAGCTGTTGCCTAGTCCCAAACCAAATAAGTTGAGTCTCATAATATGTAGCTTTTAGGCAAAGTATGTTAGTCGACATCCACTACGGATCAATAGTGATGACCAGGAACAAGACATTCGATAAAGCGGACTAGAGATAGCAAATTGATCAGATGTAGCCTCAGGATCTAGCATCGAATTTCACCTCTCTGCCGTTTGCGTTCACCTCTGAATTGCGTTTTACTCATGTATCAGGGATGAAACAAGCGAGGGTCAGGGGGCACCGGCCCCCAGTTTCAAAACTGGAGGGGGGCAAAGCCCCCAGTTTTAGTGTTCAGTGCCCCCCTGTGCTCCCCCAAATCGGTTCTTTTTTAATGTTTATCCAATGGATTTTTAAGATGACTTTTGTTAAGATAATTTGTGCCCCCCATTTTTCAAATTTACGGGGGGGGGGGCCAAAATTCAAAAATTGGGATGGCAGACAAAATTTTCGCACAATATTTTTTTAATTATGCCCCCTCACTTTTCAAAACCTTGTTACACCTCTGTCATGTGTGTATGTATATATTTAGAAAATAGGCCTAGAGCTGACAGAACGCAGCTACATAATATTATAAGCCCTACAATGTAGCAACCTAAGAGTTAAGACACTGAAAAACAGTTTACCTATAAAAATGAAAGAGGTATTAGGTCTAAATGTTATGAATTATTAATCGAACTAATTGGACCGACGGACTAGTATACATGTTTTTATGCATCATCCTTGATAAATAAGTTCTTGATGTCCTTATTCGAGAGGGCAAATGGATGGGCAGGTGGCATTGTGTTGGAGGCCTTAACATGAACAATGGACGCATAACATAGGCCTATGGCTCGGGTTACCAATAATGGCCTGGAACAGTACCGTGTCTGCTCTGGTGGCCAGATCTCCGATGAGTCCGATCATCAGTGCTGCATCAGGAAGGTAACCACCTCGCAGGACACGCCACAGGAACTGTTCAAGGCGGTTCTTGTCGGCAACAGACGAGTACCCCCTCCAGGCGTGGTACCCATATATGAGTTTCGACCATCGCACGTTGCTCTATAGCTCCGTCGTGCAGCGAATCAGGTGCCATCCCACGGGACCGTATACAGTCTTCAGCGCAAATAACGACGAGGAGCAGGATGCGAGGGTTTTTGTCATGTGATCGGAAAAGGTTAATCTTTCTCCGATTATGCCCAAGACATTCATGGTGGAATCTCTGTGAAGGAAAACAATATGTATCATAAAGCAACGACTGCAATGTCTACTTTACTATACTTTAATACTATCAGCTACAGGTTAGCGGAGTTACCCCTTTAAATGACAACTCTCAGGTTTGCTCTACACCAAATGCGAGATGCTAGCTAGACTTAGTGTCCAGTATCTATAGATGGGATTCGGACGGGTTGTTGTAGGCGTGGCCTAATAACGCCCAGTGTCCAATGGCAACTGTCACAATCTCTCCGTCAACCAGAATAGGAAGCCTAGAAATGCGAGCTCTTTGACTTAAAGCAGAATATCCAATCTTGATTCACTACAGTCTATAGTCACACCACATCACAAACCCCTCGCGCTCCAGCTTCATGCACACTCGTGACTTCTACCGCATCCGGCCCATATAGGCCTACGTACTCGGCTCAAAATTACCTTCACCATTAATTACTATATAATATTTATAACATGCTGCATGCATGCTTCCAATGTCCACTCCAAAAGTTTAGACTGGCCTGTAAAACTGTTTTCTGGACAATTAGTAAGATTAGTATTCTTCAGCAATAAAATTAATATTTTAAACGTGTTATGCCGTTTTAGCGTCTTAATAAATTGAATTGTTTATAAAAAAGAGTATCGGTCTTGGTCTTGGTTTCGGACCACCCGGTCTTGGTCTTGGACCTCTTGGTCTCGGTCTTCGTCTCGAGGTCTTGGTCTCGTACCCAACATTGTCGCTAACCTGCTACTTCTTACAATACTCCCAGCGCCCTAATATTGTAACGGAACGGGGCCTATTCGACAGTGACCAGGATGACGACTTGCAGCCCCGTCCGATATGGGGGTAGTTCGAGTTACAGTCCGCTGAGTAAGGCTTCAGTGGTGTGCTGAAGACTAACCATTTAAGGTTTAAATAGCTCCTTTCTGGACGACGCTTGGAATAAGACACGCTTGTTCGATAATCCTCTTTTAATGTACAGCGGAAAACAATACTTCTGTAGCGCCCATTCGAAAACAGTCCGTATCTCACCCCCTCAATACGCCCTACGTCGATAACTAACGAGTAATTGCAGCGCTACGTCAATGGCTGACGGCGACTACTATGCTACGTCAATGGCTGATGGCGACTATCGCAAATCGACGACGACTATATCCACGACGACTATCGCAAGCCACGACGACTATTCGTGCTTCCTAGGCGTCGAGACTGCAAGGCCAAAGCCGAATCTACAAGGCTTCCCGATGACGATCTCCAGACGACGACGACGACGATTCCCAGGCGACGACGACGATGATTTCCAGGCGACGACGACGATGATTTCCAGGCGAACTCCTTTTATACCAATTTGCTGTAGATAGCAGATGATACACAGTAGATAGGAGACAGTGGAGATTACACAGTAGATAGTAGATAATACACAGTAGGTAGGATACAGTAGATAGTAGATATCTACAGCAGATAGTAGATGGATTACAGTAGATAGTAGATAAGCGTATACAGCAGGTAGATACCACAGTAGAAAGAACACAGTAGACAGGTGTACACAACAGGCAGACACTACAGCAGGCCGACACTAGGTAAGCGTACCCCTAAACCGTTACAATATTTTCGTGAACTCTTCGATAATGACCTTCCGAATCTCGGCCTAAACGACACCAGCCTCAATCAACAGCTATATATTGGCCTCGGCGAACTCTGCCTCCTTTGACCCTCTGAAGACCTATTCAGGATCTCCTTCGGGCTACCCCTCAGTCAACCCCAATGACTTGACTCAGCGCTCGTGAATAAGCTGCAGTCATGCGCTTGTTTTCGAGTGGTCTTTAGTCTTTTAGAACTATGCATGGATATCACAATTACGATTCTCCATCGCCACACGACCACTGCGGCATAATCATGAACTACATGAATTTTTACTGGCAACAAAATGGATTATGCAAACTGATCATAGACATGTTTTGTACCGGTGATATGTTGGTCTGCCGTGAAAGGTTGGTCTCCCGTCTTGGCTTTTGTGGGGCGCCAAGAGTGTTACATCGCACCTTTGGCTGACGCAACGTTGTAATAATGGGCTACATACATATTGGTGGTCTTCACGATATCTATGCGAATGACGAACGTTAACCAGAGCCATCTGTAATACATAGCCCTGGTAATATATAGCTCTGTTGTAAACGATACGGCTGTAAACACCATGGAAAAGTTAATAGAGAATTCGATTTTCAATTAATTACATGTTATTGAGGAGCGTATTACGATAAAAATGGTTTTCTGATTGATTTGTTCTACCGGAAGAAGTGTTTGGCAAATTGAACGGTCTTAATGGCACTGGAAGATCCGTTTTACGTCGTGAAAGAGTAAGCCTGTGTCTACATTTAAACATGGGCGTTGACTGGTAAATGACCTACGCGAGGGCCTTTGCTAACCGGTCGAAGTCTTATTTTGTTGTGTATGATTGTTTTATGCCAGAGGTTCTGTTTTTAGGTAGATTTGTTTGTCGTTATTTGACTTCACTTTTCAGGCGCAGCTACTACGACTACTTGGCGAGTCATATTCGCTAGTCAGTGTTGTAGGCTGACAGTGATGTACTGCGTGCTAGTAAATTATGAAGAAACGCACTTATAGTAAACACAGATGCCTGGTAAATCCTAGAGAACTTTTATATTTATATATATTGTAGATTTGAGCAGCTGACATCTGTATACCAGTTTGGGTTGTCTTAATGAATCTGTTTGTTATATATATTGTTGAATCTTATATTTATTGATACAGTGAAGTTCAAAAGACTGTGGAAACAGCGACAGCCTTGTTTCACCGCTGGTGTGAGCTGTCAAGCGATACACCTCATAATTACAAAGAGGAATATGATTGGACCACGAACGAACTTCGCAACTGTCTGAGAAGCATTGAATGGGATCTTGAAGACCTTGAAGAGACTATTAATATCCTTTAAGCCATCATTATTATTGTACTAATAGTAATGCCATTACATTATTATCATCATGTCCCAAACAATTGTTAATTCTGTACTTTCATTAATGACGCGGTTAGAAACACTGGAACAGAAATTGATCTTGGAGTGCAGAGACGGTATGTACTTTTGTCATAGTTTTGTGTTGCCATTTTCAGAAATCGGATCATGTTTTTATGAAGAGGCACGATATAATATATATGCAATTATTAATTGTTGATTGAAGTCGTGCATTATTGTAATTGTTGTGGCTTTGTTTTTGTTTAAAAATTCCAGATCAGTTATTAGCATGTTGATTAAATTGAAATGTAAACACTTCCCAATAATCTTCAGGATGAGAATAACTTAATGTAATAAGTTGAATTCTAAATTCAGTGTAGTTTTGAAATTGCTCATAACAGTCAGCTGTTGTCAGGTTCATTGCCCTGTTTAGGTTTTTTGCTTACATTGTTGATTGCGAAGAGTTGTTCAGTTGTTTCTATAAATGAAAAATCTTGCATTTACTGCTGCAGTTATAAGTTCCTTCTGTCTAGAATAATTGAGATCAAACAAGTTGAGATATAATAATTTTTCAACAGCCGTTGAGATAAGAATGGTTTAATGTAATAAGTTTAATTACAAATTAATTGTGTGTATATATATTTATATATATGTGTATATATATATATAGATGCATTATTATATATATTATATAATAACGCATTTGTAATTCAACTTATTACATTAAACCATTCTTATGCCAACGGTCGTTGGAAAATGCCTGTCAGTCTTGAACCACCAGAGTTGTCAAACATTCAGCTTCTGAAGTATTTTCTTCCACATTTTAAGTTTGTTAGAATGTTTTTTGCTACCAGTGGCTGCAGCTCACTAATATTGATTGAGTATATGTGGAGCTGGCATATGTGCGCTTCTGCTTTCCAGGTTTATGCTGCCCTTATTCAAGCTCTCTAGTCCTTCTACCTTAGATGAATCAATAAACTGAAGTAAAAATTGCTGTATGGAATTGTGTAAAAGTATGGAAAGTGTTCTGATGTTCTATTAATAATAATCAATAAACAATATTAATAGCATAAAGGATCAGCTAGGCCAATGGGACATTTCTTTAACACGTGATCAGGCATTGTTGAGAGAAACTGCAAGAAATTCAAAATAGGTAGCAGCGAATTGAGCAATCGCAAGGAGTTCGTAGAACGTACTCGCACATCAGTGAAGGTGAGGAGGATGTCTTTTTGTTGAATCAGTGAACATGAGGAGGATGGTGTATCTTTGTTGAATAGGTAAAGGTGAGGAGGATTGTCTTTTTGTTGAATCAGTTAGGTGAAATTTGTGTAACAAAAACCATTTAATGTCAGGATTTAAGGATGCTTGGCTGTTGTTTAAATTTCATTCTAGTTTATTATTTTGTTATCCATGGCATTTAGAGAGATAGTCAAAGGTGACTTTTGTTAGATAGTAAACTAGCTCTATATAGTAAAATAACTCCAAATAGTAAACTTCCTCTCAATGGTGAACTAGTGAGGCTATGATTAGCATGAGAAGAATGGTGATCCAGTGATAGCAGACTGATCTGCTATGTTGGTAATTCAAACTAATACATCGCAGTTCCATTCATTCACAACACATTTATGCGCAAATATGCTTTATGTGCAGTTGCGCTATGGTTTCTGTTTTGAGATGCAAACGCAGTGTTGTATGCAAGACTTTAAACTTCAAGACGAGACCGAGACAGTGATGTACCGAGACACTAGGTTCAAGACAGTTCGAGACAGTAAAGACTATATAAAAGGCTGTAAAATACTAATGTATAAGTTTTTGGGAATAAGGTTATTTTATCATTTCAATTAGAAACTAATTATAATGAATATTGTGCCAATTCCCAAGAACAGTTTTTATATTGCTGAGTTTTATCTTTTTCTATATTTCTTCTTCGGCCCATCTTCTGAATAGTATAAAGAAAGCACGTCTGAAATCATCTAGACAATTTTAAACAAGCAAATTTGATACCAAATGCCAAACGAAATTATAAATTTGCGCATATCCCTTACTCACCCTGAGAAACTCAAAGTTGTTACGATCGTTTCGGTTATGGTGGTTTTACATCAATGACAAACGGCACGCGTTAGCTATTGGTTGTCAATGGGCCTTACTTCAATTGCGTAAATGCAGACTTCACAATTTCAGGTTCTCTCTCAGACATTTTTCCACTTTAAGACAATTGAATCGATTTCAGTATCGTGTGACTTGCGCGTTAACCAGAATCACCGCGTTTCTCGCAGATTCCGGTTTCAGTTTCTAGCGCAAGATTTTAAGACAGTTAACGCGAAGCTTATCGAGACCGCTTGTTTGAGACAGAACAAGACTTTCATTTCAAGATGGTTTCTAAAAATTCGAGACACTGCCTCGAGACCGAGACAGTAAGCTTCGGAGACCGAGACACTAAAAAACTGTCTCGAAACCAAGACTGTCTCGAGACCATACAACTCTGCAAACGACACATAAACTTGCTGTGTAGCACTATTTGGTATTACTGTTATGAAGTGTATATATTTGATGTGTTTGTAGATATTCAACTTCATCATCATTGTCTTAATAGTCTTTATTTAATCAGCTGTGCTTGTTCAAAACTTTTAGAATGATTGCTGGCTGCAGCTGACTTTAAGCTCTGCAGAGGGCAGAATAGTTCCAAAATAAGAGCACTTAATATGTAACTGCCCTCCCAACAGCTATTAGTAGCTGCATAAATGGATCTGCTCTTTATTAAATCATGATGCTTATATGGCATCATTTGTTAGAAATTCAAACTGTCAAATATCAGTGAAATTGTAGCATTGAATAAGCCCAAAATGTTTTTGAAAGACTTCTGTATTGTTGGCTGACATCATGTGATGTGTTTAATTAGGATATGCGAGAACGTATGACAAATCCAAAGTCCAGAGGAAAATCTAAAGAAACCCATTTGATTCAACAGGTAAGCGTCACAACGTTATCAGTATCACACATCATTGAGCATTTAGTGTAACATTGGAATTTGAAACATTGTAATTGTTAACTGTCCATCTGAGGTGCACTTCAATATTGCAATCAGTATAAAGATCAAATCAAAACTGGAATTAATTCTGAAATGAATACAACGTGTTTTGTCAGAGAGGCAACATGACATTTTGTTGCATTTCGTGATTTGGATTGTTTGTTTTCCATAATTGTACAATCTAGCATGGTAGACTGACTTGTGTGTGTTTAGAACATTGTCAATGGAAGTGGACCAGATAAACCTCAGAACAAGTATACCCGACTTCAGAATGAAGTGGACATAATAGACGACAGGTTTACAGTGGTACAGCATCATCCACAGGTTGATGGCTTTCTCTTCTTATCATTACACACATTTGATGTTAATTGAAATGGTTGGTTAAGGTTGGATTATTAAAGCCCCTGCACTAAAGTGTGTGAAGTTTCTGGCTTCATATGATTTCTTTCACCAACTACATTAGGTTATAAAAAACATTGTGAGGTTTCTGGCTTCATATGATTTCTTTCACCAACTACATTAGGTTATAAAAAACATTGTGAGGTTTCTGGCTTCATATGATTTCTTTCACCAACTAAATTAGGTTATAACATATGCAAATTCGGCTAACAATTGCTAATGGTGTGGCTAATTTCATGTTTTTTATGATTGCTATTTGTATGTGCAGATTATGTCGTGTAAATTATTAATTGTCTTCATAAATGTTTTAGGATGATTCGACATGTTTGGTTAGTTCTGTCAGTCAAGCCTTGAATGATAGTAGCCCACAAACAGCTGCTGACCAAGATGAACAGACAGTGTATGTTGATGATTTAATTATATATATATTTTTAGTAATTTAAACTAGCAAGTTAGATTACATGATAGAGTAGTTACAGATGGTAACCCTTTAATGACCAGCATGTACTAAAGTGTAAGTTATAATTAATAATGCTGGTCATTAAAGGGTTAACAGGAGTTGATTCTATGGGTATCAAACCTGCGTCCTGATCTACGTGTCAGCTAATTACTATTAGGCTATTTCCTGCCTCAATAGGACAGCTTGTTTGTAGGGAAGATTTGATTGTATAATTTGTTCTTTATTGTGAACAATTCAATATTAAGAACATTTCTGTAAGTAAAACATGTCTTGATTTTACTTTGTGTTGCTACTTTCATTTGCATTGAAAGTATCACTCCCAGGTTTTTAAGTCCAATTGCTTTAGTAATTGGCCTCCAATTTTTGGTTATCTGTCTTGCATTTATAACAATATAAATTGATGTAGCTCATTTAGCAGTTATGACCCAGATGAGCACTTGAGATTTATTCTTACAATTTACTGGTTACTCAATTTTCTGTTCTTGCACTGTTTGTTGCTTATTTGATTACATTTACTGTACATAATATATACAGATTATGTGTTTGTTCTTTTATTATTATGTGTAAGGGAAAAAAATTGCCATGAAAATATGAAACAGTAACCCTTTACATGACAGATATCTTTAGCAATTGTTATGGCTGTAGCCTGATAGTTTACCAACTTGAAAAGTTGTTCCGTGTCATGGGAGCATCTTCTCGGCACATACTGATGTTGTTGGTTTTGGTACAACATAATCTGACTGTCCATTGCTATCCCTTGTTCTCCTGCAGGTTTCCATCTTGATGCCCCAGGCGATAATTATTTCTATACAGCCGATTTAAGGCAGTTGTTTTCTTTTGAAGTTATATCAGCTTATAGCTCATCAGTATGTAGATCGTACCCAGGCACATGTCCATAGCCTCACTGTGGTGGAGGTCTCTGCACCTGGTTGTAGTCCATGTGCTCTGGCTGAATCACTGGAAAAGCCATTTTATATAGCTTGGTAGCCATGGACAGATCTGTAAAATCGATCTGTCTAATTTGCAAAATTGTTTCCTATGAATTTCTTTTTCAGTGGCTGTGCATGATTTGGACATGACCTTGGAGTAGTTTCTAAATGTGACATGGTACTGATTTTTGATAATTTAATAGAATGTTGGAAGATGAAATTCGGGAAGTTTCTGCAAGTGACAGTAAAGTTGGAGGAGTACTGAAGAAGATGGTTAAGGTATTCCACCTTTCAAGAGGTAAGGTTTTGCATTGATTAATGTGAGCTGTCATTAAACATTATGTTTATATTGTTTTGTATCTGATGATTTTTGAAGCTCTTCTCTAGCTCTTCATAAACATTCCTAGAGCAAGGTACCCCTAGAGAAAAATTGAGCTGATCATGCAGATCAGTTCAATTTAGGTGAGAGAAAAGGGTCGAGATGCCAGTAGAGCGAAGGGAAGAGAGAATTCCATTCCACAGAGAGGGACCAATGCAGGCGAAGGATCCGTATTTAGCCATTGTGGTCCTAAAATGAACAACAAGAAGGTCAAGCAGGGTCAGAGGATCTGAGATGACGCAGTGATGTGGTGGAAACTTATCTGCAGTGTTGATTTGATGGCAAGTATTTGCGGAACTTGAACAACTGAAATTCATCTGAAAAACCCATCACAATAGCATTGTTGAGAACTATTGTCATTTGACCACCATTTGCACATTAAATGAAGCATTAAAAAATAATGGGCTTCATTTGACCATAAATGACTGAAAAGAAACTTGTTTTTATGACTTTGAATGCCAATTAAGAAACATTGTGAAAATAAACTTAGATTTATCTTGTTGGTTGATGCTGAAACAAAAACTTTCATTTACTGTTTCATTCTCTGTTTATGTGTGTGTATAGATGTCAGCTCCTAGCTATTGAGATAAGGGCTGATATCATGATGCTTATATGGTATCATTTGTTAGAAATTCAAACTGTCAAATATCAGAGAAATTGTAGCATTGAATAAGCCCAAAATGTTTTTGAAAGACTTCTAGATCAGAGGGGTCAAAAACATAGAAAATCGTTTTATGGTGTATTGTTACAAATAAAATGTCTTCTTTCAATATCTGAAATAAAAAATGTTCAATTCAAATATTTAGTTGTAGAAAAATGACTTTTAATGCATGCAGTGTCAAGATTTACATAATTAAAGAGTATAACGAGTGTAACTTAAGTTAGAAAAAAAGCTATTTTGTATCTGTAATAAGTATTTGGAAGCACATGCATTGTAGAATATGATTTAATAAAAAAGACTACTCGAAAGCGAAAAACGACAAGTGATTGGTTTTGACCCCTGGCCGCACATGTTTGATGTGGACATTTATATTACATCTTCAATATGTGTGTGTCAAATGTGCTCTGTATTTATGTATGTGTATGTATGCAGATACATATGATTTGTCAGTGACATTTATCCCAGTGTGTAGTAAAACATACGGCATGATCAATAACGCTGGTAGTTAAAGGGTGAACTGTTGAGCTATGATGCCTAGAGTTAGATTTTACAGTTGTTGATTATCTGTTTTGGTAATGTGCTCTCTTGAGTGGCTAGTTCTTCTGACTCCTTTTAAGACTAAACTTCTCCTTCTGGGGACAAGCCAATAAATCTGAAAATTTGACTGGCCTGTTTAACTGAATGACTCACTTGTTAGCCACACTGATTGTGCATGCAGTTTGGTGGAGTGACTGCACCATGTCGTTTCTAACTGATCATACATGGGCGTCATGCAGATGAGCTCAATTTGACAGATATTCGTATTATTAGATCTCTGTTGCATCATGCTGCTTTAATCTCATTAGCTCAACTACTGATTTCGAGCAGACTTAACTACTGCAACTCTCTTCTCATTTGTATCAGTAAAAGAATTTGCATAAACTACAAATGGTTTAGAAGTCTGTTGTCAGTGGCATAACAAGGACCCCTAAATATCAGCATATTACTTACACCCACAATGCACATTGCACAGGCTTACCATTTCAGCAAGAATCCATTCGAAAATCTCCCTTGCAATTCACAAAGTATTCCTTTTTAACCAACCAACCTATTGCTGTTTCATACTCACACTCGTACAAATAGACATTGCGCTTGATCAGTTGATTGTGATTTATGTTGCAATGTATTGCGCTTGATCAGTTGATTGTGATTTATGTTGCAATGTATTGCGCTTGATCAGTTGATTGTGATTTATGTTGCAATGTATTGCGCTTGATCAGTTGATTGGGATTTATGTTGCATTGTATTGCAATGTGTTGGCATAGCACTGAGTAGCTTCCTTAAAGTGGTGCTTCTGAATAGTTAAGCGCTATATAAATCTAAAGATGCGATACAAATTCATGAATGAATTTTGTATGATAAGAGCCATTGGATTAGAGTTTTTATGTTACAAAGTCAGATGACGTGAATAGAGATAGTTTAATGATTTTTTGTTTGTTTTAGACTGGAGACAATGGACTGCCATAAGCTTACTCTTGATAATTGTGACAATCGTGATAACATTATTCTTTGTGCTGTGATGAGAGTTGACTGTATCTGCTGAGTACCTGGTTCGTCTGCGAATGGAGGAGCGTGAACAACTACTTTATCAATTGACCCATGTTGTTATAATAATAATGATAATAAAGGTAATAATACTCTGCTTAGAATTTGACGGATGCTGGACGAATCGTGTGTCGCTTGATACAGAGGTCATAACCTTGTGAAGTTAACTTTTTGTGGCTTGGTTGATCATGCCTTATGCTGTGTTCGTGTCAAGTACTTTTAGTGGCATGTTACATAACTTATTTGCAAGATATTCTTCAAGAATCCAAGGTATGATGATTCAGTAAATGTTTACAGAAGATTTTGTCACTGGTTAATAAATCCTGGATTTTGCCAGGCTGAGTACTTACACTCAAGTCATAAGTAGCCAACTGGATTTTTAAGAAGACTGGTGTTGATTTCCTGTCGGTTCATTGAAAGTTTTATTTCAATAGCATTTTATCGACTTGTTTTGTTTGAATGATGAGAACATTTGATGTGATTTACTAATTGACAATTATTTAATTAGAGATTTTCTGTTAATACTAATAGCATTTCAGAGTTTTGATTGCATTGCCAGATTGGCCATAAATATATAGAATGAAACAAGTCAGAAGAATTGAGATGCCACCAATTAGACTAACATGACTTTGATATTTGAAAAGATACAAGAAAGGTATAAACAAATCTAGTCAAGGATGTGTACAGGGTTGTCACGTGACGGATACTTCTACGAAGGTTTGATATTTGTTTGTTGCACAATTGTTTCTATTTAGTATTAGAATGTTTTTCTTATATACTGCATCCTTGCGAGAGAGATACCCGGTTGAATGAGTATCTCTGCCATTCTGTACTCGTGCTTTATATTACGCCATTCTTTACATTAGGACATTACAGAAATTACTGACATCTTCATAATAAGAACTCCAAATGCTCATTTAATGGTGCAGAAACTTTTTATTTGACAATTACTTTCACATGATCACTTATTAGTGATGTGAAGAAATGACATATTGACATGACATGTCTGTCCAAAAGACTAATATTTAATTGGAACAATTAAGTTTTTATTACTGATACTAAAATATGATATATTGAATTATTTTCTGTTTTTTGGGCACTTGATGAATGATGCATGCTCTTTAGGTGAATGATAGTGTTGCTGAGTTGGTCAGATAAATTATCTAGTGACCGATAAAAGTGAATTATATAGGAATGCTAAATCCAAAACTGTACTGTTTCAAGTCTTTAATTAAGATGACACTGTTATGAGCCATTGTTAGTTAATGCTGTTGCAAGTTCTAATTTGTTGTAGCTGATCAAATTTCAGGTCCATAATTCATTAATATACAGGTTTCTGATTGAAGCAATTTTGGAAAAAATAAAGCACATTTTTAGGAACCCTCCAAAAGCACTAAGAACATGACTGTATAAGGAATCTGAATAGGTGGGTCTTGTCAGATCGACAATGACGGGTTTATTTAAGCATTGTATAGATACCATATGATTATTAAAGGGCCTGTGAAATGTTAACTGATAGAAGCTTTCTATAATCTAAGTGACAGTTTTATTAACTCACTGGCAGCCACCTGCTGCAATCTAGGCCTACTGTAGTCTAAGAAATAGGACAGCAGTCAGTTCCTTACACTAAGCTTGAGAGACAGCCTGTGGTATGAAGTGTTAATGGTTTCATTTTTTGCAAAAAAGGTTTTATCTTTTTGTGTTTGGTGTTTCAAATTTGGTTAACTGTTCGTTTCTGCCTGCAGGATTACTACATCTGTATACGGTGAAACTGACTTAGTAATCAATGCAGTTCAGTGTGTGCCAATTTTATGAATGCCAGTAACAAGATCCTGAATACCACCCAAATTGAAAGTATTTTATATTTAGTCATTGCATGTTTTAATGAGTATTTTCAGTTGTTTTTGTGCATTTTTTAATTTTGTTTTTGGATACCTGTTGGTCTGTGTGACTTTGTTGTTTTATTTGTCTGCAAAAAATAGTCATGTTTGCATTTTTTTGAACTGAAAAATTTTGTTATATTTGCTATTTCCGGATTGCAAAGTCCTTTTTGTCTGGTTGATTTTCTGGATTTTGAAGACATTTTTGTTAAATATAGTCATATAAATTTAAAAAACGCTTTGTCATCTATAGCCAGATTTAGTTCACTGCATTTTAAACATATATTTAAATTTCTGAGTTGTAGTCTGATCATATCGTACACCTTTTAGTTTTCATTTTATTGTCAATCAGTTGCTGTACATAAAATTGTTTACATTGACAAGTTGTAGTCTAGTCTAGTTCTTCTGTGCGACACTGTTGAGTTTTTCTAGTCCTAGACACGACTGCAGTAGTCAAGCCGTTCATTGTCAGTTGGTTTGTGTGCATTTCTCTCCTTATTTATTGTTGATGATCCTGTGTACAACAGGACGGTGCTGATGTCAATCAGACATCATGCCATCACTTCTAATTTTTTATCAGCAGATTTTGATGATGTTTCTGTTTTCATATCAACTTCCTTTAACGAATGTAAATAATTATGTGAGTGGTGCATATGGATCCATACTCTGTCAGAAATTGAACTACCAGTGATTTTAAAAACTTACAAACAGAAACTGGTTTTATATGATGCTTGTAGGGAATGAGTTTGTTTCGCAGCTTTGTGTACGATTTATGAGTTACTAGATAATCGTTAGTTAATTTTAGTGTTATATTTGATTTCCTCTTGATGTTTGATAGTTAGTTCCATTTCAACAAATGTCTGCATATTGTACAGACTAATTATATTTCTTATTATAATTAGTGAGGTGCTGCTGTCAATGATTAATTGGGTGTATGTGGTGTCTCATACTTGTGAAATAGTTCAAATAGCCCTGAACTTAAGGCTGTTTGTATGATTTAAATGTTTTAGTTAAACACTGATTTCTGGGGATGACAATATTTCATTGCTTTCCGAAGTGCCATCCCACTGGATTTCTTTTCCTACTCATCTTGTGCCTAACCATTTCTGTGTCTAGTACGATATTTTACTTTATTGCAAGACCTAGTGAACTCTTTATTTTGGCATGGATGCCTTGTGATGCATAGAAGGCATCAACTGATAGATAATACACTAAAATAAAGCCTTGATCGAGTGAATCGGTCGACTGAGAGTATCAGGTAAGCATTTCACAAATGTTGAATTTTTTGTCTTGGAGGCTTAGCAGAACAAAATGATATAGAAAGAGAGTTCCAGAATTTAAGTCCTGTTGCCAAAAACTTATATCTGCCAACAGCAGTTCAATCAGAAGATGAGAGTCTGGAGAATAAGGACTAATTGGATTTTAAGTATTGTCATTGGCCAGAGTTTGATTATTTATAAACTACGTTTTTAATTGAATTTGGGTTCAGATGATGGTGACAAGTAAGGTTACAGTGTGACTTCATTCTGCTTGTAATTTGATACATTGAAAATTCAGTATAGTACTGTTAGCTACGATTAAGATGAACTAAGCTACACAGAGGTTTCATATCTTTTTTAATTGTTATTTCATGAAGTATTGTTGTGAATAATTCTCGGCAAGGAGCCTCTTGTTGGTTTTAGGTCTGACAGCTGTAAATAAATCATAAAACATGTTTTTTCTACTGTTAGTCTTCAACTTGCAATAGGCTCTTTGCAAAGGCTCATTTGCAATACCATGTGGCTTTGCTTAGTTGTATTAAAAAATATGTAAATCCTTCATGCATTGTAATAAAACTTTAAGGTTTATTTTTAGATTTAAGATGTGTCATAGGTTTCTTGCTGACAGGAAATTCTATTGACATTTACATAAACAATTTCAGAAAATTATTATTTTATCAGAAGATGAGCTATCTTTGCTGCTGATTTGGCCATTAGGTCTTGTGACTATGTGGTGTGACTAATGCCAAAACTGTCTTCATTTGAGCTACATTGTTTTGGTTAAGAAATCCTGTTCTTAATCAGATACATGTTGTGTTTGAAGCTGTGTACAGATGACACACTGGCCTGTTCCTATTTAGAGTGGCATTTAGAGATTTTATAAGGCTGACATTGAGAAGTCTGCCAGCCTTGTGTCAAGAGATTTTGTGGCTAGAGGAAATGTTCACAGCAGTGAAGATTTTTATTCTTAGCTCACTTGTCATTCGTAAATTAATACACATTTATTTAAATGTTGTTTCAATAGGCTCTTGTTATAAGGCATCAACTGTTAATGTTCTATGCTTTATGGACAAAACTTCTGACAAACCTCCTTGGCTATGATTAAGATTTATTCTGGTTTGTATCACATTTGATGTTTCATGGTACAGTTTATGAACATAAGGCATTCTGTGAGTTCGATTTCCATTTTATAATTGCAGTTTTTGATCAGCTATTTCTTTATTTAGCCACAGGGCCTGGATTCAGTCAGTGGGAAGACTTTTCCGCTAGACAATTGTAGGTTTATCATCAGTATCTTGACTGTGGCAGTTTTGTCCAATTATACAATCTCTTGGTTATCATTTCTTTTGCTTGTTGAACAATCTAAATATTTTATTCAGTAACTGGTGGCTTACTGAACAACATTTCAACCCAGGCAGTTGCTGTGAGATGACAGTTTGGTGCAGTTGCTGTGAGATGACAGTTTGGTGAGACTACTTTGATTGTTTAGTGACCAAGCAATCTGAGTAATCTGCCCATGAGAAATTAATTGTTTGCTATAAATTGTGAAGTTTCATTTTTTCTACTGCTGACTATGTGAAACAAATTATCTGATTTTAACTTGCAAGTGAAAGTCACAACATGTTTGCATTTTATAAGGATGAGGGATTCTTTTTTGTGTAGTTGGCAGTTGGTAATATTTTTGCATTTGAAAGAAGAAAACTAGACAGTTTTTTGACTATTTTTGTAGTAGCTCTGACAAATTTTTTGGTATGGATCATGCTTTTGCATTTAAGGTAAAAATGGAGATTTTAATGACAAATCTTTTAAGGCAGCAATCGCTTGTTTTCTGTGAAAATCTCGACCACACAAAAAATGCTGATCTGCTCTACAATGTCCTCTTATACCCATTGGTATCCTGACATACCCTGTAAGCCATACCCTGTTTTAGTCTGCCTCCATGGCTTGTGGTTTGTTTAGGGTTAAGGAAAAAGAACTGTAATGCCAGGGAATGAAATGGGAATTCTGAATATATGGCTTATTTTCTTCACAGAGTGCAGTGCCAGCTGGGAGGAACGGCAGTGCCTGGATTCCTAACTTATTACTTATACAATGCCAATTGTTGTCGTAATTCACAAGGCATCAATCAATCAATACCCCAGTCTAAAATCATTATCCATTGGAGTTGTTAAGTTCTAATCTATTGGTTTAACGAAACCAGAAGTTAGTGTACATGGAGAGTAGGCACTAGGCATTACATGTCTACCAATCAAATTTTTCCATGTAAACCTTGGCCAGGGCAATAACCAGACCCCACTTGTACAGAGTGTTTATGATACTGAATCAACTGACAACAATACTTTTTTGTGAAGTGCATGAAAGTGGGATGAACGAAACCAGTTGTAATTGTTAATGTGTGGAATAATAATATTGTTGGTCGTGTCTTATATCTTGTCTAGATATCCCCAGCACGTGACTGCTTGTGATGCTTGATAAATTACTTTCCTACTTCACGTTGAAAAATAATGAGTTGTTTATCTATTTGTACATATCCTATAATATACTTCCAGTTTTTGTGAGAAATAGATACATTTATTTCTATTTGATCACATGATGGGTTTAATTTTATGATTATTTCTAGGAATCTGTAAATTGGTTTTAAAGCAACCAGTTTATGGCAAGAATGCTCACCCTACTTTTCTTTGTGACACATGGATAAGCAATTGTTTTCTTATATAGAATAATATGCTGGTGCCAATTTCCCCAAGATAGCTACTTCACATTAAGTTTAGGAGGCCTTATAGTCATTACTATAAGTGTCACTATACTGGCATAAGAAACGATGTATATGCTGGATTGTATTGAAATCTTGAGAATCAGTTGGCCCTACAATTGTTTTCTTGATTAGTAGCTCTTTTTGGGTAGAGTTATTGGCACTGGGCACCTTCTCTCTTATTAGGGGCGACTATAATGTCTGTAGATTAGCTTGGCTGACAAGGATGATGCTTTTACCATGTAATTAATAGCTGATCGGTAAGTAAATTTTTTTACTGCTGTACTTTGGGCAAATTAACAATTCCATTTGGATTGAGATAATGCTTGCCTTAGAAAGGCATTTGTGGCAAATGTAAATACTCAGTATTTATACTGTCACAATACACCTAGAAATCAACAGTGCATTGATCTAAAATAGCACCTTAAAATCTTACTAAGATCTTTGGTATGAGGACTTTAGAGTGTATTGCATATGAATATTGATTACTTCTAAAATCTTAGAGGTAATCAATTTGGGAGTAATAGTTGATATAACTTTGTTATTGGTGTGAGCAACTGATGAGTTTGCAAGCAGAGAAACTTGTGTGGAAGACCAAAACAAATGCATTTTGTAACTACCCTGTAGAATATTACGCTGCCATATTGTTCATCAAGTGTTGTGAAGCAGACAACAGCTATTATCTCCATAATTTATATTGATTGTGTGCATTAATACGGTTTTAATTTTTTGTTTTTTGTACATATATGTGTGTCATCATAAATTTTTGCTTTGTAAGATTAAAATTGCAGTCGCTTTGTACAGTTTTGCGTTTGCCTGTGTAAGTTATGTCATTATGCAACTGTTTTTGTTTTCAAACAAAAGCACTGCCTGCGTTCTTTAGTTCTAAGCCAAGTCTAGTACTGTTGGTGTTTAAAACACATTTTTAGAATACATAATAGATGGCATGTCCCCTACTTAATGAGGAAACGAGGGAAAGAGGCAAATGAACAAAAAAGCCATTTTGATAAGTCTTGGTAACTTGAAACTTTATACTGGCTTCAAAATGTTTTAAGGACTTAGAAAGACCCTCGACAATTTCCAATAAACGAGTAAAAAATGTTTCAACTCACACTGGTAAAATTTGGCCATATTGCTTTCGAGCTTTGTGAGGAAGTGATCATTATTTAATGCCAGACAGTTTATAGTAATGGTCACATTGGTGTATAATGGTTTCAAAGGTTATTCCTATGCATGATAGAGAGTGCCTGAAATGAGCTGCCATGCCAATTCAACGGTTCCCAGCTGTTTAGATCTACACCTTGGCAGACAGTGCAGGGCATCTTAGTGCCTGCCATCGGTGTTAAGCAGGTTGGCAATAGGCAGGATGGGCACAAGTATCATAATATTTATCTCATTTACAGCTGCTACTAGGTGTATGGAGTAGTGACATGTACAGCTATATATTAAATTCACCTGCTCTGGAAATAAGAATAATTGCCCTCTGCAGGACCTAAGGCCAGCTACAGGTTGCGACCGGTGATCTGTCCGTATTGGGACTGGAACAGCATAGCTGACAGACCTAACTGATAGCGCCAGTCCAAAGCATAGAGAAAGAAGGACGAGTGATGCTGGTGATCATCTTAGTTATGACACCGTGCAAACAGCTAGTAACTAACCAGTTTATTGATCGCCTGTGAAGCGCCTCTAGCGCCAAATAGATGTTGTTCACAGAGAATAGGTAAAAGCTCGTTACGCATCAGGGTTAATAGAATCAGATGAAGAGGTCTTTCCATGGCACTAAAAGAGAGAAATTGCGGTGAATTTGGTGTCCAAGGACACTGCATTCACTGGACATACATGTACACCAGGAGGCCCACTTCACTCAAGGAGAAAGAGGAAGTTGGTTTAATCAATGTTACTGACCTCACTCAATGTCCCAGCACTTGCAAGACGAGGTCAAAGTCACAATTCAAAAGATCAAAGTAGTCTAATAATTACTAATAGAACGTGCATCCACACATAAACATAGGCTATAATTATAATTGTAAGATTTCCACTTAGCCTACTCCCAGAAGTCATGCAGAACTAAATGTATAGGAAGATTTGATCTAGGCCTACACGATAGGCCTACCTAAGTACCTTGCGGTTCCTGTCCTAAGGAAGGAAACAGAAAGGATGAAATCACGGTCGGGGTAGAAATCTAACCACATAATTATAGCACCGCCAATTCGCCATGCAAGGCATGCAGTGATGCAAAATGTTTATAATGGCATGAAGACCAATGTTACCAGGTCTTAATTGGAGTCGGCCTCACGTAAAGTCTCTCTGTAACTTTAATTGTAGTAATTAATTATGATTGCTAAGTTTATGCATGTTCAGTGTCTCTTGCACAAGGCATCAACCGATGGCACTGCGCATCATAACCAAACCGCAATCATTCATTCCACAAAGACAGTAGCTAGAAGCCTTTATGGTGGATAAACACAATAGGCCCCCTACCATGCAGTACCAGCCTATGACCGGGGGATAACGGGGTTTGAGCGCCCCGAGCAAGTTGGTTATAGGCCTACATGTAGAATCATTTTTAGCCATGTTCTCATTTTTAAAGAGCGTCCTAAAAAACCGCCTGAGGGAGCCAATGTGGCTAAGCATTCCACCCGAGAGCGTCAAGGAGTTTATGTCTATGGCTGGCACAGGATAAGCAAAATGAAAGAGTAAGTTTTATGCTGAGAAATGACGTAAGCGACTGCATGAGCAGAGCGGAGAGACAGACAGACAGACAGACAGAGAGGGTTGGTTGGCTGGGTGGTTAGTTAGTTAGTTCGTTAATTAGTCGGTCAGTCAGTCATTACTCATACACAGTCAGTCAGTCATTAGTCATACACAGTCAGTCAGTCAGTCAGTCAGTCAGTCAGTCAGTCAGTCAGTCAGTCAGTCAGTCAGTCAGTTACATTGTAGAGTAGGTCCAACAACTGAAATAAGCTTGTTTATCAAGAACCGGAATCGTTCTTGAGTTAGACATGACCAGACAAAGTTAATCAGATGACCTCCTTGAATGGCAAGATAATCCTGGGATACTAAAAACTGATTTTCAAAAGGCTGTTAAGAATCAAAAGTTTTATAAGCAATGAACCAACACTAGAAAGTTTGAAATTATAACTAATTAATTCCTTGTTGAACAAGAGCCTGTGTAAGACTTAGGTACATGAATTATAGTGTTCATATTTCATGTAGCCCTATGTCTGTCTGTCTGTCTGTCTGTCTGTCTGTCTGTCTGTCTGTCTGTCTGTCTGTCTGTCTGTCTGTCTGTCTGTCTGTCTGTCTGTCTGTCTGTCTGTCTGTCTGTCTGTCTGTCTGTCTGTCTGTCTGTCTGTCTGTCTGTCTGTCTGTCTGTCTGTCTGTCTGTCTGTCTGTCTGTCTGTCTGTCTGTCTGTCTGTCTGTCTGTCTGTCTGTCTGTCTGTCTGTCTGTCTGTCTGTCTGTCTGTCTGTCTGTCTGTCTGTCTGTCTGTCTGTCTGTCTGTCTGTCTGTCTGTCTGTCTGTCTGTCTGTCTGTCTGTCTGTCTGTCTGTCTGTCTGTCTGTCTGTCTGTCTGTCTGTCTGTCTGTCTGTCTGTCTGTCTGTCTGTCTGTCTGTCTGTCTGTCTGTCTGTCTGTCTGTCTGTCTGTCTGTCTGTCTGTCTGTCTGTCTGTCTGTCTGTCTGTCTGTCTGTCTGTCTGTCTGTCTGTCTGTCTGTCTGTCTGTCTGTCTGTCTGTCTGTCTGTCTGTCTGTCTGTCTGTCTGTCTGTCTGTCTGTCTGTCTGTCTGTCTGTCTGTCTGTCTGTCTGTCTGTCTGTCTGTCTGTCTGTCTGTCTGTCTGTCTGTCTGTCTGTCTGTCTGTCTGTCTGTCTGTCTGTCTGTCTGTCTGTCTGTCTGTCTGTCTGTCTGTCTGTCTGTCTGTCTGTCTGTCTGTCTGTCTGTCTGTCTGTCTGTCTGTCTGTCTGTCTGTCTGTCTGTCTGTCTGTCTGTCTGTCTGTCTGTCTGTCTGTCTGTCTGTCTGTCTGTCTGTCTGTCTGTCTGTCTGTCTGTCTGTCTGTCTGTCTGTCTGTCTGTCTGTCTGTCTGTCTGTCTGTCTGTCTGTCTGTCTGTCTGTCTGTCTGTCTGTCTGTCTGTCTGTCTGTCTGTCTGTCTGTCTGTCTGTCTGTCTGTCTGTCTGTCTGTCTGTCTGTCTGCGTCGGAATCCGATCTCTCCAGTTTTCTCTCTGAATGAGATATGTCTGTCAAAGTGTATGGTTCTCTTCCTGGTTGACGGTGGTAGGAAGAGTGCATGTCACTTGAATTCGGCCACCCGGACCTGAATCTTGAATATGCAAATCTTCATATATATATATATATGAATTATTATTATATATAATATATATATGTATATATATATATATATATACAGTATAAGCATTGACCTACTACTATATACTAAGTTGGTAGGCAACGCCACAAAATCATCTATCATCGGCAGGTCCTGTCTAGCCATAGGCTGCTAATAGGCGATCGGAACGACGTCAGTTGAACCTGAACCGCGTTGTTATACACGCTGCCGTAATGAGAAAACGTTCTCTGTTCCGACGTTTATTTTAGGCTTAGTTTGTTTTGTTAGACGTTTGTTGTTGCTCTGTAGGGTGAGCGAGTCATAGCAAATAAGCTTAGAAATACTTGTTAGATTATGACGATAAGCGGTGTACTTTGTTCGAAGTTAATTGCTCTAATATTATTCGTTTCGCTGACACAATGTGCAGGCTACGCACGAGGTAGAGTAGGCTCATTTATAATTATTGACTACCTGAGTCGCCTCAGAACGAAACGGCTGATAGCCCGCGTCGTTTCTGAGGAAAGCTGTCCATTGCACATAATGCCAGCGAACTCCAATTAAAAGGATTTACAGAAAGCAAGTTGCAGAGGAATTTTTCAAACTGAATTCCGATATTCGTTTCGGTGGTGATCGCAGAACGTTGACGGGTCGCTGTGATCGCCGTGCGCATGGTCACGATAATGAACTGATTACTGTGCATTCCTCGGACATGCAAACTGAGCTGATTTCTGACGTTAGAATTATGTACATTTGAACCCTGAAAGAGGGTATATCAAGACCTGAAGTTGGGTTTTCGCTCGAGGCAGGGAAGGTTATCTGAAGTGGATCAGCTGGCCTACTGTTGTCGGTTTATTTTGATCTTGTTCTGTCCTTGAATGCTTGGTCAAAACTAGCTTATAAAGTATCTTCATATGGGAGGCCAGCAGGGAAAGCTCGTTACCAATGGGTCGATTAAGAGAAAGTCCGGTGACAAGAAGAAGACGACCCAGAACTTGAAGAAGGGTGAGTAAAAGAAGCCATTATCTCACTTTAGCAGAACTACAGAAGCCACAGTCAGTCTTTAATTCTGTGGGTCGATTCTTCTTTGGCTGGCTGAATGTCTGCTTAACAGTTTTTCTGCATAATCATATCCTGTCATTTCATCTCACCAACGGTAAGCTAGACAAACTGTTTATGCCTCAGTCTTTGCTTCTTTGTATGTCTGTCAATTTTTTACATGTTTGTCTGTCTCTCTCTCTCAACTCCAAAATAGTTAGTTTTTCTACAACATTTGTTCTACAAGAACTTTAGGATGTGTAGGGCAGCTATTAATTCATTCGTTCATTCATTCATACATTTACTCAGGAATATACAGTCTGTTGGAGATCTGTTGGAGATTGGCATTAATTTCCCATTTAGTAATGAATTTAGAAAGCCTTATACTTATTAAGATTGGCTTAAAGCTGGCCAGCACATACTGTCATGCTTTCATCTAGCAACTAGTTCATCAAAGAAACAAGAAGCTTATGAAATGCAGATCAATCTTGTTTTTCCCTTCAAACTGGGAGTGTATGAGTTCATTGAAAGTTCTAGCATTGGTATTTCTGGTTGTTGGTATTTTCTGGTTGTATGCATCCTGCTTTCAACTAGCATTGAGCTGAACTATCTTTCTGTAGTGGACCAGCCACAAGGCCTGAATGTAGGCTATATTAATAGCTATTTAATTGATCCATAATAGTTTAATATTGAAGTTGTTCAGTATTCTGCAGTTTTTTTTGCCATTTTAAATGCCTTAATTTATTGATTAAGATGATGCAGCACCCTATGTGTCCATTAATTAGTTGCCCTAATTAGGGCATCATAGTTGTAAGGTTTTCCTAATTTCCTATGCTTACTAATTGCTCAGCTGTGTTATATCACACTGTTATCAACAAATTAGGGAGGAGGCCAGAATGTGTTCTTTATACTAGACTATAGGATATAAACAGCTAATATTCACGCAAATCTGAACTTGGTTTGGCTACCTAACCACTAGCGCAGTTTCTGTCACGGGATGCTCACGATTTCTACTCATGCTCTATGAGTAGAAATGCACGGATCTCGATGTTCGTCTAATCACAATATCTACTTAAGGCCGGCCAAAATTCTACTGTGGAATTACCTACCACTAATCTCAATTTGGTGAACAACTTGAAAAATCAGACTATGGACTGATCAGGTGTGTGGAGTGCAGAAAATTGTTGCAGTGGTAAGTGAATACATCGGTTTGTGTGAAACAATGGGGTAACTTTACTGATATTTACCCCATCCATACCATTGACAGAATCGAGTCCAAATCAGTGAATCAGTGTTGTGCACAAGACCTAAATTTAAGACCGATGCCAGGGTCTAGCGTTGCAAGATCAAGACCAAGTGATCCTAGACCGAGACCGAGTGGTCCAAGAACAAGACTAAGACTGATGCTATTGAGATCAGATTTTTATTATACTTTGCAAGCATGTATACTTATCTTGTGTATCATATAAGATGCTTATTACAGTTGACAAGCACCAAGTCACAAAAGGTTTTGTGCCCAAGTCTGGCCCTGTAAGGTTTCATTAAGAGGCTGCTACAATTGAACTCTTTCTGCAGGTGCAGAAGTTGCTGGGATGCAGTGAAATTTTTCTGGGAGGGGAGAATGTCCACCAAATCACTGATCTACAATGCCTACCCAACTAGTAATTTTTCCTCCCAGGAAACTGCAGTTTACCTAACCACAAATGAAGGTTACATAAAAATTAAATGAAAACATGCAATGGCTCAAGGCCCTAGGTTTTTTATTGAAACTATTTATTGAAACACCGCACTACGGACATGTCAAATTATGACGTTTGAGCATATAGCATTTAAAATGCTGACATCGATAGGGCAATCCAAAGGCGTCACAAGTCCCACTGCAGCGTCGATTAACATGTCACATAAAGAGTTCAGCACAGCATAAAATGCAACTTCCAAGATCTTGTGAGAAATTATTTCAAATCATATGCTAGCATAACTTGATGATAAATTAAAAATCTTATGTTCCTTGATTTATTTTCAATGAGCTTCTGTGAATTAGTTGGTGACTATGTAGAAATTGTGCGATTGTGATGTTCATTGTTATTCTTCTGCATCCTCTGATCTGTTGGTATGTGTGAGTGAGTGAGTGAAATTGAAATTCTTGAAATTTGATATCACCCTTCCTCCAAAATCTTTTGCTCAGAAGAGCACATGCCTCGACGGCGCAATTGCAGTTGTACTGCAGAGCAATTGTGCACGAATGACTTGCTCAAGGTCCCTACACAGTGACTGATGCCTCGGACGAGGATCAAACCCTCTCACTCAGTGCACACTGAGTGTTACGGGTTGACTGCTGTAACCGATCAGCCACCATGTCACAGTGATAGGTGGTGGCAGTGTCATTTGATGGGCAACTGCCACCACCCTGTGATACTTGAGAAACTTTGTATGTGGTGGCTATATGGGCAATGACATCATATTTAACCGAAACTCACAGAACGCACATGAAAGAACTTCTGATTGAACTTGAGGTCAGGGTTTGTGGAAACTGTCTGATATCCTGCTTCAAAGTTTGTTTCAGTTTTAGGTTAAATTGGTGCCAAGTAATGTACCCTTTCTATATGAGCCCCGGCTTACTCTCTGTACTCTACTTCCTATAGAGGCCAGCATGTGAAAGACACATGATGCAGGTATAAATTCTAGAACATATGTAATTAGAGTAGAAGGATTTTCAGCTTATCATCTGCTTCAGGCATTAGTCACAATTATTTATAATGAAGTCTAGAGAAATTTGTCACTATTCATGTTAGTAGGTCGCTTGCCCTTTGACAGCGTATGGGTTATCACATGAAATAGGATGTGTCAAGTTCATCTGTAGAATTTCACATAAATACAAAGGCCTGCTTTGTATTTGTAACTGGGACTTTTGTTGTAGCAAATTAAGGTTCTAGCCTGTGCTGCCTGTATTTGGATGGCTGTTTAATCTGTGTTTATATATATATATATATATACATGTCATATATACATATATATATATATATGTATTTATATATATATGTATATATATGGGACAAGGCTAAGAAGAATATCACATCACATCAAGTAATATTGAAGGTATCAACATCGACTATGCTATGCTATGTAGAAAAGTCTGCTGAAGAGTTAATCTGTTTGGAGAATTCTAAAAAAATTAAATCATGAATGATTAGTTGATGTAAAACTAAGCTTGATAAAATGCGTATGAAATCTGAGGTCTTTATATATTTGAAACCTTGTTTCTTATGTCATTTGATGCTAACTTTGCACAGGTGAATCTGATGCTTAATGCTCTGTGCTGCTGCCACAATTTAAGATGTTTTCTGTTGAAGTGTAATCTAGAATATAACAATTTAAATTCTTAATTCCTAGTGACATCTGTTGCTTTGCTTCTAGTGTTATTTTTAAATTTTCCTGCCATGCTGTGTTATCCATACAGCTGGCTTTTTGTTCATCATGAACTTCATTAATGGATTTTAGTTTTCTTCATAACTATTATTATCCTACTCTAGATTTAGTTGAAAATTGAACTTTTGGCCATTAAATTGCTTCCTCTCATTTGTTAAACATTATTTTTTTATAGAAAATATCTGTTGTCCAGTTAAGGTTGATTCTGGGGAATTGCTCGGTCAATTAAAACTTTGTTGGCTAGGCAGTCAAACTATATTTATGACATATTTTGAGGAATAATTTTGCTTGATATTATATATTTTTACTTTTATCTTTGCTTGATATATCAAACAAAATACATCCAGAAAATGCTCAATGATGATAAATTCAGAGAGCCCGGGTATTTTTAAAGTACACTCAAGTCAATTTTTCGTTTTTTTTAATTAGCAGTTTTTGACATGGCTGTATTCATTTGATGCTGAAAGAAAGATCATGCATTGCACCATAGAACTAGCATATAAACTTCATGTCCTGTGAAGCAAAGAATTGTGTGACATTTTCAAGATCGCCCTGTTGGCAACTTAGTATGCAATTCAAAATTTGTTATAAATACAAGGCAATTTCTTAAAGGCTTGATGGGCTGGATCAACATCTTGGCTTTACATTGTAAAACCCAGGTTAAGCATGATCAATTATGGCAAATGATGCCTCAGCAACCCTCTTCACATACTTGGAATTTAACTCTTAGCAGCAAAGAAACCAGGTAGAGTGACTACAGTTGATGAACCAGATTTGTCATTTCTTTGGAGCCAACTGCTATAGTTTTGTATTGACATGTTTTTGCATAAGCAAAACATAGTGTTAAGGTCATTTATGCTTACTTGAAATTATATTGTGCATTGCTGCATGCATAATTATTCTGGTTTACTAAGCTGTACATCCTGTTTATTGGTATTGATCACTACTAGGTCCAGTCAACGTTACTCTTTTGGCTGTTATGCACGTGGTTTATACACTATACACTTATGTACGTGTCTTTCAAATTGTCAGCTTCAGTTACATGAAACTGGCTTGCATTTGGCTCATTTAATGAGACACAGACAAAAAATATAATATCAGCAGATGATTTGATTCAGCATTTAATACACAGTCAAGTTTCTATACGGTGGTTCTTTGACAAGTGTGTAATTTTTTTGAATGCGTGTGTGTATTGTATGTATATATGCATATATGTGTATGTATATAAATATATGCAATACAATGCAACTGTATGGTTAATCCATCCTCACAAAACTCTCAAGCTGCATTAGAATTATGTCACAGATTAGGCAGTGTGCATATACGCAGATGCTGGGCTTCAATGCCCAGCAGAGAAGCCGATTCCAATCCATCCCCAGCCTAAGTTCAGATACCACTCAGACGGATCCCCAGTGCAGCAATGAAGCCTGGAGGAAGGAGGGAATTACGCTTTGATTTCAGACTGCTGCAAGGGGGCGGACAGGTGTGTTGGCAATGTTTAAAGTGATGCAATGTCAATGTCTGTGTGTTGGCAATGTTTAAAGATATGCTCAGTTATTGTGATTCTAAATTTACCATTATGTAGTTAGCACCACTTGAAGAGAGACTCATCAGGTGAACTCAATGATTATGCACTATCACTGTAAAGGTTAATATTTCCAATTGTAAATTATTTACTGTATGTTTGCCTTTCCTACGACGATTGAAATGTATTCGAGTTTTGAGAATAATGCTGCCTTTGTACCAAATCAACGAGTTAACCATAATTATTTTCAGTTTATGTTATGTGAAACTATATACAAAATGACAGATCGTTATTTCATTGTGTCTTTCAAATTGTCAGCTTCAGTTACATGAAACTGGTTTGCATTCACTGGCTATATAGTGTGTTGCTTGCTGGCTATGCCATGCTTGAGCAGCGTCTGATGCAGGACATTTCTTTCTTATTGTATTATTTATGATTGTAATGGGATTACCCTAATGCCAACAATCAGATTGCAGTAATACTGTGCTGGAGTGACAATAGTTGTGAGAGTAATGGCATTTATTTTAGCCTAATATTATCTTAATCTAATAATCTATTAATCTGTGGTTTTTCTGTTTAGATGGACAGCATCAGAACGATTCAGATTCCTTGGATTCTGTGAATAACAATAAGCGGTGGTTGTCAGAAGAGACTTTGGATTCTTACATCAATGGAGACGACAACGAAAATCTATTTGTCGCACTTTATGATTTTGAGTCAGGTGCAGACAATCAGTTGGATCTGGTCAAAGGTATATTGTAACCTTCTATTGTGTTCTGGTTTTACAATAGGCAATGCCAAGCATCTTAAGAGGAGTTGAAGAGTTCTTGAGGAAGTTGAGTTGTTATAAAAACGCTAATCTAATTGGACTTTGAAAGTGCCAGTCCAAACCCTCGATAAAGGAGGAGGATGACACCAGATATTCTTCGATATGGAATGGTGTGGTTAAAAAAGTCAACAACATAGCCTAATGTCCAAGAGTTTGGTCATTGATTGTCATATTGAAAAAAATTCTGAAGATCTTTCTGGTGACTTTCTGGTTTCATGTCTGCTAACCCGAATGCAACAAGAACTTGGCCAGAGCTGCTAGACTCTCAATGATAGATGGTTGGTGTATTGCAGTTGTAACTGTAATTGTAAATTTGTGTAATGTTACTTGAATTAAACAAAACGTAAGGATCTTTGCACCCGAATAAATGGCTTTAGAGATCAAGTTCCATCCTGCATGGTAACTGAGTTTTAAATTCAATCTGTGTTATGATAAACCAAACACCATTTGATCTGTGAGGAAGGGAATCCAATAGTTCGTAAATCAGGAAGTGCTATTATGACGAAGTTTATGCGATTTATTATCCACATACTAAAGACTTACAGCACTTCAGTTCATAAAATGCCTCGATAGGAATAACAGAAGCCAATATAAAACATTTTACAATCTAAATAAAAATTAAACAACTGCTCTTATAAATGTGAATTGGTTCAATTTTCATAGGGGATAAAGTCATTGTTTTGGAGCATAATGAAAGCACAGAATGGTCCAAAGTAGAGAAGAAAAGTAGTCCAGTAAGCATAAGTGGGTGGATACCAACCAACTACATAGCTTCTGCCAGCAGCTACAGTAAGTTCTCCTGGTTCCATGGACCTTTGTCTCGAAATGCTGCTGAATATCTTCTGTCATCGGGCATCACTGGCAGCTTCCTTGTGAGGGACAGCGAGAGTTGCCCTGGACAGCTGACGCTTTCTCTGCGCTTTGAGGAGAAGTACTTTCACTACAAGATACAGAGAGACTGTAGCATGGTAATAGATTTAGTTCTACTGGTAGATATGAAAGATTTAACACTTTTTTTGATGAACTTCATTGTTTCTCAGTCACGTTTAGTTCACTCTCACCTTTAAATAAAGTATGAGATGTTTCTAACCAAAACTCTCAATCATCCGTCATCAGTTCTTGATGCCAGCCATTTTGGAGCAATAGATACGTTTATATGTTCTCCATTTTACTCAATCATTGTCATGTTTAATGCTCCTTCTGGTATTAGTCCAATTGATTTTCTGTCCGCATTTGTATCATCTATCAAGTGTAGTCATGGTCTGCCTTTCCTTCATTTTCCTTCCCTTGCTTTCATTTTCCTTCAAATCCTGTAGTGCACTGTGTTGATTCGGTCAACGGAATTCTTTTCACAGCTACAAATCATCAGAGTTGAATGTTGAAAATGTTTAAACTTATAAAATGTACTAGTTATTCTACTAGTTATTCAACGGTCATAAGTCTCCTAAAATATTAAAAGCAGACAAATAGTGGATACATATTTGCAATATTGATAATTTATTATTATCATTAATATTCCTGTGGCAATTAAATATCAGCTAAAGATGTACTTGGCTGCTTATTTTGGGCTTCACGAAGAGGAATCCTTAGACCCTCCTCCTCTGTATTTAGCTGAATTGAATTTAATCAAGGTGACATTTAAGTGGTACATCTGTATAATAAAGTTTGGCATTAGAAAACACTTGGGGTGAATGCTACCATTGAACCTTAATGTTCATGCTAGAATTAAATATTGCTGCTTGTTGTTAGCCAAAATCAGGGTTGTATGCAAGACTTGAAACTTCAAGACCAAGACGAGACCGCGACAGTGAGGTGCCGAGACCGAGACACTAGGTTCAAGACAGTACGAGACAGTAAAAAAGTGATCCTATATAAAATGCTGTAAAATGCTAATGTATCAGTTTTCGGGAATAATGTTTATTTGTAATTTCAATTTGAAAGTTATTATGTATATAGTATAAATTATTGAGAACAGTTTTTATATTGTTGCGCAAGATTTTAAGACAGTTCACGCGAAACTTATCGAGACCGCTTGTTCAAAAACAGAATAAGACGTTCACTTCAAGACAGTTTCTAAAAATTCGAGACACTACCTCGAGACCGAGATCAAGACAGCAGGCTTCCGAGACCGAGACCGAGACACTAAAAAACTGTCTAAAACTAAAAGTGACACTAAAAGACGTCTTGAGACCGAGACACTGTCTTGAGACCATACAACTCTGGCCAAAATGCCTTCATTGTTACATGGTTCTAGCATTGGCATGCTGTAATCATAAACTCAATATTTCAACACCCCCAGAAAAAGGTTGAGCTTATTCAAAACAGAACAATCGATAGGCAGGAGGTCAAGATTCAGAGCATCATGCATTCATGATCACGGGATTTAATGGCAACCCATTAGATAACCATGTTATCTTTTGACCTCTCTCAGTTCAAATACAGTTTTGCTCTTTACTGTGGAAAGGTTTTCGTGGCAGAAGGACAACAATTCACGAGTCTGGATCAGCTCATCAACTTTTACTCAAAGGAACCGGGACTTGTGACATCACTTCAGTTTGCTGTTCGTAGGGTGAATAAACCACCAATTTTTGCGTTAGGTCCAGAAATGGAAAAATGGGAAGTTGACAGGAATGAAATCGAGATGAAGCAGTTGCTAGGTAATTCTCGATATTACCATTACATTGTTTTGTCAGTAGAGTTTCTTTTGAAGCATCACCACTTTCCTTATTGAGGTTATCCACAGAGTAATAATTTTAATATAGTATTATTACTATATAATTATGATAATAATAATAATGATAATGTCAATGACAATAATCATTATAATAATAATTATTTGTTATTATTAATACCTCGGGCCAAAAAAATAATAGTAGCAATAATAACAAGAACATTAAGAACTTGATATAGCAAGAACAACAGCAACAAAAAGCTTTTTAAAGCACTTGTCAGTAGCTATTCAGCATTTTAATGCAATTGTCTTTCAAGGCTCTTTATTGAAGGCTGAACTTGTTGAGGGTGAACCATTCTGGAAAACCATCTTCCTTTTCCTGGAGAATAGTTTTGATAGCATGAGGGATTTGTCCTAATTGTGGTAAAAGAAAATAATAGTACTAGTAAGATTAATAATAATCACCTGTGCTTCTGAGGTTTAATGACAATTGTGCATTGAATAAACATTTCCTATCAAGGCCCTTAGTAAATTGTGTTGTTCATTCCATAGATACAATTAATCAGAAACCATATATTGAAGCTGTTAATGATTATGATTATGAGTTGGCAGATTCTAGAAAGCTGTTTGTTGTTTGTGAGCTGCTCTTTTAATTCTTTGGTTGTGCTAGATGCATGATTATTTCATATGATCAGAAACTTTACCAATCGTGTTTCTCCTAAACTAGAAACAAAGTAGGCCTACAATCCTAACTATGACCTGTAAAATAGTTTAATGGATAATTGTTGTGAGAACGTTATGTGAATTTTTATGTCAATTCTTATGTCAATTTTGCGTTCATCTAAAATTAAATAATTATAATTTTGAGAGATTCATTTAATGTGTGTCTTTGCACTTGGAGTAACCTTCGACAACATTGTTTTATTTATCTGATAAAATAGAGTTTTAATATACAAATATCTTGTTTATGCAGGCAGTGGTCAGTATGGTGATGTGTATGAAGCGATGTGGAAAAGACACAATCGTCAAGTTGCCATTAAAACACTGAGAGCAAGTATTATGACTGCATCAAGTGATAGCATGAATAACTGTTTCTGATTGAGAGGCAGTATGTTTGATGAATGTAACATTATGATTCAAACTCCTTAAATCAATGTTGTTGTGAAATGCTGAACCATAAATTTGACTATTGTGCTGGTTTTAATTGTCAATGTTGCTTTGATGTTCAGCTGTTCAAGACATGTCTCATATGTTCTTTGCATTATTAAATTTTCCAACAATAGAATAGTAATGATGACCATGTGCTTAAATGTATGGGAAACAATTGCAGCTGATCATTTAAAGCAGTGGTATGCACACCCATAGGGGTATGCCAGCTGTTGCCAAGAAAAATTAAAAGAATATTTTATAGAAAACAATAGATAATAATCGCTAATGTGGTGCGTACAGCTTACACATAGTCATAATAATTTTTTTAAAGTAGAATGGCAGTTCACTATTACTACCATTGAATGATTCATTCAACTTTCATGTAATGGTGGATTGAAGACTAAAGAGTGAATTTAACCAGGACTTGTTGAGTGATTTCTGGCTGAAAAGAAGAGCAGAATGTGGATTAATTTCCGGCATAGCTATTGAATTTTTTATTACTTTCATGTCTCTGTGAAACCAGTTTCTGTAGTGCTTGGAATTATAATCAAATGCAGATCAAAACTTGAACTTGAAGCCGACAAGTTTTGTGTCTAAAATTGACAAAATTAAACCCTTACATTTCAAAATTATGCAGATCAAATCAAGCTCAATGTTTGCATCTAAGTGATTTAACTGGTAGGTTGGCTCTGATTGTTAATTAATAATAATCATTAGCCCAACTCTTCATGTCTTTCATTGATTTATAGAAAAGAATGGAAATAATACGCCAAAGTTTTACATTTGATTTGTTGTTGTGCAACAACGATGATTTTAATTTGATATATTAAATATATTTAATAAATTCATGCAGGGATAGAAAGATGTTTATATAAAATGTTTTATTGTTAGATCAGGACTTGTAAAAAAATTAATACTAAATGAAAGTTACTTAACTAAAGGACTTTTCTAACAAGTTTTCTGGTGAGGCACGCCAGCAAATAACTTTTGATTGGTGGTACAACAGAAAAAAGGTTGAGAATCACTGGTTTAAAGGTTAAGTTATTTTTAAGTTTAAGTTATTGTATGTTGACTGGTCGTAAATAATGTCTCAATCAGAAGATGAGGTCTCTGAAAAAATTACTTTCCATCAACACCTAATAATGATAGCAATAATAATAATAACATTGTTATTCATAATTGTAATTTCCAAAAGTCCAAAAGTCTTGAATACCAATTGCATGGCACAAGCGTATTTATGAGTACTTTATAATTAGTAGTTTTAAGCCTGCTAAGCAACTACATTTCTTTGCATTATGAACTTTAGCTGGGTATAATTTTTAGACCATGAAGCAATGATCCTCAAGTTGTCTGAAGCAAAAATATCAATACTCAGATTATCATGATAGCAGGTTGTAAGAGCATTTCATATTGTTCTGTATAGGTTATTCTTTGCTTGATGCAGTTAACAGTCCATCTTTTCTGCTGTGTTCTAACAGGCAGAATCAACAGCATTAGAAGAGTTCTTAAAAGAAGTAACCATTATGAAGGAAATGAAACATCCAAATCTTGTTCAGCTTCTTGGTAACCACTCCAGTTCCTAGACATCTAATATTTCAGCTTCAAATTACACTTTCAAATTCGGAATCAAACTAGTTTTGTCAGCGTAAAACGTTTGGCCTAGATTGTTTAGTTTACAAATGTCTTGTATCGTGTTAATGTGTCCTGCTAGCTTATTCCTACATTAATGAATTATTTCAAAGCAGTTATATTGATTTTTTAAGATTGTTTCTCCCAACCAAACCTTGGCAACAACAGTCCTCAGATGTTAATTTGAAAGTGCCCTAATTGAGAAATTCAAAATCATTGCCGCATTAATCCTTCCTACATCTGTATACAAAGTTATAGCCTGAAATATTTACTGCAGCTGCAGTTTCAGGTGTCCATGGAGACTTTGTTAAATCAGAACATTAACATTAGCTTACCATGTTGCAGACTGATGCCCGGTAATTTATGACAAAATATTCATACGATTTTAATGAATTGAGGGATCCTGATGAGTTTCTCTTGAAGCGGTGGAATAAAAATTTACAATTGCATATTATAAACTTAGAATCAAGACTTAGCTTTTGTTCGAATATCAATCAGCTTACCCAAACTGTAGAGGCATATTGCTTCATTTTCATATACAAGTGTTTGCATCGTCGTGCTGTCATAAATATTGAAATCTGCATAAGGATCAATCAGTAAAGTATGGCCTCATCTTTTAATGGTCAATAACTTTAAACTCAAACAGTACACGGTTGTTTTCATTATTTCTCTTTTAAGCTTCAGTATCCAATGATATAATGCATGTATAACCAATGGCTTTTAGGCATCTGTACATGGCAGCCTCCGTACTACATTATAACCGAGTATATGAGCCAAGGTAACCTACTGGATTATCTACGCAGCAGCTCACCAGAGGAACTTGGTCCAGTCGTCCTCTTCTACATGGCCACCCAGATTGCATCTGCCATGGGATATCTGGAGGAAAAGAATTTCATACACAGGTGAACATAGTGACTACAACTATCTTCTTCACTTTGCATTACATTCCAAGGCTGCAAATTGTATTAAGCAGTTATTTATGATTGATAGACTTTTCTCTGGGATATAAGATAAATCTAATATCCAAGGACACACCTGCAATATACACCTGCAATATACACCTGCACAATGTGCACATGCATACAGGTTTCAATTATTACAATATAACAATAGATCATGATATAAATTGATTTACATACAGACTGAGTCTGAGTCACTGTTTGACCTAAGCAATCTTCTTTGCACCAGATATTGTAGGCCTGATTATGAAAATAAAATCTCTAACCAATATGAGTAATTTATAATGAGACTGCTTCAGTCTATTTCCATTTAGAGGTTCTAGTTTCCCTTCATCAACAGGTATCAATCATTTTATCTGACACCTTGCGAACCTTCAGCTCCCATGGATACAGGAAAGTATCTGACCTCATTCTCCAACACTTGTCTGGTGGTTGTGATGCCACTTGTAGCATTATACTCCTTCACCTCCTTGAACACTGGCGTCGTTTAGGTGGTATAGGCCTATCTGGTTCAGCTTCCAGCTGACACAGAGTAAGATCCTTCACCACTGCTCACCCTTTTGAATGGCAACATGTCATTTAAGTTTTCCATGTATGAACCATGCTAACCCATGATTTAAATATCTATAGCAAGCCACCTTCATCAGCCAAACTGCAATCCTGATACAATATCATATAGGACGCATGCAACACGGCCTATGTTGTAACCTATGTAACTAACTGGGCCAGCCATTTATTTATGTCCATATTGTATTAGTACATTGGCTGTAAGAGAGACATTGGCGGTTCAATTAGCAAATGATAAACTAAAGCCAACATTGATTTAGGCCTTGACAATTAATATAATGGTGTTATAGGAGTCATTATATTAGATGAGATTAAATTTGGTCACAAACCACCAATGCTTCCCTATACAGGGGCTTCTTTGTTACTGTGACCTACTGCTGCTACCCCCCCCCCGTGCTCTCTTCTCTTGGCCAGGATTCGGCTGCCAAGGGAGACCAATTACTTTGTCATATTTATTTTGAGTGCAGCCAATTTACCTCTAAACAATCCGCTTTGTTATGTTACCAATACATTATGTAATATAGGTCAGTCAGCTACACAGACACTATTCAAACATCCTGCTGAAGTGTGCCTTTGGCATGTATTTGCCATACCTCTCTCATGTCAATGCATTAGTACCATTACATCATTGTACAACTATCTTTATAGCTCAAATACTTGTGACTGAAAATCGTTTTCTAGCTCTTCCTTTCGCTTTCTTAAGTTGTTCTTCTGTCGCCTCTGATTAACAAATAGCTTTCAGTAATATCTTTGTTCTTCAGTTAATGTGTTTAGTGTTTACAATGCACTCTATCTGAGATTTCTCGATCATTTATCAGCATCTAAATCAAGTTTCTTTTGTGCAAACCAGAGGCAACCAGATTGTATCAGCAATCATCGTGGCCTTTGCATTTCTTGATAAGTCAAAATGTTGTACCCATAAAGCAACTGATGCCATTCCATTAAAAACTCTTTTGTAGAGATTTGGCTGCTCGCAACTGTCTTGTTGGAGAGAACCATTTGGTGAAAGTCGCTGACTTTGGACTTGCCCGACTTGTGCCAGATGAAACATACACAGCTCAGACTGGATGCAAGTTTCCAATCAAATGGACTGCACCTGAGGGGCTAATGTATGGTACATTCTCAACAAAATCTGATGTATGGGGTCAGTTTGATTTAGCACTTCCTATATAGAAAAATTTTAATCAAAAACTGACTCTGCAGCAAGACTACAGAGGTTGTTTATTAAGTGTAAATATGTATGTATATTAATGATATATGTATGCATTTATGTGTTTATATGTGTACATATTCAGCCAGCATACACAGTTACACACACTAGATTCATTTTTATAGTCAATGTGGAACGTTCACTATCTGCAGCTGAGTTGTCATCTGACACCAACCTATGACTTATTTCTTATTTTAGATCTGATCTGAATTTTGGCCAATAACATTGTGCCAACTCAGTTAATCCTCTAATTTCCAATCGATGGCTAATGTCAGCCTGCTCCTGGAATGACTCCTTTTGTAGCAATTCCTTTTCATTTTATTGGCACATATATATTAACGTAATTCTGTTTGACCTAAGTAAATTTACATCACAGGAACAGAGCTGGTCATATATTCATAGATGTTATATTTTTCTTGGTATTTATGATGTAGTTGTAGTAATTTTATGTGCGTAGAACCAATGATATTTCAATTGCAATTAAGTTATGTAGCTTTGATTTCAATTGAATTTCAATTATCAGAGTAATTTGAGATTAAATTCCGATTACAGTTCTAAGATAATTTCAATTACAATTATCATAATTTCAATTTTGATTTCAATTATATATAATGAAAACTTTTAATTACAGTTTCTTCTGTGTTGTATTATTTTGAATTAACCTATTATTAACGAACATCAACACCGCTCTTTATCTCCATCTGTGCAGCATAGTAGGCTAGACTGCATTGTTAGATGTTAACAATTGTGACTTGAAACCATATATCTATGAGAAGTCACTTGATACAGATTTTGGGTTAAGAAATGTGGATGCAAAGCACCAAATATATTTTCAAATTCATTTTTTTGACAATTTAGTTAGTGACATTTTTCTCAATTTCAATTCTGAATTTAATTCCTAATTTGTTTTCTAATTATGATGTCAGTGTCCAATTTCAATTAAAATTGAATTTCAATTGTGAGAATAATTCTTTATTTCAATTACGATTTTGATTAAATTGCATTTCAAGTCTTAATTTCAATTACCATTATTGAAACATAAGTGCTTTGAATCACTTTTAGGCCAGTATCATATCCAATCCGGAATAGCAACTGGAAGCCAGTGTATCTGTTGAATGTTGACTCTATGATTGACTAATCTCAGCTACTATATAATGTCTTTTTATTACTGGTGTGTACAACATGCCAGTACAGGTTACATATGCTTGTTTTTTTATTATTTGCATTTGTATATTAACTTAATTCTGTTGTTATTTAAGTCGATGTGCCCAAGCACTAGGCTGTGAACATATTCAGAAAAAGTATATCTTGAACGTGTGTTACATACATCCTACATTACAACAATGACATTGTTGATGACAATGTTGGCTGTGATGGTGATGATGATGCCAAGAATAGTGATGATAACAGGGTATGATGTTGACAGCTATCAACGGTGACGATATGTATGATGATGGTGGTAAAATTGTAGCAGTGATGAGTTGTCATTGCAATGATGATGACAACAATGGTGAGGAAAATGAAAAGAAATGAATGCTTTATTTATTTTGCATTTCAATGGCATTGTTTGTTTTGCTTGTCCTAGCATTTGGTGTGCTGCTGTGGGAGTTGGCAACATATGGCGAGACTCCATACACCTCAATTGAACTGCAAAATGTCTACCAGTTCATTGAGAGAGGTAGTCGTATGACTTGTCCTCCTGGATGTCCTTCAGTTGTCTACGATCTAATGCTACGGTGTAAGCAATATTACAATATTACAGCTTCAAAAGTTTCACTAAAATGTTTTCAAAAATTCACAAAAGAACAGGTTTATTTTTAAAGTACTGCCATTTGCTTTAAACGTTGATTAATATTCCAATTAAAATTGGTGGGTTGATGATGTTGTAATTTGTTGTTAGCCTTTCTCTACTATTTTTGATTTTAATTTATATTTTTTCAACCCGCAGTTGTGAAGAGAATGTTTTTCTGTTTAACGATTATTGTTGTCAATTATTGTACTATTGCCATATATATTGCTGCATGCAGACAGACAAACACTGCAAATAACTACCAATACTTATCAATATTCCATGTAATCAAGGTAGTCTTAGAAGCCACTCAGTCTATTAATTCCTTCAAAGTTCTTCGTTCTTTGTATGTATTATGACCAGAGACCCCCCATCTCCACCTGGTTGCCATATGTATTTTAGCTTCTTTCGTGAGTACTGGGTAGCACTCTTCATCCATAGCCTACTTTATTACATAAGATGAGCAATAAAGATTAAAAGGATGCTCATGTTTTCTTCTAGAAATATTAGCCAATAGCTGTAGACTACTTACTGGTCGAATCCATGCCTGGTTGACCAAAAATCTGTTACTTCAAGCGTACTCTCTATGCCATTGATATGTAGTGTCCTTCAGAGGTCTGTGCTATACTCCTTACTATTTGTCCTGTTTTCTAATCCAGTGTGTGTCAGCAGTAAACGAGTGACTCTCGCAAACCTGTCTAGGTCTTAACTTGAACAAAACTGAAGTTCTATGGTGTGGATCTCCAAACTGAATAATCAATATTAAGGGCTGCAAAACACTTGGCCACAATAGTTTGTTAAACTGAAGTCGGCAGGAATGTTGGCCACAATCAACCACATTATGTATTACACTACACAATAGAGTCCATTAAAACCTCACTATGATGTGAAAGTTAATGATTATGAAAGACCTAATTAATCCGTATGCACATCAATTAATGAATGCAAATTTCACTTTCTTGCTATTTAGGTCAATTGACTTGAAGAGTGTAACCTAATAAGATGGAAAGGAGAAGCGGTAGACGATGGAAGGAATGGATGAAGCCACCAAATTATAAATACATAAGTCATCTGTAATTAAACTTTTCAGTAGTTATGTCTTGTTACAATTACAAAACAGCATTTCATACTGCTATCTTGAAATGCACAAGAGTTCATAGCAAAGCAGTGGATCTACGACAATTACCCCTGGACAATTACCCCCCATGCAAATAACCCCCGGACAATGACCCCCAAATAGTATAAGGGTAAGACATGACATACATACATACATATATATATATATACATACATACATACATATATACATAGATACATACAAGCATGCATACATACATACTTACAGACATACAAACATACATTCAGGGGTTATCATCCGGGGGTTGTTTGCAACAAGGGAGGGTAATAACAGAGGGTAATTTTCTGGGGAGTAATTGTCCTGTTACCAAGGCAGCAGTAATAGTTTACAGATTTTCCATAGGTTGGAAATGGGACCCAGCAGACCGACCCACTTTCCGTGAGATTCACGACAACCTCAACACATTACAGAAATCTGATATCAGTGAAGGTGTGTTCACATTACTGTATCTACTTTGTTTCTTTGAATCTCTACAGCCAGGTACATTTAATCTTCCTGGTGCTGGTGTTCACTCAAAGTCACTTGAATTCAACCTTTGATAACCGCTAAACATAAGATATTCCCGCAAAGCAAGAGCTACATAAATGAGAGAAAGTTTCATTACTACTTTCTGACTAATTGACTTTTAATCATAGTAATGTAATAATTTACCTATTGGTTGTGATTCGAATTTGTGATTGCTTTGGAATACGTTTTAGTTGAATACTCCAATTCGATTCAGTTTTGATCTTTATATAGGCAAACGTATGGGTCTGTAATCAATATTTGCAAATGAAAATCCATAGAGCATTAAACTAAGTAAAAATTGTCATACAATTTGAAAGTGAAGGAATTAAGTTGATTGAAATGCAATAGCAGAAAAAGTAATATGAGCTAGCTACCCAGGAAGTAATAAAACAATTTAAATATTCTTCATATGTATGTTAAAATAAGAGCTGAAATATAAACTGACTAATTTTTTTAGACATGGAGTTGAAACATGGAGGAAGTGAAACAAAGCCAGCTGTCGTGAATGCTGAAACCGTTGTATCTGTTAGCAACTACAACAAATCCGTGTCGGCTACGCCACCCCTTTGTAATGTGCCAAAGCCTAATGACTTCCCTCCAGAAGCCAGACTCCCTACTGCAGCAGCATCTGGCTCACGTAAACCTCCCATGCCTCCAAAAAAAGATTTTGTTCGAGATCATCACAATGAAGCAACGGACTCCAGAAGCAATACGGACAGCGTCATGCATAATCGCATAATTGGTCAGCATTCACTGGATGATTCAAAAAAAAAATATCCCAAAACCCAGGTCACTGATATGAAGTCATTACCACCCAAGCCAACTTTCAATCCTGCTGTGCTTGGGGCAGTTGCTGCTGGGCTACGCAAAGCTGAAGAAAAAGATGCTCCTAAACCTTCTATCAATGACGAGCAGCTAAGTGAGATGCGTTCCAGTCTTAAGAAGTTGCCTAATCCGCCAGCAGTAGGAACAAGTCAGATGAAGTCTGGTGATGCAACAGGTGCAAAATGCAGGACAATGCCGAATTACAAATCTAGCGCAAATGTAGGCACTTTTGAAATTCCTGATCAGGGAAAATTGGGACCAAAAAAGAAAGCTCATTCTGCTTCAGATGCATATGACACAGAACTGGAAAGCAACCCAGAAGATTTACACAGTGGAAAATTTAAGCCACCAACGAAACCTGTGGCCTCACATTTAGCTGGAAAATTGGAAAACAGCAGAACTTTGCCAGGACACAATTCAGGAGATATATCAATTTCTGGCTCTTCAGCTGGTCATCAGAAAACTCTACAAGGCAATAAACTACCTGCTGTCAAACCTAAGCCTCCAATTCCCGGACCAAAGCCAACAGTTGGCAAACCAAGCCCACAGACGACCATAACTTCTTTATAGCAGAAGATTATTTAGAGCAACAGTGAAAATGAGATTCATAAACTGGAGCAGCTGTTGCATAAGATTCATTAACTCCTCCTACCCAAGTGCAACTAAAGTTAATGTTGTGTCAGGATTGTCAATGTTACAGTCAGACATCATTTGTAATGGAACTTTAATCAGTTCTTTCTTGTTTACTTATGAAACAACATTTATAATTGCATGCCTTTAAAGCACAACGGTAATGCAGGGAGCAGTGTTGTAACAAGCAGAGGTAGCACCACCCCCACCCCCCACCCCCCACCCCCGTTTTAAAACTGGGAGGTCAATGTCCCACCAGTTTTGGTGGTCATTGCCCCCCTGTGCCTCTCCCCAAATCCGTTCTATTTTTATGTTTCTCCAATCGCATTTTATTCTGACATTTGGCTGTTGATAACAAGGCTAATGTCGAAATTCAATAGGTAGATTCTTAATGAGATAAAATTATCCTTGTTATCGTCAGCCAACTGTACTTGATCATCTTATAGTCATATTATAGTTGTCTGAGGCATTGTGTCCTTAAGTGTCATTATTTTTAAGTTAAAGCAGAAAGTAACTTGGCATCCAGTCCATGCCCTCTACGGCCTTTAACAGAGCTGCAAAGTGTGACCATAGAGGACAGATTGGATGGCAGATGACCTATGCGTGCTCTGTACACGAGGAGTGCCAGCTTGTAGCAGATACGCTCACAGATGGGAAGCCAGTGTAGAGAACGAAGAGCCGGTGTGATATGGTCTCGATAGGAGAGTCCAAGGCATGTACAGTCGTGCAGTCTGATGCAGTACATAGTGTATACTTTAAAAGCATCCTGTATTTTTTATTTCTGTAGAGTAATTATGATAAGATGACTTTTGTTGAGACAATTTGTGCCCCCCCCCATTTTTTAAATTTCGGGGGTGGCAAAATTAAAAAAGTGGGGGGCAAAAATATTATCAGATTTATACTCCCCACTTTTAGGCACCTTGTTACACCTCTGGTAGGGTAAGAATGTGGGATAGCGACCTTAGCTGAGAATGTAATTTGGAAAGTGATGTCGCTATATTTAAACTTAGAACAAATGTTGGACAAACATTCGTAGAAATGAAACAGTTATAAATGAAAAGTGCTCAATTGATTTTCCAACTAACAGACCAGTGAGCTGACTGCTTTTTTTATCAGCTAAAGATTTCTTACAATTGACCATTTTGCTTCGATATGTGTCAATAATTGTTTTAATATGACCCACAGTCAATTGTATTTCTCTTGTACACCTTATTTATTTTACGTTTATCCATGAAGTAGTGTCATTGTTATGTACTTTTTACAAAGGCAATGAACAGGGACGTCATTTCAGCTATTTTCAGAGGAGTACAAGCAAGAATTTTTCTGGCGATGGGGGGATGGGTTGATTTGTTAAATCTTGTATCAGCAAAAATGCAGATACAGTTTCAAAAAAGTGAAATTATAGGCACCTGTGATATAATGTTAATTTATTAAATTCTATGAGATTTATTATTAATACGGCTATTAAATTATGACCATGTATGGAAATTTGCACGCACTATACTGGTAATCTAAATTAGGCAATTCAGGGGGGCCAACGTCCCCTCTCACCCCCCGAATGACGTCCCTGGCAACGAAGTGTAACTCGCGCTGCTGTCTCCATTGTGTAAATGTATGTATATATGCAATATATTCTGGTTATGAAAACCACTTTTGTTCCAGAGTAATATTTTGATTCTACAAAATATTTTTTTTACATTGACTTTAGTCGTTTTCATAATAATAATAATAATATTCGTTTAATTTGAAAGTAATGAATCACAGTATGATTACAAGTGCAGTATGAACGAATATGGTTGTCTGTGTCCTCCTTGGACTCTCACTGTATGATGGCGAGTTGTTACAGAAGTGGAATTTAACCGTCGGCCGCCAGGCTATGCATCGTTATTTTTTACAAAAAGGAAAGAAGTCAACCGTAGACGGGATACGGGTCTCGAACTCGGTTCCTCAGCTACGTGCCCCAGTGTGTTCACCACTACTCTACGCCTGACAGCAAGCACACACAGAATAATTAATTACCTATGCTAAACCCATATGTTACCCTTGTGGCTTTAAAATGTAAAAAGCTAAGTCCTGTTCAGAAACTCGTGTTCTTTAAGAAACGACACATCAGTCTTGAATGCTAGAATAACCATAAGCATATGCTTGTCTCTCTGACAGTTTTGTGTCAGGCTTACTTGCTTGGACTTTCAGAAATATAGGCTTAAGGTATATTTTATGGGTATAATTACTATAATATTTATTTGTTAAATGATGTCAAATGTTACTATGATTGAAAAAATACATCTGTTAGCAAAACACTGCACAGAGCTGAACCAGCGTTGGGCCCACTTGCGAGCAAGGAACCAACCAATGGATCTCCGTTGACTGCTCACAGATAGCGTGACTGATGAGATTAAGGTCAGAGGGGGCTGCTGGCCAGGTTCTGTAGCAGAGGCCCATAATTGGCTAAAACTTTCACAATGTGCCAAGAGCGACTGACTTAACCTATAGCTATGTTATTTAGGTGGCAGTTGAAGGTCTTCTGGCAAGATAATTCGACTTCGGTGCCCGTTATTGAATTGTTGGCAAGCCGGAGATAGCTCGCAATTAAAGCACATTTCGGCTCAAACTATACATAGGCCTATATTACAGTTTTATACTATGTATACACTTGTCCTCCTTCCCAGCTGTCTGTGTCCTCCTTGGACTCTCACTGTATCTGGCAACAATAAGCAAGACTGAAGAATGTGTACAAATGAAAATGATACTCTACCAACCATGACTATTCTTATTAAAGCATGACCATGCTCATTGATATTTAGTTTGCTAAAGCCTTCAAGGAACTGGCGAATGGCGAACCGTGTGTGCTAAGTGCAATGTAGGCCTATGCAAATGTCATCCTAGAAGATAAGCAGTATCATGTGATCTTCAGCTTTGATCTACAGATTGATCATGATTGTACAGAATGTTTTTGAATGCAGCTGTCGAATATTACATGCTAGACCTGTGTTGTACATGTTTCTGTTTAAACTATGTGGGATACCTGAACTGCCAAGATTCTCATGAAGACGTGTGTTGATGGGACCCTGTAGGCCAAATAATGGTGCGATGTTTGAGTTACTGATTGCTATCGCCTTACAGGTATATATATAATATATATATTAATTAGTCACTTACAAGTAGGCCTATTGTCATTAGAGTGGATAACTTTGCTGCGAAACGTTAACGCATAGAAGTAAGCTTACCAAACTAAGATATTGTCGCCACCGTCTGTAAATTAAGAGCTAGCTTGGTCATCAGATAATACAGCAGTAACAGCACAGCACACTATCCTGAAAACAGACAGAGAATGGCAACGTGCCGCTGCCAATCTTCGCCATGCAGTCAACCAGTTGAATTAACTGCACGCCCAGAGACCACCACGAGGAGGTGTTGGCAAAGGTCTCCGTAGGCCATTCATTGCAGCTCTCAGGCAGTAGAAAGTCATCATAAGTTTGGCATCACCCACAAATAGGTCAATTTTAGAAATTTTCAATTTGAGTTTTTTACTTTTACTTGGATTGAAGTGGAGTGCAAGGCAAACATTGGCACTGGGGCAAAACGTTTCAAAGATGCAAAACAGAGACATGATTGCGCATAGAAATACTATCTATAGCCAGAGAAGGTTCGGAAAGGACATAGGCCTACTACACAAGCATACACAAACATGAGACTGAAAGTAAGATTGAAACTGAAATAATATGGACGCAGCAGAGGCAGTACATACTTATGAGCGAGAAGTACGGTTAAAGTGAGTGAGAGATTGAGAGCATAATGTAGGCTATATTGTTTAGAGTATCTGCTTATACCCCTCTGATTGTAACGTCTAATAACGTTCAATCACAGACAACTACGTCAGTTTAACGAGTACTACGTCAAAATGGGAAATAATGAACTGCCTAAGATACTTGTAATGAGTGGACTACCCAAATGTAAGCTACTTAATATTATGCAAAGCCAGGGCCTTACAGAGAAAATGTGACGCATTTGGCCCATCACAGTTTCTTAAGCAAGCAGTTGGAAGGTAGTTCTGTGTTGACCTCAGGTCTGAGGTGAATGCAAAACTATCTACTAACACCTTAATCTTCTTATATCAGACTGAACGCAACATGATCATTCAATAAACCGGTGTCCTGAATTTGGCTTTCGAGTGGCGCTTTAAAAGTTTTGAGAAGTTAACGATTACAATTAGAATTATTTGTAGCAGCATAATTTTTATACTGTACGTCATTTTCTTTTCATCTGTGCATTTAGATGCAATTTATTCGGGTTGAATTGTTTACTTGTGGTCGTTGTGGAGGCAATCAATTATCAGAACTTAATCAAAGGAGAATACAGGGACGGATCTAAAACTAACGCATACCGAAACTGACCAAAGTAAGTGAAGAATAAGACAAAAAAGAAAATGAGAAAGGAGATCTAGAGTAAAAACTCAGAATAGGACAGTGAAACGGAAGTGAAAAACACAGAATGCACTGAGAACGGAGATAGAAAGTAATGAAACAGTCTGATGATGATGATGATGATTCCTTAGCCCTCAGACAGGTTCATTAATTGGGTTATATGACACCCATGTTTTAACCTAGTATAAAGCAAATTAATTCTGTAGCTTAGAATTCTAAAACTTAACTCAGTACTGTAGTCCTTGCCGTGTAGGTCTTCATATCAAGCAACGCATCTCCTCCTCCTCCACTCGTCTCCTCTGTCCATGTCCAGGTCCTTCTCGTTTTCGTCCCATGACATCTCAACTCTCAAGGCATCCCAGGTCGTCTGTGATGGTTTCCAGTCAGTTCTAAAAGACAAAACAATAATGCAAAATGTCATAAAGATAAGAAATGGAGTGAAGTAGATAACAGGGAGAAAAAGACGTAGAGTAGGATAGATTGAGAGAGCAAACAGTAACTGTATACATGTATCATTTAACTGAGCTGCAATATGCAAAAATAATTTTTTTTCAACAGCAAAGCATAGGGACAATGTTGCCAAAAGCTTTTTTCAAAAATCTCATTCCATTCATCCACAACAGGGTGGTAGCCACACCTAAGACAACATTTTTGGCACAAGCAAAGAGAAAATAGGGTCAGCAAACCCAGGGGCGTCCAGATAGGAGGAAGGGTCCAAGGCAATTTCAGGTGGGGAATAATTGATTAGTCTTAGGGGGAATATCTTGCCTTCCTGACATCTTGGACCAGGGGGTTTATCTCCATCGCTCAGAGGTATTGACGCCCCTGAGCAGACCCAAGAAGAGGGAAATAGAGATAATAGAGCTGTAGACAGACTTAAGAAGAAGAAGAGAAATTTAGGAAAGAAACAGGCAGAGAAGATATACAATGCTCTGTGTTTCATTATCCTGGTCGACATTTTGCCACTTAATTAGAATCTTCCAAACGACCCGACGAATTTATTAGCAACCAATCTATGGGATTTTTCGCAAACCTTCATAAAAGCTGAAACTAACCTATAGCCGCTTGCAGGACAGTCGTTCAGTTGACGGCGGTCACGAACAGGTCTCGATAACCGAAGACAGGTAGCGCTTCATGTCAGATGCCACAGCACCTCTACCAGGATGGACGGTGCCAAAACTGCCGGAATTCTCTGGCCTGAGGCTGCCAGGATGGACGGTACCAAAACTGCCGGACTTCCCTGGCTTGAGGCTGCCAGGATAGACGGTGCCAAAACAGCCGGAATTCGCTGACCTGTGTAATTTATACACCTGCTGATATTGTATAAATCTAAACAGTGTCTTAATTGAGTAAATTTTATTAAATTGATAAACCATTGTACAGAATGTAATGTAGGGTCTATAGCTCAAAAATAGCAGACTTATTTTTGCTGACTTGGTGCCACCAATCGTCTGGCATTCTGAAGCTCAAATTGCCTGTCTTGCTATGGCATTGGCTGCTTACATGGAAACAGTGCCGTACCGAGGGGGCCAGCGGGGCCTTGGCCCAGGGCGCAAATGTGGAAAGGGTGCAAATTTCAGGATGGAATAACTTATTATTCCATAAAATACACTATCTTAAAAAGGTGGGGGTGCCAGATTGATACTAGGCACAGGGCGCAATTGTTGCTTGGTACAGCCCTGCATGGAAATGCTTGGATTATGGCTAGAATAAATAGACCTCGGAGGGGCAGTCATGGATCCATACAATCCAACGAAAATAACAAACTGCCTGAGAAACTTGTAATGAGTGGATTACACGAATCAAAATGTATACTACTTAATATTATCTCAAAGCCAGGGCCCTACACAGAAAATGTGATGTATTTGGACAATCACATTTTCTCTAGCAAGCAATTGGAAGGTAGTTCTGTGTTGACCTGATCAGGTCTGAGGTTGACATCTAACTATCTTCAAACACCTTAGTCTCCTCATTTCAGACTAAATGCAACATATTCATTCAACACCTCTGAAACAATGCAGCGTTCTTGGATAATCTGGTTTCCTGCGTTTGGATTTCGAGTGGTGCTTTAGAAGTTTTGAGAAGTTGACGATTATGATTAGAGTTTACAGCAGATTTTTATACGGTGTGCCATTCTCTTTCATCTGTGCATTCAGACAATACTTGTTCGTATTGAATTGTTTACATGTGTAGGCAATTAATTATCAGAATTTAACCAAAGGAGGATACACGGATCTTAAACTGACGTATACCAAAACTGACCAAAGTGAACAGTAAGACAGAAAAGAAAATTCGAAAGGAGATTTAGAAAAAACTGAGAGTAGGGCAGTGAGACTGAAGTGCAAAACACAGAGAATGCACTGAGAATGGAAATAGAAGGCAACGAAACAATCAGATGACAATGATGATGATGATGACAATGATGATGATAATGATGATGATAATGATTTCTCTGCTTGCATATGCTATCCGGGGTTGAGAAGAATGAGGTGGTTTCCTATAGCTTTCCTTCCTCACGGACAATTCTGGGTAATCAAGTTGAAAGAGTTAAAACTCTTAAGATTAATACTTAATCAGTATACTATAGACCTCTGCATATTGGGCAACAGATCCCCTCATCCACTCATCTCCTCTTTCCATTGCTAGTTCCTTATCGGCCTCATTCCACGACATCTGAGGTGATAAGTCGTCTTTGATGGTTTCCGACAAGTTCTAAAAGACAAAATAGTGATGCATAACGTTGCAAAGCAAGAAAGGGAGTGTGCTAGACGACAGAGAGAAAGACGTGGAGTAGCCTAGGATAGATTGAAAGAGAGCAAACAGTAACTTTATTACTTAACCGAGCAGCAAAATGCCAACGAAATTTTTCTATGGCAGAGCATAGGGATGTTGTCAAAAGCTTTTGAAAAAAATCTGGTTCAGCCAGACCTAAGACAAAATTTTGGGCACAAGAAGGAAAGAAAATAGGGTCAGTAGATCAAAGAAGAGACAAAATTGAGCTATATCTATAAGCAAACTTAAGGCAAGAGGAAGAGAAATAACAAAGAGACAGGCAGACAAGACAGAAATTGCTGTGTGTCTCATTATCTTAATTGACATCCCGCTACAGCATCTTCCAAACGACCTGACGATTTTGTCCATCGCCAATTAAGTGACCATGCCCATCTCTATCAACTCCGGATGGTGACCGGACAAAATGGTACGGACAAAATGGTACGGACAAAATGGTATGGGGACAAAAAGGTAGCGGACAAAATGGTATGGACAAAATGGTACGGACAAAATGGTACGAACAAAATGGTACAGACAAAATGGTATGGGGACAAAATGGTACGGACAAAATGGTATGGGGACAAAAAGGTAGCAGACAAAATGGTATGGACAAAATGGTAAGGACAAAATGGTAGCGGACAAAATGGTACTGACAAAATGGTATTGTTGAAGTGTATATTTTTTAAACATAAAATATATTATGATTTAAACCATAGGCTAATGATGCTAATTGCTATCGTAATTATTAGCTGAATAACCGCATTTGTTGTGCTTTACGGCGGCTCACAAAAGTTGCAGAACTTCGCAATGCTACCATTGTCCGCTACCATTTTGTCCGTACCATTTTGTCCTTTATATGTTGTCCTGTACCATTTTGTTCTAGAACCACTCCGGATAAGTCGCAAACCTTCATAGCAAGCAGAAACTGAAACTAACCTAGCTGCTTGTAGGACAGTCGGTCAACCGAATCATTGCAGTTGATCCTGGCTGGAATTGAAATCCTTCGAATTAAGAGCTTCACACGACCAGCGGTTGACGGCATCACGTACAGGCCTCGATATAAATGTATATAAATTAGGTCAAGTATAGCAACTTATTTTTGCTAACTTGGAGCTACCATCGCCTGGCAGGCACTCGGAAGCTCAAATTGCCTGTCTTGTTATGGCTGCTTGTATGAAAATACTTGGGTTATGGCTAGAATAAAACGACCTAAGAGGAACAGTCATGGTTTCATAGAATCCAACGCCGTAAGTTCCTAGCACCTGGTCTTCAAAAGTCTTGACCAGCGACAGAGGATTACAAATTAGACAAATACAAACTAAAGGATCCAGTGACCCAGGATCTAAAAAATGGTCAGGATTTCTAACATAACCTCTGTAATGCGGGAAAAATGAAAATTGACCTGTTGAATATCACATATTAATGATACATGTACTATCACACTGGACAGCGCAGTTAACTTATTATCAATAGCCCATTAGGCACTAAAAATATGTTCAATTCAACCTTCTTTTCAATCTACAATTAATGTTCAAACATCTAATTAGGTCTATAGGCTACTCGAAAACAAGAGAAGACAAGAACACGTACACGTAGAAATAACATAAGAGAAAGAGAGAAAATCATAGGCATTCACAACGGAAAACAGATTAACTAAGGAGAGAGAGAGAGTTAAATTTGCTAAATTTAGCATTTAGTAAAATACCAAAAATAATTTTTTTAGGCCTACCTCTGTAGGCCTGGTTATAAAGTATCATCGACAGGTCTAAATGGCAAATAACATAATGGCATCAAATGTGTAGTTTAAGATCGATAATTTGATCTCCAAACTGAAAACATTCGATAAGAAATCGTTGTTTTGAAATTTGTTAAGTCTACGTGCTACGCCAGAAGTTGGCGATGCAGATTTGCGAACATTTCTAAAAAATCCGAAATTCGACCGTCTCTTTCGAGATCTACGCTGCAGCTAAAGGTCAATACACTGACGCAACCATGACGACATTTCGTTTGTCCAGCATAGATAACATGTTCATCTATATTATAAATAAGTAGGCCAAAGTAAATTAAGCATATTCTTTAATGACGATACTAATAATTTTCGCTTAAATTCAAAGCGCTCTATGATAACATAAATAGGCGCCTATTATACGTAATACGCTTATTTAACCAACAATGCTGCTTAGTGAAAGGACATGTCAACGTTACAGATAAATACAATGATCTCACTCGCAGGACCATACCGAGCTCTAATTGCGCCCTGTGCCTAGCATCAATCTGGCGCCCCCATATTTTGCATTTTGAATATAATAAGTAAGTAAATTAAGCATATTCTTTATATAAAATGTATTAATACAAATGAAATGATTTCACTGGTATATCCAAAGATGGTATAACTCCCACCAAAACTTTCTTAGTTGCCCTTTTTAACTGTAACTATAATTTTAGTTTTTATTCTTGAATGAAAATAGGGTCATATTTGAAGAAAGAATGAATTTATAGAATAATAAAAGTTATATCATACTGAAATTTGCGCCCCGCCCTTGGTACTGCCCTGCTCACTCGTTTCGTTGCTCTGCGCCCCACCCCTCTTCGCTCCCTCAGCTGGATGTTGAAGATTCGTACTCCGATGTACAACCTATAACCAAGGACCAATATACACCTTGACCTGTAGCTAGGAATAGGTAGGCCTATTATCCCTATTTGAAAATTATCAGAATTGTATATAGATATCACATATAGCACCAGGATAATCAACTTGATTTTGACTTGAGACCTGCATAATATCAATCAATCTGTGGCGTTCGGCCGCCCGAGCGCCTGCCTAGCGCTAGCGGACGGTGTCGACCCCAGCTCGCTGACACGCCTGGAGTCGCCCGAGTCACTTTCTTACCAAATCTCAATGCCAAATGGTTACTCTCTATATCTACCAGGATGTTCGCTCTCACCAGTAAAGATTAAAGATGGGCCTCTTCTCCAAGAAAGGTAACTGTTTGAATTAGTCACGAGGTCTGACTGCCTATTCCGCGGTCGCCGGATGGGCAACGTTCTGAGGATGGCCGTACTCAAAACAGGGTTCGTAATCATACCGGCAGGAGTCTTCCTCGCCTTGCATACCTTCCAAGCTACTAGCCTCGTTTTCCTCTACCTGATGTCGTACCGTTCAGCATCTTGTGACTCTGAAACTATCGCCAAATAGGGACACCAAACGTTCTCTTAAGTTACGAGGTTCAGACATATTTGAAACAAGTCCATAAGCCCTTTCGGCCTATACAATTATCGGTAGCTAAATTCAACGTCTTGTACTCCTAGACATTACTGTTCTCAACTCTTTAAACTCTGTCGTCCTAGACACTACAAGTCGCACAGCTCTTAGTCATGTCATCTCCGACACTTATCTAGCACGCCTTCTGCTCAACACGTATCTCTCTCGGTCTATTTCCGTATATGGCATAAATGGCCGAACACGTATGTTTTGTCATGCACTACAATTGACGGACTAAGTTCCCGTCCTCTGTGTTAGCAGTTACCCACCAACACTGATATATTCTGCTTCGATAAAAATGACACTGGCATGGTATTCACGGACACTGATAGTGAAGGTCTTCTGTCTATAAACTTCGCTATCTGCACACAGATCTTCGATACGACCTACGCACGAGGGGGCCCGACCTCGCACTTTAGTCAGTTCTCAGAACTGTGTGTAACGACAAGCAACCATGTATTCACCTGGCTACCCGATTACCCAAACGTACTCGTATCGATCACTTCGATCAGACACGCAAGTAGATACACTTCGGGAAAACGGGAGGAGTATCTATGACCAACGTAGGTAGCCAACAGTAATTTTTACGCATCGATCAATACTTTGTCTACTGGTCTACTTGTTATCTCTAACCTGGGTTTTCGACTGCCCAGACTTTGAAGGGCTTCTTGGTCAATTTCCGTGTGCGGTATACCGGCCTCACACGCATAAGTTATCATGCACACGATTGACCGTCCTCTGCTTTGGCAATTGTCCGCCAACACCGTAATATATTCTGATACTCGGGAAACCAGAAGGAGTAACTGTGACCAACGTAGGTAACAAACAAGAGTACCTATCGAACGAGCATAAAGCCATCAAGAAGAGTTACTTGACTTGTAACCTGAAGGTATCAATCGGCACCAGTGTTTCCTCTTGTTTGTCACGTGCTCTTCTAAAGTGTTCACCCTCCACGTGTAATTCTAGCGGGTCCTTCGGGAATTTCTCCGATATTTCTATCGAACGTATTCAATGGGGAACTTTCCCCGTATGTGCCAACGCTCCACCGGCAGCTCTCTCGGTTTGTACGGCTGCTACTGCTGGAATCTACTCGGCTTGTATCTTTTGCGGCCACCCGAATTTTCACGTCTCCGACAACCTGCTGGTATTCGTGAGGAGTAACTATGACCGAACTAGGTAACCAACAAGTATCTTTCTCGGCCTGCTTGCATCTGTCATATACTTTAGTATCCGATCACCCAGACTCTCACATGTCTGCAACTTCCTCGGACTGCACTTATTCCTCTCATCGTAGGATCATCTAGATACTCGTCACCTAGAGCTCTGACCAACGGTAATGCACCAACTCTCGCTTCTCAGACTCGATTCTCTCACAGGCACCTGAGGTAAGTGTCACCACGTTACCTCTATGTTTCACATAGACCTGTATTATTATAATCACTTTTTCTGAAGCAATTGTACTCTGTCTCTTATACACTGGAACGAACCACTGGCAAATCTTTCGAGGTAATCCTCGAAAAGAGATTATGTAGTTAGATCTACAAGAAGAAATTAGTAGACGCCTCGCGGGGAAACCGCGAGCCAAGATATTGCAACTAGACAGACAAGTGAATAGATTTCTGGAAAACCGAGAGGAGTAACTGTGACCAACATAGGTAGCCAGTAAGAATATTCACCGAAAGATCGTAAGACAATAAAGAAGACATACTGCGGGGACACCGCAAGTACAGATATTACGTTTAGCAACTCAAGTAAAGATACGCGGGGAAACTGCGACCTAAGACATTGCAATCAGACACGCAAATCAACAGATTGCTGGTAAACGGGAGGAGTAAGTATGACCACGCTAGGTAGCCAAGTAAGAATATTTACGGAAAACCGTAAATAGAAAAGAATATGCAGAGACGCCCACAATTGATCATGTTTTTGGCACCAAAGGGAACTTTCCCTGTATCGAACGCACCAATGGGGTCACCCTCCCCGTATTTATCGAATGTATTCATGTTTTCCAGTATTTGTCAACGGCTTCTCCGGTAGCTCTCAGTCTGTTTCCAACGGCTTCACGGGGCCGCCCTCCCCGTCTTTTAACCAACGTGTACACTGGGGAATTCTTCCCGTAAATTGTCTCAATGGTCGCCATAATCTGTCTCGATGTAACGTTCGGTTGCTCGGGCTTTACCCGACCTCTATTTCTCACGGCCACCGACGGGGTCACGTATCCGACAACCTGCTGGTATTCACGAGGAGTAACTGTGACCGATCTAGGTAGCCAACCAGAATATTTCTCGGCCACCAGAACTCCCACGGCCTGCACGGTCGGGGATTTTTCCCAGTCTATCTCTCTGTCGGCCGCCGAGGCCTCTCTCGATATATGCGTCGGTCCCTTCTGGGACTCACCCAGTCTGTATCACTCACGGCCACCAACGGGGTCACCATCTTCCCCGTATTTCCAAACAGAACTGTCATTCATTCATTTATTTCTCACGATCGGACTTTCCCCGTCAGCCTGTTGACTCTTACGATCAGGGCCACGTCTTGCGATCGACGGCAGAGGGGCCCACCCCACCAGATCAGCGAAAAGCAGCACCAGCCTGACCGCGAGAGCGGCTGTCACTAGAGGTCGTATTTATATGGCAACACTCAACGATCCCTGGAGCGGTACGAGAACCACTCTACGTATGAAGCAGTACGAACCACTGCTCCACATATATAGCGATGCACCGCATGTCAGGCTATACTCAAGTCAATTCATGCGTCTGCAAGCTATGCACTCAATGAAAAACCGTCGATCGGTCTTCCTTCCAATACGCAACACTGTAAAAAAATATACGTAAAATAACGCTATGGCGAGCCGATTATTGAAATAAATCATTCATTCAAGCCTTGTGGCCTGTCCGCCACAAATCAATCATAAAATACTCGATTGACCGCCCCTTCAAGATATCTACTCGAGATCTAACCCTCGGCTGAAAAGGACAGTCTTAAGAGAGGCGTAAAATAAAGGTGATGAGTTCTTATAGGTAGGTGGCGGAGCTCTATATGCGAAGTCCATTCCAGATGGTACGTCCCACGACCGAGAAAGCCCGATTCTGCATTATGGAAGTGCGTGCAAAAGGGATGATGAAAAACAGCAGAGCGAATTAAGTCGTCGTCGACCACTATTGGTAGTGATAGGGCGACATAGCTCATGCAAATAGGCAGGTGCAGTACCGCCAAGGCAGCGCCAAACTAAGGCAGATACCCTAAATACAGGGCTGTTAATATCGCGATAAAGAATCGCGATACTTTGGTATCGGCGATCTTTTGCAGTATCGCAGGGTGTATCGCGATAGTTTCATTTGGTCAGTATCGCGGCGCGTGTGTATCGCGATACTTTTTTTTAGCCGGTAATCGATACGCGATATCAATACTTTTTTCACCGTAATAAAATATTATAATATTTCTCTTCCACTCGAAATATTTGCCCAGTGGACGGTTTTGTTTTGGAGTCTGCGGAAAGAATCTCAGAGGGGCGTCTCCTACCTGCCAATAATAATGGACTTTACCCAGCAAGAGATTTGGCAGCTGGGTCATTGCTTGTAGATTCAGTCACTGGTCAGTAATGAGACAATTGGCTCAGTGGCTCTTTTTCACCAGGCACACTGTCCGAGCAGAAGACGTTGGCTATATGCATATCAATAAATAATTATGGGTCGCAATGATCACATATACACGTACAGACACAAACATAGTAACACACTAATACACACACACACACACGCATATTGTTATGCATATCACATGGAAGCAGAGGGAAGGGTTATATTATATGTCAAGCATTTCGACCATGCAGAGCGTCTATCGCATACATACAGGCGAAACAAAGGTGCAATTGCAGATCTCCCATGTGTAAAAGCACTATCTCAGGTCCACCATCAGGGAATGATCGAGTTTGTAATTTCGACACACAGGCAGGTGAATAGTACCTTGTATAGTATCTTAGATTTGACACCACAATAGCCTAGGCTGACCAATCGATGTAGTCCAGTATAAACAGCCAACCGATTGTTGTCTCCGTATTCTGACTTAACTTGAATACTAAGGCCCAATCACCAATCTAGCCCATACGGAAAGGAAACGACATTATTCCACACAGGCAGGTAAAATAGAGAGGCACCTGTATAGGCAGATCTATTGTCATTTAAATGATTTGCATCTATTTAGTAGTTTGGCCCTATAAATCAAATAGTAGGCCTATCTCCTATAGGCTACAGTCAACTTCTCTTGTAACTGTAAGCTTAATAATTAAAATAATTTATCACTGAAATAATTACATTAATTTTTATTTTGTTATTTTTTATAATTAGAGTCAGAGATGAACATGTCAAATCACATTATGGCTGTATGACCTACTTTTATTATTAATTTTGTTATTATTATTTACATTATTATTTACTGAGTAGAATTATTAATTAAATATAGTCTGATATCTTTTTGATAGGCCTGTATCAGCCTTGGAATTACCGATAAAATTGACAATCATGGGCCCTGATTGGACCCTAAATTTCCATAATTGAGAAGTGTCTGCCACGGGGCACGCTGTACGCTCTCGGCGCCCATGGGCCATGGGTGCTCGGAGTTTCCGGGTGGATACGCTACGTCCTAAAAGTTCGTTGTACCAGGGTGATACAATAATTATTTCAACCGCTATAATACTATGTCAGTATGTCTACTTCTAATGTACGGAGCTATAAAATGGAACACTCTCCGAGCTTCAATAATACGTCAATCCTATCTGTCACCCAATTCCAATAAAAATTAAACCTTATCAACTTAACATTGCTCTATAGCTAGAAATGTATCAAAATGCTCCATAGTGCATAACTTATGCTAAGGCGTGCCTTAAATTGAATTATATATGGTTCATTAGCTAATGCATTTCCATCAACGTAAGAAGCTACATACTCCCTTTTTCTATTTTTAGGCAGACCTTTAGAAGCACGGAGTGCGCATGCGTGTAATGAAATTTCGGTGCAAGATTTGAAATTTGTGTTGATTGTTTTGGGTATACTATATTCGTTTTTTTAAGAATAACAATCTGACAAAGAAGTTGAAATGTTAACATGAGTGATAATGGACAATAGAAGTTGTTGGAAATGTAGACGAATCAGTGAATAGTTTTAAGGGTCTGGATAAATTAATAGTTGTCATTGGGTGGGATTCATTCATTGTGAAGATTTATATAGCACCCCTTCAAGGCTACAACTCAGGGCGCTCCTGACGCTAGTACGGCCGAAATGCTTTCAGATGAGAATAAAATGTCAAAGTGAACCCTGGGGGACAAGCGCGTAAGAGTTGGCCCTGAGGTGGGGACAAGCGCAGCGCCAACGGTAGCCTGTTTGTTTTAGAGCGAGGGGCTAGCCACTGAGAAAGCCCAATTCCCCTTAGTAATTTTGTGGGTAATTGCCTAGTTTAGCGCCCCAAAATATTTTAACGCTTGGTTCATGTGAAACTGGCATATCATGACTCCAGCAGTCTGTCATAATCAACACCTGACGTAGTGTCAGATGGCTAGTTGGCCACCATCAAAAAACGACCAGGTTCGAATGGATTTGCGGAAGTTGCAGTCTCGACATGACCAACGCTATCCGTCGATTCAGTGAGCGTAATTTTCCAGCGATGCAGGCAGCTGACAATCGTTGCAAACAGTGCTCATTAGTATCAATTTCTAGTAGTAGAGATGACAAATTCCACACTTCCACAATAATCTGGTCATCGGTCAACATCTGTACAACTGGGACAACTTCTTTTGTCGGTACTCGGTGAAAATTGTCTCCTCGGTTGTGCCCAAATACATCAGTGAGTAATGGAAAGAAATTGTTAAAATAATTTGGGATGCTAAACTAGGCAAAACGAAAACAGGATCCAGCGAGTGAGGCAGGTGACTAACATGAATGGAGTTTAGAGCTAAATGGTGAAGGAGGTAGGCCAACATGGTGTTGGTTGTAATGTAAATCTTCTCAAATTTCTCAGTGCTCACAAAGGACACTGAGAGAGACCAGCTTATTTGAAAGCCATTTATCCTAGTAATGTCAAGTACTACAGAACTTTTCTGAGTCGAGTTTTGGTCTATCCCAATGACTAGCTAGCTAATGCAAGAGGGTTGAGAGGTTTGAAGAGCATCGTAGGTAAGAGAAACTTGTTTGTAATGGATGTGCTGAGGAACTTTTAGTAATTGAAATGATTTGATAATAGGGGTCATGTGGTGATGTTTGAAAGTGGTGGCTGTGTGGGTTTTCTGGTTTGTTTGCAGGCGTTTCATTTTAGAAGAATCGATGTTGTAAAGAAGGGAAATATGCGGCCATAGTTGTTCCCTTTCCCGTACTTTCATAATGATACACGATAGCTTTTTTGTGGTTGGTTCCTTATTCAGAAGCAGCTGCCAGTCCTGCCATGCAAATTTAATGGATGAATGTCCTTTCTTCATCTGTGCTTTGGCAATATTTTGCCATCGTTTGAAAACCTTTTGCTTATTGTCATATGTTGTCAGGTCAGGAACCGTTTTGATGAGCTTTATGTCGGAGAAATTGTGTAGCTGTTCGCATGTGATTACTTTATAAAAGAACTTCAGATGGTTATTGAACGATTGCTTTAGATATCATTTGTAATTCTAGCACTGTGCCTTGCTTTTCTTTGTGCTATAGAGATGATGAATTTAAGTCAAACGATCCATGAATTTGGGGACGAGAACGAGCAGATGCTGATTAGTGCTCTTAATCAGTTGACCTTAAATGTGACTCTTCCAAGTTCTCCTTTGAAGCCCTCAAATCGAGAAAATATTTTGAAATCACAGCAGTCTATGGACACTTTGAAGGTAAGAGTGTTTTTGCCTTGTGACTGTGGGATTATACAATCAATCAAACTACTTGATATAGCGCCCCTTCAAGATATCTGCTCAGAGGCGCTCCCGGCCCAACCGCGGCTGAAAAGGACAGTTTTAAGAGAGGTGTAAAATGAAGATTAGGAGTTTGGTATGGTTGTATGGTTCTGCATTAAAAGAATCTAACAGAAGATTTTAAATAATAATATTCCATTTATTAAATTCAGACTAACAGACCACAATATGATTACAAGTATAGTAAGAACACTGAGTAAAAGTTATTAGAAGAGTCAGATTTAACTATGCGGCAGCCATGCAAGGAGCTATCATCCTATATATGATTTAGCCAATGCTGCAAGCTAGCGAATGGGTTAGTAATAAGCGAGATTGATTCGTACTGCTCTTCTCACCAGATCCATTGCTCTAGATCCATATATGTACTGACATGAAAGATGAGCAAGTAGCAGCCCAAGTTTGACTGATTTAAATGCAATGTTTTGTGATTGAATTCCTTATTCCATGGACAGCAAGTGTGCTGAGTGCAGTAATGGTGTGATGTGTTGATACTTGTTGTTTTAATTATAGCTCTTCTCAGTGAATTTTGTATCATTTTCAACTTGCACGAATCTATTTAGCTATCATGATAAGTGACCTAATATATTAGTGCATAAAAAAAACCTTTATTAGTAATAGGTTTGTATTAAATATAGGTGTGTTTACTTCATTTTTTGGCAGACTGATTATCAGTTATAGAAATCCGATTTTAAGCCGATTATCATTTTTTAACTGGAATTCATAGATATATATATTATTATGCAATTCATAGATATATATATTATTATAGAATGCAAGTTACTTTACGAATTACATACTGTAGTGAACGTGCACACAGCCCAGTATGGGCACCAGTTGTACAGTTTCTACTTACTAAGAGATTTAAATTAACATAATTGATGTGATATAAGAACCTTTTTTTCATTGAGCAACATATATAAACACATGAAACCAATTCCATGAGCATAATCATATCATATCAAGATAAATTTACCGATTTTGACCATGCTTGCTGTGAATCGGTAACTGGAATACATAGATATAATCCTTAGATGAAAATTGACTTATCTTACGACCATATTGGATTATGACAATCATAAGGGGGAATTAGTTATTTTTTGGCATTGTTTCTTTGCTTTCACAATGGAAATGAAGAAATAAATAAATTAGCTTATCATTTTGCAAAGAAACAAAACTGATAATCGCTTTTTGAAATAATCAGAAGTCCGATTTTTTTTACGGCCCGAATTACATTTAATAGTGTTATTATTAACACTGATATTATTAAATTGTTATTAAACTTTTAAACTTTTTTAAAAATTGTTATTCACTACACTAGCATAATATATTCAATGTGATGAAACACATATGCAGCCATCACATTTTTCATTTTCTTATCTAAAATTATAATTAAATGCAAATTAACAATTAAATTTCATGTAGACTTGTTTAAAATTTGTTTTAAATAGTTAAATTTCTTATTTACAAGATAACTCTATGGTATACATGTCATAATAAACAAACCAATGCTCATTCATGCTGCCTAAATATATGGATACAGTAACTGTATGGCTGTTGCTCTGCTTTGTTGGGGTTCTGATTCATTTTTAATTCCAGCGGTGAATTATTGTTGAAAAGAGGGCCACAATATATATATATATATATATATATATATATATATATTACGACTGTTAACAATACTCGAAAAAAGTATTGCAATAGCAATACCAATACTTCCTAATAAGAAGTATCGCGATACCAATACCAATATTCTTTCTGAAAAGTATTGCAATACCAGTACTTTTACCAATACTTTACAATATGCTTGATCTTAGCACAAATTATAATTCATGCACCGATAATTATTGAAAATTTCCCAAGGAATTGTTTGGGCCAATCACAAAGAATCTAGATAAGAAGAATGGTTACTCTTCAAAATTCTGTGTACACGCTTTTCTCCTAAACACAGATGTCGCCCCAATCTAAACTTTTCTTCTATTTGGAACTATGGTGTTTTGAACCTCTAACGGCACTTTATTGTATTTCGCTGACATACCCGGTAGTCATTCGTAAATTTGGCTTCACGACTAATTAAAAAGGTTGATGAGTCAACTTTTTATTGTAAAATGATCTAAAGTTTCTGGCTCCTGAGTATCGCCAAAAAACTGTTGACACGAAAGAACATGGGAACTTTCCAGTCCCGTGCATATTGGTGCTTGGGCCAATCACAATGTCTTTGAAGTAGCCTACAGGCACGCTGCTTGAACACAATGCTCTTATATCGCACTGGCAATCTTCGTTGCCTCAGTCCTATTCATTTTCAAGATCAACTAAATTCGCAAGCACTCTAAAATTAATTAGAAAGGCCACTTATATATATATTAAATATTCCATCTATCTGCACCAAGGTTTATATGGCAAAAGAGGCTATACATGTGTAAATGTATATAGGCCTAAACTTATCAAAGCGCAACGATTGACTTCGCATATTTCTTGAGAAACCATATAAATTTCAGTGAGAAAAAGTATTGGTATCGAGTATCGCTGACAGGCTAAAAATAGGTATCACGATACACACGTGATACCAGCAAAATAAAACTATCACGATACTCGCTGCGATACTGACAAAAGTATCGCGATGCTAAAGTATCGTGATACTTAATCACGATATTAACAGCCCTGATATATATATATATATATATAGAGTTTGATTCACTTTATGGATGATTCATATCTCAATTTACTTACTAGCTCACACGATGCACCTAGTCACCAGCAGCATTCAGAGTTAGGCTCATCTTGGCAAATTGGCCATTTGCTGATCATGTGTGAATAATTTGCAGAGCTCTGCCACCTGGTGAATGATTTGTAAGAAATTGGATTTGGTAATGACATAGAAGTTGCTCTAAGTCTTCAATGATGAAGCCAGTCTGTTTAATGCAAGGCCCACATGTTTACATGTTTTTATGGTCTATATTGGAAACAGGAAATAACCAGCCTCTGATGGTCTTGCATCCATGCTGGCTGAGCAGGTCCACTGTGTGCAGGCAGTCATTTGCATATTGAAACTCTGTAAGATAATGACTGATTGATTTTGTTCATACGCCAGTTCCTAAAATTCACATTATCTCACTTTCCCCATTTACACTGTGATTTTGTTTGCATGTAGCACATTTTCAGTTGGATGTGGAATGAATGTATGTGCTTCTATCAACTTCATATTCAAGCCTCTCATGGATATTTGTGTTTTAGACTTATCAAGTTTAGGTAGCATTATAAAATGATTATACATAGGGAAATGCATGGGTGAAATTTTGATTAAGATATTGAGGCTGTGGGAATCGCTTTGTAGGATCTCCCGTAATTGGGGAATTAGGTTTGTTCATCACCAGGTAATTCTGGGAATGGCTGGGGGTTTATGAATGGGGTATTTTTGCAATGGACAGGATATACCATGTTCAGTTCATGCAATTGGTTATTTAGCACTGGAATTACATTCTAAATTAATGACATCTATGGGATAGAATTTTGTCATTATTATCAAATTTTAATGCAACTGATGCTGCATGTTATTAAATCTATCCACTATAATTCTGTGGCAATGTTATATTTTGGCATAATGGTACGAGCTGCAGCCCTATTTGTTTCACAGTGACCTCAACTTGTTCCTTTGATGTGACCTAAAAATAAATAGCTGTGACTTAGCTTGTATGGTGTAAATACTTTCCTACTCTGCTGGCTAGCTAGCAGTCACATGCAAAACACACAGGCTAATGTTAATTGATCCATCATGTGCTGTCCTCTGCTGGTGCTTATTGCTTTGTGATGGGACTATTTTAACATTAGACATTTAAACACTGGGAATTTCATGCAGTGTAGATTTTACATTGCTTGCAGTTGTTGATATTGTTTGGAGTTAAGATTTTTACTTAATTGTTGGCTAGAACTATAGAACAGATGAGGTTTGGATGGAGTTATACATACACTAAACACTGCTAATTGCAGTTGTGTATATGTGGCTGTACAGCATGCAAAATGGCTGGTTTATGCGATAGAAGGATGTTTCTGTGTTTTCATCCAAGGATTTCTGATGAACACTTACCTGCTTCTTAGGCTACTTTTAGAGGCTGTGTTTGAGGACTGAGCATTGTCATAATTTAAGATAAAAATGACTGAATTCAGAAATACTGTGGAATTGTATGATTTTCTCAGCACTCTGATTAACTCAAGTTAACTCATTTGGCTTCCAACAAATAATTATCTGTTAAAGCTCTGAATGAGTCCAGTGTTACATGTATGTGGAAAGACTTCTACTAACTTTTCAATTGGGTCTGAGGCTTGGCAAGTTTTGACGATATACTGGGATCTCATATATACATATATTATACATCGATCAGGAAGACGTAGAGAAAATTCAACAGATGTGTTTGATGATTAATTTAGACAATACGCAACTTTATCTAAACATAGAAAAGGAGACTCCTGCTTTGTAAAATTGAACTTAACATGATTTGACTTCTTATGTTGAGGAAACTCATCATTGTTTGGTGACAGATGAAGAAGACACAGATAACATGGCCTGGCTTCACTTCCCTATTAATGAGACCTTGATAACTGTTAAAGTTATGCTGAACTTGTGTATTGTCTTCACAGTTGAGCTTGCTATGGGTCATGTCAAATGCTGGAGTCTTGCTAGATGAAGCCACTTATTTCTGTGTCTTGATTACTGATCTAGGTAGCATTATTAGGGAAACCCATTTTTACGTTTGATCAGTTCTGTTAAGTATAAAGCAGGAATTTCATGAACACCTGGGACCAATCCTTCATAGGTGGACAAATACTTTTCCTATTGATTTTCGTTTGAGTCTGTGACAATTCATGGGTTTCTGCATGTTGTTGCCTGCAGTCTAGTAGCTAGTGACAACACGCATATTTAATATTCTTCAGATTCTTCAAGCACATTTCGGAATTTAATCATAAGAATGCCTTCTTATTGGTGTCACCAGTATGTTTAGCAGTAAGTCTACATAATCGAAAACAGGTAAGGCATTCATGATGGCTGCAGGTGAATTAGAATCTGAATACAGTCATTATCTGAATGTGACACCAGTGTTTGAATTCAAGGTGGAGACTGAATTTTTGCTCCCAGAGAATTTCTCGTTGTGGTCTCTGCCTTTAGCAGTGCCTGAAGATGTACTTCGGAAAGAGACAGAAATTCTGCCCCGTTCTTCTAGCTTTCGTGAGGTTAATCCTGGACAACCTCAACAGCTACCAAAAGAAATCAAGAAAAAGACAAATTTAAATAATGGAAGTACAGCACATAGGAAATCTAGCAGAGCTTCAAGCAGCATTCTTAACCAAAAGGTTCCAAAAACGAAGCAGAGAACAAAGAGGAATCCAAATCTGTCTGATATAAATGACTCCTCTAGTTCTGTTGAAAGGAGAATTGGCCATGGTCACCAGCCAACAAAGGCAAGCCAAAACCCTCTCAGAGAATCTGGGTTAGGAAAACAAAGCAAGGTGCTATTCAACAGCCAAGTCAAGCCAACCCCAAGAAGAAATAATTTAGTTTTTGATGGTAATCACATTGATGATTCTCTAACTGATAGAGTGCTGAACACTGAAGGCAGCAGTTGTGCAATATGCAATGTGGCAGCTAATGACTGTGGTGCTAGTGAGGACGATATGTCGACGGACAAATATCCAAAGAAGCAAAACTGCACAAGCGATATGTTGCCCAAGAATTCAGATCGTGTGAACACTGTTAAAGATTTTATGGATTTGAGTCAGGCTATTTGTGCAGATGCAGTAGCAGATGCTGGAACCGTCTGCTGCAGCAGCTCTTCGTTGCCTAATCCAATTGTGGATCCATTGGGACTTGATGCATTGGAACTTGACGCTGGCATTTCTTGTACTGTATATGACTCTTCGAATAAACTGGAGAGTAGCGTAGCCTGTGTTGTACAAAGGACCAGTAGGAATTCTGAACATAGAAATGAAACTGTACTTTCGTCATCATCTGCATTTGATTCTGATAGGATGTTGAATGACGTTTTCTGTGTTGAAAGAGGATCCTCTCTTTATTCAGTGGTAATTGGACTTGATTCTGCAGGACCAGAAACTAATTTTGTAGATTCTAGTACCACGAAAAGGTGCTATGTTCGGGATGAGCAACTTAAAGACAGATCCAAGAGATCAGAGGAGAACTTTGATAGCAGTCCCATTTGTCATGATCAAAACATAGTTGTGCAACTGGTTCTTCATCTAGTCTGGGTTTCAAATCAGGATAGCATAGGTTTATTATACGAAGTTCTCAATGCCCACGATGACTCTGTGAAGCTGAACAGTGATGGACTTAATATGAGTGTAAAAGATGAAATTCTGGAGTCTTCCACTTGTAATTATTCTACTTTGGCTCATCCAAGAGACATTTCTAAAGTGGATGATAGCATATCTCTTGACTTTGTGAGTAGTATGTCTGCATGTGGTTTGGACTGTCATAATGTGCCTCTGTTTGACATGTCTTTTGTCAGTCTTAATTCGTCACGGGTTAATGATGATTGCATACAGACTGTCGACTCTTCCAGAACTACCTCTGCATCAAAAGATATCATGAGAGATGATCTAGACAAAGTTTGTGATTTGTCATTGCTGTCTTCATCAACTGACATGCTAGATTTGAACACTGATTTACCTAAACTGACATTACAAGAAGGCTTTAACCCATCTACATGTCCTTCACAGTTTTCCAATGGCAACACATTGTTTCCTGTAGAATGTCAAGATGGATCCATTGGAATGTTGCTTCAGCATACAAACCATCACAATGTCAAGTTCCAAAATTTGAAATCTGGACTTCACGATGAAAGACAGCAGGGTTCTGATTCTGTCAAGAGTGCTGGAAATCACGAATTAAAATTGGAAAGTCAGTTGGACCACTCTATCTCTGATGGTGTCTTTTTGAGTGATTGTCATGTGGTTGATGAGCTCATGAGGATACCTGCATCGTTTGACTACATTTCCTTTGTCCATGACAACACAATTGATGCAGTTTCTGCTGGAGTGGATTTTAACCAAAACTGCATCAATGACCCTTTGTATTCATTCATTTCCTCATCTTGTGTTACAAATTCTCTGGTAAAAGGGCAGTGTTCAGGTTCTGTTGGTATGAAAGAATCTCTTAATTTTGATGGTTTTATAGACTTTGCGACCAAGGTAGATCCTACCTCTGAACAACCTACAGTCTGCAGGACTCCTGAAAAGCCATTCCACTTTCTGTCTCTGCCTGATTTGAATGGAAGTGAATGTTTGAATGCTTTGTCATGTAGTGTGTGTAACTCAGCAGAATGTATGCATGTTGAAAAACACTATAACACATCAACTTCTGTATCCAGCAGTAATCAAATAGTTCAGTCACCATCTGAGTCAATGCCAGGTAAGTTTGAAATTCATTTATCACACTTGAATCAGGCATCTGTGTCCGCTCTTTCTGTAGAAGGTAAGTTGAAAACACTTGAAGATTTATTTGCTTTGGATGAATTTACTACAGACTGTGTTTCAGGCACCGAGTCTAAGCCAGAAGAGTTACTTGATGCTGGTGCAGATATGGGTAAACTGCATCAGGCCATTTCTTTGGCTGAAACATCAAGTATTAATTACACAGAGACCCTTCTATTTGCTAAATCTAATGAAAGTGACTGCAAAGATGCCTCCTGTGTGGCTAATTCTAGTAACGATGAGCAAGAGACCCGTAACTGGATGAAACCCTGTGAAGAGACTCTTAATCTGGTCAAACACTGTGAAAATAAGAAAGGAAATTCCCATTATATGGTTACACTCAGTGAAGATGACCAGCAAGAGACATATCCTGTAATTAAAATCCACAAAGCTCTAATTAAAGATTACCATGAAGAGAACCTCAAACTCTATAAGGGTGAATGTGAACACTCTGTTTTGGTTGAACCCCTTGTGGTTGACTGTGACAGAATTCTCTCAAGATTTCATCTTGTTGACTGTGATGAAGAAGATGCCCAAGATAGGACTTGTAGTGATGAACAGAGTGTTATCTGTGTTACTGATACTTATACAATTGACCCAAAGAAGGCTTCAAGAGTTGATGTAAGTGGAGGCGACTATAAAGAAAATGCCAAGGAGGCAAACACTAATAGCATCAATTCAGAGGCAACCACTTCTGTTGATCCTCTTAGAATGATTTCTCAAGGAGCTTCCAGTGTCGAAAATGACAGTAGGGGTGGAAGTGTTCCAGAAGCAGTCAGTGTTGTTGATGCACAACTGAAGGACCAGGTGGAGGTACATGTGATATTGCACCAGGATGAGAACGACAGGGCAGTTGATATGTTATATGAAATTAAGGCAGCTCCACAAAGCTCCCATATTCTAAACGAAACTGAAGGTATTTATAAAAGATGTGAAGAAATGTCGATCCCAACTTCTTTCAGTAGTGTGGCTACAGGAGCCAAAAGTTGTTGTGAGAATTGTGTTGATGTTCAGATGGATTTGACTGGTGAAGTTAAAGATGACATTTGCATGACTTCACACAGTTTAAATGGGAATAACACACGCATGTCTTTGAAAAGTTATGAAAAAAGCGGGAATTTTAATATGGAATTATCTAGGACTACTGCAAGGGCAGATGTTAACTCGACTTTGCAGAATGTAAAAGCTGATGAGGCTGAGTTTCGTATGGCTTGTAACGAGACTTGTGAGGTTAGTGCTGATGTTGGCTGGGTATTGCTGAGTTCAAATAAGGATGTCGTTAATCTAGGTATATCTTTTGAAATGATTGCTATGGATGTGGCTGATGTAGTTTTACAAGGTGAAAATGAATCTGAGAGTGATGACCTGTCTTTTCACAGAGTTGGAGAAGAAGGCAGGAATAGCATAATGACATCCTTTGGCAATACAGAAGCAGGAAATTGTGGTAATATAGGGTTCCCAGAAAATGTAGAGACGCCACTCAGGCTATTTGACCAAGACACTAATGCTGCAACTGAAGATAGAGCGAGGAGTCGAGGTGAACCGCGTGCAAATAGCACCCGTGGCCATTCAGTTGTGAAAATCGATAATGATCTTGAGAGTAGGGGTAATGGAAATGTTGAGACTGTGTCCACAACAGAATACAATGAAACTGCGCGACCTTGCTTTGGCTGTGATGGAAATGCTAAACAAACTGATGGAAGACTTGGCAATAGTTTCTCTAATTTTTCAGAGATGAAGGACGGGGAGTTTTTCTGCCAGAATGATTTCCTATACCCATCTAATCTTTCTTCCTGTCGGCCCTGTGATGAAAACCTGAATGCAACAGAGTCCTATATTTCTGCCTCTCCTCAACTACAGTGTCTTCCTCTTCTTCCTTCTCCAGCTCCTCCTCCTTCCTGCTTTGGGTTACTGTTTGCTACTATCACGGATCCAGTGGCTGAGTCATGCAACCAAGTGATGTTTATTGGCGTAGATTGTGAAGGACTCAGCTGGCCAGCGTCTAGTTTGTCAGAAGAATGTTTGCAGCAGACTGGCAGGCAAAGTTTAGGAACTGTTGAGGCAAGTTTACCAATTGCCAAGCTGGAAAGTACGGTGGTTTGTAAAATAAGCACTGATAGCACTGGACTCAGCAGTGAGTGGCTTCTCATGCCAGACTCTACATCCGCAGGCAAGATTTCTCAAAGGGATCGTGTTTCACAAATAGGAACAAAAGAAACAGGTACAAATGAAAGAGGAAATGAATTGGATGTTTATGCACCTGTTCGTTGTAATGACCATATCCTAGACTTAGAAATCAAACTAAATGGAGCTTGGTTAACAAGTGAGTCTGATGTTACTGGTGGTCTGTTAAAACGGGCAAACGATTTAGATGATGTGTATAAGCAACATTCCATTGTCAGCTGTGAGGAGGAAAGGTCGGCTCATCATGGGATATTGCTAGACCGGATTTCCGGCTATGACGAAGAGTGCTTAGTCAGTGGTTGTGTGGATGATTTTATTTCATCAAAAGGTAGCACTGTGGACTTTGATACCAGGCTAAAGATTGACTGTAATGAGGCTGCAATTACTAGTCAGACAAATACAGGATCTACTGTAGGACTTCTGCTCAATATTCAGGACAGAGATAGTTGCACAGGTTGTAGGTCTACAAGTGATGATTCTGATGGTGTGTGTACAGATTTAATGGCTGGTGAGGAAGGATTTGAACACGAGCCGATTTCTAGACTTATAAATGAAAACGATCAACTGGCTTTTACAATACCATACAGTATAGAAAATGTTTTTCTGCAAAGACCTGAACAAATTGAAAGACCGGATGGCTTAAAATGTGATGAAAAGATGGAAAATATAGTCAGTGAGATGTGCCAGCTCTATGATGGAAGTATCGTGGGAAAATCTGAAAGTTGGCAGCCTTCTGGGCCACAGATCCAATGTGCTGCTGCATATCATGATGGCACTTTGGGGATGTACATCACTGAGGATAGCAATTCTTGTGATACTTATGAGTGTTTGCTGAATGATTTTGAGGATGATGACCTGAATGACCTTCATGGAGGCAGGGAAATGATGGAGAGTGATGAGGAGGTAGGCGACTGCCTTAATGAACCGCCCATGAACTATGTTGAGGCAGTTGCCATTCCTGGAAGTACAATGTTAGATGGTGGCCAAATGCTTTATTGTACTGGGTCTGGAATGGATTGGAGTGCTGGTGGACTGCCAGGGCATTTTGTGACAGGATCGGGATTGCCAGAGGAGCTGGAGATCGAGGACATTGCAATGAGGTTCACGGTCTGTCTGGAAAACCCTGGACAAGTTGACTATTCGTACACAGATGAGGGTTCTGATGATAATGGATTGAACAGAGAGACATCTCTTGATCATGATTACTCTGCCTTTGATGTTGCTGACTGCAGAATGTCTGAGACAATTGACTCGAGGCAAGACTCATACGACGTCGATGATGATGATGATGACGAGATGTCGTCTTCACATACAGGCCAGCAGCAGCAGGTAGAGGATGATTCAGAAGAGGAAAAAACATCTGAACAGCTGTTTAGTGTTGATGTATTAACCAACAGATTGGCTTCTGCTGCTGCACCTAACGACTCGTGTACCGAGAACCAGACTGCAGGTGCATCAGATGCATTCAACTGCTGGAGCAGAACAGGTCTTTGCAAAATACCTGTGCTTGCTGAAAGCCTTACTGTTGAAGGTGATGGTGTTGTCACGAATGATTTAATATCATTGTATTCAAAGGATTTGATCACTGATGGGATTCATTCTGGCTATCTGAAACCAGCCAACACAAATAAGGTAAATCCTTTTGATAAAGTTTGTACAAACATTGATGATTCAGAGACGTTTGACTCCAGGTTTGTATTAGATTCCTTAAGAAATGGTGTGAAAGTGAATGTGTGTGAATGCCACGGACAGTTTGAATGTGTGCTGTGTGACCTGAAACTCTTGTCTGATGCACTGGGTCTGTGTGATGATGGTTTAGCTGTGTCTGAAACCTGTAACAAGACTTTGAACCAGACTGCAGATCTGATCAATAATTTGAAACCACAATTTATTTTGCCTCACTTAATGTCTGTTCAGTCATTTTCATCAAATGAGAAAACTGAATCTCTGTCAATTAGCAGAAACTGTTCCAATGTCCTTGAGACTCCCTCTTGTCATTTGCCTTCTGTTGAGTCAAATTCTGCTTTGCCCAGTGTTTCCAGTGACCCTGCCAAGTCATTTGAAAATGAGGTTGTCAGTGATGATTATGTTGACGATGACCTTCTGACAGTTGTTCTGGCAGCTGATCGCAGTCTGCTGAGTCGCTTTGGCTTGGACAGCGATGATCTGAGAGAGGATAAAACGATTCCTGCCAGTGCATGCGATGTTCTTGTGCCAATTCCGAACTCTGCTGATTCACGTGTGCAGGAGTTTTGGGAGAGACATGAGTTGTGTTATCCAGGCCATGATAATCATCCTGGTGTATCAATGGTGTCCAATCATTCCAAGTATCACCCATTGTCTAAGGACCCATCGACAGTTAAATTCAACAGTGTAAGTAGAAACAATCGCTCAATTGGTAGAAGGGGGTATTTGGGAATAAATTCTGAACATGGGAGTGAAGGTGTGTGTTTGGGTGTTGAATACTACTTCTCAGAAGATGATAGAGCCCTGCTCGAAGCAGTTCTTGATGCAGAGCGTGGAGTGATGGAGATGTACCAAACAATACAAGATAGAGCTTTTGGAGTAAGTAAATTTTAAAGTTTTCATTTGTTGAATAGCATTTCTTTGGCACTGTGGTTGCATTCTATGGCCTATAGAATGTGGGTTTACTTGAGCATATGATAACTAGCTGTGCATTTTCTATATAGGACTTTCTCAACATTGACATAGAGTTGAAATGTATGTGTCACCCTATGGCCTATACCTGTTGTTCTTTGAGCAAAATAGAAACTATCTGTTTTGCTGGATGTGTCCATATGTGTGTGTATTTGGCTGATGCATTTAGAGAGCCTGGATGAATTAATCAGCTGAACTTAACTGTCAGCAAATACATGCACAGGAATGAAGTGTGAAGTGCAAAACCTATGCTTATCAGTTTTACTTAATGGGTCTATAATGACTGATGAACCAGTCCATCATGCTCAACACTTCAGGATTTATAGGATTGCTTGACATTATCTAATCTGAAAACTTATTTGGTGTTACTACAACAGTAATACACTAACCATTTATCAACAATTGATCCTAATTAGAATAGATTTGAAGTCTGAGATCAGTCCATATGCAATATACAAGGACACTCAACTGATGCAAGAGAGCATAGGTGAAATATGTCTTTCATGGATTAGTTCAGTACCTTGGTTGGGTGTTGCTGTAGAGTAATTGTTATTTTTTATTAGGCTCATTTATTTTATTTACAGGTACAGTCTTCTCAAATCTGAACAAGTATTTAGCTGTTGTAAAAATTCTAAGTTTCCACAACCGGTTTTGTATGAAGGATTCATGTTTTATTTGCCTGTATTTATGAGTGGACCTTTCTTTAAGATAACTGAAGATTTATGCTTTGAGTGCCTCCTAATGTCGGCATTGATGAGTTTGGAAGCCCACAAATTTTCCCATCACTGCAGCGACCCCTACCAAGGATGTGGTCTCAAGACAACGGTCTTGGTTTCGAGACAGGAAAACTGCGGTCTTGGTCTCGAATGCATCAGTCTTGGTTGCAGACCCTTGGTCTTGATCTCGAATGCGTCGGTCTTGGTCTTAAAGGAACGGTCTTGGGATTTGTCATCGTCTTAGGTTAACGGTCTTGGGATTTGTCATCATCTTAGGTTAGCGGTCTTGGTCATTTGCAGTATCAGAGCAATTTCTTTGATATTTGTCGATTATTTTCGATTATTAGAGATGCTGGATGCTTAGGCCCTATGCGATTTTATACATGTTACTATGGGCAAAAAATCCATTTGCAACGGAACCAGCCATTTCAAATTTTACTTTCACAAATTTCAAGGTTTTGGAACAATCTAATAAGAGTCTTGGTCTTGGTCTCAGACCATCGGCCTTGGTCTTGGTCTCGGACCACTTGGTCTTGGTCTTTGACCGCTTGATCTTGGTATTGGACCTCTTGCTCTTGGTCTCGAAGATTTTTCTCTTGTCGCCCACACCGACCCTACATATCGAAGGCCTTGTCGGTGATGCGACAAATGCCTGTGAAAGACCATATCAGCTTTTCCACAGTTTGCCTATTAAAAGGTTGCCAGTCTCGTTCCGATTTCCTGAGAGTTACTGTGCTGGTTGAATTAAGTTTTGTGTAGAAAATGTGGAAGGGAAATAGTGCTACATCGATGTTCAATATTATGAAGCAGATTCTATAGCATAAGGGTAGGCGATATATTGCCTTTGAAAACGACCTGGATTTATGGGGACTTTTGATATTTTGTCAGTGATTTGATCTTATCACTATTCACTCACATTATTTGTTTTATAGCCATAAAATCTATGCACATTGTGCATCTCATTGAAATGCATAATTATTATTATTTTATGATTACAATTAAGCCATCACAGGATTTATGGGAACTTTGATATTTTTTTCATAGGGGCTTACTTGACTAACAACTGTGCCAAATCTCTACCTCCAACTAATTTGTTATATTCGATCAATGATTTTCTCCTAAAATTCTGCTCTTGATAGGAAGAGCTGAACAACCCTGCCTGTCAAGTTGTTTCAAGTTGTTTTTATTGAAACCAAGGTATATCAAAACTCAACATATATACAAGAAAATGCAGAACCAATGGCTCAAAGGGAGAAACCCAAAAGGGCCTAAGCCCCGCTTACTAGCCCCCCCTCCCCCCGAAGTTTTGAAATAACATGAATATGCTGACGGATATGGTAAAATATGCGGTACAATTAGAAATAAACTTAACTAATGTACTAAAATGCACAAGATATGCAATTAGTAGACCTGTGAGAGAACATGTATACAAAGATGCTTTTTAAATGCATAAAGACTAGACAAATTTCTAAGCTGCAAAGGAAGACCATTCCATAAACTCGCACCCACAAATTTAAGAGAAAATTGATATGAGTTAGTTCTTGCAAAAACCCCTCTTATATTCGAAGCAGATCTCACTTCATAGTCACGAGCTGAAGAAATTGGTTGGAAGTAGCCATCAAAAGTAGGAGGTAAAGTATGCGAATTATATTTATACAGGAATTCACAAATTTTTATGATTTTAATTTATTCCAGTTGTGGGATACCAAGTTGTTAAAAGAGGAGGCATAGTGAAAAGATCTGGAAATGACTCTCAATGCCCTTTTTTGTAAGGTAACAAGTCTTTTCAACCTAAAAACATAATTAGAAGCCCATAACATGGCACATTATGATTAGTAAGGGTGGACAACTGGACAAGTGTATAGTACAGGGTAAGTCGTAGGTAGAGCGGAAACAGGTAAGCAATGCGAGATAAGATATCTACATTTTTGGAGATCTTAGAACAAATTTGGGCTATATGAGTATGAATTCCAGGTTAGATGCTGATCTAAGTAAATTCCCAAAAATTTGACCGATACCACTTGTGGGATCTGAAAACTATCAATTAAGATAGCACATGGAGTAAGAGGAATCTTCTTTCTATGAGAAAAAAAGGATGAAGTTGGTTTTATTTATGTTTATGGAAAGCTTATTAATCTTGAACCATTCAGCAATCTTCTGTAATTCCTGGTTGGGTATAGCAAAGAGTCTCGTAGTTCTTGTGTGAAAAAAATACGTTGGAGTCATCAGCAAATAAGATGAATTCAGCTAAGCATGAAGAATTTGGAAGGTCATTAATGAAAATTAAGAACAAAAGCAGACCAAGAATGGATCCTTGAGGAACACCATATTTAATTAGTTTTAGTTTCGATAAGTGTCCCCGACAGTCAACACATTGTTGACGATTGGTAAGATAACTTTTAAACCAAGATAAGTGGGTGCCTCTAATCCATATATTTAGAAGTTTAGCAAGCAAAATAAAATGATCCACAGAATCAAAGGTCTTAGCAATGTTGAGGAATAGGCCAATAGAAAATTTATTATTATCAATAGTGGTGGTAATATTCTCTTGAATATTAAGGAGTGCCATGGATGTGGAATGGCCGGGTTGAAAACCATGTTGGAAAGGATAAAGGATTTTCATTCTAGTAATGTAATCATAGAGCCTGTTTTCCATAAGTTTTTGAGTAACTTAGTGAAATATGGGAGAATTGATATAGGTCTATACTTGGGTAAGTCGTCAGAAGTGCCCAGTTTAAGGATAGGGACAATTTTTGCTAACTTGAGCGTGGATGGAAATATACCAGAATAGAGAGAGCAGTTAAATATAGTTGATAATGGAGTAGCTATATTGTATCAATGACAGAGAGGATAGTAGAAGGGTCAAGTTCATCTAAATCAGTACTGCATGTAGATTTTAGTGAGCAACTAATAGAAATTATTTTGGTTTCAGAGGTAGGAATGACTGCAAACGAGTTTGTCCTTGGAGTATTAAGATAATTTTCAAAAGATATGGATGAAGGAGGTATTTTTTTGACCAGTGATTCAGCAATACCAGTGAAGTAATTGTTGAACTTCTCAGCCATGATATTAGTATCCGTAATTTTGTTCCCCAAAATAGTTAAAAACTGAGTAAATTTATCAGAATGATTACCATTGATAAAGGATCTAATGACATGCCCAGTTTTTCTTAAGTCATTAGCATATTGTATAAATTGAGATTCGTAATATGACTGCTCAGCCTTGATTCTTAATGCCTTAAATTTATGTCTAAAAAACACAACGTTTTGTTTATTGATAATAGTTGGGTTTTTAATAAATTTCCGATATAATTTTAAAAAAATAACAAAAATAATAACAAAAAAAGTAACAAAAATTCAAAAATCCAAGGATTTTTGAATTTTTGTTACGATCACTTACCAGCTTATTAATTTTAGGAAAAGCTACATTATAAGTGAATGTCAATATAGAAGAAAATTTATCATATGCAGCATCAGGGTTACCCTCATGGCAGTACGCATAAACTGGTGACCATTTACACTGATCGAGGAGAAATTATAATTTAGCTGTAGAAAACTCATCAATTTTTCTAATATCTTCAAGAGAAGAGGCAGACTTATCACAAGACAGGGTGCTATTTATTCAAGACATTATTATTAGGTGGTCAGAAGTATCAGTAGCAATTATGAAGGAATCAATTAGCTTGGTTGGAGTGTTAAGTAGAATGTTATCAATTAGAGTTGCTATCTAAGGAGTTATTCTAGTGGGCTTAACTATTGCTGGGAGGAAATGGTTGGCAGATAAGGAATCAATGAAGTTATTTGTCATCAAGTGGTTCTGAGCCTTTAATAAATCAATATTAAAGTCACCAAGGATAATAACCTCCTTATTTTTCTTATTAAGAGAAGAAATTAAATGTCCAAAGTCTGAGGTAAATGCCTCAACATCCTGACCCGGAGGTCTATAAATAACTCCCATAGTATAATAAGAATGATTTGACAAAAGAAGGTGAATAGATAGACTCTCATAAGTAGAATGATCGAATTGGCTATCCATATGAGAGTAAGTAATATTTGGTTTAATGAAGAAACCCAATCCTCCCCACGACCGGTAGATCTATGTTGGCTAATAAAAGTGTAACCACTAACCAGGGATGAAAATTTGGGTTGAAGTAGTGTGATTCAACCAGGTTTCAGTAACTGCTAATATATCTACTGGAAAGTGCTTCTAATAAAATAAGTGAGTCAGGTATTTTCTGAATGATGCTTTGACTGTTGACATGCATTTTCGAAAACTGGTCAGAATTAGGTACAGTCAATTAAATGACTTGATGACTTAAACTATTAGGAGAGTGGTAGGAACTTTCGATTGGCCTGTAAGTAAAATAATTGGCATCGGGGTCTAGGTTTGGGTTGTTCAGTAGAATTCGGGACTCAGTCTCATCGGTATAAATTTGCAATTTAGAAAAGCTCTCCTCCCTCTGCATAATTTCTCTTCTCCCAGGGCAGTTAGAAAATCATAGTCATCCTCAAGGTGATTGAAAGGAAGTAGAGACAAAGTACAATAGTCACATGTCCAATGAGGACAGTCTGTAGTTACACCTTGGCAGCACAATAAGTGAAACATTCTATTACAGCAGTTACAGGCAGTTAAGTTATTACAATTTAATTTTAAAAAACAGGAAAAAACAAAACAAAGAGCTGAACAACTCTGCATGTGGCCTACATTACAAGAAAGAGCTGGATTGTCATTGTGATATGCTATCTAGGTCATCTTAAAACTGAATGTTTCAGTATATAGAGCCCATCAGGTTGTTGGGATTCTCTGAGAATGAGTATATGACCATCATCTGAGTTTTATTTTCTTTAACATGTTACGGATTTTGCACAACTGCTTAACATTGACCTCTTGGCCTTTCCAATCAGCATGGGATGACACTGACCTGCTTTAATTTGACACTTTAAAGATGAGAGTGTGCTTTTTAGTGACTGGGGAACCAATACAGCTCATCGTTGAAGTGTTAAGTAATATGTGTTGACTGATAATGTATTAGAAGTATCCAGGTTTTTTCAATTGTCATTAGCTATCTGCCCACATAAGTAAAGGTCTGACACTTTTATCCTTCAGAAGTCATTATGCAGAGGATTTTTGTTGATTTAGTTCTAGAGTTTGGTTGAACTGTACCAATTGGGGATGAATGTAAGGTTATATGTGTAAATGTTTGTTAGTCTCATAAGCTATAGGATAGGTGTCAGAGATTCAGAATCCATAATTGGAGGATGCATATGCAGGTAGTATAGACTATGTAATTGTTTGTTGTACTTTAAAGGGTGGTTAGTTTTGCAGTTTGAATGCCTCAGCATACACTAGCACACAGCCATTCAAACCACTTCTAATATTTATATTTTAAAGAACGATCATGTTATTTCCAGCTTACCTCAATTTATAGCATCCATTCGTGAGACTCTAATAAGGCACTATATAAATGGCCACACCACATTCATACATACATACATACATACATACATACATACATACCTGCATAACTAATACATACAATACATACATACATAGGTTACTGTATGCAGCAGAGTGTTTTGAGTAACCTATTTTCACAGCACCTTTTGCATTATTTAAGTTCTTTTCTTTTGTGATATTGATTCTGTATGTATTTTGCATTCAGTTTTGTTTAACATAAGCTATAGCTTAATAAGATAGTGTATAAATGGAATAGTGTTTGATAAAGTTATTGGAAAAACAATTTAACTGAATATTTGTGCAGGACATAAGATTGACTTAAACAACCAAGGATTGTGCACAATTACTTAACCTTATAACAGGAAAATTTTATTAACTTGTATTTCAATAATTGTTATTTACGTGTACACAGTTTCAGTATGAAATTCTGAATGACAAAAATGCAAACAACAAGAGTTACAGTAAATCTGAAAAGATTGTTTGTTATTGTTCATGACTGCAGAACGTGTGTAGGTGAATCTACAAATTATGCATGAACAAATCTATGTTGAATTGAACAATAAAAAATTTCAATTTAATTACATGATAGCCATATACTGGCAAGTATTTGAATTTTTTTTATCCTGACCGATTTGTGTATCTCAGAAAACACCATTTTATTGCTCATTTCAATTGAATATGTGTTCAGTTGCAGAATGTTATAGACAGTTCAAATGAATTATTGGTTTGTGCAATGATGTAAAAGGCGAAAAAACGGGGAAAATAAACGAGAGACAGACGGAGAAGTAAAATAATTTGACCTTGTTACATGTACATACTGCATTTTCAAATTAAAACCTTGCTTACACAATTTAGCTTTAGTTGGCAAATAGCACAACTTTCTTAGCAAGCTCTAAATAATGGTAATCGTGTTATATCGATTTGCTTTAAAAAGAAATTGAAAGATTAATAATACTGAAATTTTGAAACCCATTCAACTTAAAGTGCCGCAAGGACAAGTCGTAGGTTTGAACCCACCTCGAGTCACTGTGTAGCGAACTTTGACAAGTTGCTCACCCATTATTGTCTATGAGAAAGGTAACGAGAAATCACCTCACGGTCCTCAGTTAATTTATCCCAGGGTGGCATAAAGCCAATGGACCTGCCTTTGGGAGAGAACTCATTCATCATCAAGACAGGCACAGGAGTGGCAGACAATGTTGACCACCTGCACAGTGCACAGTCTAGGCCGCGCCATACTGCGTTGACCTATTGACAGTCAACACAATCTGCCTGCACGAAGCTATCAGGCTGACTAGACAATGCGGAGGCACGTGAAGGCCATTTGGACAAAATAAAATTTAACAAAATGGGATGAAAAAAAAAAAGGATAAAAAACGAGATTTCTAGGACAAAATAAAACACAAAAAAACTTTTTTACATCTTTTGTTTTGTGTCCAGTGGCTTAAGTAATGCTGTGATTTGCCAGGTACCAGCAGTTTGCTTGCTCTGGGGAGTGTAAAACCTCTTTATTTTGTGTAGATTTTAATTCGAGCATCCTACTGCTCTTGTTGACTTTAATATTGAATGAAGTAATGCGCTTTATGGATAAATGCTCATTGGATAAGGAACAAGAAACAAATATCAGTGAATTTTGAGAAAATCCACTGTTAATGTGATTTCTTTGTATTGTTAGAACGGTACATGGCTTTTGTGACGCCTGGACATATATGATGATTCTTATATGGTGAACACTGAACAGTAGTTACGATGCTTAGCATATGCGTGCTTTTAGTGAGCAGTTCAAAATAGGTCAGGAATATCTAACACGAAGATCTATAATATGGTAAATGATCGTACACAGCAGGCCAATGATACATATGGCTCAGCATTTCTTATTTCATGTGCCATGCCTTGCAAAACTGCTTCAAGGATTTTCTTTGCTCACATGTGCATGGTGAAAAGACCTGACAATTATTCTCAGTTTTATTAAAAAATTATTTAGAACCTGTAACTCTCTGAGTCCCTATTTTATTACATGCACTTATTATGCAGGGTGTACTGTGTATGATGAAGACTCAAATATAAAAGGACAACTGAGGCCAAAAAGGACTGCCTTCCTTATGGCCAAGTCATGTAAACAATATAGATGTACCATACTGGCTGACAGGATGTGTAGACTATATGACCTGCTATGTTCATTGCATTTAGTAGCTTGTGCTAAATAATTATTCATGTAGGAAGCATTGATTAGTACAACTCATGTTGCTGAGCAAACTCAGCAAAGTCTACGAAGCCTTTGAGTTCTGTTCAAATAGTACACGGTGTTCAAAATTTCAAACTGTACAATCTCTTGAATGAAATATATATACCTCTTTTAAGGTGTATTGGTATATGTATTACACCAATACTCTCCTAGCCTGTGCGGCACTATATTGAGACCTTGCTGACAGGATGCTGCTGTTCCACTTAAAATTTATAAAGCAGTTGTGGCGATAACTTGTTAAACTAGAACAATAAACTCCTTAAAAACTCTAATTTATGTACTTTTTAGTGTATTTGCATGTTTTGTATATAGGTGAAAGGGTGCTGACTAGAACTCTTAATGAATTTCTGCAACATTGGCTTATGTAGCTTAACAGTTTGATATGTGTTGTTTGCATTTCAGCAAAATAGCAAACCTCTGGATGACGTAGGGGAAAGTAAGACTGCTGCTTTGTTGGTTAATGACTTCACAGAACCTCTATTCTCAGCTGCTGACAACAAGGAAACTGCTATTCCATTTGCGTCTTCGCCGTCACAAAGTTCGCAACAGACGGACATAGGGTATATCTTGATTTATATGACTAACTAGATTGTGTCCTTGTGGTCTCAGTTATATGAGGGCAGGTTTTTGCGGTTCAGGTAGCCAGAGCTCCGGTGTTGATAACTTGCTTTAAAATGTGCTAAATAAGTGTTTTATAATGCTCTGTCTTTGGGTTTCACTTGGCAGAAATAAGTTTGCTTACCAGCAGTCTTGTGATTTTTACTTAAAGCAATATAGAATATTTAAGCTAGTTGGATTGCTCTATATTTTGTTAAGGTCAGATTGGTTTCTAGCTACAAACAGAAGTTTTTCAGTTGTAGGAAACTGTTGTGAGTCACTCATATAGTCTGCCTCATAAAGACAATTATAGTCTTTCTACTTCAGCAATAGCAGGTGAACCAATGCACAGTGTCTGAATCAGCCAGAGTAGCCAAGTTATCGTCCTAATACTTAAGTCATATTTCACATAATCCCTGCATTTCTTGATGGAAGGGCCAGTAAAACTGTTGAGCCTGGTATTCGATGATGATACAACTCTGAAGCTACTGAGATGCTTTGAAGACTAGTTAATGGCTGATGCATATGCTTCAGTTAATCTGTCTGATCATCATCTAACCAGTCGAGCTTGAACATAGGAGGCTGGACTTCATCTGCCATGTGTACTTTGCTGCTGCAGAACATGTCATAGCTTTCATCCAACAGTGCTTGGATTTCTGGTCTGTAATATTTTAGTACCTGATCATGTTCTAACTGCATCTTCATAATAGTGAGCATTAGTAACAGATTGCCCAACCAAATGTCCTTTTGCAGAACATCTAATCCACTTCATAGTGGCTGCGTGACCTGCACTTACTCTGGTACAAAATATGTCTGTAATAATCGTAAGCACGTATTTATGTAGCGTTACTTTAAGTCAGAGGTGCCAGTGTCGTCACTGACAAAGAGGGCAGTTTTCAGGTGTCGACATAACTGATCAGCAGTTACAAGGGTTGTAGCATTTCTATGCTTAAGTTTATCAAATTTTGAATCCTAACAGACAAATGCTCTTCACTGATGGAATTGGATCTAATATCACCAGGTTTGATTAAGAGTCACATCTTTATTTTTCTGTTACCACAGTGAAATAGATGCAAGAAGCATCTATTTATTGGACGATTAAATTAAATTGCACGATTTATTTAGTGTTATTTAGTTAAATGGAGTATCTTTTGCATTTCAGGTGCAGTTCTGATACCACAGACTCAGTTGAGGCTACACTGGATTTTGATTTGCCTAGTATTTCCAGAACACCAAGATCCATTGAAGCACCAGCTTCTCCAGAACATTTCATCCACTCTGAGGTGTCAGATGCTGTGGTATCTGAAACAGACACTGACACTGCTTTAGACAATGAGATGAGAACTGATGCATTACCAACCGTAGAAAGCATTTCTGATGACATTCTTGACAAGCAGCCAACAACAGAAAGTGAGATTATGACTTCTAAACCAGATGTGGACAATCTGATGGACAGTCTTGATTGTCAAAGCCATGTGAATGTGACAGTAGATAGTCACCCCACTGCAGATGTGGTTTTAAAGCCTGATGAAGTGACCAGTGAAATAGAGCCACTGACTGTAAAAGCAGCACATGGGATTCTGGACCAGGAGACACCAACCGAGTTGGCACCAAAATCACCGCCTATTGTTCCAAGAGGATCTTATGCTATCGACTGGGACAACTTTGACGAAAGCTCGAATCCATTTGAAATGCAGGGAAATTTGCCTACAGCAGGTGGCAATAGGCAGAAAGCACCTTCAAGTGAAGCTTTGAACCCTTTCAAGTCAGGCAAAACACTTCAGCTGTCACCTCCACCAGCATCTAAAAACTTTGGTTTTACTGGTGGCAGTAATGAAGCAAAAGAAGGAGGATGCAGTGCTTCTAATGTTGAGAGTGATGTGAAACAAGACAATTGCAGTTCTTGGTCTTCTGATGCCATGAAACCAATTTCAACGAATGAAGCAACTAAAACCGATTGCAAAGCGTCTGACAGTGCAGATAAGTATGTTTAAAAGATGAATTTCTTATGCTTTACGATGATTCCAACTTCTGCTCTGCTCTTTTCTCAGTTAAATTCTTTCAAGCAAAATTTTTATTGGATAAATGTTGTGCTTGAAAGAATTTGACCACTAATTAAATATTGCATTGCTCATTATACAGAGGGGTACACGAGAAGTTGGCAATACTAGATTACAGGCCATACGGCTATGCATTTGAATTGTCATTTTCATATATCCTAGAATTTTACTCCAAAGACAGGCAGGCAGCAGCATTTCCTGTCTTCTTGAACTTTGTTCATCCACTGAGAAAGGCTAAACTCTCTTGATTTTTTGTGTGCGTGAGCATCTTATGTGGTTGATTTAGTATTCATGTACACTTTGTCTTGTGACTTATTGAAGCCTGTCCTTTTTATGTGAATTCAGCCAACTGCAAAAGGTAGTATTAATTTAGTTATGGTCTTGAGGTGTGATTTGCCACAAGACCATAGACAAATTAATAGGTAAGAAGTTGAGTCTGTAACATATTTTGTTTTTTGATTATTCATCTATTATTTCCTTTAGTAATTAGTGAGACCTAACAAGTGGTTAAGATGCATATTTAGCAAAACAATTGTATGATGTGGATTGCTTAGCATTGCATTAAGTAGTGGAGTTGTGTATCTTAGTCTTATATTCTGTCACTCACATCAGATGATTATGTCAGCAGTTGATAAAGACTTGGTATCTTCATTTTTTGTGCACCAACTGTACTAAGACCTATGGATTGAAACAGTATTTTATTATTTGCCAAATAGTCTCATACTGTCTTATTCTTGACTATGCAGATGTTCCACTCCCAATGATGAGTGCAGCTTTATTGTTACCGTATATACTCGACTATAAGTCGAGAAATTTAAGACTATTTCAGGACGGCGAAATAGGTCTTTCGACTTATTCTCAAGAGACAAAATAATGGGAGGTTTTCGGACCAAATATGCAACATTCAACAGCAGATATCAGACTATATAGCTTGATTTATGATGGAGGCATGCATTAATATTGATCTGCCCATAGTAAAATATATGTTTCACAGAGAAATTCGCCAAACTTCTCCGCTGAAAGAGAGCAGATATCAGGCTATACGTATGCATTTATGACGGCTGCATGCATTAATATTGATCTGCCCATAGTCAAATATATATTTCTTGCAGAAATCAGCCGAACTTGTCCGCCGAAAGACAGCAGATATCAAGCTATACCTCTCGATTTATCACTCGTTTTTGATTTTATGGGTTCGACATATATTCGAGCCGTCAATTTTTAATGCTATTTTTGACCAACAATTGCACTTCAATACTTGAATTGACTTATAGTCGAGTGTATACGGTAGGTTGCACTTCAGGTCAGTTCTGGTTCTTTGGTTGTTCAGAACTGGTCTTAACCAGAGTGAACAGCATGATATCGGATGAGTGCATGTTTTGTCATTCTGATTAGGAATACAATGGCAAGCATAGGCCCTACAGGAAGTTTGTCTTCAGTCTTTGTATTGCATCTTCATTTGAAAGACCAGGTCTAGTTATACTTGACTTGCACAAATTGCTGTAGTTATTGAATCAGTTGCTTGTCAAATTACCATGAGGATGCAAGATCTGCTGACATGCTGTTGACTTACTTGACTCACCGATACCTCAAGTTATCTGATCTTGAGTAGACAAGTTTTGGGTTCTGTGAATGGTGTTTAGTATGTGTAAAACGGAAATGATAAGTAGTAGCAAAATAAACTTGTGAAGGAACTAAGATCTGCAACTGCTACTTATTATCATTAAATAGACTTTCATCATGATGCTTATCAGTAGATTATTTGTGGAAAGTAGTCTTCTAGTATTTTCTTGCCCTATTTGCTGGAAGTTTGTATTATTTTGTCTTTAGTGCAAAGCCAACTGGTGCTGTTAAGAAGCAAATTCGTCGATTTAAGCCACCAGTGCGGAAAGTGATACTTGAGGTAGGTGTAAAGAAAAAGACTTAGACTGAAGTTTCCAATGACAAATACATTTAGGCTGGTTGAATATGTAATTGTGCAGATATTGTTTTTTTGCCATAGCTTATTTACCTGTTGGTACATCTGGTTTAATATGTCTTCACAACATGTGATTAATTATGGTTGATCTAGATTGATTATGTTTTAGATATATACAATTATTTTTTATTAACTGTGAAACTATTGCTATTTTTCTCAGTGAAGAAAAGTGATTGTGCTTACTCTTTGTTTATGTTGCGTAGGATGATGATGAAATTAAGATCTTTATGCCAGAAGCCAGGCCATCGACTGCTGCCTGTGAGTTCAGGGGTGGTGTTGCTGCTGCAGAGGATGTTACCATGGTATCAACTGATGCCAAAGGCACAGAATCTGACGAATCAAATGGCTTCTTCGCAGTGACTCAGTCTGCCCCTCTTGCTGAACATTGCCAGTTGTCTGACTTTGACATCAAGCCAGAGCTATTGCATGATCATTCTCTGACAGAATCCTCTGCTGCCGTTGAAGCAATGGAGAGGAGGGAAGCAACTCCTAGACTTTCTCCTCTGATGACTGACACCTCCACTGTCGAACTGGCTGACTTTCACAGTCAACCATCTGACATCAGTCAGAGTGCTGATGTTTTGACACTGGATCAGTTAGATGAAGTCAATGAAGAGGAATTTCATGATGCATCCCAGGGTTAGCACAACTCATTCACTCTTCTCAACTTTTACTTCAAGCTGCACATGCCAGCAGAAGTTTGCTGCAGCCTTTTAGCATTGCCTTCATTCACTTATAACAGGTAATTGTTGCACTGCGTATGTGTGGTTTCAAAAGGCAGTTTCTCAACAGTAAGAAGAAAATTTTGTAAAGCAGTCGATCGTTCGGAGTTTACTTAACATTTTCTTGCTGAGATTATGGTTATAATGATGTTCAGACTTAGTCTGAGTGATTTGGATATGTAGCTGTAACTGGGAATTTACTTGAAATTTTCTCATGTTAATTATTTTAATTGATGCCTTCCTATTGGCATTTCTATTATGTTTTCCTTACAATAAGCAATGAATCATGCTTGGATATTTTACTTGCTGTAGTTATCTAAAATTACTTCCTTCGTGCTATTGTTTTGATCTGGAGACATTTACAACTGGTATGTTTAAGAGTTGAAGCATTTCTTTTGTGCCTTTTCCTTATTAAATCAGAAAGTCTTTTTTGTAGTGTTCAATGATCCTGCTGCCTGGGCAATGCTGGAGAAATTAGGAAGCTCTGGTCTAGTAAGTACTTTTTCAAATGGATGGATGCATCATTTTTGAGACTTTATGAAAATATCTTAAGTTACTATGGAAGTGAGAATGTAAATAGCCTTTATTTCTACCTGACAAGCTTTATTTCTACCATTGCAAGAGCAAAGAATATTTTAATATTGAATTAGTAGATCAATAATCTCCTTGGTAGGGTTAACAGCTGCAGATGGCATCGATGAAAGGGGCATTATTAGAAGCACATGTCTCTGAATTTGGAAAAATGAACAGGATATGGAGAAGCAGATCTATGAACAAGAAAATCAAGACAAGGATATATGAGGCGATGATAGAAGCTAGTTTCTTATACTGATCTGATTGCTGGGTGATGAGAGAGTAAAATAAGAGTTGACATTGGAAAATTGCAGAAATTTAAAACTGCTAGAGATTGTGCTTTGAGTACACTCACAGTTATACATAAGTGACATGTTGTCAATAATTATGTGATCTATTTGCAGCTTTGAAACTTCTTCATTTAATGGCTGATTTGTTGCATCTTTCTTTGTAGTCAAAAGAATCTGCTTTAGTTCGTGAATCGCTGTATTTTAAATTCGATCCTCTGGTTCAAAAGCCAAAAACACCAGGTTAGTTGTGGATTGTCATTTCCTAAGTTGTCATGTTGTGATTTCCATGACACTGGAGTCCTTCTCTGGAATAGGTTTTGCCACTGGCTATATAATTGGACTTGTGCTTTTTGTTGCTGATTCATATGATGTGACCAGTTCATGTATTTCGACAGATTTGTTTTTGTTAAAAGTTGTTGGGCAGAAAAGTCAGGAATTAGGAATAGAATGTTCTAAGAAGTTTTTTTTATAGTAGACGTATGCAGAGTGTGACTTTTGTAAGTTTGACCACCAGTTTTCTGATAAAATTGTATGAAAGTTTCTTTTATAAGGCTACAACTGCTTACACACAGCTCTGATATTATTATTACTTTATCCAGCTGGGACATTTTCTGCAGTGCTGCATAGAATTTTGAGTGCATAAATAATGTTGAACCGGTTTAATGTGTTTTGTTGATAATGATTATCAATATTATTTTGCAGTATTGAGGAGCAGAATGTTGAACTCACTTAAAATCTATTGCAGAGTTCCAAAGAACAAAGAATCGTGCAGTCAAAGTTCCTGGATTTTCAACTGTTGCTGAGTGGTAAGTCCTCTTTTACAGTGTTATAGATTTTATTTTGAAAATTGAAAAATGTGACAGGATTGGATTGGTCGAAATACCTTGTTGTGTAGGCAAGCAACTAATGCATGGTTGGTTGATCTTACCTAAACAATGGTACTTCACCAGAATCTAATCATAGCAATTCTGTCTTTATTGGACATAAAAGTCAGGTGAGGAATAGCTACGTAATAATCATTGGGTTAATTAATTTTTTGTTTCGTATATCTGACTATGTTTTACTCGAATTCGTACAATGCATTCATTTTGTACATTTATATAGCGCCTTTCAAGAAGTGACAATATATTTGCATATTTATAGTGTTATGTAATAAAGGATTGATTTAAACCATGAACGAATCAATTTGATGATGATGGTTGGATTAATGTTTTAGCGATGATCTGCTGCTGATGAATACGCCACCATTTAGTCGGTTGGCTGAGCGGTCTGAGGCAGCTCCTCCTGTCTATTCTAATGTTGCGTCATCTGGAACATCGGCTGATCAGGAACTTGATAAGTTGTTTGCCTGCAGTCCACAGAATAGTGACCATGAGTCAAACGTAAGTTTAATTTTTCTCTTGATTTAGCATATTTTTTTGTAGGTTTAAAGAAAGTGGATGAGACGGTCTCATCTATGCTTTCAATTTGAGAATGCACGTTGATGCTGATCACTGTGATTACATGCATGTAGTATTGTAGTTATGATTGAAAATGTTCTGACAGATAATAAACATGCTGCTGCATGTTGTGTTCAAATGCACCCTTTTATGTAGCATAAAGAAGCTGTCATTGGTTACATGCGTGATATGTGCTTGTTTTTAATTTGGTTTTACTTTTACATTTATTGCTTGGCATTTATGAGAGTTTCGTCTACTGTACAGTAGTATTGGAACTACTGTAACTAGACTGTTGTTGAGCAAAACTCTTTTGGTTTTTGAGTTTTCTCTTTGACATACATGGCTTTATGCCAGGGATGCAATGTTATAGAACTCCAAAACAGGGTCAGTTGTGTATTTGTATTAGTTTGTTTTTGATGGCGTAGATGTCAAGTCTCGGAGTAAACGATGGAACGATGGGCATGCTGCGAGACTCCACCTGTACTGGTGATATGAGCGATATCATACAGGTTTTAAATTTTGCTTTTGTTTACTAATTGAATATGTAACTCTCATAGCCTTCTTACTCATTTATTGTGAATTATTAGTGATGTTTTTTTGTTCAGTTTATTACATGATTAGCATCGAAGTCTGTTGTTAGCTGATACAATGTGCAGGTGGAGTTTAGAATGTAGTCATCCGAGAATTATTGAAGATATATTTGAATTTTTGCAACTTGTGCTTCTGTGGCAGTCATCTACAGTGGTTTCATTTGGAATTGTACTATTGATTTGCTTATAATGCATTGTAGGCCTGTACATTGTTTATGCATGTTTTAGTGGTACATGGTCTTAAATTATTAATATGATAGATAACAGTATTCCATTCATTAATGAAAATGTCATCCTGAATAGGCGACGCTTTTGTGAAGTTTTTGGTAGGTTTCATATTAGGTTTCTACGAAGCAACAATAGTGTGTATTAATCTATTGGTATTAACTCAGGTGTTGCAACAGAGACAGTATGTCATATCAATACCAAGCTTCACACATACTCTACCTAGAAAACATATTCCCCATTGTGAATGGCAATTTGATGATATTGGTGTGGCACTGGGTTGCACAGTTGAAGTTATGCTCCCTGAAGGTAATTAATACTTGAATAAGTGACTTTCCATTGAGTATGAGACCTCAACTTGTGAGCTTAATACAGTGACTGATTATAGTTTGTGATATGACTATAATTGTTGACAGGTTCTTCTGTTGTGGGACTTTCGGAAGCTTGTGTTGAGGCAAGTATTCAAGTTTGCTACCAGTTGTGATTGCATTTATTATTGAGATGAACCTGCTGTTATTCACCTGCATTGTCCTTTACTCTGCAGGTTCTAAAATATTCTCAGGCCGACATTCTACGTATTCAGAAGCAGTGGGAGCTCGACTACCAGTCCCGTCTTCTAGCAAAGGAGCGAGATTGGGTTCTCAAGTCTGAGTTACAAATTGCAGAAGCTGAGGAGAAGTGCGCTCGTCTTGATGAGGAGAAGTCAGGCCTGCACAGCAGAAATGTGCAACTGCAAAAGTCACACGAGGATATGAAGTAATATCTTGCCATTTCTAAGATTGGTCAGCTTGCATGCATCATTTTGGAATGCGTTTCAAAATAATATTTACCTTCAGCGTATGTGTTGTTGTGGAACTAATTAGTCTTGGTATCTGCACACATCCAAGACACTAGTTTTACTTCACTATGTCCCATCTATTGGAGTATTTAGTAATGAATATTTGATTTTTAAAGTTTGGAGCCAGATGTTGAAGTACTTAAACACAGAAGGCCTACACTCTACAGCTGTATTATTTTCGCTGAGTAGGTTCAGTTTTGTCAAACTAACCCTTTCGCTGCCACCGTATCAGAGGTAAAAAGACCCCTCGTGTGCCGAAAGACGTAACACGTAGGTCCTAACACATTTTAGTGCAATTGTAATTAATATGCTAGATTTATTCTTGCAATGATTGGATTTTGCAATAATATGAATCCAGTTTGTCAAGAAAGTTGCTTTTGTTATTTAGCCTATTATTTTCATAGATCTGGAATACTTAGTATTCTAAAAATTGTATAGGTACTTGGAACTTAAAGGTTAACAGTAGCCTACGAAAATGGTTCACAAGGCTCTCATGAAAAACAGTTTGAAAATGTCAACAGCCTCAAAGTTTGTGCTGTCAGAAAGCAATTTCTGTTGTCCAGTAAATGTTGGTGTGTGACCTGATGAGGGTTACCACTGACTCATGTCTGGGGAAGTGGTTTGTGTAGGCCTATCTAGTTCGTAAAGCATCTACGAATCGATGGAATCAACATCACTTTTATCCCCATTATCGCTAGTTGAATCATCGCCCGATTCATGATCACTAATATCGCCGTCAAATTCGCTGTAATTGCTATCTTCTAGCATATGAGGCACATATTCTTGCAGCCAGATAATAAATAATTAAACTTATCTCAAAAACGGCAACAGTTATCACAAGAGAATGTGAAAAGTTGCTGTGAACGAATGCGTGATAAACGCTTACTTGGTACCATCAATAACTTAAAAATTAGGCACAAAAATGTAGCCAATAGTAGCCCAAACATATTAGAAAATACAGTACTGACTCTCATGTGCATTGACTACGATTAATAGCTAGTCCTTGCAGTTGCGCACTTAACAGAGATGTCCATATATACATCATGACGAGCGCCGCTCGTCATAACGGCACACAGCATACAGATAATTGATGACGACCGCTGCTCGTCAATATGGCAGCGAAGGGGTTAAAGGACGATTCATGAAAACTGAAAAGAAATTGCTGTGGCTTGCTTGAAAAAGATCACACTGTATTTGATAAATAACTGAAGCTATAATGGTTTTTTGGGTCATTTCTTCTTTAGTAATAGACTGGTTGTGACTGTATGGTAAAGCCTTGGGGCTTATGATCTTAATGGTATGTTGTGATTCTCTAAAAATGCATTCTTCATTTCCATAAATATAATTAATCTGTTCTCTGATATTGGTTATTGTTTTGAAGCGTCTGATCTGTGAGTTTAAAAAAAATATATTTTGAATTGATTTGTGTTAGATGTGTCATAATGGAGTATGAAGCAACCATTCAGAAGCTCATTGGTGAGTGGAGGAAAGTTAACATTTCCTTTCAATCTTACTCATTTCTATGTTTCATATTTTGGTACATATGAACTATGGAAATGGTTAAACTGATTGCTGTTGTTAAGTTATTTTTACATTCATTTAGAAAGAGAATAATTTGTTGTTTAGTGTTGTGTGTCTTAGATGTGTCTGTGCACTTGATGGTGGTTGATGTATTCAAGTTAGAAGTCACTTTTAAAACCTCACTCAAGTCTTGACCTTGAAGGAGACTGAGTGTCTGTTGTTTGGATTTTGAGACTAGAAGATTTTCGTAAGTAGTTGAGTGACAAGTTTCCACAGTCACAGTGATGCTATTGCATCATACTGTGTCTGGTTCTGCTGTCAGGACTTCATGGTTTGAAACAGTTTTATTGTTACAGATTTCGATATGATTGGGCCTGCATTGGCTGTTTCAGCTGATAAAGGTGGTGAGAATTAGTGTTTGCATGTCCTATGCTGTGGTTTTGCTTCCCACCTGTTTCATTGTTTATTGTCTCTGTTTTCCATTGTTGCATTTACTGCTGGGAGTTTATAAGAAACCTACTTTTAATTAGACTCAGACCTGCAACTAAGATGCACTTTTAACTCTCAGGACCCAAGTGCATGCTATTGTTAATTTGACCAAGATGTCCTGAATAAAAGTGCTTAGTTGATGGGAACTAGGACGTGTGCATCTATACTTTATATGGCAAACCAAACTTTCTAATACATTTGGGTGAAAGCCTTTCACACTTTAACAATCAGTGTGTATTAAAATGTATGAGAAACTTCATTGAATTATTCAACTTGCAATGTAGGCTTTATTGGAGCTGATTGCTGCTGTACTGTGCAGTACACGTCAATATTGTGATTGCATTACTTTGGGATTCCCTTTTGCAACACTTGTCACATATCATCGCCTTATTGCCGAGCAACTGGTGCCTTTATAGTAATAAATGTTATTATAGGCAGAGTTCTTTGTGAGTTTGCAGTGTAGCCTTGAAGTCTTCAATTCATTGCTTTCAAATGATTTGCATGCATTTTGATTATATTGCATTTGGTCACCAAGTGCAGTGTTTGATTTTCTGTAGACAAGACATGTGGTTAGAAATGAATGTAGTGATGCTGTGGTAGTGTTTTCCATAGGGTGTTCTGTTGTGTTTTATTGTTTTATGCCTGAAAAGCAATACTTTAATGCATGGTAAGTGTGTCTGTGCAGGTATATATTGGTTTTTACATATATTTGTTCTTAGTGTCCATATACATTATACAATGTCCTGATTCATTTACAATTGATTGATGCTGCATCTCAAATTTCGAATCAGACATGTCGAAGCTTGAACACTCGTGGGAATCCACTGTGGAAATCTTACCACTGTTGGCACAGTAGTCGATTCTGCATGGAAAGACGTGGGTTTATGTGCTGTAGTTAGGAGTATGGTTATTAACAGATTCATGTGACCTTAGCTTAAAGTGAGCAGCCAATGATTGGTGACATCTGTATGGATTATAGTTACAAAGTGTGAGGACAATGTTAACCTCTGTGTAAGGTTTGTAACCAGTGCAGCTCTGCCTGCATGAAGTTAGAGATACACAAGCTTTGAAAATAGGTGCATGAAAATTACCTACTCTGGTTGCTTTTTAGCAAACTCTGTTCTCCAATGAAGTGGAACACTAAGCTCTGTTGATATTTCTTGCAATTGGCTGAGGTATTTGATACTACTATATCCAATGCCACACAGACTCTGAAGTTGATGTGTAACCAAAATTAAATGCACAAGTCTGCATTAGAAAAGCCCTGCTCTCCTTATCTACATTTGAGAATTCCGTTCCTCCTTTCTTTGTGGATGTCTTTATGGATGACCTGATCATTAAAATGGATTTAATTGTGTTATTGGGTATTGGGCAGGTATTGGCAAAACTTGCATACTTGTCAATGACAAGTCTTGTATTTACATGTTATCAATTTTATTGTAAGTAAAATCTGTATTGATTTTGTCAGGTTTTTATGTGTTTTTATTTTTTTGTAGCTGAAAAGGAAATGACAACAACTGTCTCAAAAGACTCGATGGCTGATTTAGTGAAAGAACGTGACCAAGTATGTATTTATTTAAAACCATAGAGTAATTGACACTGTCCTGTCTCTGATCCCTTTCTGAGATATGCTTTTAGAAAACAAATTCGTGTATTTACATGTGCTAGTGTAAATTAAGGATTTACTTGTATTGCTGTAAACATTTCTAAGAGATCTAAATCTTTAAAAGCATATCTCGCTGTCTACGAAGTCATCAGCTGACAGTCCACTACTCTGCTTTTTCTTTCCTGAAATTTCCTTCTCATATGAAACTACTGTATAATTATATATATATGTATGTGTGTTTTTTTTCCTACGTATAATTTCTGTAATCCAGCTGACGGATTGCTCAACTCCCACATTGAACCTGAATGGATTTGGAAAGAACAGAATCGATGGTCTCAGGGTTTAATTTGTTCAAATTGCCCTATGATCATGCAAAAATAAGTGATAACTGACCACAAAGGACACTAACATTTTAGCCTTATGAGCTGTTTAGTTCAATTGAAACTTGTATATAAAGGAAGCAATCAAATGGGGTTGGTTGTTTTGAGGTGATTCGACCTGTCGGCAATCTCATTCTTCTTTCTTTAGTGAAAGAGATTTCTGATTTTTAATTCTTTCTCAATTCTTGACTGGAATTAAATGAATCTGCTTGTGTGTCTCTGTTAGGCTTTGGAAGATTTGCAATCCGTAGAAGCAGCTTTTTCAGATCTACATCGTCGTTATGAAAAAACAAAATCTGTCGTTGAGGCTTATAAAAAGGTATAATGGTATATGCTTCCATTTTCAGATGATTTAAGTAAAATTGTTTTGCAGTTTTAGACTCTACACTTTATAATAAGCCAATAGTAATACCAAATCGATTGGGTGCCAGTAAGATATACTGAGTAATACAGTATAACAAGGCTCCCTGTAAGCTGAATTGGTTTAAGATCTTCACTTCTGATCATGTCATAATATACATGTGGTGCATGCTATGCGGATAGTCCCTGTTATGTATGAGATTGCTGGATAAAATACAGTGCATGATGGAAGGGTCATAAATGGCATAGAGTAATAAATAACAAACTTGCTGGAGTGCCGAGCAGAGGAAGCAAGTTCGATTACCGCTACCCCAAAGTTGAATAGTCCTTCTTTCGCTAGGATGTGGCACTGGTTAAATCAGATGTATAATGTGAGGGGTGCATTGCATGGATGTCATGTACAGTGTAATTCGACCTCTGTACTAACTTGTCATCATTCTTTCATACTGAACTTGTAATCATGCTGCAGTTTTAAATTAAACAAAGACATGATAAATAAATTAAATGTTGTCATTCAACATTCTTCTTATGAAGTCAGTTAATTGAATCTAAATTAAGCTTAATGCCGTTATTGTCAGTACTTTACGTGATCTGTTCTCTTCGTAAAATGTTGTTGGTCATTACAGAATGAGGAGACCCTGAAGAAGTGTGTTGCTGAAAACCAAACCAAAATGAAGAAGCAAGATGAGCGGTACCAGGCACTCAAGAAGCACGCAGAAGAAAGACTGACCATGTAATTAGAACATCATTGCTATGGAGAGAACGTCGTAAACTGTAATCATAACATTTGCTGTAACAAAATTTCAATTTTTTTAACAAGATTTTCCTGTTGCCTTTTGGGATTATTTATTCACTTAAGAACCAGAGGCTGAAATTCTTGAGCTTGAAATTCTAGTTTCATGCTGTTAGAAATATGAAATAATTTATAAAACAAGAACAATTTAAATAATGTATTTCATGAAAGATTTATTTGAATTTATAACAAATTCATAGAATAATATGGTGGAGACTCATCAACTTGCAAATGCGCTGGATGCATGCTTACTCCATTGCTTTCAACGACACCTTTTTAACATGTTAGATGCATTACTGCAAAGAAATACAGAGTAGTTATTATTTATATAAATGTATGTATATTAAAAATGTATTAATCTTTTTTCTTATTAAAATACTTCTGTGTATAATGGCAAGGTAAGAGAGCATCGTTATTCTTACCGTGTAGGGGAAATGCTAGCTGTAGGGATACAGGCCAACATTTGAAAAGATAAATATCAGGGTTTAGAATATCTGCATTGTATATATGTAAATGAATTTTTAAATTTTTTTGCTTCTCATTTGTTTGATTTTAGGGAACCATATTTCAGTGTGGTCCCTTTAACATACAAACTTGTGAGATGGCATAAACAGATATCCATTTTAGTTAACCCTATGACATCCAGCGCATGGTGAAATGTAAGGCATAATCAATAACGCTGGTCGTTAAAAGGGTTATATAAATAATTATGTACAGGGTAAAATGTATTTTTGGCAGAGCAAATGAAGAAATTGCACGACTGAAGAAGTTAAATGAATCTGAACTGACTATGGCACAGGCTGCACTTCGCAAAGCTGACGTTCAAGTGAAGAGTTTGGAATTGACAGTTGAGCAGAAGGTAATGTCATACCTGCTTTATGTCTTTGGTTGGTAGTTTATAATTGTCATTTTCAATAAATTATATGTATAATCCCTTGTTAGAGAACTATTGCTACCAACTTGATAACACTGGTAATTGGATGCACAACCTGGTATGGGAATCTCACTAAGTTGTTAGTTAAGCTGCAGCATGCACAACAGGCTAATTAAAATAAAACAAGGGAGGCCCACCTAAGTGGCATTAGCACTGTCCACTCCAGTAGATAATATTGAAGTGCCCAGTCTTTGGCTGGAAACAAGTGAGGTATATATATTTTACACAGAATAGAAAAGCACATTCAGTCATCACAGTTGTTGCATGTCAAATGAGGTATCGGGTTATGCTCCACTCTCTCAAAATCGTCCTCCACTCTCTTGTGCCATGCCATGTCCTGTGGAAAGAGCAGTCTGTTTCTGCTCGTGCCATGGTTCATCTCCTCAGAGGAAACCTGCTCTTGACCCTGCTAATCCTTTAACACTTTGACCGCTTACACATTTATTAGCTAGGCGCGGCAAATACAGGCCTATAAGCCTAAAATTTATAAATTTGTATTTCATGTTTTCTGCATTCTTTTGGTTGAAAAATAAAAAATAACTTCTTGTGTGCGTTTGCGTAAATGCCACACCGTAGGATTCTGAGTTTTAAACTTTTTGAAGCATTGTTCTGGACAGAGAGTAGGCAAGTGTTGCAGAAAATACACGTTTCGTTGCGTCTTCGAGGCTTGGTATAAACCACACACTTTTAGCAAGGTCCCTCTTTGTTTGTGGTTGATAGGATAACATCCAATTCGTGAGAAGAGCGCAAAATGTCTCATCATGAGCAGTAAACAGTTCAAGGAAAGACTAGGCCAGAGCCTATAGCAAACTCTTGTTAGCATGCCACACAATCAAGCAACCACCATTTCTACAGGCGCTATGTAAAATGAATTCCACAGATCCTTCCAACTATTCTGACAATATCCTGACAAATACCCATTTTTTCACATACTATTATGTTTTATTTATTTTGTTTACCGCAAGACACAGTGTAAGAAATACTTCATACATTGTGCTGCAAAGCGAAAAAGCTAAGATGGCCGACATCAACAAAGACATATCATTCATTCTGTTTGTAGTCACTCTGACAGCGCCAGTAACAGTCTAGAATAATCTTACATGCATTCAATAAGTAGCAGCACATGTCCACTATTTATTTACTATTCATTTATACGCAATAGGAAATATTACTGCCACGCTGAATAACGTCTGAGCGGTAGTTACTTTTGGGACATGTATACACGTCCCTAGCGTCCCAGCAAACCAAATTTGGGATGTGTGTACACGTCCCTAGCGGTCATCGTGTTAATTACAAGTCCATCTCAACTTTATAGTTTTCATCAAAATTCTTCTGTAAGTGGTCTTGATTCATTTGCAGTCTGCATATTCACTGAATCCATACATAATGTTTTACAGCAATATCATAAACTCTTTTTTACATGTTTGTGTAAGTTTTATGGTTTGCTACTTTTGACACTATGGGCTGTTCATTTCGTTTGGATCACATCCGGCATTGGCTTCAAGTTTCTGGTCCTCAAATGAATTTATTTTCCAAATATCTGTCAGCATGTACTGCATACTTCAGTTGCAGTCATTTGTCCAAAGCTGTGCTAATATGTGCCTTTGTTGTAATCAGTAATTTTTCCCCCTTGAATTGGCTTCACCCATTTTCTGCTAAACATTAGGGAGTAAAGACGTCATTGATAACTTTATATTTCAAATTTTATAACAAGGATTTACATTTTTTCACAAATAAAGTTATTAAATAATAAATACATGGCTATAGCCTAGAGTGCAACATTAAGCTATATGAAGGATATTGCTATAGACTCTGCATTGACTATAGATAGTTCTCCATAGCTGTGCACGAGGCAGGTTAACTACGCTTTGCCTACGGATGGTACTCGCTGCCAGATTTGCCGCTACTATTCGGTTTGTACACGGATCTGACAAATAGTTCATTCAAATACTCGGATCCGGTACTCGGTGGAAATTGTCTACTCGGTTATGCCCTAATATCGTTTTTTACTGTGGATGATACTCCATTTCTGTGCATCTTTTATCCTGATTTGAGAAGGCAGTTTAGGTTGTAGTCAATAAACTCTTTAACTCATTCGTGCAGCACGGTTAGAGCGGTCGGCCTGTAACAGTGCGCTGAGTGAGAGATGGTTCGACCCTCGGATGAGTGACGAGTTTATGATATTGCTGTATAAGGACCTTGAGCTAGTCCTTCAAGCACAATTGCTCTGCAGTATAACTGCAATTGTGCCGTTGAGGCATGTGCATTTCTGAGCAAAAGATGTTGGAAGAAGGGCGATGTCAAATTTCAAGAATTTCAAATACACTATAGTCTGCAGCTATAGTCTGCAGCATTTCACAAAGAATGTTTAAATCTTTCAAACTGAGAGACTGCTGAATGTTGACCAGATTTCAGCTTGGGCATAGTGCATTATCAATTCATTGATATGACGTCACTGTTATAGAAGTTTTTAGTTAATAAAATAATAGTGATAATAGTTTCTAACTTTATGTGATGAATTAGTTATATTGCAGAACCAACTATATTTTCATGATTTTGTGTAACACTGTTGCCTATTAGTTAATGTGCTGTTGTAATCAAGACTAGGTTTGTGCATACCATTTTGGGCATACTGTTTGATCATACATGCCTTTGTCAACACAAACAGTATAATTTGCACCAGCATAGGTTGGAAAGTAAATATAAAGTCCTGTGTGTTCATGACCTTGGGAGTTGTCCATTGCCAACTTAAGGAGTGAAGAACAGGAAATTAGCAGATCCTGACATTCTATGAACTTTCCTTTACATGCCTTTGTTTTAACCATTACCACTCCTGAGGCCGCTGTGAGCGTTAAAGCGTTTGATATAATAATTGGAGGGGTAAGGGTTAATGTCCCATTACACGGTTCAGGACCTGCAGAGTGGATAATATTGAGTGTGCCTCCCCAAAATTCTCCTAGGGATGTGGGTGCTTTATTTGTCTTTCATATGATTACATTTTAGTGCCTTGTTGCTGGTTCTAAGGGATGTTTTGGGAGCCTTACAGTTTATAAAGGCGAAAGCTGGCCCATAAAGTGCAGCAATAAATTAAAGCAATAAATTAATTTACTTTATCTGCACACAATAAAAATAGTAATAATGACAGGCCTCCACACTACCATTATTGTTTTCAAGTGAGTGTTGCTTGGTATAATATATTATTTGAATGAATAGATTGATTGTTGCAACATCATTTCAATGTTAATTTTATAACTGAAGTTTGCATATTTACAATATTTATGTGTATATAATTCCTTTCTGCCATGGGCTGAATAGCAGGACACTAGCATCTTTCTTCCCTTCATTGTATAAGGAACATGCATATTTTAATTTACTTTTCCTTACATCTAAATGTCTGTTTATATTTTAGACTAAAGAGAATCATGAACTGACTTCAATCTGTGATGAGCTTATTGCTAAAGTTGGAACACGCTAACTGGTTATTCAGTTGGCAGCTATCACAGAAGACACTTGCTGTGGATTGCATTTTAAAATGCTGTCATTACCTTATCAAAATGAATCGATTTAAATGCACTTTTTGGACAAATTTGGGTAACAACAATTTTATTAGATAGATCTAGATGTTGGACATGTGAAGCATTTCTTGCCTGGCCAATGTTACTTGATTAACTGTTCCTACAATAGAATCCAAGTAAAAAGAAAACATTAAAACATTTATTGAAAACAGAGTAACAATTGAAAATAATAACATGAGATCGAATTTATGGACAAACTGCACATCCCATTACACAAGTAGTCCTAAGAGTGCAATTAAATCCATAAAATTGGAGGGAAGGTTCTAAGTAGTTTTGCAACGGGTCAACTTTTACTCACCAGCTATGATTGTCTCAACAAAAGCAAGAGACCCACCCACATTTTTATCATATGTGGTTATGTGGCTTTGCCCATATCTTCAACCCATTGTTCACACAAATCACATGCAATGCATCTAAATGCTGCATAATTTTTACATAAAACATAACTTCTAACATGCAATTGTAACTCGACAACATCTCAGATCCATCAGAGTCAAAGTAAAACCACATGGTAAAAATTTACCATTAGACAAGCTTGTGGTAATGAAAATACCAGATTTCTGACCAAAGCAGATCTTCCACACACAGCTGAACATAACTTCTAACATGCCATCATGGCTGCCAATTTATTATACATGATGTTGTTTAACCTTTCCCATACCGCAAAAATTATTTTGAAGCCACAGGCAGCACCAGTAACTAAAGCAATGACTATTTCTTGAAAATTATTAACTGTATTAACATTTTAGTATGCAATAATCATAGAGAATAATTGTTTGTATGCATGCTATGTGTCAACTCCACATTGTAGAATGATAAGCCAAGTCACGAACGAATTAGCTACATTGACATAATTCTTGCACATATTGCACAAATTTAGCGATTTCGGACAGTCCAGTGGGCTGCCCGTGTTGCCCAGCACTGATGTAGAGATTGAAACTCGTCATGAAACATGCAATCAGAATTCTTATGGTTCAAATAAAACTTCCAAAGCATTTAGATTACCCAAGACTAAATCAGCATTCACCATTCTCCAGAATTTCAATTACCAAAATGTTTTTATGAGATGAAAACCAAAAAATGTTTTAATATTGTAATGGATAAATTTTTTACTTTGCTCTGCTCTAACTTGGGCAACTGTTGTCATTCAAAAGAAATATGACCCAATCTCTACGGATTACAATCCAATATCACTCAGACTTTTTATCATCAGACTTGGGTCTTCAAAATCCGGTGAAGCACTGCGACGACAGACCGATAAGAAATATTCCTCTGCAATGCCATGAGATGGCAAAATCCCACTATTTGTAAAACTATTATCACATGCACACCCAATGGTTCTGTTGCCATCTGTGGATGATAGTTGTGACAAAATAGTTGTGTCTGCATCAGACCAAAGCGACCCTCGTACATCGTCTTCCTCTGACACCATTGCAAGACATGAATCACTGAACACAGATGCAGCCTCAGAAGATGCACTACAAGTCTCAGATCTCCATGTTTCAATTTCCATGTCATCATGACAGTCTTTGTCATCAACAGTGCCATCCAAACCAAAACAAATCTTTTCGACAGCATCTGCACCATTGTCTCCCTCCACAAGATTTTGAAGAATATCAGCGTTCACCTTCTCTGAGAATTTTGCAGCTGGTATTTTTTCCTCTGAACATGTTGGAACAGTAGGAAACTTCTCATAGCCTTTAATATCTGTTTTGAAATAAGGATGTTATTAAATTATTATTGACAATGTATCAAAATTATTATTGACATTGCATCATTAAATCAGTGCATGCAAATCATTTGGAACTTTAACCTAAACACTGAGATTAATTAAGACCTTAGTAAACAGGTCTTACTTAAAACTTAAAATTTCGACTATATATTACTTTCGTTTAAATTTTCACACAGAACTCTTGTCTCCACCATGGAGTCTGATACATAATGAAACTTATGAGCTGATCTCTGGAATATTGACCTGGTTTTGGTATGCCATTGGTTGATGATGCCTTGTGCATTAGACACCAGCACAATAGAACATACTAATTATGTACATGTATCGAAAAAACACTTTTATTCAATTGCCTCATGAAACCATTATGTTCCATGGAACACACTTTGGGATATGCACTGTGTTACATCATTTTCTGTAATTTGACAGCTCCTGGCAATTGAAAGTTCACAAGAAATCACCTAAAATGCCAAAATTGTTAACTTGATATCTGTGCAAAAAACTCAATAAAAATACCTTGAAAAAATAATTTAGCATTTTTTAGAAACCAATTGGGTTTAAAAATACTTGCAAGTGTACCAACATTATGATACAGTGCACAAACCAGGCTGTAAAAACGGGCCAATGCTGAAAAGTCAATATTTAATGCTACAGTTCTTATATCTTGCAGTAACCAACATGTTCAGTTAATAGCTCTTGGAGGCATAACACCACTTAGTGCATAAACTAGGAGCACACAAATGAGCACACTGTTTAAAATGTACATACAATGGATACACATTTGCACATGATTCCATTAAACATGTAGTTACATCCACTACTGCTGATACTTCTGTGACACACAAGACTCGTTAACATGTGGTACAGGAACTTGCTGTGCAGCAGTCTGTACATAGACAGGGCTACTTCGCTACCTGCAGCTGGTTTTAAGTCATGCAAGGGGTAGTTCATTGTCACAGTAGGTGAATTTAAAACACAGTAGATAGCTGCACATGTCGTAAATCACCACACCTAAGCTGAAGCTGTAAGAACTAGAGAAATGATGGCATCTCTGCCCGTTGCACCCATTACCACTTAAGTTAACACACACACACACGTGCCTTCTAACCAAGTTGAAAACAGATGTATATCCTAAGAACTGGCAGTATTCATTACATTGTTAAGTGGATTACAACAACACTGCCCCTAGTGTTCCAGTTAAAGCTTTGTGGATAAAAGAAACAAGTTGGTGTACAACATCCATGATTTTACCTGTCTTGCAATAAAACGCAATGCAACCATACACACTGTCCACTTACGAAAACTGATTTGCTATTTCCTACCACAACACCATATGTGCCGTTTGATTGAACCTGGCTTTTCTGCTACACTTCAAAGAACTTCTTATGGGAAGAACAATCTGCACTAACCTTGTGACTTGAGCCCAGCTGTGCATACATCAGGTAATCCATTTCTCCCAAGACCTGCCAAGTGAGGCGTTGATCCCCTTTGAAATGACGCAATGCCTTTCAACTTGGCCTTGTCAGAAGAACTGCGACGCATGAACGCCATAATGCTCTCCATGGCACGACCTCTGCTACTTGTTTTGCCCTCATTTACCTAAAATTTAAGATAAGCACTACAAATTCAGACTTGTTTCTAACTTAACTTGTTTGTATCTAACTTAGTTTAACATATTTAGTAAAAACAAACACAAGGAGTAATCACACTAAATGCAGCAATACTGGTAACTGATTAATAATTGCATGATGAATATAGTCAAACAGCACTTTAAGCCTCGGTCAAGGAATAAAATAATCAACCATATTTCACAGGTCATCAAATGATTAATCATACTTTGCAGTTTGGCTGCAAAAAGGGTCTTATGGACAAAGGGCCATCCACGTATATGTTACGTATGCACTAGGAGATTTTGCGTATGGGTGCGTATGGTGAGTGGTCTCGACAGAATGTTTACGTACAAAAACTAAATTTATAATTATGATGTTTAACTAGTCCATTATATTAAATGTAGGCTAATGTGGATGTCATAGTCATAAATTTATTCTGTGTATGTATGCCCATGTTATAATGAAATCTGTTGATGAAAAGCAGGATTCAGAAAGGATGCCAGTTGTTCGTTATTCGTCTGAATAGCTCCAAACAGCATTTGAGACTGAAGGAAAGTAATTTACTCTTTTTGAGATGCAATCTTGATTTTTAACTTTTGAAGTATAATTAAACTGTGGCCATATTGCTCAGACATAAAGTTATGAAATATTAAGATAAGATCTAAAAATAAAATCAATGACTATCTTCCTGTTTTCATCAGTTTTATTTAGTTACGAAAACATTAACTTTTGTTAAAGAGGGCTAGAGAAACTTAGTTGTAGGTTTGCATGGGATGGGGATCACAAAATGTATGAAGTGCATCAGGAAATAGGGGTATGAACATTTAATTTTTTGCATATGTAATATATGGAAGGGTCCTAAACTGCTATGATGTCAAAAATATTCTAAGTAAAAAGGTGGAGCATATGCAGTCAGAGAAGATCGAGTTAAGGACATCATTAGCAAGTGATTCTGAGCAATACCTCACACCTCTGTTAACCAACACAACATGTTTAGTTAATACTTGGGGAGGGCATAACACAACCTTGCATTAAGCAAAATGGTGTATAAACTAGGAGCACATCAAAGCACAAATGAGCACACTGTAGTTCAAAATGTAAGTGGACACACATTTACACATGATTCCATATAATAAATGGAATTTATGGATGGGTCCTAGTTAGTCTTGTCCCATAATTTTGATGAAACCACTAAGACTTACTTTACAGCATACCAATTAGGGCATAACCGGAAATCACCTCGGACATTCGCCTCGGCCGAATATTGGACTATTCGGAAGTATTCACCTCAGTAAATATTACACCCGCAAATAGCTAAAAATAACTCTTAAAAAAATAATTAAAAAAAAAATTTTTTTCATCAAATAAATTTAGGACTATCAGACTTACTTATACATTATTATTGATTAATTAAGCAAGAACTTAACATTCCATTTAATTTTATTTAAAGTAATTATGTTAATTTATATATTTTAATTTCTTTTGGTTGCATTCCCCAGGTGGCAGCCAAATCAGTAATTTTCCCGCTTGAATTGGCTCCACCCACTTTCCGGTAAACAGCAGAGAGTAAAGACGTTGAGAACTTCATATTTCAAATTTTATAACAAGGTTTTACATTTTTTCACAAATAAAGTTATTAAGTAATAAATACGCTATATGAAGGATATTGCTATGGACATTGACTATAGATCGTTCTCCATAGCTGTGCACATGGCAGGTTAACTACGCTTTGCCTACGGATCGTACTCGCTGAGTCACTGGCCCGATTTGCCGCTACTATTCGGTTCATACCCTGGTCCGGCAAATAGTGCATCCAAATACTTGGTGGAATTGTCTACTTGGTTATGCCCCATATCAATTCTCAAATTTTGTTCTTACAAGTATTTATTAAAAATGTCAGAAAAGTTCTTTGAAAGAACTAATAGTTTTCACAGTCATGACTAGGGGACAAAGAAATCTAAGAAAACAAACCTTGTGCAGTTCAAACACGCCAAGTTCATCAAAAACCCAGAGGTCAAAACAATTTGACCGGCCACTACCAATGTCACAGAATAGCTCATTGAGTAGGACAAGTGCTGCGGAAGGACAGCCATCCACTTTGTCCGCTTTTGGCCGAGGCAGAGGAGGTTTGCCGATCAAAGGACGACGGTTGTTCGTGTTCCAGTCTGAACAACATCAAACATTGGTTATTAATGTTGTGTTGCATTAAACACTGCATCCAGATTTAAAATTTCAATTTACCGATGCGAAATGAAAATCATACAACAGTGTAACCTTCTCTCTTGCTGTGTTTAAGTCTAGAAATATTGCTCCAATTCACAACTGTATTGACTACTACAAGACTGCCTGAACAAGATTGTTGCAATACAAGCTCTAATGGCATCAAGGATATAATATAATAATCAAAAGCTAATGTAGCAAGATGCTCCTGACATAACACAACACCACACATACAAAAACGACTTTAAGCATTTAGAGAACAGACCAAGGATCTAAAATGAAATGAAGCTTTAAGCACATGAACTTGTTAGAACAACTATAACTATACACTAGGACCTGCCCCATAAGTCAACATCTATGGGCATGGGTAGCTATGGGTATGAAGCATTAGCAACTTCATTCAATTCTTAGCTCTGAGTAGTTAGTCATGCCTCATGCCACCTTCCCATCAACTACATGCAAGAAGTATTCACATAACTGAGTTTGTTTGTCAGAGAATGCTAGTGAAGTAGAAGAACTGTAAATGTGTTTGTCTTCTGATAGAAACTGAACTACAAAAGCAACAACCTTCCACAGACAGATCTTAATTATATGCAGTACTAAATGTACATTGAGCTCCAAATGGAGTATTCAGAAAATCTAAGAATTTCCATATCCATATATAAATAATGAAACTGTGATAATGCTTAAGGCATCACTCAGTGATGGGATGCTACTACATAAAACCGTTGTGCAAGTCAAATTAGAGAGAAAACTTGGTCGAGGGTCAAGCACGGAATCTGACAAGACGTCTTATGGAAACAGCATGTGGAGGAAATGATTCTTGGAAACGATGAGTTTTAGAAGCCATATGAAGTCCAGAACAGAAATAAAGGAAAATCCAGTGTACTTTTAGGAAGACTGAATAGCAATCGCATAACATTGCAACGTATGAAATGAGTCATCTCTTATACCGTGTGCCCACAACAGATCTAGCTAGTCATATTACACTTTGCTGTTGCATGAACCCTGCATGCAAAGTACCAATCAATCACCTATAAGGTAATGCTAGGCAAGACTGAATTTGACTTGCTGTTCAGCATAGCCGGCCTCACTTATTTCTTTAACACGAGTCATAATTATCACACAAAACAGACTTGTATTAAAAGTTTGTGACGGGCACAGTTAATAGTGGATTATCTAGACTCTGTATTGTATCAGAGCATCTCTACTTCCTGTGAGGGACTGCTCATGGCTCATTGACCATGCATGAACTTTGGAAACAGTGTAATATGTCAACTCTGGATGAGGGTTAGTTGGGTTCTACGCATGAGCGACAGCCTGTCAGTGCTGACCATCCTAGTCATCAGAACATTACTTGCTCACTGATAAACATTTCATATTAGAACAGTACTACATTCTATAAGTTTTTTCACAATGAACAAAATATTTATAAACACCATAGCAAGCAAACTGAAAAAATCATTAGCTAGCATTAACTATAGTTCTTCATTCCAACTAGACTTTTAAGAAAGCAGCAATACACTTGACAAGCATGCATCAGCAGCATACAATAATTTCTGACACACACAAGCCAGATGCAAACACGGACAACAACAGCTTTCGTCAGCAAGCAATACAGTCTTAATACAAAGAAGTAGTTTCATTCTTAATGCTACTGACCACAAATACCCTACCACAATCCATGTAGGCCAGCTATACATAACAAAAACAGAGTATGAATATATAAAATATAAACTGGTGCAACCAATAAACAGAGCCTTTAAACTAAATGACAGGTGGACTTACTGCTATGTTAAGACAACAATTTTACATTATAAGCGCATAGAAGTGTTCAAATATAGTTAAGACACTTTATTTCAAGCACGGAAATTCTTTAACAGTCGCATGAATTAACAAACAGCATAAGCAAATAGGGTTAGCAAATGAACGAGAGAACTTATCACTAAGTAAAAGACAAATGAAATCAAATAACCAGGTGCATAACTGTCCAAAATATTTACCATTGGTTTGTTCATCAGAGGCTAAAATCACATTTGAGCTACAATTAAAGGACTTGATACCACACAACAACAAATTTATCAATGCAGAGAAAACTTGTATTATCTAACTTCCATTATTCTAGAACAGATATCATATACACATTTACATAATGAAAAATAACTAATTACTATCTGCAGTTTTCCGATCGAATAAATCCTAAAATTATAAGTCATAGGCATTCATGACAAATGTAAACCACACAGTTGGACAAAGCACTGGAGCAAATTTCCTTTAGAAAAAACGAAAATTTCATTGCATGAAATCACTGCATTCAGACTTACTTCTCCCTAGCAGATATGCTAATAAGTTTAAGACTTACCTCTAAAGTTATCCATTGACTGTGCAAGAACTGATTTACAATTCAGTGAGTCAGCCTGAGTGTCTCCATTAAGTATGACTCCAGTTCCAACCTGTGGGAAGAAGTAATCTATGCTTCAGTGCCATTAATTGAACCAAGTATTCAAGACTTTTCCATAGTATACCCCTACACTTTGTAATCTGAATAAAAGACTTCATTAATTGTTGTAACATTGTCATGTTGATCCTTGTTCTGGCTGTACCTCAACTCATAGCCTGTCTAGAATAATTGTCCCGACTCACACCAGAACAGTGGTGGACTCTTGGGTGATCTTGATAGCTGGTTCAAAGCTTTGGAATTTACAGTTCCTTCATTTCATTCAGGTTAAAACTTAACAATTTAATGACGATTAATGAACTAAAAGCAACTAAGAAAGGAATAAAAAAGAGGGACTGGTTTCAATTTCCTTACTCAACTTAGTCTGAATTTTGGTTTCATAGACCTATCGGAATTTGTCTGGGCTTCATCCATGATTTTTAGAAACACTCTCACTTGAAGTGACCATCAATGATGCCTTGTGTATTAATAAAATTATAGTTCTACAGATGTCTATAAATTATATTCCAATCACAGTAATTAGAAACTAAAGGATCAAATAGATAAAGATCTGTGCCTTCTAACCAACAAACTTTAACCGAAATGACAATAACTCTATGATCATGCATGTCACGTTGTCTACCTTCATATCATTGTCAACAGAATAGTTTATTAAGTCAGCACATTTTCAACTGAAACCAGTATTGGATACCAATATCTTTGGCAATACATTAGAAATGTTAAGTAGATTTATGATAATAAGTAGCTCAGAAGATAAATTTAGTACACATATTAACTAGTGTCTTCAGCAGGTATAAACTGGGAAAAAGTCACTTCTGAAAGAGTATAAATGGTATATAAATATGTTTACTTACTATGTGTATAACAGTTCTTTCAAAAATGAAGCCATGCTTCAAGAGAACAGGACCAAGCACATCCTTTACACATTTATCCGGATCAGCACGCACGGCCAGTATCTTCGAGCCAAGACCAAGTCGGAAAACGACGCATTTGTGCAAGCAGAGTTCTCTCCCCACAATTGTACTTGCATCATTTGTAACGTCAATAGACTGCAAAACACGAAACCTATCAATAGATGTCTGTCCAGTGGTGAATTATTTTGGATGTTCATCCCACTTGCGATGACACACTGGCTTAGGCAAACATAACCACAACAAAACTCTGAGTAATATCAACCCAGAAAGCCTAACAGACATTAAATGCCATAAAATCAAAAGATCTCATAGTCGGAGGAGAAATGGTTCTTCAAGTCTTAGCCACTATTCAACCGTTAGTTGGCCTTATGGAGGAAGAGACAACTAACAAGACTACAATTCCTACTTAAAAACAAGCAAGAAGTTGTTGTCAGCCATCCCTATTCATACCTATATGTTGCAGTTAGAAAACTGGAGACTTACCACACCAGTGACACTGTCAACCACCTTGTAAAACACAAGCCCCGGCTTGGTTCCGTCGCCCAGTTTCTCTAATGCCTGAGCAATCATTTGGCCATCAGTGCATTGCAAAGGAACCACAGGTCCAGTAGCAAGCACAACCCGACACGTTGCCCTCTCCAGTCGCAGGCCTTTGCCCTTCTTCAACATAAACAAACACAATAAATATTTCAAGACTGTCAAAACTATTTCTCAAATAATATTCACACTTCAAAGCAATGTTTGGGGTACTTCACATTCTAGTTGGGAGGTAAGAAACTTCTTCACAAAGACTGGTGGGTTCATCTGAAGATATCCAAGTCTAATTTCAGAAATATTTCCTTTTGTAAACTAATTGTCTTAATAAAAATTATGCTGAATAATTAATTATCTTAATAAAGACAAAAGTAGATCTGTAAAACTTTAAGACAAATGCCTAGAATCTGATCCTATATTGCTATAAAGATAACAACCTCAGTTGATGACATTGACATTGAAGATTTCCTGTCAATAGTGGCACGCACATCAGCATTTGTGCTAGACTTGGTGAATTTTTCTATGAAAATAAACACAATAAAAAACTCATTAGTATAAAGCACTTATTAAATAAACATCTAGCAAACAGACTGGGTTATAATGAGTTGGAAAGCAGATGTCCTGAACAAGAGCAAAGGCAATTCAGAAGATTAAAAAAATGTGTGAAGCTTTGTTGAAAGTGACCACAACGTGCATATCGAAGTTACATGGTACGATAAGTTCAGAGATAGAAGAATTCATAACGACAAGCATGTGCCAAACATCACTTGAAGGGGCAAATAGTCAACTCACTTAAACTAACCAAATAATGCATGAATGAAAGTGTTACCTCACTTAAATTACTCCATGTTTAAACAGTTTTGACCTACTTCGATTCCAAAAGATGAGAGACCGTCGTTTCTTGTTCACATCATCTTTGTCCGTTGATTTAGCAACAGCCGCCTGTTAAATGTAAAACTAAAGCAGTTTAACCCTTTGTATGGCAGCTGGGGGTTACTGCTTACAATACTCAAGCAAATATTCATGACCAAGCTGCTGAGGGAATTTCCTTAGCTGAGGAATTTAAACTGGGTTGAGAATAAAGGTGGACACTTTCAATACATACTTGCAGGCCAATATTATTCAAATATAAAATTAAATTTACAATTGATGCAGTACATTTTAAAATAATATTATCATTTTATAGATAATGTTCTGGTCCATCCTTAACACGTGTATGTAAATGGAGTCATTATTGGATGACAGGGTCTATACATTTCAACCAGTAATAGACAAATATGTCAGGATTAAAACAGTTTTGAAATTTACTAGTTACTTTCATATTGCCATAAGGTCCTTTTCTCTTGGACACAGTGTAGATGTCACCCAATCAACAGGCACACATATTAAGACTGAATCAAAAGTGCCTTGAAAACAGAAAGATTCTGAAACAATGGTTAAGAATGAAAGATCCACCATAGCATTCCAATATTATAAAAATCCATAACTAAATCAATTTCTGGTACCTTTTGCTTCATTTCTGGCTCTCCAGCAAAAGGAAAATGTTTGCCATCAATCTCAGCCAAAACAGCCTGCTGATACAGGTCAGACTTCAAGAAACGCCCAAACTTGTCTTGCTTCATTAGTTGGTACACCTAAATTCCACAAGAAATGTAAGTGATTTCTTAAACAACAAACACAATAATGACTAAGCCAGAACATGATAAACAATTGTTTAAGTGAATTACAGAGTATGACAAACAGTCCTCATATGACGCTATCTTCACCAAAATACAAGCTTTTGCTGTCTTTCAATCTCTCAAGTAGTCCATTACTTGGACACTGTGACTATGTCAGTTGAAGAGATAAAACACACAAAAGAACTCACATGTTTCTGTGCTGAATCAAACAGAGTAGAAGAGGCTGTTTCAAGATTGTCTTCAATATCTTTCTCTATTACACCTGTTACATTCACTTGTTCATCAGCTTCTGGCGAAATATGTTCAGCAAAGATCGTAGCAGCACGAGTTTTACGCTGTCACAAGAACACAAGAGGCTTTAGAAAGAACCGATGTACATGTGGCACAAAATCAGACAAATAAAAGCAAAGTACATAACAGTTTCATTTATGCCAAGCTCTAACTGGCACAGCTCGTAAGAATCTATCAGGGGCATTGCCAATTAAAGACCAGAGAGAAACCCCCAACTAAAAATTTTAATCTAATTTAAATCAGAACCCAAGTTTTTACCTCAAATACAGCTTGAACAATATCTAAATCCATCATACAAAATCTTATGCTATACGTACGGTTACGTTTAGGGTTTTCAATGGGCAACCAGAAGTCCACGTACCTGCCCTCAGAGCAATGCCTAGGTTGTAACTACACTACCTGATATCAAGCTCATTCTAGCATTACTATAAAGTGCAGAGAGACTGTAGCCAACATCATGGTTACATGCATGAAGAGGTTCCCACACCTACCAATATTCTAATACTCAGTGCAAAGCAGCTCAGGTTTTCAGACTAAAAGTCTAATAGGGATGAACAGTCTGAATTTCTTGCAGAGTCCGAGTATCGAGTTTTACGAGTTGAATTCTGCAGAGTCCGAGTTTCGAATATTTAAAAAAGTCTCATTCTCTTGATGTTTAGATTGGCAGTTTGCAAAACTATAACGAATTATTTAGTTTTGCCTTAGTTAACACTAGGAAGTAGTAACTTGTAAGCACTAACAGTAGCAGTATTTGTGTTTTTGGTTAGATCAATCGTTGTTTTGTAAATAAAAATAAGTGTTTGTACTTTTGATTATGTTGATCATCGTTTTTCTAAATAAAAATCACATTTTTGTTTTCAAAGCAGATTAATAATTGGACCCATTGTTTGTCCAAGTCCGAGCAATGCAGAGTACCAAAACAATTGGACCAAGCCGATTTCTGAGCCGAGTTTTGGTTCATCCCAACAGACTAACAATGAAATGGCTACGAAGGCAACTGCAGCTAGAGAATAGAGATACCACTGAACAAAGACTATGGTAAGAAAGTAAGTTGAAAGAGACGAGTATTAAATTTAGACTAGAATGACATCATAAAATTTCACACAATGAATGCATGTTCCAAAGCCTCAGACCAGCCATTGAGAAAGGTTATCAACCGAACAGTTTGGTGATAAACACAGCAACAGTCACAGATCCATTGATAAAATGCTAAATCTATTTTTATGAGGGTAAGCATGGAACAGAGTTGGTTAATATGTAATACAATGTAAGGCAGATTTTAACGCCATAAAGACAAGCTGCATTGGTTTCCGTAAATCTTAGTGTAAGCTCGCCATTAACGGATTTACTGAATTTCTTGCTCAATGGGCAGCCATGTAATAATGGCAATATGGGCAACGTATGCTGATATTTTAGTGGTCCTTGTTATTATTCTTGTAAGATACTGCAAACAAATATTACAAGATACTATCAGACTAAAGGCAACAGGAAGGTACTAACCCAATAAATGTAAATACATGATATTTTTATGTACACTCAACCATTTCAATCTTCACAGTACAGTGTACTATTAGATGCATGCACACATGTTCCAGCTAGCAAAGTATCATTGACCTATGGATTCTTATACTCTTCTAACATTAGTTAGGATAACAATAAAAGCCTGTAAAAGCTATTCAGAAGCCACCAGCCAGGGCCTACAGCTGTCCTAATATAGTAGTGGTCATACGTAAACAGCAAAAACTGTAAATACTCAGAGGGTTTGTCCTAGAAGACTAAAGCACAGAAACGATATGACAAAGCAAAGGCAGTCAGAATCATCTGGCTTTATCCAGTCTTTCATTTAAGAATGAAAAAAGCTTAACACTTCTTATGCTAAATGGCAGTCTGTGTAATCTATTCAGCAGTTCATTTAGTCTGTAATCGAGGAATCGTATAATGAAGTCCACTGACGAGACTTCGTATATAAGTATTCTGGACGTTGTGGCACACACTTATTTCATACAAACGAAGCTGGGAAGTAAACAGCACGCTCTGTGATGCGCTAGTCCAATGTCCAGGATCACAGAATACATTAAAGGGTTAAAAGGAAGGAAAGGAGTGGGACATGAAAGTGCACTTAATTTAGTAAATAAAATGAACATTCCACAGACAGAATGCAATGAAGCAATAGAATGTATAATTCAAATTAAAAATGTCCCAAATTATGTATGACCTAAAAATGTCCTCACCTGTGCATCACTGAGTTTGTGGTAGTCTTCGCATTTCAACCAGAATACCAAACTTTCCTGACAATACTCTCGCTTAAGAAATTCCTACAAAGTATTGACACATGTTAAAAGAGAAACAACCATACATATAAGACATGGAAATACTTTGAGGCAGTCATAAAAAATTCATAGAAAACAATTTCGTTTTGTATTTGATAAACTACCCTAGAACCACAGACATGCAAGAGAAATTTTTTTAAAGTAGGCAAAAAGCCATAAATTTTGCTAAAAAAACCTGGTCAGCATTAGTTAGAATATTATTTTAACTGTACTGAAATACTGGCTATATCTTGCATTAAAGATGCCAACAAGAACCTTTGGACAAAGCAAAAAGAAAGAAATGGCATGCACTTGCTGTTAGTATAAAAACACTCATAATCAAATGATAGGAATACTTCAAGTCTATGCTGTTACTTATAATGCTGAATTATTTAAATATTTGTATGGAATAGCATAAATATTTAACATGATTTAGTAATGCATCATTTCTTTACAGGCATTAGAAGTTGAACATTTACTAAGCATGTGAACATAGAAAAATATATATTCATGCTCTAACTGTATGTTCAACTGTTTGGTTCATGAGAAATAACATTTATTAACTAAAGTGTGAAAGGAAAAAGACTAAAAATTTGGTATGGGTCAGAACAAGGGTTAGAATTATCTGTCCAAATTAATGGTTGGCACTGCAACCATGATTATAATGCAGACTTCTATGATAAGTGACTGATTTAACATTCGGCTGCCACATACCAGCTAACCACAGTCAATGAAGTCATTTGTTATAGCTAACCACAAAGTAAATATTGGCTAGAGCTGGTTCTGACTTAACGGTCAACTATGAAGTCAATTATAACCTCAATTTCCTGATGTCGTGTCATAATGTAGACATTTGAAACGTCCTACAACAACTGTTTACAATCTACTTACCATAAATGTGGCAATGCCTGCTTTGTCATTGAGCAGTTGGTCAAATGATGTTGCCCATCTGGATGCCCGGCCAAGCTCAGCAACTTCTGCACTTTGCTCCACAACCTTTGAAACAGCAGGGGATGAAGCTGCTAGGTCACTGTTGATTCTCTCCCTCTGTGAAAGCTGGTTATAAAGATTTATAAAAGACTGAGATCATAAATAAATTTGGTAAGAAATCAAAATTACTTCACAAAAGTAACAGTCTCAAAATATTCAATTCTTACAAGAAAAATTCACAGCCAAGTTAAGCACAACAAGGTTACAGAGGTCCATTAAATAACAACCTAAAAGCTTCAGCTGTTGGATAACCATCAGACATCACCGACTTCTCGGTTCTCTCTCAGCAACTACTGCATTAACTATTCCTTGCATTCAGGTTTCTCTGACCCCATCAATTTTATCAGACATCACAAGAATATAGCACAGTTACACTATTTCACTTCCAAGCTAGACCACCACTTGATGCCTTCATGGAATGTCATATAAGTCTCAAAATTACAAAATATAAAGTATATCCTACACATGCAGAACTTCAGTGAATGTAACAGTGTAAAACTGGATATCTATAGCTAAACATTACTGAAGTATCAATAAGATACTTAATAGTTTAGCAATACAAGGTAACTACATAAGTTGCAATCGATGTCTTCTCTATCGTGGGCTGTAACGTAGCTCTCTAGAAAACTCCATGCAGCAGTTTCAAAATTATGTACTTAAGTTTTAGCACCAAATACACATGAATCATGTGTAATTGCTACAAAAACGTGTGCACAGGATGAGGTTGAAAAAATAATCGCCAGTACCATGCACACATGAAAACTATTAAAGGCAACGTTGGTGGAAATATGTGATGAGACTGGCAGGAACAATTCATAGCTCAAAATGAAACAAATGAGTCACTCACCTCACTGTGCTCTGCTGACTTCCTTGCAACAGTCTTTAGGTCCTTGAAGGAGCCACCTTTCAACAAGTTGACTGCACTCTAAATGTATCATAGAATACTTACAGACACACGAATATGAAAAAATCATCTAATGCTTGAAGCAAATCAAAACACGAATGTAAAAAAATAACTGTACTGACAGCACTAATAGTTTTCATCTGAACCAGCACCACTGCTTGTAAAGCATGAATGCTTAAATCTTTGTCTCTAACACACATCATTTGTATTGCATTGCCTATAACCCATCTTACACCAAAAATGGCTTTCATCAATATATTTTTTTTAATAATAATAATAAGAAGAAGAAGATTACTTATAGCGTTGTCGCACATCGGAGGGCAAAGGAAAGGCACCATGACTTTAAAAACTAACGACAGTCATGATTATACATGTACAATACAATTGTAATTTGATAATGCCATCCTTACAAAAAAATCAGAAGAGCACTTTGAAGTGGGGCAACTATTAAGAGCCAAATGCAGACAGGAGGAGGTAGGTTTTCAGCTTAGAGCAAGAGACAGACTCACTGACATAGTTGCAAACATGAAGAGGCAGAGAGCTCCAGATGGAGGGACCAGCAACTGTGAATGACCGACGGCCAGAGCGTACTAGGCACAACATACTTTTCAGCAAAGGCTGATTGAAGAGAAAGCAGCTTTTAACAGAGCTGCAAAGTGTGACCATGGAGGACAGGTAAGAGGGCAGATGATCTTAGAGCTGTACCGATTACTCAACCGGCCGATTAATCGGGCCGAATATAGAGATATCAGCAGCATCGAATATAGGCAAGATAATCAGCGCTGATATTAAAAATTATTTTTCTTATTTTATAATAATATTTTCAGTCATAATGACAACAGCAACATCACTGGGTCTGTGAAGGACAGCATTTCGTTCCGTTCCCATATCGTGTCGTTGAGCCAGTGGCTTCCACGATAGATAATCGGCGCTTATTACTGATACACTCACAGACAGGAAGCCAGTGTAGAGAACAAAGAGCAAGTGTGATATGGTCTCGGTAGGAGAGTCCAAGGCATAGTCGTGCAGCTTTGATGCAGTATTCTAGTTAGAGGAAGCAGTATAAGCATGAAGAGAGGCCATAGAAAACCGAGTTGCAGTAATCAAGTCGTATCAGAACAAGGCAGCGTGTCAGTGTTTTTAGTGATGCCGAGTCAAGAATAGAGCACACTTTCAGATTCTCCTTAGGAGAAACAAGCACCCCTGGAGATGGCAGCAATATTAATTGAGGTTTGAGGGAAAGTGCTGAATCGAGTAGGAAGTATTTTAGACGACCGGTCAAAACCTCTGATTTTCCATGGCTAAGTTTGAGGCACATAGACAGAATATGTAGCAGCAACGTCGTCGCATGACATCATCTCTGTAGCTATTGCAACCTCAATTAGTTTAGTTACAGATGTATATAGAATTTGGTATCATCAGTATAGAGGTAGCATATCTATTAAAAAAACACTTACAGCAGATTTAATTAAATAGATTAGTTTCATAATGAGAAAAGTCTGAACATTTCGACTTAGTACCTTCAGTCCAGAAATTCCCTCGGAGACTCGCCTCTTATCTTTGGATGTGACTGACATAAGTGAGTCATCATTACTTGACGAACGAAGACTCTTCCTACTCAGCTGCAGATCAAGGAGCGGCAGTTTGACTTTGGTTTTTATAAAGTCACTTGAACTCTTTGCACCATGCACAGCGGATAATGACCGACGAGCTGTCTGTCTTTTTTTGCCATTTCGATCCAGGAAGGAGGTAGAAAATTGGGATTCTAAGGCTACATCTGACAGAACTGAAGACTTTACTTTCCCTACAGGTCTCGGTACAACAGGGGTACTCAGATGTTTGTTAATGAGCCGAGGAACCATCGGAGGAGGATTCGCACAAACACGTTTTGCTCCACAGTTGTCCAACAGTCTCCCATCTAAGCCTGAGTGAGGAAGACACTTTCGTCTGGGAGGAAGAGGAGGCGGTGGTGAGGCAGAAGACGGTGACGTGATAGAACCAGTGCACGAGTCACTTGAGCTACTGATACTAACAAATTCAAGGCTTCTCTTTACAACAGCTACCTCCTCACAATCCTTGGTGGTAGTTTCCAATTTGCGATCACAGATATGTGTACTGTTAGTGCTGTAACCGACATTATAACTAGACTTGGGTTCAGGTACTGCAATCAGCACATTTGGGGCTTCATAATGTCCTAGCACTGTTGGTAACTGTTGGATGTTGGTTTGTTTACCCAAATCATTGCAAACGATGCTGCTTGAGCAACTGCCTTGATCGCTTTGGCTAGATGACACCTGACTAAAACAACAGTCAGATGAGGCCAGGCTGTCAAAGCTGCGATCAGGTCTTTGATCACGACATTCAATTCTAGGATCCACAAAAGCATTCAATCTTGATAACTCTATGGGAGAGGCATCCGATTCTTTGTCGTCTTCATCCATTACAGCACTATTAGCATCAAAAATACAGACTCTGTTTCGGCAATTTACATTCTCCGGGGGATCTGGCTGAGAGTAGTCAGACGGCAAAGACGTCAACAGATTCGGAAAGCAAGCACCACTAGCTGTCAAAGGAACATTTAAGTTCTGTCGGTAAGCATTGCCAACAGATTCAATGACCTCTGAAGCTGATCTAGGAAACTCAAGACAGCCATCCTCATCCATGCCTACTGCACACCTGATTCCAAACTCACGTGCAATTCTTGAATGTGTCTCATGATCCGAAAACATTGGGTCAACGACGTAAACATGGCAGAGAGTCTCAACAATCTCTCTCAGAATGTCATTATCGTTGAATCTGCGCAACTCCTGCGTCACAAGAACAAACTGATTTTTATTGGTTGGACACAGACTCCAGAACCTCACACAGTATGTTGGATATACAAGAATAGTGCTACCGTGTGAGTTCACAACAAACATCCTGTCTATATTCACAACCAGAAGAACAGGAGAGAACCTTCTGGGAAATGACTGAATGTGACCAACAGCCTCAGAGACAATCTTCAGCCTCTGTGAAGGGTCACCAGGGTCAGTGTTGATCTGTATACTACCAACAAATCCCACAACCATGCAAACATCAGTTTGTTTCTTCATGCCATCACTTAAGCTCTCAGTACTATCCAGATGGATTCTTCCTCTGGCTTCACTGTGCAATGATCTTGGTTGCAAACTGGTTCTCCCTTGTGCTGAAAGACGAACCTCACGACTCACGATTGTATGCTTCGTCCTCCTAGCATGTCTGCTCTCATATTTAGTATTATGATCACTATACAACTGAAGATTCACATTTTCAACATTGTCCATATGCACTAACTTACGGTTCAATGTCGAGTCTTTTAAATCATCAACTGGTCTGTGATAAATTTTTCTAGTATGATGACTTGCATATTTGTTATTTCTCTGTGAATTCTGGCTTTCTCGTAGAGCAGAACCAGCGGTCCATTGATGCACTTTTGCCCTTGGACTTGAAGGACCAGAAAGCGTATGGTGATGAGAACTTCTCAAGCTATCAGTAGCAAAAACATTCAACTCTGGTTTCCTTCGATAAACCTCAACCAGCAGCACGCCTGTTGAAGTACCTACCATGTACGCCACATCTTCGTGTGATGCGTCTGAAACATCCGTTCCAAACAGGCGGATTATTTCATCACGGTTTCTTACTCCAGCTCGATAGGCATTTCCATCACGACAAACGCCAGATACAGAACAAGGCTTCTCTCCAACTAGCGTAATTCCATATCCCGTTGGACCCTTGGGAATTTCAAATACTTTTCTCATACTGGTGGTATTGTGTCGTCTTTGCTGATTCATCTGAAACTGAGTTGCAAACACATATTACAATATTGAATCAACATAATAAAACAATCATCGTAAAACAAAATACACAGTGGTCAGTGCTGCAACTATTCTTTTCCATGCCTTCATAAACACCACAGCCTGGTTACTATTTAACTCTTGATTCTGCCAGAGGCGCGTTAACAGTAAGCAGGGCCCCAAGCGCAAACATTTTTGGGGCCCTTCTGAATTTGTACACTGAGCCTGAGGGGCTGTCGCTAGATGACGTCAAGCACCTATTGGAGGAGTCATACGTCTGTGACGAAGGGGAGGGGAGTCTGACATGTGACTAAAAATATCGAAATGCTCAACATTATTTTAAAATTTCACTCAATTAAACAGTAAGCCAACTTCTGTAAGCGAAGAGGCTCCTAACACGCAGCCTTCGTTCACTCCTACCAATACAGCTAAGCGAGCTGATATTGACATTAATAAAGCAATTATGAATTACCACATTACCCCTGTCATGCGAATGCTTAGCTACAAGAAAGAGAATATATTATATTTAATATATTTAAAACATCAGACATGCTATTTTGTATGAAAAGTTTTCATTCATTTGAGGCTTGCTGAGATGTTATTTTGTATGAAATTTTTTCATTCACTTGGGGGCCCCTTAGATGATATTTTGTATTTTTGTATTTAATTTTTTCATTATTTGGGGGCCCCTCTGAGATTTGGGAGTCCTAGGTGCGCGCCTATAGGTAAACGCGCCACTGTTTTCTGGTCTGCGACAAACAGGTTGTTTGTCCTAACCATGATTTGATTTGAATATAGTGAAAACATGAGTGATATCTACAAGTTATTTACTACTCAAGCAGTAAATGCAATTGAGAATCGACCGACAAGTGGACCAATTATTCTTTATTCATGGTGAGCAGATGTTCAGAAGAATGACTGAAAAATTATAAATATTGTTGGGGTTACTATGGATCAGCAAAGTAAGAAAATGTGGCAGTGATCTATGCAACAGAATGTATTTCCAAGTAAAACCTTAATTTAACGTAGTAAATTACCGGTAACATAATTCTTTTTATTAGTCTAGCTTCCATTTAAGCATGATTCTTTTAATCAAACTCGACAACTTATGACACTTCTTATGCACACACAAATACTCGATTGTTGTCCATTCAATGTACTGGATCCAATTTAAGGAATCTTCTCCCAACATATTCAACACTAGCCAAATATTACATTATTTAAGAATAAACTTAGGCTGTGTTTGCGTGAAGACACCTCTAGAGCATCCAGCATCACCCAAGCAAACAAACTCACACTAAATCCACAACTCTCTGTCTTCACCATCATGGGCACTCAGGAACCAACTCTTTCCAACAACCACTTGTTCGTATCCAGCAAAGTCACATTACCATCACAGTGTTGCAGCAAGAATGACAATCGCTGCAACTGACACTACCAAACCAAACGCCCACATACATTTGTGAAGTGTGCAAGTAAAAATTGCTCATGAATTTCTGTATGTTGTTGATGTTTAGTAGTGTTAATAGAAAACAATATATAGGCCTACATTAATGATATGTGCAAATGAAAGTTGTTCAATAGTGTCTTCAGATTTGATATGTGCAAATAAAAGTTGTTCAAAAGTTTCTTCATATTGTTGTTTATAAAAACGAAAATCGACAATCAGCATTTTACCCACCAATCAGCAATTTACCTAGCCCGATCAGCAAATCAGCAGATCAGCATTTTACCCGTGCCCAGTTTTGGGACCTTAATAAATGTAACCAATTTGTGCCTTTTGTCATAAGTCACCGAGATTAGCAATGTGAATAGCCATCAACGAATAGGTCTACAAATTGTTTTCAGTTCTGTCGTCTAGCACGACTTGTACGTGTAGTAACCGTGTACTGTGCAAATTATGCTTTTCAAGCACAAGGCTAATCACCGGCAATCAGTCGACGTACGCATACAGTGTTAATAAACCACCAATTTCCTAAAATTTTGAAAAATGTGTCATGCCTCTTGTTATTGTTCACCGAGATTAGTTAAGTGCAGCGCTATCAACGAATAGATCGACAGTCTTCAATCTGTTTTCACAGCACTTGCCATCTAACGCGATTTGTACGTGTACCTGTGCAAATTATCCTTCTCAAGCACCAATATGATCGCCGGTTGTCAATACACATAAGTAAAGAGTGACAATAAGCACTTTTTGCTAAAATTAAAAAAAATTGTGTTTTTCGTAATTCTACATTCACCATTTAATCTTTCGAATGTATTATGTTCGAACCGCTGTGATCACGTGCCATATAACACTGTTTTTATTGGTTGATTAAAAAATACGAAGAAAGGAAATTGCTGAGACTCTTACTTTGCGATGATTCGTTTAAGCGTCTACGGTAAGTAAGTGGAACATGTATAATGAATACATCATCTTAGATTCGTTAATTGAGCAGGCATAGCCTTAATTGTAGGCGTATAAAGAAAAACTAAGCATAAAGAAGTGATGACTTAATAAGTGTTGAGTAATGACATACGAGATGTCAAGTCGACTGTTCATTTGGATGCTGCCGTCCAGCCTCCTGTAGTCCCCTCCCTCCAATTTTTGTTTCGAAAGAAGCCCTCTAGGGAGACCCTTTTATTTCGCCTAATCTCCTGTCTGACCTCTATTCTGGCCATAGGCGCTGGTATAATGTTGTATTATCTCGAATTCTCGATCGCTTCTAGCTGTGCTGTGGCGGACGTAGTAGGGGCCTATTGCAAATCCAGGTACGTTGCTGTGACCGCCTGGCTGGCCATTGTGACCAGCTGGCTGTCCTCTAACTGCCGCCTTCTCAAACGTCACTAAACCTCAATTCATCTGGCAGGGTGGTCGAAGACGACTGACGGGTGTTGACCCGTGCTCGGTGGCTGAGACCTTTTCACGTGTAATTACCCTTCTTGACTTGGTCCGAGACTTAAGGATCTTCTAAAACAGGGAGTTAGCTTTATCTGTATATAAATCCATAGCTGTCACTGTCAGCTTCGCCATCTGCTAGCTCATGAAGCTACTGCTTCCAACATCCGTACCTTCAAATTGTCACCAGCCGACTTGACCCCTGCTGCTTGGACCTATTTGGCCCGGAGCGCCGAGAGCCTGTCTCGTTTTGTCGTCTGCCTCACTTCATGCGTTCTATTGCAAAAATGATAACTACACAGATATTCAGATGCTGAAAGCTTAAACTGATTGTAATAAAGTGTCAGCAATATTCTATTTTTAGATAAATTTCCTTTTCAAGTAAACTTGTCAGTTCATCAAAAAGAACATGATAAGCACCTCTTCAAATATCTACTCAAAGGCGAAATGCTCTTCAACGCAGTCTCACTGTATGCCTACAATACCATGATCAAAAGAATGGCATTCTAACATTTTCAAAACAGAGACACATATTAAGTAAAAGTTCTTGTTGTAGATTGCTCGGAAAACTTTTCCAAAAATGAGCGGTTGCACGGAGAAGTTTTCATGTTGCATTGTGGCAGATCAAAAAAAGATGAAATTAGAAGTTCGGTATTTAAGAGTCAACTTTATGACCCTGAAATACATAGCTCTCGAACCATGGGTTCCCTTGTAAGCCAGTGTTTCCCATTCCACTGCAGTGCAAATATTTCAAAATCCAGACACATTGTATGTCCATAACTTGCATACAGCAATTACATTTATTCAACAATTTGTCCAACACAGGAAGATGTACGTGTGTACTTTATTGCAAGACAATCCAAATACACAACTTGCAATCGACTTAGAATTCAATGTCTTAAACAAGTTAGCCGACTTTAGGATGAAAATGTGAAATAGTCAGACACCATTAATATCTGTCAATATGACTACGGCCGTTCTGACTCAAATAAATTAATTTAACATTGTCTCAGAAGGACACTAATTGTGTTGATTTGCCAATGCGCTAATGGAGCTAGCCTGAACATGTATAATTGTATATACATATGTAGTACAAACACACAAATATAGGCACCTATCCCGACCTCTGATACAGTATCTCTTAAAGCATCTCAAAGTTATTCACACCTGCAAACGAACTTCACATGGCTATCTAACTTGTCTGACAGCTGCATATAAATTTAGTTACAATTTTAAGCTAAATGTAGCTTTGCTATGAGAATGGTAGGCCTACTACGAAATTTCTTCAGAATGGAATGGGTTTGCTGAAGCAAAGACTCATAAAGTTAACATTATTTAGGCTGTTGCACAACTTAATTTAACTTAAGCCAATATTTTAAAGATAAACTGTTTCAGTAAAGTTAACAAATTATTATATTAATTTAAAACTTAAAATTTCCTCCTTTCATTTTTGGGTCTAAACAATCGTTAAACTAATTTCTTCAGCATATAATTTTCACACTTGTGTAGGGTCCTGAAAAGTTAGTAGGCCTTAGACACAGTGCCTGCTGTGCCTAATGGACTAAACGGGCCTGCACGTTTATTTGTTTATTCTAAACCTTACTTGTAATTGAAATAAGCCAAGTAAATCCTTATAATGCAGCTTAAAGCTAAAGCTGTCAAAAATTGTTGAAATGACGACCTGGGTACTCGTCGACTCGCGCAGTTGGGTAACCGACCGCGCAGATATTTTGTTGGGAAATGGAAATTCCGCATTTTCACGGATTGTTGAGCAGCCGAGACTCGATTTCATTGCCTGGGCAGTCAGCCAATATGACCAAGGGAATATTTCTGGCATATGTTTAGTTAAAATCGCGCATTTCTACGGAATATCGGGTACCCGAAAACCGATTTCATTACCCAGGTAGTCAGCTTCGGTCCGGTACTCGTTGACAGCCTAACTTAAAGCCCATAAGCTCGTCCTTGGGGTTATCTATTAAGGACACGTTGAGTCATATTGACAGATATTAAATGGTGTCTGACTGTTTCACATTTTCAGTAAGGAATTGGTAACTCAAATACAAAAAACAGAAGACATTATATCCAAAGCAGATGACCTCATCGAAATATGTTCCACAAACACGATTGTGCATAGTTATTTCAGTACAGTCTGTGTCAGACACATTGGACTCAATTAGTTCCATGTGCTGGACGCAGCAGTATTGGAACCAAACACCATTTCACATGCAGTCAGCTCTGCAAGATCAACAAGGTAGCCTAATCTAGTTGCTGTTGCCTCTTTTGGAGATAGACACTCTTGAAGAGGGTATTGCCAAATGTCGACAAAAGATGGAGTGGTACAAAGTAAGTCCTCTCTTATGGAGGTCTTTCAAGGACAACCTCTTTCAGCAACTTTTAAAATTGCAAAATAAAGATGTCTTATCTCAATCCTCCCAAATGTCATTGTATTTACTACTTTTAAAAGAATTTACAATACAATGAAAAAACTGTAATCTATACATTTTCTGTACATATTCCTACAAAATTTCATAAATTTATAAAGAGGCAGGCCAAAAAAATAAAAATAAATTTCATAGCAACTAAAGTTATATTGAGCACAGTAATTATATAAAACATAAAAGACTGAAAAACTAGTATACAGCAAAATCAGAATTCACAAGACGTAGAACATAATTATGAGTGACCTAAAATATTGATATACTTGATCTAAATTATGCAATAAATGTCATGGAAATTATCAAAAGGGCAACTGCTATAATGGTAACCACTGATGACTAGAGTTTCGTTTCATCATCAGGCCATAGGTAGTTCATGGGCAGCAGCATAATGACCAGTGACATGGTGGAAGATTTGTCGTTCAATGTCCACAAGAAGTCCACTGGCTCCAATGCGAAAAAGATCTGGCTTCGTCCAATCATCTCCTAGTTCCTCCTTCATAAGAATCATCCAGGTCAGTGAATCCTTTGCAGCGCGTATTCCACCAGCTGGCTTGAAGCCAACCTTAGAATGATAACGCCAAACAGTCAGACATTAATTTCTGTCAACAAGACTAAGGCAGTTCTGACCATAATACATAGGTGTAAAATTCTTCCAGAAGCACACTCGTTATCTATCATCGTTGTGTTGTTATGTCAATGTGTTAATGGACATCGCCTTTCCAACGCATGTTCTTTTATATGTACATACATATGCAGTACAAATGCACAAATGTAGACACACATTGAGGCCTCTAGCATAGTACCTCTAAATACCTCTCCAAGTCATGTGCTTCCCATGGCTATCTACCTTGTCTAACAACTGCATTTTTGTTTTAAGATAAATGTTTACAAGTAGCTCTGCTACAAAAAGTGAGTGGTACTACAGAATTCTACAGAGTGGAATGGATTAGGTCAGAAGACTATAATGACCAAGTGCTGGTAGATACTTTGAGGTGTTATCTAACTGCTGATAATCTCCTTTGAATCTATAACAATGGATGTCATTGCACAAAACAAATAAGAAAATTCTTAAGTTACCTTGTACCCAGTTCGGTTAAAATATTCACGAATGGCTCTGACCATGACAAGAGCCACTGGCAGAATGGCATTGACTCCCTCCTTGCCAGTAGACGTTTTGATGAAGTCAGCACCTAAAACAGGCAGCAGCACAAGTCAAATCACATCCCTCAACAACAGTAAGTGAGTATGTATTATGCATACATAAGTGTGGTGGCCAGCCCCCAAATAAACCACCTCTAAGCAATTCAGAATGCCTGCTTTTGTGCTGCTCCCCCACCCAAAAAAATGTAAACATTACCCCATCACTCCTGTCCTTATATCACTCCACCAGCTTAAAATATCCTCCCAACTCTCCTATCATGTCTCCCTACCCATTAATGTTTCATTTCATTTAAATGAGAAAAAAATAGATACATAACCACAGAGCTAAACTAATTTAGTTGTAGAATGATTAATTTATAGAATAAACATAAAGATACTCCTTATAAAGTAAAACTGACTACATATCAGAGGCAATCATCTATGATGTTTTAGAGATGCAGCTTGGTGCTATAACTTTACTGGGACAGTAAGTTAATAAATCAGACAATGCTGTACAAAAATGTTGAAAACAAGGAAGAATTTGTCCAGCCAGAATCGTGAAGCAGTTTCAGAGCCCTAGACCAGTAATCTAGAAAATATGAGTTATGATATGACAGAGGTGTGCAGCACAATTAGGGTGGCAGAGGAGTGGGTTGAACGAAGTGGTTGAACCGTGAACAATAGACAGAGATAGGTGGTGTGTTGTACATGAGTTTATTTAAGTGATGTCTATATTCAGGAAGACAGAATTGCACACAAGTCCAATTTAGCGTGAACTATAGATGTAGTGATTGCATGTACATGCAGTTTTGCAGTCAAGCATAAGACAGATTTTGAAAAGGTCAAGGGCATGTATGAAGCAAGAAGGAGCATTGTGAATCATCTAAAGATAATGAGAAATACCTTTGAATTTTTTTAATCAATTAAGTATTCATGTACAACATTAAGAGAACAGCTTCAGAGTCATGATTCGCTTAAGTCAAGTCTTTTATTCCTCTTCATCAATTTTACAACACAATATCAACCAATTTATGAGATCCATGTAGCAATTAATCTTTGGCTCTTAGGATATACATCATTTAACTTTGTCATCTCCCTTTCATCTATCAATCAGTCATCTCTGTCCAAATCACACTACAGCCAGTGGACAGCTGTCTAACCTTCATATAGCTCTGTCTCCACCTCATTTTTTTATCTCTATCAGAGCAACATGTCTGGGTATCTCAGTTTCATTTTTATGACAGGCAAAGCAAGTTATACCACTATCATGTGTAATCTAGGCACACTAAATCAGCTGATAGCAGATATAGATGAAAGTGTTTTATATAAAAAAACTAAGATACAGCCTTTGATAATTTCAGTGTGCATCACATACCTGCCATCATACAGACCATACTGGCTTTGTAGACGTTGTTTAGAGTCCCAAGTTCACCTGTTGCCAAAATAGTCTTAAGATGAGCATTTCCGCATGCGTCCTTCATCTGCCGAACTTCGTCAAACAGCCCTGTAATATAGAAACAATCAGACTATTTATAGATAGCCAATGCAAAGTGTCAAATGTATTCAAATTCACAGTGCAAGAGTAATTTAACCATAAAAAATATTTCAACTCATCAAATCAGCCTGCCAAGTACAGAGATTATGTACCATCATTTTCCAATAGCAATCCTCATCAAAGTTTTTGCCACACATTCAATGAGTAATATCTAACATAATGATTTAAGTTGTGTCATTATTGTAAGGCCCAATACATTTCTTTCAACTTCCATACCAACCAGAGTCTGTCTACTAATTTATCTGATCAATGAGCTTTCCAATCCATGATTATTTCTGTTCACATTTCACATGAGGTCACGCACAGACACAGTAAAACTAAAGATGGGAAAGGCAGGAGAACCCACCTAAATCAATCTTGCCAGTTGCTGCCGAGTCACATGCCAGATAAATTCAGTTTTTACAGGGTTGGGTCAGAGCCAATTGTGTGACATCCAGTACTAAATACATAGTAGAAGGGTGACCTGCATCAATAGCACTGTAAATATGCGACAGTAGGAAGACCAACAGAATCTCAGTCGAGTGATCTCTACGGAACCTCGCCTGGAAAGGGGCAGCAGACAATCTACATTTAAATGATGGATTAACTGTCCCACAACAATTTGTCAATATACCTCACCTCTTAAAAAGTAGTTTTGTTCAGGCCAGAATGTTTACCTTTCCAGTTGTTAGTCAGGGCAAAATGACGATTGATCACAATGTCAATCTCAGAAGCTCCCTGCGACACAGCAAACCTAATTTCATCCAGTCGTGTCTGCAATGGAGTCTGACCAGCTGGAAATCCAGTAGCAACTAAAACACATCATTATGCTCAATTGAATTGTCACAATCATTTTCCAACTCAATTATTATCATTATGATTACAGTGATCGATGCAATCAATTTATCAAAATCATTATGAATCCAATTATTAAAAATATTCCCATAAAATCTCATCTTCCTTTGCATCAGCCTAATTTCCATAATACAACTGCTAAGATTGAACACGTAAATGCCCATAATTTAACAGATTAACATCCCACAGAGTCTACAGTTCTAAACACATAAAGTTTTTACAGAATCAGTTACACTTTCTGAAGAAGTTACCCTAATTTCATTGTCTCCACAAAATTAAGACCAAAAGATTCCTGTCTCCAAATTACAATAGACTGATGTAGGGCTACCATTTCCTCAAAATCAAGAAGCATTCATATATATATATATATATATATATATATATATATATATATATATATATATATATATATATATTTAATCAGTTAATTACAACATTAATCAGCTAATTACAACAATCAAACCTGAGGCAACTGGGATGTTAGTGGCACCAAGTGACTTCAAATACTTCACACAGTCAGCAACACGGTTTGGATAAACGCAAACAGCACCACAGCTTATTCCTGCACAATCAAAATATGCGACAGCAAAATATTCAACAGCATAACCTTTCAGCATTCCTTAACTACATGGTTAAAGCAGAAGTAACCAATTAGTTTTTCTCCCGTTGCTGTCTACTATTTTCCTTCCAAGAATAACTTATTTGAGTTGTGATGATTGGTACATTAATCTAACATTATTCATTCATTAATTCAGCATGACAGTAATTCATAAGTTCAGAGTTGGCTCATCCAATGTGCCCAGGGCCCCCAAGAAGCTCAAGGAGTCCTGTCCTGTTTACTATCACACTTCCAGCTTTTACCAGGTAGTGTTGTTTATCATTGTCTGCAGCAATAGCTATGTCGGAAGTGCCCAGGGCCCCCAAAGACCTTAATCCGGTGCTGTATAAATTAATTGTAACTGGCAAATGATGGAATGAACCAGATAATAAATAAATAATGAACAATTCATAATAAACTGATCTAGATAAATATTGTAATGACTGAACTGACCAAGATCTTCAACTTTCATGGCAACCAAGAGATCATGTCTGATTGGATTCTTAGCTTTGAAACAGAGTCTTTGGACATTGGAAGGAGTGTCATCACCGGACAGTGTAGTCAGATCAATGCAGGATGTAATCCGCAAGAACCAAGCTGCCTGGACAAAGTTTGATTTCAACAAAACAAACGTACATTGAACAATAGAATAGAAATCATATGCAAACACCAAACTAACAATCTTAGTCAAATTTTCTCTGCCCCCAAAACACTATGCATTTTCATCCAGATTCCTTATTTTGTCACTGTTGGTGGTTTTAATTCTCTACAAGAGCCTCTTCCTGCCATCATAAATAGATAATTGAAGGCGACCTTGTGTTTCTCCCACTATCAATATACAATATTTCAGCACTTTTGTAGGGCAGCTGCCACACAGAGTTATCTTAAGAAAATTCAATTAGAACATGGATGGGTGACTGATCCATCCAGTACCAACTCAATTCACGCGCTTCTTCGGTTTGGTCTATGACTATCAACGCAAACTGGACAGTTATCAGTAAACAAAATTGGCTTGAGATTTACCAAGCCACACAAAAGTTTGAGATAACTTTTTAAGATTTATGCCTAAATGGCAAAGCTACTGTCCAGCACCCATCCCAAAACCTAACTATATGCAAAGTTTGATCACTCCTACCCATAGTCAATGACTGCTGAAGATAAAATGTACATAAGAAAACCTTATGACAACAATGACAGCTGTAAAGACTAATTCGAAAGACTATTCTGGCTGAAGGCGCAATAATTTATTGTCATTGGTGACTCTACTGATGGTGTCTGCAGGTGAGTGGCATTTGTCCAAGTGGATTTTATGCATATTTCAAAGTTTACTTATTACCTTAGTCTTCAACAATGAATGGTTTTACATTTCTCCCATATATTTACTTATATCCAAACTAGTCTAGATAACCTACACAAATTAAATATGTAAAACAATTGAAACTTTTGGCAGCTTCGTATTTGAAATAAATGTTCAGATAAAGCCGAAAACGGATCTTACAGAAAGGATAGAATGACCAGACCTGCCATTGTTTCTTGACAGTACGTCGCCCCGACAGCGACTCCGCTCTTCTTTTGACGGCTGGGAGATTAACTCTCACATTTGCCAGCCAAGACTCTTCTGAATAAGGCAAAAGCAGTAGCAAATACTGGTATATTAATAATGCCAAGAGGTAAACTGATAAGTTCTTACTGAACTCTGGAGTGTCAGCATATTTGACTTTGTAATATCCACAAGGAGAAAGCTACAATGACTCAAAACCACTGTGTTTGCCTCAAATACCCTTGAAGACATCCATTGGGATATTCACACCTTATCTCCTCCCTGTATGTCATGAATATGATCACTTTAAGCGCCTCTGTAGCGGCATGGCTGTGTTAAAGCGCTCTAGAAATCGTCTGTTTAATAATAATAATAATAATAATAATAATAATACAAATATCATTCACATGGTCAGTGAGAAACATGGTGAATTTAAAACAATATAAAAGTTAAGATGAGTCAGGTTAACTTAGGCTAACTCAGCTAACAAGTCATCCAGTTTCAAAGAATAAAGCCGAATAAAATTTCTGAAGGTGCCTTAAAATGTCCAGCAGTACAAATTTATTCTTTGAAGGGATATCAGTGTTGTATGCAAGACTTGAAACTTCAAGACCAAGACGAAACCGAGACAGTGAGGTGCCGAGACCGAGACAGAGAGGTACAAGACAGTAAAAGACAGTAAAAGACAAGTGATCCTATATAAAATGCTGTAAAATGCTAATGCATCAGTTTCTGGAAATAATGTTTATATGTAATTTCAATTTGAAAGTTATAATGTACATAGTACAAATTCCTGAGAACAGTTTTTATATTGCTGCGCAAGATTTTAAGACAGTTCACGCGAAACTTATCGAGACCGCTTGTTCGAGACAGAACAAGACATTCACTTCAAGACAGTTTCTAAAAATTCGAGGCACTACCTCGAGACAGCAGGCTTCTGAGACCAAGACACTGTCTTGAGACCATACAACCCTGAGTGATATCCAAGACTGCATATAATCAGAGATAGATAACAGCTCAGCAGACAACCACAAGTCTTTCAGAAGAGATGCAGGAATGGTGTCAAAGAGATTGGTTTTGTCATGTGAGGAAAAAATAAGATTACAAACTTTTGCTAAAGTTTTTGGCTGAAAGTATCACATAATATCCCCAACTTGTATTGGTGCAATGTTGCCCCACCTCTAATGTAAGATCAACATTGACACGGGCACATTAACTTGGCCTGCTGACTAGCAGAAGGGGATATACTTACTCAGGAGCACAACCAGAAAACGTTTCTGCTCATAATTATTGCAAATGCCAATGGCATGAGGCAGATTACTGAAAGCAACCTTACCTCCCTGCCTCAAAAAAGAAAAACTCATCGGAATTGGATCAGTTGCGTGGGTCTACTTTTTTCATCCCCCTAGTACTTACTTACATTTCGTCTGCTGGAAAGGCCACAGCAGTTACACAGCAGGGGAATGTTTTAAATTTCCATGCATTTTGTTGTTGTACCCTTCTACATATCAGAGGCGCGTTTACTGAAAACGGGGCCCAAGGCGCAAACATTTTGAGGGCCCTCTGAATTTATACACTGAGTCTGAGGGGCCGTCCATAAATGACGTCACGCACCCATTTGAGGGGTCATACATCCGTTACGATTTGTGACGAAGGGGAGGGAGTCTGAGATATGTGACGTATTTTGTTTCCATTCCTTTAGTGGCCCCCTGAGATGTTATCTTGTATGAAATGTTTTCGTTCATTTGGGAGCTCCTGAGACATTATTTTGTATTTAATATGTTCATCATTTGGGGGCCCTCTGAGATTAGTGCACCTATAGGTAAATGCGCCACTGCATGGGGCTTCAGTGGGGATGTAAATTTTCAGAGTCTCATAGTTGAGAAACTTGCGCCTTCGAGGGTATTTTCCACGGTGCATATTTCCAGCATGAATCACAACATAGACCATATATGCGCAGAGGATGCCCTGCTTTGCATATGACTAAAAACTACACTAACCCTAACCCTGACCCGAAACGACCCTCACGACGCCTAACCTGACCCCAACCAACCCTCACGATGCTTAACTTGACTCTTACTGAACGTTATTCGCGCTAAACGGACACAGCCACCAAAATCGTGTCTATGAAGGAATAGGATAACACATGGCGCACTCCGCACATTTAGGCCTATGCCGTCGTTTTTTCCCCAAATATGTACTGTAGCAAAATACCCCCGAAAGTGCAACTTTGCCTATATTTGTATCACGAACTCACTATGACCGATTTTGATAAAACTAATCCGAATTCAGAAAATAATCCTTCTTACACCGGTAAAACGCAGCCTATAAAAGCATAGTCGACGCTGGTGGTCAAAGTCCAGTGGTTCATATGGAAGATACTTATTTAAAATACAATACTACCTTTAAGGTCAATCGTAAAACATCGTTAAAAAAGCTAAAACACTAGTTCAAAATGGCATGTTCAAAGACATTGTTACTCTTAATTTAGAAGAAATCTAGCAAATTACCGAACTCGCATCCAGTGTTCCTATAAGCCATGTTTTGTTCAATTCTTGCCCATGGCCTTTAACCCATAAACATAGAATAATACTTATAGAGTCAGCTGTATTCTTGCACAATCAAGTGGTTGGGCTTAACTACTCCAGAATCTGATGTTGACCGAGCACATCAACCTAACTCTCGCACTTGAGATTTGACTCAAGGACTCTAGATCTTGGTCCTTGAGATTTTACTATGCAATTAAGCAAGCTGGAGCAGCCGCATTCCAGTTTTTGTGCGCTGTAAATTAACATTTTACGACTTATTAACTGGCGTTACATCGATTGTTTATACAATATCTATGCTACCTTCCTTCGATGCAAGGAATTTGAAATATCTGGATGGAAAAGAGAGGGAAATGGCTGTTTCGCTTTCTATAGTCAAACATATTTTCATCAATCATCATAGCGATCCGACCTATTCTTCAGTCTTAACCTTGTGCGACTGTAACATGTAAATTACATTTAAATATTCATTTCATTCTCAATTCTGTGCTAATGCTATTGGCGGAGAAGTTTATACAGTTATTCGTGTCGATTTAAAATTCGATGTTAGGACAAAATTTCACGCCCTGCCACTTGCCGCCAGAGTTCAATACATTTGTTGCACACAGCACTGCACTCAGGCTAGCTTTATATGCTTGCACTGTCCTTCCTCAATATAATTCTTCCCAATACAATTCGCTATCTTCACGTTTCACTCATAATCTATCACTCTTTGACTGGGCTCTGCATATCGACATCATCCCAGTTACATCTGCTCAATGAGAGCTCACATTCTGTTGTCTCAAACTAGTGAAGACATACCTGAGAACGACAATGCTCTGATGTTGGAGTTTTGTCTATGCATCATATCCATGCCAGAGCCCATTCATTGGGTTTTCACAAAGTTTTTGACTAATTTGTAGCTGTGTATCCCCATTGCCGCATACAGCCGACATTATAAGCCCTAACTAGGCTAACTGTTGTCATTTGTCTGCTTATATGACACAACTTACATGAGCATTGGGATAAAGTATAGGCCCACTTGACTTGGAGCTATATTTATTTATTTATAGCCAGCTTATCAGGACAAGAGATTTGATGCCTTAACGACCTTTTGTGGTCACCATAAGTTTAAGGTCGCGATTTACTGTTATTAAAGCCTTACATCGCCCTGTACCGTTACAAAAACAAATGCCCTGGTTACCAACAGATTCTGGTGCTGCCACTGGTCAGACAATCTGAATAGCTTTTGATCATGTCATACATCCTCAGTTTCCTTCCCTCTGTGATTACCCATTGACCAGATCAGAAGACTGCAGCTCAGGATGAATGAAACTTGTGTCCATCACTAATAGCTCCAAATTAGTAATGACAAATTTTTAACAATTATCTAAAGATCACAAATTACATCAAAAAGTTGTATATCATTTATCATATGATGTGCTATTTTTAATATTTTGTAATCTTATATTGTGTCTAACTTAAAATAATAAAAGGTTTTTGAAAATCCAACTTATTGAATAAACAATAATTTGTTGAATAAATGCAAAACTACAATCATATGATGCATATTTCAAGAATATTAGTATGTTAATAAGAATGAATGACAAAATATAAAAAAAGCTCAACAGCAGAGTAAACCTGACATTAATGCAAATTATACAATCAAGCAATATTGCAAATCATTGAGCATTAGATGATCTGGATTTTGAAGTGGTACAAAATGTCCACAACTGTCACAACAAATCGTCAACTGGGAAGATTTATAACAGATGCAGGACTATAATCAGACAATTTCTACATTTCTAAAAACCTAACCAACCAAGAAGCAATTTAAATTTCATTTTCACCCCAAGTGATGACCACCATATCCAAAACACTGTTCAAAGCTTTCCACATGTTATCTGTGTAGTTTGATCCAATCTGTACATAAAATCTCAAAGGCATGGTAAATATTGATTTAACCATCCTCAACGATAAGACCTTACTCATGCCGAAATAAAAGTTATAAACATAGCAGACAGAACAACTGTCTTTCATATTGCACAATAATGCATTTAAAACAAGAAGTAGAAAAATAAGTCCCTAAACTAGCCCCAGCGCCAACGTCATCCGTCACTAAGCCAACAAGGCTAAACAAGTTGATTTATTATCTTAATGCCTTGCTTACTGTTTTAATTGTGGTCTCCAATTTTTATAAATTTGACAAAGGCATCATCAGCAAGTTGATTACAGTGTGTTCAACTCTCTAAGCCATTGAAACTGGTCTTGCTACTGTTAGTTATTACATCTATCCAGCTAGTGCTGGCCTTCAAAATATGGTACACAATAGCGGAAATACGCATGTTCCGCACATGATGTTCATTTAAAACATTGAAAGATGTACCATTATTTCATTAATAATTTTATCTTTCTTTTGGTATGCAATTGTATATTTTGCTTCCATGCAGTGCCGCCACAGCTATCCAGCTGTGACTTGTTAAACTGCTGCCAATTGCTAAGTGGATTAATGGAATGGATTACAGGCTGAATGAGCACCACAGTGCAGCCTTGGACATAGTCGTGTGTGTATTCCTTTAATGAACACTCGTATATGCGTCTGTCACGTTTCATGAAGTCACAGTTATCATATTGATATTGTCAGTACAGTATGACGTAAATAAAAGCATGTCACTTAGTCAGCTAAGTTGCCAATCAATAATAACTTAGCGACCAACTCCGAGGACTAGCCACAAGACGCACTTTTGACTTGATGTTTGCTAGCCACTCTGCTGTCATTTACCCTGACAACATCTGCATTCAGTGCTAGCTCAAATATTACATCATAAATTAAGTAAGTTTGTTGCATTTAAAATGGTAGGATCCATTTGTAAGAAATGAGAATCAAAGGCGACATTCGATACTTGATACTTAGTCCTTACTGTGTAAGTCTACACATCGGGCAATGCACTCCCTCCATTTGTCTCTATCCAAAGCCAGTGTCTCAGCCTCCTCCCATAATATCTCCAGACATTTGATATGGGATCATAAAGAGCAACATGATGAGAAACAGGGTTACAGAGCAACTGCACATCGGCAGTTACTCTGTAGCCATTTGGTACATTTTTGGCCCTTCACTTGACAGGAATTGCTGTTCCAGAAGCAGTTGGGTTGAGACAGTTGTAATCATATTATTGTCCATATTATACTTCCTTTAACCAAAATTCACATTTTCACATCACACATAAAGCTTAAAAATACCTAAAAGGTTTAAAACTCACTTAGGCTCAGGACTGCAAGAAATTTCACAGTTTATTTGAAGAGCTACACGAATTAAACAAACAGTCCGAAGGATCTTGAGCACATTCGTGTATTCTAGGAGCCAAACAAGATAAATACCCGAAAAGTGCAGACAAGGCCAAGATAGGTTGTAAATGTACTTAATATTAAATAGCGATTGTATAATTATGGTCATGACTCTGCTCATTTTAAAATTAACTGATTGGGTAACATCCTTCACCACCACTTCACGTTTAAATAGGCCCCACATCATTTAAGGTCCCTGTGCTCAGACCATGCCCGGCCCATGTTTTGAATCTCTTAAATAACCACCTTCGAGAACAATCCGCATGCTCTCTTATACAGAAGCGCGTCAAAAGCAGCCTACGCTGTTACCGACATGGCTAACTGGGTCAGTTAGGTCACCAAAGGAACTCATTATGTCACAGAAAACTATACAGAAAGTCAATCAAGACAGCTGAAAAGCGGTGGCATGACATCAACTATACATACATGTCACTTTCTTATCATCCTAGAAATCACAATGGCTTCAGCTACAGTGTGTTTCACCTATTGCAGTTGTATTTCAAGTGTAGTAAGGTTTCTTGGCGATTGCATATCAGCCTATTTTGATTTCCGCTGTGCTTTTGTGAGCAAGTACAATCCCACAAGAGATGATATGGTTCCAAAGACAGCATTCTTTGTTGGTCCAAATTTTCCTGCCCACAGAAAGCCTTTCCATGGCAGATAGTTTACAGCAAGGATGAAATCCGAGACATTCTTAAGCAGATTCCAGTATTCGTCGATTTCTTTTTGAATGCACTGTACTATTGAAGTCTTTGTTGATGAAGTGTTCTCTTCTCTACAATTAAAAATAACCAGCACTTCTTGAGAAACAGATAAATTTACACTACAAGAATATACTCTCCACTAACAATAGTGTATACTAACAATAACAGATGCATAAGATGAGTTGTCCTCTATCACCATAAAAGTTTGTTCACATTCTACTTTTGATTCTAACCTTTCTCTGCAACCAATCTATTCAAGACTTCGGAAGGAAGCCCGACTGAACTACTGCTGCACACTCTATGCAGGCCTTCCAGCTGGGCGATTGTGGTGCCTGGAGCGGCTTCTGCGTTCTGCTGCACGTCTTGTCAGACGCATTCAGAAATTTGGCCATGTCTCCAGCTATATGCTGGATGTGCTCCACTGGCTCCCCCACCAACAGCGAATTTTGTACCGTATCTTCTCTTTGGTATGGCATTATTTGCTTGGTCTCGCTCCTACTTATCTTTGCGATCTCTGTTACACCTCTGATCTCTGAGTGCACCGGATCGCCGCTCTCTACGCTCTACTGAGCGAGGCATGCTCATTGCCCCATTTGCCCATACAACTACTAAACAGAATCGCCCCTTCTCAGTGGTTGGCCCCTCGCTCTGGAACATTGCCGTTGCGGTTGTCGCCAAGACTCCACTCAGACTATTTTTATACTCACTTTAAATCTATTTTGCCGTGCCGGGGTCGGGAGCCTTCCTGAGCATTAGCCTTGAAGGAGCGCTATATAAATTTTCTTAATGAATGAATGAATGAATCATAGGATCTCTAACATGCAGCAAAACAGCAGAAGCATCAATTGGTAGGAGAAGGTATTATGCTCAGCATTATTCATCAGGCTTAGAAGCAATGACAAATGAAAGTGCATTATAACTCAACCTAAGCTGCAAATATCAGTGCAGGCACATGTGTGTGTCAACACTGTGCTAAAATTATTCAGTGGCTTTATTAAAACAGCTGGATACCCAACTGCTCATCACCATGCGACTTCAGATTCACATTTCTTTGTTTAAAGTGCACTAAATTAGGGCATAACCAAGTAGACAATTTCCACCAAGTCCGATATTCGGATGAACTATTTGTCGGATCCGGGTACGAACCGAATATTAGCGGTAAATCTGGCCAGCGAGTAGTGGAGGCGCTGGCCTTGAAAATTTGGTATGCAATAGCGGCAATACGCATGTTCCGCACATGATGTTCATTTAAAACATATTGAAAGATGTACCATAATTTCGTTAAAATTTATCTTTTATCTTTCTTTCGATACGCAATTACATATTTTATTTCCATGCAGCGCCTCCACTACCAGCGAGTACTTATCCGTAGGCAAAACTTAGTTAACCAGCCATGTGTACAGGTATGAGCTACGAAGAACTATCTATAGTCAATGCAGAGTCTATAGCAATATCCTTCATATAGTGTATCATCACACTCTAGGCTATAACAGTATATTTATTATTTAATAACTTTATTTGTAAAAAAATGTAAAACATTGTCATAAAATTTGAAATATGAAGTTATCAATGACGTCTTTACTCTGTAATGTTTACCAGAAAGAAGGTGGAGCCAATTCAAGTGGGAAAATTACTGATTTGGTCATCAGCTGGAGAATGCAACCAAAAGAAATTAAAATTTATAAATTAGCATCATTATTTTAAAGAAAATTCAATGGAATGTTAAGTTCCTGTTTAATTAATCAATAACTTATAAGTAAGTCCGTTAGTCCTAAATTTATTTGATGAAAGAATACTATTTTATAAAAAAAATTATTTTATTAAAAAAGTTATTTTTAGCGTTTTGCGGGTGTAATATTTGCCGAGGCGAATACTTCCGAATAGTCCAATATTCGGCCGAGGCGGTTTCCGGTTATGCCCTACACTAAATATTTGTAATAAATACAAGGAAATAATCCATGAATGTTATCGATACTGTGCTTTAGGCTAAAGCTGCTCAAAAACTTGTAAACTGCAATACTAAATTTTCACTGAATATGAATTTTAAGGTAAAGTGTTCAGGACACTGTAAAAACATTTTGCATTAAACATTGTGATATTGATAATTAAAAGATGGTCCTAAATTCACTTTTGAGCAAAATTATCAACAGCAGCTAAAAAAATCACCAAAGAAGCTATTAAAACATCATCTCACGTTTTTTCTAAAGATTCCAAGCGTTTCTGGAGAACAAGTTTAGTTCTCTGTTGTCGAAGTAAGACAATCTGTCGAATGCCTCTGCAAAACAACACAGAATAACCTATTTTTGTTTCACCATAAAACCGATGTGGATGTAAAACATGCTTAGGTATAATATGCTTTAAGAAGAATAGACACCAAAAACAGACATTCATCCTGTACATGGTATATGATTCACTTGATATATTTAGAACAGACAAGTTAGCAGTGGACAGAGGAGATATGCTGTATACATCATAAGTGATGTTTTGCTAAAAAATTAAACAATTATGCACAAATCTGCAGATGTCTGATAGAGATTAGATAAACTGTCAAGCTATTGTTTATAGTTTCTGAGTAACAGTAGCACGCTTAAATTCCAACATCAATAACAATAAATTCTTCCATTGTCGATCTTTAACAATTAGTACATAGTCAAAATTGCCTGTGGCTGTCGTGGTGCAGACAGCGAATTTAAATTGCAACATTACAATACAATACAATACAACTGTTATTTGAAATCGCCCTTCTTCCAGTTTAGTCTAGAAGTGCACACACTCCTCGACGGTGCAACTGCAGTTGTAACACAGAGCAATTGCGTACAAAAGTCCCTACACCGTGACCGACGCATTGGACGAGGGTCGAACACACTCATTAAAACATTACATTCAGTAATGCCTTTTTTTCGCACTGTTTCTGGCTTTTCTTCACCCATGATTACTGTGGTTTTATTTGGTTTCATGCTGTAACAACATTTCACCTCAGATCTTATGAGAAACATAAAACAATAGCATGAGAAAAGCTATTGAATAACCCTAACCGTAGAATGTTCAACAGGAGACTGATTCCCCAGCACAAAGTGCTAGCTGTCCACCAATTCTCTGACTTGATGGTCCATAGCTCACGGTCAGCTCCCCAAGCAATGTGTTCACAAGGAAAGTAAATCTGGCTGGATATGTTACCAAGTACGGAGCAGAGTCGCGAGAATATGTCCTCCTCCTGTAATAAAATTAATATGTCCTCCTATAATAAAATTAATATGTCCTCCTATAATAAAATTAATATATCCTCCTACAATACAATTAATATGTCCTCCTATAATAAAATTAATATGTCCTCCTCCTGTAATAAAATTAATATGTCCTCCTGTAATAAAATTAATATGTCCTCCTATAATAAAATTAATATGTCTTCCTGTAATAAAATTAATATGTCCTCCTATAATAAAATTAATATGTCCTCCTATAATAAAATTAATATGTCCTCCTATAATAAAATTAATATGTCCTCCTCCTGTAATAAAATTAATATGTCCTCCTGTAATAAAATTAATATGTCCTCCTATAATAAAATTAATATGTCTTCCTGTAATAAAATTAATATGTCCTCCTATAATAAAATTAATATGTCCTCCTACAATACAATTAATATGTCCTCCTATAATAAAATTAATATGTCCTCCTATAATAAAATTAATATGTCCTCCTCCTGTAATAAAATTAATATGTCCCTATAATAAAATTAATATGTCCTCCTATAATAAAATTAATATGTCCTCCTATAATAAAATTAATATGTCCTCCTATAATAAAATTAATATGTCCTCCTATAATAAAATTAATATGTCTTCCTATAATAAAATTAATATGTCCTCCTATAATAAAATTAATAACCTCACATATTAGATCCAATCAGATGCAGTTTACAAAATTCTTATGAATTCATATCTATTTTCATAACTTTTTTAAATACAATGTATAATTTTTATACATATACCACTTGGAATGGGCTTCCTCTGGCTCTTACCTAGGAATTCCTGATCTTCACTCTACTCTTCTCTTAAATCTGTCTTCTTTGACCGTGGTTGGACTGACAGCATCTCTAAGTAGATTTCTTTGCGAGGCGCTATCTAGTTTCAATGATTGATGTATACATACTTAGAAGTTGAAAGGATGAATTAATTGATTTTCCTGAATATTTACCACAAAAGGTTCCGTGGAACAGCTGACTGAATTAGGCGTAATTATCTGAATGAATAGATATTCATCTTCCAAAAAATCATACAGCTTATAATTTGCACTGTTTTTATAATAATTGACTTCCTACATCCCAAGTTATAACAATACTTGTGATGAAATATGCTATATTGCATCATTGATATTTAATTTTTACACGTCTACATCATCATGAATTAAATTAAAATAATCTCTTAAAAGACTGCCCATCGGCTTTGGGGCCATCCATAAAAGATGTCACGCAATTTTGGACGATTTTTGATCCCTACCTCTTTGTCACAAATGCCATGACCCCCTCAACATGATGTCACAGAGCCCAAAAACCAGATGTCAAGAATGTAATGCAAATTTTCTTATAATTATCAAAAAAGTAATTATAACTATCAAAATACTTGAAACTATATCGATAACTATAACAGCAGAACAAAGAAAAATGGAGAAATTATACTAACTGCACTCTTATGTGCAATTCTTCAAGATGAAAGACTCGGGTAGAATCATTACAATTATTAAAAAAATGTTCAATAACAATAACTCTAAACAATTCAAACTTTAAACCTCTCCATTTTCCCATGGTGAAGCACAATGCTCCTTCATGGAGTAAATAATATCCAATCCACACTCCATTTTCTTTATTTCAGCGAATATCTGTGGCCTGTGCGTTTGGGCGGGATAATTGATTCCTGATCGTGTGTTACAGAATGGTTGCCTAACTTCCAAAACCACAAAATCGACACGCAGTGTAGAGCAACGAATCCAAAAATTAGGAATGCAAAAATCATAATTAGTGTTGTTGAATTGTGGTAATAATTACTGTTAATTATGTGAAACTTTTATAACTGAGTAAAATGTTTAATAAAGTTATGTGGTTTGATGTGACGTCACATTTCGTCTACCGCCTTCCCCTCATCACACCTAACGTCACAAATGCGTGACCCTTACCCCAAGGCGCATTACAGCATTTATGGACGGCCCCTTTTCTGCTCAATTACATTATTACACTGCTGCATCCAAATGATGATGAAAACAAATTGAGAATAAACATTTAATAGCAAAAATGTAAAATTCAATAATACCAACACTGGCGCCCAACTTTTTGGTTACTCTCCACATTGGAATGTCGTCAAACAGCCGCAAAATTGTTCGAGCTGAACTCAGTTGCCGGGCAAACATGGTAAGTTTCTCACCCATCTTCCCCTTCACTGCTCCAGACAACAGCATGGCGGCATAGCCAGTCGTTCTGACAATCTTGTCCCGCCCTGAGTAAGTCTGCAGAAGTGCCACGTATGTGTCCATCGCTCGAAGGTACTGCATTAGAAAAAAGCAATTCATTGGATGGCCCCTATACCCTGAGCTGTCATAACTTACTTGGTCAAATAGATACACTTCAAGGAGTATTGCTGCTTAAGTCCTATTCTAAATCGACACCTGAGGTTGCAAATGCAAAATGCTAGGTGGTTCCAAAAAAGATTGTCCAGTAACAGTTGGTCCACCTAAAACTTCTTGAGCCATATCATATTCTGCTGGACAATAGACAAACGAACAAGCTTATCTATAACAAAAGGCTGACATGTGTACATGGGCTTTGGTCTATTAATAGAATGTTGAATACACTTAGATGTGAGGTTACAGACACTATCTCACAAACAATATGAGACCAAAGTACCTGCTCTGCATTTGGCCTGAGAACAGGAGAGATACGGATAAAATTGTGAGAATACAGAAACTCCATTTGCAAGCTCCATGATGCCACATATATACAATTTCAGTAGGCCAGCAGATTTGAAATAGAAGGTTCACTTTTGGACCAACAAGTTTTGCTCAAATTAAATTGACAAGATAAGAAAATCCTGTAATTCGGGTGTTTCACTGCACAATAAGTATATTTGGTCCAAGATCACTATGTCTTTATATGCCTATATATGTCGAACCAATATCATCAGTTCTTTGAAAAATTTTGACAATAAATGGTACGTTGGTTCTGCTGAACTGCCAATCAATAAATCAGTGACTACAATCCTTTACATGATTACACCATGGAAAAACTCTGTGTAACCATCATAATTTATTAAGTCGGATAAAAATTTTGGCAATCCTCCGAATACCGGTCCCAAATTATTTCGAATGTTTTATCACATAGATATGCTTACTTAGTTATGGAAACGTGTCAGTTATAAACAATTACGTTTATATTTACGCCATTTTGTTAATCAGTAAATATTTCCGTTTATTTTCATAATTTCTTTTAAAATTATGGCAGGTAGACCAGCCGCTCCGATAAACATTACTCCCGTTGTTTTACATGCAGCGCAACTGGCAGGAATTGAATTAACTCTGCATGATTTGTATGCTGTTATGTCGAACAAGCGTGAATGGCTGCAGTGGTTGGCACGACATCGCTTGATCCGAAACAACATTGATTGTGTAACATGCCGACGCCCAATGGCGTTAGTCGCTCGTGCGGAATGCAACGATGGTTTTTCGTGGCGTTGTAGGCAATGCAGCACCCGCAGTAGCGTTAGAACGGGATCATTCTTTGCCAACTGCGAACTGACAACCGAAAAAATCGTTATGATCATGTATTATTGGGTTTATGAAGTGAAGTGTAAACATGTTATGTTGTCCGAAAGTCTGGTTAGCTGGGACACTGTCGTCAACTACAACAACTATTTTCGCAAGGAATGCTATCAGTGGCTGTTGACAACCAATCAATTGCTGGGAGGCTTCGATGCAAACGGACAGTCTGTTTTCGTCGAGATCGATGAGAGTTACTTTTTTCACAGAAAATATCACCATGGCCAGCGACGCGTTGGCAAGTGGGTTGTTGGCTTGGTCGAGCGTGGTAGCGGACGATGTTGGATGGAGGTTGTTGCCCGTCGAGATGCACAAACACTGGAACGCATTATTACTAATCATGTGTTGCCGGGGACAACAGTCGTCACAGACGCTTGGCGAGGCTATCAGAATGTCGCTCGCATAAACAACGGGGTGTATGATCACGGAGTTGTTGTGCATGCTCATGAGTTCGTTCATTCAGTACACAGGGACATTCACTCAGAAACTATCAAAGGATTGTGGATGCAAGCAAAACGTAAACTCCGGTATCAGAGCGGTACAAGTGGCTCTCTGTTTGCTAGCTACTTGTCGGCCTTTCAGTGGCGCAACAGTCACAAACATAACGTTTTCGGCAGCTATTTGCAAATGCTGTGCGACAATTACAATATTTAGTAGTTGATGACTGGTTGTCGGACAATAAATAACACTAATGCTGTGTTCTATCAATAAATAACATACTCTGGTGTACTATACTTCCTCTTATTAGTGTAAAATAATTTGGGACCGGGATTCGGAGGATTGCCGCCGACGCCTACCTGCACTCAAATATTTATCTAAAGGTTCTCGTGTCAAGTACCAGAGCTGATAAAATAATGTCGGCAGTACTTTAAGCTCATGATCCCCGCTGTCGATTCTTGTGTGGCAGAAGAAATCGAATTTCTCTTACTATAATCATGCACAGCAAGAGAAATCGAGTTGTATTTTAAACAGAAAAAGAGGATTATTCGCTACCCTGTAAAAGAATATAACTCGATATTTTTCAGTTAAATATAAAGTTTTGTCTCGGTTCTAAGGCGCTCAAAATATAAATCGTAGCGCTTTTAAGAACCAATTTTATAATATGGCGTTAGTAAATATAACATTTTAACAGGCAAATATATCAATTTAACTTACCAGACGGAGAAAAGACAAAGTTTAATATACGCACAATAATTATCATGCCCTCGTTCGTGAACTCGTGTAGACCTTCGGACCTCGGGCAATGTTTGATGTTTACTTCTGCGTTTATAATATGTCTATGGTTTGTTCCTACATCTTACACCAAAGATTGGTAGACCATGCAAGGACGAATGTTCTCGAATGCTCTCAAAGGTTTGCACCAGACCGCACCAGACTGAATGAATGGTTTCTCCCATTGAGATTTATTTTGTAGCTATGCCCATGGTTTCTCCATTGGACCACTGCTCCACCTAGACAGCGGAGTAATTAGCAGAATCAACCGACGAACGATCGTTTAGGGCCATTATTGGCGATCCTTAGCTACCACTGTCGTCTTCCTTAACTAAGCAATAGATAGGCCTAGGGACCATGAGGAGACCTACATATAATACCGACGGAGGACAATTAAATTCAATTCCATTCTATTTGATAGCCAAAAACACGAGTAAAATAACAAACAACAAGTTTTCATATATGAATAATCTGGTTACACATAGGATCCTAAGGATGTCAATATGACTTTTACAGGATCCTTGTAAATTTGTAAGTGCATAATAATTAAGAAAAATGCCAGCTATGGGATTGTGTACGCTTGGTTGCATTGAGGGGAACATAGCCTGAAATATGACCCGGCCTCTAGGAAATCCATTTGATGCGCATGATCGGTTTGATTAAAATTTTATTATAATTAATTTTCGGCTAGTATAATAAATAAAACTATTTAGGGTCTTTGTTTTGTTTGATCCATAGAATATTTGATCCTTATACCTATTCTTAGCTGCACATAAACGACATCTTTGTATAATTATAAACGAGAGATCGCTGATTGTAGAAAATATTTGTTACGTGATCTCGATAAGAAATTTGAAACTCAAGCAGCTTGAAAAGAAAGGATTGAATTATAGTTTTTTAGAATGGCATTGGAACATGGAGTTATGCTGTCAAAGGTTTGCTCTTCTGGCCAGTGTATAGATTCATATTCCGCGGGTATTTTTTCGCGTGGTGCTTCTGGGGCCGAAACTTCAGCCTCGGAACGCACGGAAAAGTTACTTCTGCAGCCGAATAATGGCTGTCCTCGAATGGCTACATCCATTACCCATACACAACATGCCACCTCTATTTTGGCTGAAGAAAATGATCCCTTTTTGCGATATTACGTAACATTGATTGGCATCCGAGGTCTATGGTCTTATGCTTGAGTACCAAGATAGTTAAGTCTCCAGGCTCTTAGCAAGAGTGCTGGGGTTAGTGTTACAGCGCCTGATGCACAAACTTTGGTTTGATTCAATTTGGTAGACTATCTACTTACGACATTCGCTTGTAGCAATTTCTGCTTCACCGATTTTGACTTGTGATATGACTTAAAATGACCATCAAAAGACATCCTGTGAGAAAGTCACTAAATACAAGTGGGCGCTGTTAGAGATCCAATGTCACATAAGTTTTGCTGTACCCTTCACCTAAGTCTGCAGCACCTTTACTCAAGTTGTTATGACCCAACAGTTCTGCTTCTTTGTATTGAGATACCATGACGGTGAAGGAGTCATAGTCAAATTTTTTGGAACATAGTTTTTGTGTAGCGATAATAGCAGGTGACATGGCATATGAAAGAGACCATATGGCAAATTTGGAGTTGTTAATTCAACCTAGAGCTGTACCGATATCACTTTTTGCAGATTATGCCGATACCGATTATTGCCTATTATTCATTTGCTGATACCCGATTATTTGGCCAATTATTGCATTGTGTTTCCCAAGATGTCGGGTTCCAAAAGATAGACCTACTGCTACTGCCTATTGTTGTGATACAAGCAAAATACTTGATCCGTAGGCAACGTATACATGTAGTTTGGGACTAATCCTAGGCTGGCAATACAGATTAGGCAGACTGCCGTCGACCTTGCATGACAGAGGAGAGAAAAGAGATATCTCTGTAGCTGGACCCCTTCTTCTATTAAACATGTCCATGATGCCATTCCCTCCCCATTTTTACGATCATGTCACTTTGGCCAAAAATACCAGCCACTCGGCCAGCAGCAAGATTGGGCCAGCAGAGATAGATTGTGCCGGGTGTGCGCAGTGTAATTACTACGATTCACTCTGCACAAGACCTATGTTGACACTTTCCCATGCCTGCTGGGTTGTCTTTAAGTAGCCAAGCTCCACGAAGCCCGAGTTAGCACTGTGTGGGAACGGAATGGAATGCTGTTCTTCACAGACTCAATGATGTTGCTGTCGTCATTTTATTTTTATAGACTGAGAATAATGTTATAAAAATTTTAAAAAAATAATTTTTAATATCGGCGCTGATTATCTTGCTGATATCCAATACCGCCGATATCTCAATAATCGGTCCGATTAATCGGTACAGCTCTAATACAACCATGACTAGCAAAATTTATTGCTAGCTGAAAGATGAGAGTTTTCGTAAAACTCATTTAAAGTTAGGTTCTAAGCTGCTTATATTTGACACATACACTGTCACTTTGTATATGTTGAAACACATAATGCTTCCCATTGTATGTCATCATACATTATTATTTTCTGATTTTGTGCTTATTAGAGGGGTTTGAATAACTCCAGTTTTGAAAGTATTTGTTTTCAGATTTATATCTTAATTAAGAATAGTGGTGCCAAATTGTGGACCCTATTAGCTGTGGTCATTTAAACATTTCCAACAATACCGGCAATGTATTTTTTGCATGGACAATTGTGCTCTTGATTGACAGATGGAGGTGTCCTCTGGCAAATGCCAGTGAAAAACCAATTATAAAAAATATTTCAATATTTTGAAGGGTAGAGATATCAGTAATAAGTCTCATGCTGTGGTCCATGTCATATGCGGCATCACATATATTTCATGTGCTTGAGCTGAAAATAATTATAATCTCAGCCAATTTTTATGCTTGATGTGACCTGTGGCCTCTTTTGTAATGCTTTATATTGTATCTGTTTCATTTTTAGACCAGTCCAGCATTCCTGCATGCCAACAGTACAAGCCACACTTGGTGTTTCAGTGCTGTTGCTGAAATCATAGGTATGTATCTTAACTACCTCAAAACTGTGCAGTATGGCATTATAGCAGTATAATTAATAATTTTAATGATTTCTTATTATGCACAGTAATATACAGTTGACTTTTGCACTCTTTACAGTAATGTCCCATTTCGGTTTTCAAAACGCTTGGCCATTGAAATTGCATGGTTACAAGGGGTACAATCTAGAGTTGTACCAATATCACTTTTTGCCGATTATGCCGATACCGATTATTGCCGATGATTTCATTGCCGATACCGATTATTTTACCGATTATTTCATTGTGTTTCCCAAGATGTCCGGTTCTAAAAGATAGACCTACTGTTACTGCCTATTGTTGCGATACAAGCAAAACATTTGTTCCGTAGGAGACGTATGCATGTAGTTGGAGACTATTCCTCGTCAGGCAATTATACAGATTAGGCACTCCATGAACCTTGCATGGTGAAGGAGAGAAAAGATATATTTATGTAATTGGGCGCCTTCTAACAAACATGGCAATGATGCCATTCTCTCCCCAGACAGGCCTTTTACGACGTGACACTTTGGCTTAAACTACTGGCCTAACAGACGAGATCTCTGTGCCCAGGGTAATTAAGCAGGCACTACGACTCTGCAAAACAGCTTTCCCATGTTTTATACTAGCACAATGCCTACTGCATGGGTGGTCTGAAGCCACACGCTATGGGAGCGAAGCAAAATGCTGTCTTTCACAGGTTCAATGATGTTGCTGTCGTAATTTTGCTCTTAACAACTTAAATAATATGAAATTGAAAGAATTTGTAATATCGGTGCCGATTAGCTTACTGATATCTCTACAATCGGTGCAGATTATCAGTGCTGCTGATGTATCAGTACAGCTCTTGTGCAATTGTTTTGATATTGTGGTCTTTATAAATAATTAGAAAAATATGATTGATATCAGGTGTCATTAAAGTAGTGTGACTTTTGACATTTTTTGCTTAGATGATTGACCAGCTACCATTACTCTAAGAGTGTAAGCAACTTTTTTGATGAAGTGTTGACATTTCCCGGTTAATTTTGAGTTTCTGATATTTGAGCGCAGATAATGCATATGATCCGGATGTTGGTGCAACAGAACTTCGAATCGACAAAGTGATGATTAAGGATGAGGTCTGTCTTGCCTTCACCGATAATGGTGCTGGAATGACGCCAGATAAACTTCACCAAATGCTGAGGTAGGGTAACAGAACTTACCTGTCTGTCTCCACTGAATACACATCTGTTTTAACTGTACAGTGCCAGATCCATGGCTTGCAATGTTCTGTCTGTTTGGAGAAGCATATTACTGTACTTTTATTTGATTCATGGACAACTGGTACATGGTAAAATTCCTTTAATATAAAAGTTGTTTCTCTTTTTAAAAAAAAGTGTTTCTACTCTTGATGTTTGACATCTTCTTCTTTGATCGGTTGGACAGTGATTTCTTTAGTGTTGACTCTTTATGGGGGGAGGGTGGCTTAGAATAATGGGTGGCACACTGATATGCCAAGCTCAGGATGTGAGATATCATATCAACATAGACACGTTGATAAAATGGCTAAATATCAGTTAGATGAAATATATCACTTTTTGTTTTAACAGATTATTTGTAATGCACTGTTCCATGAGGAATAAATTTTTTTGCAATACAAACATGCCAAAAATCTGACACTAGATATGATATCAGACTATAGCGTCAAAAAATGAATGAAAACTGAAATATAATTTAAGTAATTAGGTTATTGTATGCTACCGTCTATGTAGTGTATAGACTATAGAGCTATGATATTTACCATTACTGTGGGTTTATTGCTGGCTCATTCAACATTACCACAACAGAAAATCCATTGCTGCACTGAAATTGTTCTTCCTATTATTGAGGGTTTTAGCGTTGAAAAATTACCACATCGTCGTTTAGTGACCAAAATTGTTCACTGTTATTTCTTAGATAAATTAACGCAATTACATCCCTCTCACCAGAGCCTGACACTGTGTTGGTCTCCACTGCCAACAGTCATACTATATACTGCTAGAAGCGCTATATTAGTGTTTGGGTACAATAACATATTATTCTTCAAAACATCAGCTTCAGTTGCTCGTTTGGGCAATTCTTAATATTTTTTGAAAGTTTTATAAGTTTATTACTTTTATTCTTGTCAATTTTCTAAGTATTCTGTATCTGATGTATTTTGTTCTGCTCTCAATAAATTATTTTCATTTTTGTTTTCTCCTAGTTTTGGATACTGTGAAAAGGTAGAAATCCGAGGGCACAAACCAGTTGGCCAGTATGGAAATGGATTTAAATCTGGTTCCATGCGGTTGGGAAAAGATGCCATTGTGTTCACCAAGGGCAGAACAACTTGGTCTGTTGGATTTCTTTCACAGACATTTCTTGCTACTATTAGGGCTGATACCGTTCTTGTGCCAATCATCACGTTTGATAAGGCAACTAATATCCTTTGCTATTTAACATCCATGATGATAATACTATTCTGCTTAAATTTAAATATCTTTCAGTATAATTAAGTTTTCTATTGCCTCAGGAGCATGGAGAGGAAATACATTTATTTTATAGGCTGTTTGCCTGCTAGACATGGATTCGGGATATGTCCAGGATATGCAATTTACTCTCGTGTTGGTCTTTGTGATATGTATGGTTGCCAAATGTGCATATGCTCTCAGAAACTGAAAGTTGTGCATCAATGTTGACTTAATAGTAAATAATACTATTGTTCCACTGCAAGGAAGATTCACTTTCCCACGACCTCAGGTCCAAAATTCCTTTAGCATCAGTGGTTCAATTCAGCTGGATCTCAGATCCCCCACCTCAACCAGGATATGCGCTACCCAATAGATGAGATCTAACATTCCACCACCTAAATTTCCTGATTACACGTTATCTCTCAAAACTCAACCATACATATATTGTTTCACACATTTTGTGCTTATCCAAATAGCAAATAGCGATTATATCTGTTAAAGATTCGCCACTTAGCCTGATTGAAGCTTAAGTTTTAGATTTATAAATGTGTTGAGATCTGGAACCTCTGGATGAGAAATTTAACCACTGATCAACATTATAACTGTTATCTATTAATTGATAAGGCACAGGGCACCTGTTTATTTTGAGTGTTTGCTTGTGTGTGTATATATGTACGCATGAGAACGCTTAAATTTCCACGTTTTAGGTAACTCAGAATGATGTTGTGTCATGTCAAAGACATGAATCACAAACAAATTGATTTTTTTAGCTTCTAGTGAGAGAAGGGAAAAAGAGGATAAGAAATTGTTGGTCTTTAATGTATTGCTCAAGAGTCATCTTATGACACACTAGTGATAAAGAAGTTGGTTAGGAATAAGTTATGTCAGCCTTGCTTGATTGTTTGTTTGGGTTAGTGTTTAATATTTTTCTTAACTGTTGTGAAATCTATGATTGGTCAAATAATTTTTTTTGGTAAAGTTGTTGCAATTCCCAACGAGTTAAGTACCGAGATTCACCATGTACTTGTGTTCACAGCAATTCAATAATGAGATTTCAATATTCATTTGTATGTTTATCCTCGCTCTTTATCGACGAGCCGCATTGATTTCTCAGTCACTCTTGGTGCACTCTCATCATTAAAGTGCTGGAACCTTAAATGCGGTGATTATTGTGCTCAAATTACAGTTGCAAGAGGTTGCGGAATTACCATTTGATTGATTTTCAGACAATCTTTATTGGAAAACAGAATGTTTGCATATAAAAGTCGTTAATTTACTATGCCTGTTGTCATTTCAAGCATTGATTCAAGTGATAATGGCTTTCAACTGTTTGTGCTTTGTAACATTTCCCATTCACCATGATTTTTGTCTTCCTTAACATCTTCCTTTAACATCAAGTTGTTTATCGAGACGACACAGAAGGAAGCCTAAAGTCAATATTTTCCCATTCCATTTTCACAACGCTCAAATCAGTTCTTAAGGAATATGCAAACTTAGACGGACATGAAACTGGAACACGTATAATTATCTACAACCTTAAAAGGTAAGCATCCGCATATTTCCTGTTTTATTGGCGGATGAGAATCAAGCACATGTGTCTGTCAAGCTTGGTTATCTGGTAATAGTGTTACTGTATGTAGGTAACAGCACGTGTGACCTGCCATGTATCCATGAGCTGAAGAAAGAGCTGCAAACCAGTGAGTCTGAATGAGTTCAGTTTGTTTTAAAAGTGGAAGTTGCAACAAGGTGGAGTCATCCGGGAATGGGTATAAATACTTGGGAAATGCATAGGATGAGGAGGAAGTTATTTGGGAGATCCAAACTTTCAAGATGTATAACAGATTGGTCTATATGAATTTTCTCAACAATGTCAGTATTTTTTACTTTCTTGAAATTTCTTGTTAACGTTTTTCTATCGTACTGTCTTGTTAGTATTATAACTGCCATGGTGTATACAGATTGATTTAATTAATTGTTTGTATTGTAATTACACATATGGAATTGGTGTACTTTGCTAATTTCATCACAGCAAAATAAAGAGTTTTAATCACCACTGTTTTCTTGTCATGAATGGTATTTCTGCTGTCACATTGTGTCTCTGAAATCTTCAGTTTGAAACTATCCAACAGATTGTTGGGACAAATTTATAAAACATTGTTTGAACTTGTATGTAACATTCTAGTTCCCATTGATTGTGTAATATTTTCTGATAATGAATTATCTACAAATGTTGCAGAGGAACAGATGCCATGTTGGAATTGGACTTTGATTCAAACCCAAGGGACATCATTAACTCCGAGCACCATGAGTTTGACAATTCCAACGCACGCATTGTTAAGGAATACACCCCTGAATACCGGAGATCTCTTAAGGTTTGTTGTAGTCTGCCTCATGCAGTGTCACTGTGTATATTTGCTTACATCTGTTTGGCTTGCAATGTGTCTGTATTATGCTTTGCGGTAATAGATCCCAGGGTGCAGAACAGCCTGGCATTTTGTGATAGTTTACTGTTAAGTGCAGACTGTCCATGATGTACTCTGCCACCTGATGCAAAATTTGGTCATCATCTTATCAGGATTTGATCTTTTAGCAGGAAATGGTTATCGAGCCATTGGCCTTCAGTTTAGTGCCACTTATTCTCTGACATCCTGCAAGCAAGATTGTTACAGATCAACACTGTCGCAGTGGGTGGCTTCACAGTCAATCAAAATGTCACCACTGCTCCAGCATTAATAATCACTAGCAACAGAGCTATTTTATTCGTTTCTTTTGTTGAGCTAATAAGAATTGATGCTCATTGGGCTAAACTATTCAACTATTGAATGCTTTGTTAAATAAGGTAACAGTTTTTGCTTTTTATCCATCAGGAATATTGCAGCATTCTGTTTCTAAAGCCTCGGATGAAAATAATCATCCGAGGAGAGAAAGTGCGGACAAAGCTCATCAGCAAAAGCCTTCAGAAGATGGAAGTGGCCCTCTACAGGCCACGCTTTCTTGTACGTATTAGTAAGCATGTGTCGAATGCCTTCTGTTTATTCTTGTCAAAGTCACAATTTCCTTTGGCCAAACCAAATTTATTTTCAGTATTTGATATATCACACAATAATAATTGTCGTTGAAACTATCTTCAGGAGAATCTTATTCTTTAAGCAGGCAGTGAGTGTATTCTTGAACCTATTCTTTCATGTGTGTTTCTTATCTTGGGTCATTTTATTACTGAGGAAAATGAATGGACATGCAAAAATCACTTCTTCAAGATTATTTATTGCAGTCAATAAGGGAACATATAAATTGTGTTTCCTTTCACTACTATGATGAAATTTCATTTCTGTGCATGAGAGTGCTTTTTGTACATATGTGGCATCACAAACCGTAATATGTGGCATTATGAGTTGTTGAATAAAACACCAAAAAAGATTAATAATAATAAGTGATTTTCACACAAAGCAGTTAGAAAATACCTTTAGTACATTTTTTAATGGGTGGATTATCTAACATTTGTATCTTTTAATATGATTTTCGTGCTTTTAAAAAAGTATTGCTTAAGTTTTGCATGATTTTATGGTACTTTTTATGCATTTACTTTGGCTAGGAACATGCTAAAGCAATAATTCTGGTGTCATTTTAAGCTGAAAGTATCTTCTTTCCAATTAAATATAAAACCTATATGTGAAATTTACTACATAAGACTGAAAACAGTTTGTGTGGTGCCACATATTATGAGTGATGTAAAAAATTTGTTTGGTTTGGTCTAATGACATTCAACAACATTGATTTCATGTTTGTTATTCAATTATGAAGCAGTTGATGCCAGTGAAGATCATCCTTGGCTTTAGTACATCTAATGAAGACTTTGGTATGATGTTATACAACAAGAATCGACTGATCAAGGCATACGAAAGAGTTGGATGTCAGAAACAGGTCAGTGTGCAGATTGTTAATGGTCACTTTACAGCCTCTTTGATTGTGTTCTACTGCATATTTTACCAATGCCAATGTTACCAATGCCAATGTTACCAATGCCAGAGTAGCGAAAGAAAGACTGATTTGACCTCTGGAAGGGTAGCGGGAGTTGATCCAGCGTCCATGTTGATCTGCTGCTCTTTGTGCGATTCACCTAAATCTTATTAACACTGGACAACAAGTTCTGAAGAGTTGTATTTCCTGAAAGGTGATTACGATGGACATATACACAATTACGAATATTTGATTTAATTACACAATGATGCTGCCCAGGGTATTTCATTAGCTCTACTGAACTAGCTCTACAGCGTGGAATAATAATAATAAAGACGATTTATATGGCGCCGTAACGCAGCCATACCGCTACAAAGGCGCTTAGGAATGATCTATCTAAGGTCATCCACTCCTTTCCTAGGGTACCCTCTGATACATTTCGTAGACATCTCAAGACTTTTGCTCGGGCCTGGATCGTGAGCGTCTCTGAGTAGTCGTCTTGAAGGATCGCTATATTAAATTCATATCAAGTTGCGTGTGCTGACATGTAAAGTATGTCTTTGTTTGACGACTCACCATTCGCCAGATGACTTAATGATGCCATGTCCTGATGGTCCATCGTTCCCCTCTGATGTCATGCTGCTCTGTGTTATATTTGAAATCCATCCACCATTTGTATCACAGCATGTACAGGCATCAAACATGTTTTGATAGTAGGTCTATATTTTGGAATGGAACATTTTGACTCATATTCTGTACCATTCTAATAATCAGATGGATGTTTTTGACATAATATGCAAAAAGTGATATAGGTAGAGCTCTAATGCAATTAGTACTAAAACGTGTACAGTGCTATTGTGTAACAAGACGTTTTTGCTATTGTGTAACAAAGTGTAAAGTGTAACATTGTGTAACAAAGTGTAACATTGTGTAACAAAGTGTACATTGCTATTGCGTGACAAGATGACTACTGCTATCTTGCTCAGGAGTAATGAATCTGTTTTTGGGTCATGCTCGCCCATCATTGTCTGTGCAGAAATATAAATTGTCAACACTCACAAAGAATTTCTCATATCTTCTTGGGGTCAAAAGACCGAAAAGTGCATTCCTCAGTTGATTGTTGCTGAGTGTGAAATTGGAATTGAAACTCTTAATCCAGCGGATTGGAGAAATCAAAATCCAGGTTATGGTGGGTTTGCAAGATTATTGGAGTTAAATCATGCAGCTATGAATCATATGACTGCTAGGATGCAATTCAAGTGAAATGGCTCGGATCAATTGGGCCATGTGAAGGAAGCATCAAGGTTTTCTCCCCTGATCTGCTCAGACTGGCGCATAAACTTTATTCCTCGAGCCCTTAATGAGAACCTTCTTTAATAAGTCTATTTGGTGCATCCTAAGTATAGCCTTGGCCTCAAATATTAGCATTAATCCCACATTTTCTGACTCCTTGGAATAATCTGTCAGCTCTCGTAAACAGTTTGTTGTTGCTGTATTGTAGTTGTGTCAATCTTATGAAAATCGAATAAAATGAATTTCGATTGATTGATTAAGAAGTAGTCTTTTTAATAACAAATCATTTACATTGCATTCAAGTTCCACTTATGTTAGAATGCTGAGTACATGGGTCTGACGTGTGACATTTGGCCGTAGAAAAATTCATGTAACTGTATTAATGTGTATTAATTAAGAGATGGATACATTTGTGCTTTCTTGGATAGGAAATTAGAGTTGTTGTGATTTCAATTTATGAAATATGTGAAATTCTATTATGCAAGTACATGCAAATAAACCATGTTTAATTTTCTGGATTTGATAGATAAGCGGACAGGGTGTGGGAGTGGTTGGTGTTGTGGAGGTAGACTTTCTGGAACCGATTCATAATAAACAGGACTTCAACAAGACAGATCGTTACAAGTATGCACTGAGCATGTTTTGTGGTTGTTACATGTGTGATTGTTTCTTATAATAATAATAATGTGTACAGCATAGACCTGTCCATATCATTTAGTGAACTAATTAACTGAAGTAGAATGCAATTTTAAAGATAAACATTAGTTACACTTTTTCAAATGTCTGTGCAATGTTTAATGTTGCTGGACAGTATTGGAACCAATATTCCTACAGTTATTATTTTGCAATATTATTATTATTATTATGCATTTATTAAGTGCAGCAATCAATAGCACTGAGTCTGTGACGAGTGAGGGACTTGTTCAAGGTTCATACACAATGACAGTCTGAGCGGAGTCTTGAGTGCTCTAGCCAGTCATCTACTTTGTGAATATTTGCAATGTTACCCATTGGGCCAGTTTTCTGCAGAACTTAGCTGTTTTCTTCAGTTGACCAAACATCTATCTGCTTCCAAGGTTGTTACTGTCTATACATTCTCGATGATATTGGATTCTGAACAGGAAGTAAAGGCATATGCCAAGTCATCTTACCTCAGATCTTGGTCTTTGTGTCTTATATCCCAGAACCTTATGTCTCGAAACAAATCTGATCCAAAATATCTCATATCTTAAAATGCAAATTTCAGATCAAAGGCCCAAAATGGCATCAGTTAAACAATTTGCTGCATCCAGTTCCTCTAGTTTGTACAAAATTTTGTCACATTTCCATCAGTATACTACCAAATTGTGCTAATTTTTTTGTTTTTATTTTTAAGAAGCCTTATCATTTTTATAATTGTCTCCAGTGGATTTTTACTTTTTATTGGATTGTATGCATGACCTAACTGCTAACTATAATGACTAAAATAGATTTTCGATACAATTTAGTTCTGGTCATAAATGTCCTTGAAAATCTGGCAATGCTCAAGGTTCTGATCTTATTTTCACTATTTGTAGTCTGATTTTGCTTGAGGTCTCACCCTCATCCCCTTGTTGCTTAAAAACTGTCCTATTGCTTTGGGGCTATTATGGCTGAGAGGGGTTCTGAATAGCTAGTTCTGTAAGAGGCACTTTATAGATTTTCATATACGTTATTGCACAGTGTACATTTTACAGTCCATTCAACAGAACCTTTCATGCATTCCTCACAAGGAAGAAAAGTCAAATCCATACCTTTCAGATTGAATATTTTTATTCAGATTGAATATTGAGTATATTTAGATTGGCATTTAGATTTAGCCAGTATTTCCACTTGTTTATCACTCAATTCCAATCATAATCTTTGTGATGTAGCCAATTGTTTGTAGGTCAGTAATGATTTAATACATACCCTATAATGTAATGGAGTGACATTCATCCGTCTGGAGCATTGCTGTTTCTGCAGCCCATTGCCAGTCGTCTCTATCAGCCTCATAGTAGGACTGGATTCCAATGTTTTTCGTTTTGGGTCAAGTACAATAAAATTTGGTTTGTAAAATGTTGTGATTATGGACATTCAAGATCTTGTTTATATTGGTTTGTGTGATTTTCAATTTGCAGCGCTTTCATGAATGTTCTCGCTCAGAAGTTGAATGATTACTGGCAAGAGAAAACCAACACGACAGACTCTGCACCAACTGTGTAAGTGATTGAATTATGTTGCACATAGGATGTTCCAAGGTTGTTGCAGTTGGAACACTAGTTGCCAAGGGTGTAACAAGCAGGGGGCAGAGGGGACACCGGCCCCCCAGTTTCAAACCTGGGGGGGGGGCAAGGCCCCCAGTTTTAGTGCTCAGTGCCCCCCAAGTGTCACCCAAATCGGTTCTTTTTTATGTTTCTCCAATGGCTTTTTAGGATGACTTTTGTTAAGATAATTTGTGCCCCCATTTTTCACATTTCTAGGGGGACAAAATTAAAAAAGAAATTTTGTGCTTCGTGCAATATTTTTAAAATTATGCCCCTCCACTTTTCAAAACCTTGTTACACCTCTGCTAGTTGCCATACTGATTTGTATACATGTATATACATTATACAGTGTATAATATACTGATATAATATATGTATATTTTTATGTGACTTGCTGGCAGAAAAGTGCCATTTGTGGGATTGCTAATTATGCAGATATTTCAATTTTTTCGTCAAAAATGACTTTTATGGAGAAATTTATTGTTGCTGTTTTGGACTGTACCGATATTGAACTTCAGAATCATGGCATCAGATTTTAATAATTTTTACTATTTTTGCAAAAAGTTAAATATTTTAATGTTTGTAAACCCTTTAACGACCCGTGTGTACTAAAAATTATGGGAAAACATATGCAGCTGGTTGTTTAAGGGCATCATATATGAGTATGCCACAAATAGGTAATATTTTGTACTTATCAAGGCAGCTTGAAGTCAAACAAATAACTGGAGAAGTGTAGCATAGTGTTATTGACTAATAATATTCATTAATACATAATGATAGATCTGCAGAGTTTCATCTGTAACACTTGAAAGGTCCTTAATTAATTGCATGCTAAAGTATGACAACTTTTCATTGTCAATTGACTTGAATTTGACGCATTTCACCATGTCTCACTCAAAAGTGTATATCATGGAATGGTGCAAGATATCTTTTTGCAATCTTCATCATTTGATGGTTTGAAAAATGGTATAATGTCAAACTCCAGGTATGGCACCTTTTATGCCAGCCCATCACATAATATTGTACAATTATTTGTAGTTTTAAATTGTGACACAGTTTGAAGCAAAATTCCTACAAGGTTTTGTTCTCAAGGAACTTTTATGGAATGATTGTCTGATTTCATGGACCTGCTTGTGCTATGGAGATAGAAATATTCTTAGTCTACATTTTAATTAGACTGTGTTCGTGTTAGTTCGTGCATTGGCTGCTCAGAAGACGTGAAGCAAAGGCATTTTTTCAATTCCAAATCAGCTTACTATTCTCAGAAAATCTTTTTATGACAGATAATTGATGTAAGTGGTGAGCCCCTCGATTTGGAATGGCCGCCCTTTGACTCTCCGCTCCCTTCCTAGAAGTCCCTCTCAGGCATTCCTCTCTTATCTGAAGACTATTTTATTTGGCCGCTTTGGGGTTGGGAGCCTCTGAGTAGTCACCTTGAAGAGGCGCTATACACAAATTCTCGTAATGAATGAATGAATGAGTAAGTTTACCGTTGAAGCATCCCTGGTAGTTAAACTGTGTTTTTTGGTTGGTTTTTGGTTGACTTGCTATTTATCATGGCAGTGTATACTATAAGTAGATGAGTGAAATAAGTACACTTGGCAATTGTTTCTGTGTGTACAGGATAACAACTCCATGGATCTGGGCTCAGTGTGACAATCCTAAGTGTCTAAAGTGGCGTCGAATGCCCCAAGGAGTGACATCAGAAGGCCTTCCAGACAAATGGTTCTGTTATATGAACTTAGATCCAACACACAAGTAAGATGTCTTGCCTGACCATTCATGGGAAGGTTTAATGCTGGGTGACAATCTAGCCAATGAGGCTCTTTTAAATGCTACATAGACTTATTTAAATGTGTGTACAAGGTGTAGCTAGATTTTGTTTTGTGTTATTCCAAGGAATATTTATGCAATTAAATGTTGATGGTGAGTTGGCTAATTGAGCCTTTTCTGACAGATGAATTCAAATAAATGCAAGGGGTGTAGAAATAAAAGTAGGTGATTCCACACACCTATAACCTGAGTTTGTGAAAGGCTGCTGATGGTATGAGAGGAATTGCATCTGTCTAAGTACAGGTGTCAAGGTCCATACTGAGGGGTACCGATTAGTCGACTGTCCATCCCTTTGTTGTTAAATAAATGGCTTATAACCCGTTTCTGTGTGGCAGATGTTGAGACAGACAAGAAGATTGTAGTAAGATCAAGCATAGAAGAATATGTTTTGCTTCTCAAAGGTTTGTTGATAGTTTTCATCCAGTTTGTTGGCCAGAGATCTGTTGTAACCTTGAAGTGATGGGGAAGAGCATTCCCATGTCATCAGTTTTGAGTTCTTTTTATTTGTTGTTGTTGTAAGATACATGGTAATCATGATAAAACATATCTGTATCCTTGCCTCCTCCTCGTCAGCCACTATAAGACCATCCGCATACAGCATATCCCATTCACCTCTCTTCTTACATGTTCCAATATAGCATCCATTACTATGATAAACAGAAGAGCGCTAATTCAGAGACCTACTCTGATCTAGAATTTTTTCAGTGTTGGCACTTGGCACTCTATCAAAAGCTTTCTAGATCTACAAAGGTTCAGTATATTGTGTTGTTTCCTTCCAATGTCTTCTCCTGCACCTATCTCAGTAAGAACTATTATTCTTTTGGATGATATGATCAAAACAGTTTTCTTAACGAGATGGAGGGTGTAGTGGACACCATCTGAGGTGATATTCCATAGATGTCAATGGTCATCCATTCGAATACTGACCAGCTTTGACATTCATGAACTCAACTGTACCTACCAGTATTATTCCAACATATCCAAGCTACTGTTTTTAGTTCTTTGCTAGGCTCATTGAGGGAATAGTGTACAGTAACATCTGAGTAAAAAAAGTCATTTTATAAATGATTGCTATAAATTTTGTCTCCTTTTGATGTTTGAACTGTGTAGTCGGTGTGAAATTGAGGAAGAACCAGAAGATGAAGATGCTCTTATTGAGCAAGGAACCACTTATGAAAAGCGAGTGAAAAAGCAAAAGTAGGTTTAACGTTTGTTGAATTTCAACATTTTAATAGATATGCTCGCTCACTGTTTAACATGTTGCTTAACCCATTCCCGCCCGAATTGTTTTCTCGGAAAATTAGTAATCTGATGCAGTGGAACAACAATAGAGCACCATCGATTATATCTAAGCATAATAAAGCATATATTTTTTGAATCAGCAGACTTCTGGCTGTGAAACTAATATTTTATTGTGAATGAAACTTCATTTTTATAGTGGCTTTAGAATGCCAACATGCAGCATTCAACGATGCACAAATCAACAATGTGTTTTTTTGCAACAGGTCACAATCCTAGTGTCTTTGTATTTCCAATCACTTGATTTTATGCTTGGCACAGACTCTGCACCTTCTACTAACATGTGCACTGAGTGGAAAATGCTAGTCAAGCAGCCTGGCAAAGGAGGAGGGTGCCTGCCAGAATCTGGCACTAGAGCATCATCTGGTGGGTTTGCATGCTGTGCAATCACATCATCTGTCTGAATGTCTTGCTATCCCAGCAAAAGGAATATCCTCCTTACAAAATCTCTTTTTGCCAGTTCCATTGCTCATTGTCAGATGTTGTCGGTCGGTTTAGTGATGTTCCGCCAAAATTCATCACCTGGATGCTGATCTTTGTGAACATGACCTTGACTGTGACCTCGACTATGGGCATAATCACAACCTTGATACCAACTGCTTCCTTCTCTGATGCTATCGGCTGTGGTTGTAACTTCAACATAACAGATGTAGATGTTGCCTAAAAAAAGAACAAACCGTTAATTCTGAGTTTGATAGGCTGAATGAGAAAAAGAATCACTCATTCTCAACAGCTGATCAATTGCCACAACCATTTCTCGATGAAACAATTGTCATTATATAATGTTTGCCTGAATGAATTGATTGTAAATAACCAGAAATTACTTTCAAACAAGGTAGTCACAATTGTTTTAAGTTACAACTATCAATAAATTACAAAAAGAAAAACAAATAAAACTATTGGGCTGCTCACCTCTCAAAACTCCATCATCATTCGGCATTGCGAAGTCCAGAAAACAAGTTTCGGTATCAGACTCTGCTCAATTGAAACTAGATCCATCCCAAAACAGCGGGTGAGTCAACGATCTTCAAATCTCATATGAATTCATCATGAAAAGATGAAAATTCTTCGTCAGAACCATGCATTCCATACCAAAAGATTATCAAGTTCGGGACTAATTTATGCATCGCTTCAAACTTATTTTTCTACAACAATATCCGACTTTTTTCAACAAAACATTCATAAAAATGTGGGGAATTTAGTGAGCATCAAGATTGATGCTATTTTTAGGTATGACGCGTTGATATTACAAATTGTTTCTAGTCTGTTTCAATGCCTCCCTTATCGGGTCGCTTGTGACCCAATTCGGCGGGAATGTGTTAAGTGTAACAAATATATCAATTTGTTATTTTACAATTACATTTTGATCATGTACTTCAATAAGGAACTGAATGAGAGTTTGAAATATTGAATGTATGCATAATTGCTAAAAGGTCGATTTGTTAACATTTTCAGTGCTATTGTTCTTAGGTGGGTGTTTTTTGCCCATCATGGCCAATTTGTAATTTTTTTACGGTTTTTGTTACTTATTGTGGAAAATAATTACTGCACTCTTGAAATCAGTATGTGGCACCTATGCAATGATGGTCTGCACTCAAAATTTTTATATATGGTACAAAGCAGTGGCAAAATATGAGACATTCCTGGTGAATTTATGGATTAACTGTAATATCAGTCTTTTAATATGAGAAAGTCATTGATGTCGGATTTGTAAAGTAATTATGATTGGAATATTATATAGGACCACTTCAAGAAAGCATTGATAAGAGGTGCTTTCTGCAGCAGTCAGCTAACTAGTAACTAGGGGTTGCCAGGGACAGGTTCATGCACATATGTGGAGCTCAGTCTCATGAGTAGCTAAGTCAATAGTGTGGAGGAATGATATACCGTAGCTTTCGTGGCACGTTAGAATGATACACCCAGCAGTCTCTCACTGCATGATGATCTAATTGTAATTAAACATTTATAAAGTGCCACTCAGCAATTCAAAGGCAGGCACATCGGAGGCATTACATGCGAAACACTCAACATTATCTAGTTGCTTCTACTGAACCATCGCTCAAGCTTACTGCATACCTTGAACACCCTGTTTTGTTCATATTGATGAGTTTTATTTGTCCAGAGGAAATTGAATCTGTCCAAGGGTCCACTAAGCGGCCCTGTTGGCATCCCCTCTTGGCTTTTGTCTTCTATGGCTCACCTTCTCTCTGCCTCAGTTTCAATAGCTCTCTGACTTATTGTTACACATCATTTCAATGGCACTCTAGTTGTATCATGACAGTCCCTAAAACTGTTCACCCTCAGAATGAGGATGACTAGGCCCATTTCTATTACACAAATTTACTATGCCGCATGCTTTAGAAAATAGTTGTAAGGAGTTACTTCCATCCTATCTTCACTGATCCTGAGACTAACTACTCTTAGTGAGCAATATGTATTTTGACCCTATGGCTTCATCACATTTGCTCTGACAATCATCTTTTCTTAAGTAGTCACACAGACCAAGATGACACACAAAGAAAACGTTAAACTGTACGAAATCTAAAGTAGAAATTATGAAATGGCCAAGACACAGATCTAGCAACAGTAATCGTCAACATGTTTGAAATTACTGAGTGAATTCTGACTTTCTACTAAATATTTTCCAAAATGACATCGAATGCAAATAGAACCAATGTTTCACATGATATTCACAATTAATTAGTTAGCTAATTAGTTATTATGTTCTCGTCCATTCCTCAGCGTTGATATATTAATTTATGATTAGAATTACAAATACTTTATTCACAGGTTTGCAAAATAGTAGGTTTTCACAACTTAATTGGTTGCATTAGATCTATTTTTAATTTGCATTTTAATAAGCTCATCCATTTTTTAATTGGTTTAATTTGTTGATTTAGTTTGCATGTTGATGTACTCATGGACTGATTACTTGGTGTTTGTTGTTTCATAAGGAGCACTGAGCAGCAACATCGTACACAGGCCATTAACCAGAGAGAAGAGTCATTGAAGCAGAGAGAGGCCGAGTTGTTGCGAGTGAAGAAGGAAATAGAAAGTATTCGACCGCTTCAAGAGGTGGTTAGTTTCTAGATGTTTAAGGATCGTTTCTGTCAATGGAAGACGTTGCTTTGTTTATGCTGTATGTCGTATGATCTGGGTTTAGAGTTCTCCTGGATCAGTTGTCATCCTTTTTGTTGACCAAGGAAATTTTATTTTATTGGTCTGTTGTAGATATTAAGTTCGTTCATTTGGTTCATTCTGTTGAAATTGCCATATTTAGAGATTTGTAAATGATCATTTCATTAGTTTAAGAGAGAAATGACTTGGGCATGTGAATAAACAATTGTTTAAAAGTTCAATGATGAGTCTTGTGTCACAACTATCAACTTAAAGACTGACTATCGGCTTCTGATGGATAGAATAAATCGGGCTGCCGGCGGTTACGGAAGTACTGACGTTCTAACATTTTTTAAGGCGATCGCTCGCCTTTCTCATGCTTAATTACATTTTACTAGATGACATTTAATAATGATAATGGCTTTGATGGACAGTAAATCGAGGTTCTTGCGATTGCGGAAGAGGGATAACATTTAATTCTTTCCTTATTGTGTCTATTTACAGCTCATTGCTTATGCTTATTCTAAATAAATTTGCTTTGCATGCTATTTATTATTTATGTACAATTCAATGACAATCCCCATCGAAATTTCACTTTACATGTCTATAAATTAAGCAATCTCCAGGAGGTGAAAGCCCCTAGAGGTGAAAGCCCCTAGAGGTGAAAGCCCCTAGAGGTGAAAGCCCCTAGAGGCGAAAGCCCCTAAAGGTGAAAGCTCCAAGAGGTGAATCGAGTGGAGGTGAAAGCCCCAAGAGGTGCAACGTCCAGAGGTGAAACGTCCGGAGGTGAAAGCCCATGGAACCGTGCTACATATATAAATGATAATAATATGGGACATTCAAGCACGTTATCAGTCACTACACTAGCTTACAAATTTTGAGATTTTTTATGTAATGTAGCAGAGCTCATTTGTAGCTTTTCTGATATCATATTCCTAAGAAAAATTACGTCAATTTGCAGTTGTGATCCATTCATGTTCTCTTTTAAGAAAATCGCTTTGAAAGTTTATGAGACTATTTGACCATTTTTCCTTTGCAACAGGTTTTCAATTTGTCTGACAATCATGATATTTGCAGAGGACATTCATTTTATTTTAAAATGAACATAAAGCAATTTTGAAATTTCTCTCAAAAAAACTTTATTTGGAAAGACTTTGTAGCAGTAGACTGTTAATAAATCCTGCATATTTTGCAGTGCAAAGACTATATCTAAAAATTGTAATAGTAATTATAATGATAAGACAAATTGTATTGACGGCTGTACATTTTTTTATATAGCACTCCTTCAAGAACCTGCTCAGGAGTGCTCCCAGCAATGAGTAAAGAAAAAAGACTTGAGCGACTTGTAAAACCCTTGGTGTAGATATTTGCTAGATGGCATTGGTTAAATGAGCAGTAGGACAGAAGGACACCTTGCATGGCTGCCACACAGTTACAATTTACTCCTGTAAATCATCCATTGATACTACAACTTGTAATCTTTTTGCTGTCCTACTGCCATATGTCAGTTTGAATTAATAATCACAAATATATTATTGGTGGGAATGTGTATTAAGGAAATTGTGTAGCAAGGTCGGCTAGATCAAGCCCAAGCGAATTGCTGCCATGTGCCCAGCCAGATGAATTCAGTCTTTGTCACCGTGAATGTCCTTGTCACAGTTTTCTGTCTTTTTGAGACTTTAAGCAGGTATGTTTGTACTTTGAAAATACTTTTCGTCTAAAATATGCATACTTAGCCAACCATAATGATGCAATGATGAAATTGATAGAAATCCTGCTGTATTTATTAGTTTGATTTATCATAATTCATAATGAATGTTTGATTATTGTGTCAGTGTTCTTGTTCTTCCACTTTTTGTCTTAGAACGGTACAGACGGTCTAACTCGAGCTGAATTAGAGGAGGCAAGACAGCAGCTGGAAGAGGCGAAACGCCGTGAAGAGGAGCAGAAGAGGATTATTGAAGACTTGAAGCGACAGAAGCAGCACATGGAACAGCAGCAGAAGAAACTTGGACAGGCCATCATGGGAGACACTTTGTCTGTTGCTTCAATCAGTAACATTGCTCTGCATGGCTCTCAGGTGAGCGACATTCCACGTCATCCACTTCTATGTTGTCCAATCCACTAGTGGAAGGAAGTTTCTTTGCTTAACTGTGCCCTTAAGTACCTGTTATTATGCAATTATATTTTTGTGATATCGTAAGGCCATACATACATAGTGTGCTTTAGTCTGTTTAGGACACCTTGATATATATGGTTCTTAAAGAATGAAGAGCTTCCATTCTGTGTGTAGTAGGGGACTTATTTCCTGTTCATCAGCCAGCAATAAGACCTGTTTTCAAGGTCTTGACCACTTGGCCAGTGCAATTATAACCATTTACTTATAGGTACCTTTTCCCTTATTATTGATAGTTGTTTAGACAATAGACATGCCTCTGAGTGGCTCTTATGATGTGCTATACAAGTATTCTGTTAAATTTATTTCAAATGCATTTGTTAATCCTAGTTGAAATGTATGCAGCAAGATTTAGTGACAGATGAATACAAGTTTGTCAGGAATCAAGTTTAGCTGTTTGGCAGCCATTGCTCACTTTTCAGACTTTGTTTATACTGAGCTGAAGGCTGGGTCAACATAATGGGACTTGTGGGTATCGGATCCACATCCAACTGATTAGAAATGAACAGAGTGTCACATTCTAGTCCAAGTTTTACGAGTTGAATTATACAGAGTCCAACTTTCAGATATTTAAAGAAAGTTCTTGATTTTTAGTTTTTCAGTTTACACAAGTTTTATGAATTTTTTAGTTTTGCCTCAGTTTACACTAGGAAGCAGTAAGCACTGTTAGTGACAATATTTGTGTTTTATAGTTAGGTCGATTGTCATTTTGTAAATAAAATAATCCAATTTTCGTTTTCAAAACTGAAAATCGAAACGCCAATTTTTATTATAACTCGGACCCATTGTTTGTTTGACTGAGTATTACCAAATTCAGCTGAGCCGAGTTCCGACCCAAGTTTTGGTTCATCCTTACTTCTGATCTTCCAGCATGTTGTCTTCAGTCATCTATCTGCCTGCTCCATTACATTACTTATCATCTTATGTCGGTTACATATTTGCTGCTTAGTGACAGACTCAGATATGCCTCAACAACTGTTCTACATTCATGAATTGGAGTCTGCTCAGCAAATCTGCGTGCGATCTTCAATTGCAAACTATGCATGCTACCGATTTGACCATAGTGTTTACTTATACCATGATACTTGGATGAATTCTATTTCCATCAGAAATACTTGTATGCCACTATTTACAGTTGTATGACTATATCTTGTGCAAAATTCACATTACATATATTATGTGTGTTCCTATTGAGTTTGTACTTTAATTAAGCATGTGTTTTGTTGGTTGTAGGCAACTCCTGCCACAAAGAGGTATGTTGATTCCTTATATTGAGTGCTGTCTTATTGGTTTACATACTTGTTTAAACATCATGTATAATCATGTTAAGGACCTAATCGAAGTGCGGATATAAGTTTTGAGATGAGGAAGAAGAAGGAATTTGCTGGCATGTGTTGTGCTAAGCTGTATACAATGAATAATTGTTATGCAATGGAAAATTGTGACAAGAAGATAAATGCAGAAGGTGGCGTGTCGAAGTAAGGCAGCTGGAAATAGTATAACTGCATTCAGTTTGTTTGATTGATCAGATTTTATATTTGTTTGCATTTAATCTGCTCTTTGTGTATTGATCTAATTTAACAGAATTAAAATCTACTTTGTTGTCTTCTGTGGCACCGTTGTCATGTTCATAACTTGGAAGTGAAACCTGCAGTAATATTTATATGATAAATGGGCTCTTGTTGAACACTCAATATATTTTAGAATATCAAGTGTAATCTGTGTGACTGTCTAGTCTTGCATGACCACAGACAGCCATGGTCAACTTGTCTTGCTTTTGTATATACACTGTGTCCGGATGAAAAGTAGTACCCAACAAAAAGTGTCATAACTCGTTCAAAACTGTAAGTATTTGCCTGAAATTTTAAACTCAACAACAGTGACCATATTTACACGAGATCCCAAAGCGGTTTGGAAATATTCGTGAAGTTGTCAAATTTATGAGCGATTGCGATGGAACACTGAAAAATTAAAGTTTCCAACATAGGCCCTTACATGATAAGTGAAGTTCGGCTACAGCTGGTGTTCAAAATGTCCTCCTCGTTCAAGGACACACGACCGTAGACGTGGACGCCACTGTTTTATGGCCCGGTCGATGATAACGTGGTCAAGGAGCTGCCACTCCTCAACCAGACGTGCCCTCAGGTGATCGATGTCACGAATACGGGAACGATAAACGCGCTCCTCCAGTACACTCCAGATTTGATAGTCCACTGGATTGAGGTCTGGACTGTTGGGTGGCTACAGCTGCGGTGATATGAAGTCGGGTGTCTCCCAGGACAGTAGAGCAATGGTCTCACGTGCTCGGTGCGCAGGGGCACTGTCTTGTTGGAATGTGAAGTAGCCGCCATCACATGCTTGATGGCAGGAAGCATATGCTGAGCGAGCAACACATCGCGATAGTACGCACCATTCACCTTCACACCCGGCTCAACGAAGATCAAATCAGTGCACCCTAGGGTTGACATGCCGACTGAGACCATTAGTGACTTTGAAAAGTGTGAACGTGTTTTGAGGAGAAGTTCAGCTGGCATATTTTTCTTCCTCGTTCCATCCGCCGCATAAACGCGATCGTTCTGGAGGTTGACAGGAGGAGCGACGGTAAAAACTTTTTGTCCGTAAACCATATGAAAGGAACTGTGTGTTCGGGGTATTTCTTTAGCAGCTGCTTCGCGCGTACAAGACGTGTCAGTTTCTTTGCTCTTGTTAGCTTTTGTGCTCGCCTCGTCCTAAAACAAACCAGTTTCAAGTCCTTGGAAATGATTTCGTGAACCGCGGTCTTCGGAATCCCAATATCCCTCGAAATATGACGCACTTTTCTATGGGTTCCTGGTGCATTTTCTTGGCTTAATGCCAGCCGTTCAACCAACTCAACGTTTTCAACAGTGCGTGTCGTGCGTTTTTGGCACTGCCAGGTTTTCGCTCCACTGTGCCCGTTTCATCAATCTTCTTCAATAACTTAATCACAGACGAAAGACACCAGCCTTTATTCGAAAATTCCTTCAGAAACCTTTTTGCTCCATAACCATGTTCTTGCCTGAGTACTTTAATTAAAATTTTATCTTCTTCTGTAAACGCCATTTTTTTATTGCTTACAATAAACCAAGTGACGTATATCATCGATGACGACGTCACAGCGTCGGCGTAAGTAAGGGCCTATGTTGGAAACTTTAATTTTTCAGTGTTCCATCGCAATCGCTCATAAATTTGACAATTTCACGAATATTTCCAAACGGCTTTGGGATCTCGTGTAAATATGGTCACTGTTGTTGAGTTTAAAATTTCAGGCAAATACTTACAGTTTTGAACGAGTTGTGACACTTTTTGTTGGGTACTACTTTTCATCCGGACACAGTGTAGTTACAACAAGGCAGCTTCACTGCAGATGATCACAATTGATTTGTTAAATTCCGACTTTCGTACTTGCATGCATAACCGTGACTTGTTGGACAACACCCCTTTGCTACTGTTTGATAAACAGTCTTTCTGCCTCATTCCCAACATTTTTGATCATCTATAATCTTTTCAGTTCCTTTGTGTTTATCTTACTTTGGTATGATGATACATCACATGACAGTACAGATTTGTGAAAATAAGCATTTAGCAAATCATGTAATATAATGACAGAATTTATATAGCTCCTTATTATCCTCATGGCAGCTCTACCAGATCAGACTATCAATTCTCAATAATTATATATATATATATCATTTCTGTGCAAGTTGAAATTTTTTAGGCATTTCACTTTTATTTTGGACTTCAATTATTCAGTGTTCAGTATTAGTCGTCTGTATTAAGTTTATTAGTAGCTAATAAATTTGGATGTGCTGTAATTGCAATAGAAGGCTGTATTTTAAATTACACGTAATTTCTGGCTCCTGCTTGTCCCATCTATCTATAATTAGGGTCCATCCAATTAGTATTTATGCATGGACAGGAGCAGATTAACACAAGTGCGTATGACTGCACATGGAGGGGGGGGGCATGAATAACTTACATATGCATAGGAAACAAGGTCAATAATAATAATTTATCTGTTATTGACTTGTTCATATGAGCCTCTGAACAGCTATCCTAGTAGTACTTCTGGGAGCAATAGTAATGTTGGAGAGTGTTACTTGTATACCACATTGCCTCTCACCAATATTAATTGTCAGCAGCTCATCATTGAGTCTGACATTGTCTGACTTAATTGTTTCTGCATGTATTTAATACACCAAGTATAGACCTTTCGATTGGACTAGGAGTATTGTTTCAAAATTGACAACAACACAGTATGATTACAGACATAGTATGAACGAAGGATGACAAGTTATTACAGGAGTCGAATTTAACTGTCGGCAGCCATGCAATGCGACATTAATGATGTTATACATCAAATGTAACTAAGGCCGCTGCCTCGCTAAGGAAGGGCTAGTCAACCTTAATACGGAGAATACGGGTCTCGAACTAGGTTCCTCAGCTCGGCGTCCCAGTGGGTTATCTATTACTCCATGGCCCCCACCCACACATTTATGCAGGTGTTGGGTGGTGTAAAGCAGCGGTTTCCAACCAGTTGTATGCGTACCCCTAGGGGTACGCCAGCTGTTGCCAAAGGGTACGCAAGGAAAGATAAGAAATTCATTTTCCGTGGTTGATTACCAGCTGAATTATTCTGTCGAGGAAAGAGATCAATTCATAGAGCTTTCATGTGATAGTCGATTGTGGAGTGAATTCAACAAGGACTTGCTGAGTGATTTTTGGCTTAAAAGAAGAGCAGAATTATTTATGGATTAATTTCTGACAGAGTTCTAAAGTTTTTGATTCCCTTCAGTACATCATATCTTTGAAACTGGATTCTCTGCGATGCTTGTATTGAAAATCAGAATATACAGATCGAATCTTGAACTTGAGCCAGACTCACATCTAAAACTGACATTAATAAAGCCTGATAATGCAAAATGGAAAATATTATTGCGCACAATCTGAGACAAGCCCCTGCTCGCATTAAAACTCTTAAACTCCTATGTTGACCTGATTAATTAAAGGTCACCTATCTGCCTGTTAGTCGAAAAGATATGAAATAAAATTTTCAATTAAATAACTTTTATTGTGTACATTGTAATATAATTATTTAGCAAAATTAATTAATTATATTGTAACGAATATTCTAATAATCTATTGTCTATTGTATTTAAATAAATTACCAAAGAACCTTTCTGACAAGTTTTTTTCTGCTGGGGTACGCACAAAAATATTTTTTATAGTTTGGAGATACAACAAAATAAATCTGGGAACCGCTGGTGTAAAGAAAGTTAATGTATTTACAGGGAGAGGGAGCAGGCAAATTTATTCTGATTTCTGTGTACATATTAAACAGATGGTCCCTTATAAGACAGCATGGCAGAGTCTGTTTGCATACATGCCCTACAGTTCACCTCTTCTCTGGATTCTGATGTTACAGGAAACGCAAAGCATACGAAGATACGCCACAAACCTCAAAGAAGCGTTGTAACCAGAATGGTGCTGCAAATAATGTCTCACTTCCAGAAGCAGCAGTTGTTGAAGACGATGATGACACACGTGATGTAAAGCCAAATTTGATAGTAAAATTACCAAGGAAGTCCAGGGACACTGGGGACGTCATTGTCATTGACTCAGAACCTGAACACTCTGATGGTGAATTGCCAATTGAATTGCCTTCAGCACCAGAAATCAACTGCGAAAATAGAGAAGCTCCAGCAGAGAATACCCCGAGCACAAAAGGGTCACGAGACAAAGTGTCAGCTTCAAAGAAAGTAAAGAGCAAAAGTAGCACTAGTAAGGACTCTGAAACAAATGTAAGCTTAATGGATGTCCCACCTGAGCCAACCAAGAGCACACGAAGCGTGGATGTCCCACCTGAGCCTACCAAGAGCAAACGGAGCGTGAGAACTCAGACCCTGCTTCCAGAGGATCCAGGAAATGCAGTTCAGCATTTGAACAGCTTGCGTAGTAATGTTGCAAAACTATTAAGGGTTATTCTGCCAGACATGAGTGTGTTTGCAAATATTGCTTTAGAAAATGTGGACAATGCGCTGATCGAGGTTCTACGAGTCAATGACGTGACCAGCGATGACCCCTCTGTGACCAGTGAGCAGACGGCAGCAACAAAAAATTCAGATACGTCGAAAGAAAATTCAAAAGTGCCTACAAAAAGTAGTTCTATGGGTAGTAAAAGGAAAAGCTAATCAAGGTCATTCTCTTTTGGCTTTGATGTACTAACTGTAATTGTGTCTGATTAATTGACTGTTACTATGTGTGTGTTGCTAACTGAGTTCTTCCATGAAATTAAAACAAATGTCTGTAAATACACTAAGTATGAGAATTGTTCAAAATCAAGTTTGACAAAATTTCTTAATTTGGAATCGTGGTCATCACTTGCACTATTCTTTGTTGCTGTGAGCAAGGAAGTTTCCTGTTTTGTTTGTAGTTTGTAAAAAGAATTGTGCTAATGTTAATGACGTTAAAAGTTCATCTGCAACATGAAGGTTGAACGCTATGCAGACAATGCCCAGATAACTAGATAAAATTACGTCACTTGTGGCACGCTTTTGCGCTTGTAGAGCTAAACCAACAGATATCAATCTAGAGTTGATATGAGACATTGCAAAGTTTTAAGAACCGTGCACAGCTGAAAATGAGGAGTGATGACAGGTGATGTCACATCACCTGTCTACCACAACAGTCTCAATATTTAGCAATGTTTGTAAAACAATTTTTAATTGAAGCTTTTTGATTATCTTGTGAAAACTATTTCTTGCACAATGTGACCTGTTGATGCCAGTAAGATGCGAGTTGCAATAATTTAGGTGCCTTGAAACAAATTCATTTGCCAGAGATGTCCTAGCAGACATGGGCACATAATGCTTCAATTGGTGTTGTTGTGACTGAACATAATGATGACTTTCAAATATTGTGTACTTGGTCAGTAAAGGACATGGTAGAATAATTCTACCTTGTCTCTCACTGGCCATTTTGGACAAACCTAAGTTGTAAGCGGCATCTCCCAGCTTAACAAATGATTCACCCAGGTTAAATGAATAAAAAATATCAAATTTTTAAGTTATGTGGTGCTAGCTGAACTTTACCTGGATGGTCTCTCGACCCACTATCCCAATTTCTCATTGTCTTGCTCTTTCCGGGATCTAGGGCGTACTAACTTCTAATGTGTCATTCTTGACGAAGAACTTACTTTCGCTCATCAAATCAACACTGTTTCCCATGATGTGGCTACCAGCTATGTCAATTTCATGTCATCTCTTGATCTCTCCTCTGCAATGTCGCATCTACTTTTGTCACTAGTCTCTTCACATTTATTCTGACTAGAGGTGTAACAAGGTTTTGAAAATTGGGGGGCACAAGAAATTTATAAAATACTGTGCAAAATGCAAAAAAAATTTTGGCCCCCCACTTATTGAGTTTTGCCCCCATAACTATAAAAAAATAGGGAGGGGCACAAATTATCTTAACAGAAGTCATCTTGTTATTATTGCTCCATAGAAATAAGAAATGCAGGGTACTTTTAAGGTGTAGCCTACACTATAGTAGTAATATTCTGTACAATTGCATGCGAATTAATCTATTCCATCATCATGAAGCTTGCAACAGGGCAACGGCTGGATGGCAAATTAATTTTGACTTTAGCTTGCTGCAAGATTCATGTCAACGTGTAAGTTATTTTGGTCTAATATTTGATATGCGCCTTCACAATTACTTACTTAATATGCCAGAGTTTTTATGAGAATTTGATGTTTGATCAATGACTACAAACAACTATAATGTGGCTATATGATGGTCGAGTTCATTTGACTGGTGATTACAAATGTCAAAATTCAATAAGTAGATTCTTAATTGGATTTAAAAAAGTTGAGATTTAGGTGGAAGAGCAGTACATGAGCTGAGCTAACATTGAGATTGCTATGAAGATTTGAAGTACAACATAATTTCCTTGGCCTCTGCATATGAAGGCGGAATTCCATTCCTCACTCACTCTTGGGGCTTCCCACTTGCAGGATTTGGTTAGTGTAACATTCGTTTATTGACTTGGTTGACATTGCAATCAATAGCAAAAACTAATAACTATGGCCAATTTCCAAATGAGTGAGTTCAATATTGGGGGATCATGCTCACCAGGACAACTTTAGATTCTTAAACTGGATTCTGGGGATAGGCCTACAGTTTTTGTCATACTTAGACGGCAACTAAAAGTCATGGGGTCACGATTGTAGACTTGGATGATGGCTCTAAGAAAGATCGATCGTGCACGATACATACGCAGAAATACGGATCGCCATACAGTCTCACCAACCTCCATCACCAAGAGAGCAGCTCCACGGAAGTCTTCCATGCTAGGAACTTCTCGTTATAGAGGAGTTGATTAGAAGTGGCATGTTCCAACAGTTTTGTTCCCTTGCATGGATATGAACCCCGACTTCATGATTGTAGACCAACCACTAGACCATTTCTTTAGTCAATATGAATATTCTACTGTCAAGAAATTTTCTGTATTTGGGTAGGAACAATGTGATTGATTATGGATGAATGAATAGCCAAACTTGTATTAGGTCCCTATTCTCCTTTGTAAATGACAGGTTTATTTTATTGGCCTACCCGCAATAAGTAAGAACAAATCGTATAAACAAACTTGAGTTGTTGAAGATTTATTCACCCACGATCATTAAATATAAAAAGCGAGTGCATTGGAAAAAACATTTAAAATAGAACAGATTTGGGGGCACTGGGGGAACAATTAGCACTATAACTGGGGGCCCTTGCCGGCTCCCATTTTAAAAACTGGGGGCCGGTGCTCTCTGCCCTCCGTTTGTTGCACCTCTGATGCTGACATCCAATGGACACGTAGGCCTATTGGGAGGCTGGAGCGAGTCCTTTGTTCTGCTGCACGACTAATAAGTGGTAGGCCTATCCCTAGGACTCACCGCGTGTCTGTATATTTTGCGACGCCCGCCACTATATAGCTACCTCTCACACGACGTAATCATTACTCGGGTGGACTTCGGAAATGCTGTTTACATAGGTCGTTCTTCCGCAAATTCTCTCAAACTTCAGTCTATTCTTAATGCCGCTGCTCGTCTGATTGATATTCCAACATTTGCCAATATTTCATGCGTCATTTGGGACACACGTCATTGGCTCCCTGTTCAACAGCGTATACAGTTTAAAACCATTTCCTTCATGCTCAACTACCTACTTTGGTGGCCCCGATCGACATACCTAAGATCTTTCTGCACTTCGGTGTCCTCCACCTGCAAAGGCTTCCTTGCGATCTTCCTGCACTTCGGTGTCCTCCACCTGCAAAGGCTTCCTTGCGATCTTCCACTCGCGGCCTTCTTGTTGTTCCGTGCATGCGCTCTGCCACGGCCCAGTCGCAGAGCTTTGCCTATATTGGCCCTTCAGCTTGGAACTGTCTTCCACAGTCCCTGCCTTAAGATTGTTCTTTTCCAACACACAAACACCCTGATAATTTGAGTGGCGCTATAAAAATGTTTGATCACATTACTTTACATAGGCCTACAGGTTTTCTGCCATAGGCTGGCGCTTCCTCTGTGGCACCGCCCCTATTTAACTTCAAGATCTGTCGTCGACCTGTCACTGAAAACGTCGGTCGACGGTCTCTCCGATCTGTTGAACAGCCATTGTCCCCTTCGTGCGCACTTCTATGATGCCGAATCGGGCTTTTGCAGTGGCGGGTCCAACCACATGGAATGGGCTACACAAGAGCTTCGCCTTCTGCCAAAAACCTCCTCATCCGCATTCACTCATTTACTGAAAACTGCTCTCTTTACTTTAGCCGTAGGCGGACCGGGAGCGCCTCTGAGTAGGCCGAGAACCCCTCGAAATCGTTCGCCCAGAGGGCCCAGATCCCTCCCGTAGACTATGCAACACAAAATGCGTGAAATGCACTTGGAAATGAATCTGACGCGACACTAACAACGTACGTTTCTTAACCACCGCGATGCCTTATATTGAAAGCAGTATTAGACCACAGCATATTAAATTCAGTGCATTGTCTCTAAATAACGCGTAGTCTCTATAGATCGCTCTGCCGTCAGTTCTTGCATACGTTCTCTTCAAAATTCATTATGAACAGCGGTTGCCGGTCTCCAGCCCATGCCTGGCTGTACGTGTCATTGCGGAACGTTTTATAATAGGACGAAGCGAAATCAATTAAAGAACGCGTGCGATAGTGATAAACCATATACATGGAATTATGTGGACAGATAGACAGACAGGCAGTTGGACAGATCGACAGATCGAGAGTCTGCCTGTGGGTTCGTAGGACACAGCGCAGCTTTCAGTGGAAATAACAGACGACATCAGACAATTAAGTGGGCAGAAGCAAAACATTCTGCGAAATTATGATCACGAAGTCAGTCGACGGCGAAGGCATTCAAATAGGACTTATATAGTTTGTTCACTGTATTCAACGAAATTAGTGTATAACTAGTTTTTACAGGCCTTAATTGTGCTATTGCAGAACATTGCTTTCAAGAATTCTGGAGGCGACACGTAGGCCTACGGTATAAAGGGCTAAAAATTGTTTGTTCTTCGTTGCGACCTGCTCTCGAGTTGTCTATCTAATTTGAATCGGTGTTTACTTGGTTGTTAAAATGTACTAGAACTTGGTGGACTTCGTATAATCTGTCTTATATCCAGTTCACACAGATAGGAATCATGAAACGTAGGCTCACACAAATTAGGCCTATGTAGGCCTACGATAAGCCTAACCCACTCTCTTCAGAACGCACTTGAGCGACAACGTGGACTTATTGTGAAAGAAGTCGGCAATAAGACATCTTAATAAACTTTAATTGCAACAGATTCAACCTGAATTCAACCAAATCTCAGAGTACTGAGTTCCATATAATTCTGCACAATGTTCGCTCTTCATGTCCTGCAGATGCATCGCTTCTTATGGACGGTGCGTGCGCTTCTTCACAACAGGATGGTGAGAAATTGTATTTAGACACCGCCTTTACTCTGATAGTTATCATTGTCCTTATCATATTGCGAACCATATATTCAAATCTCTCCTATTTTAGGCCTACGGATTCCTGTTTCTTTCTTATTTCTTACTCTGGGGTTATGCAAGTAAAGTCATTAAACAGATCATCTATGAGACCGCCTTTTCCTCTTTCCATCTTCTTTCTTTCTCCTGCTGCTTTTTAATGCCGTTGTCCATTGATGATGATGATGACGACGACGATGATGATGATGATGATAATGATAATGATGAAAATGATGACGACGACGATGATGATGACGATGATGATGACGATGATGATGACGACCACGATGATGATGATGACGATGCTGATGATAATGATGACGATGATGATGATGATGATGACGACGATGACGATGATAATGATGATGATGATGAGTTGTCTGCCCGCTGGCAGGTCTTTTGGTTTTAGGTCTATGCCATCCGAGATCGTTGTCTATTAGACCCTACATATCCTGACTTCTTTAAGTTCAAATTTCTTTCAGGTCTAACATGCAGCCGCCGCTGTCGATGAATGATCCGTTACGATACGCAGCGAGCATATTCTGACCCCCTATACATGCAAATGCACACAGGCACACGCAAGCCAACAACTAATAGAAACGGATAGGAAATTATTACGCAGCTCTTCTTTGGCGAACATCTATAGAGAAAATGACCCTCGTGACTACAGAAATGGTGACAGTATTACAACCAATGCTACTGCCCGTGTATCTCATAGTCGCCTATCTGGTCACGGAGGCATCGTTATTGAACTCATTCAAGAGAGCGACCGATAGCAACGGAACGGACTTTTGTGCCACGGATCAGCCTTCCGTCGAATACGATATCGACACGTTGGATCCGCTTTACAGCAATTTCCTCTGCTCCAAACCGGAAGCGTTGTGTGCATTGAATTGCACGAGAGAACCAAAATGCGTTTCTTTGAACTGGGATGCAGTGACGAGACGATGTCAGTTGTATTTCTACTCTCCTACGCAGTGCGGATATGTCCTTAACTGTGTTCACTTTCAGGTAGAAACACAGTTTCAGTTCTTATACTCCTCTAACCAGAAAAGCTTTTCAAATGTCTCTGGTGTCCGCTTTAACTTATTTCCGGTTTCCAAATCATTTTCTGCTCAATCAATTGTTAGTTTTTTCGAAACAGATGTCACTGAAAGTTTGCTATTTCAAAATACTTGGCAATCGAAAGACTTGTTTTGTCACACAATAATACTGACGCTAGAGGAACTTTTCATATCATCATTCAGTAAGGCCTAATCAACTTCCTGTTTGTTCTTCAGAGTACAGCTTGCGGACAATCAAGTTGTGGATCCGTTGGTATGATATACATAATTTCGCTTTACTTAATTTAATCCAATGTATTTATGGTATGAGAACCGTTTTATTGCATTTTATATTGCATCCATTATTACTGAATTATTGTTTAATCATTATATAAATTATCATCTTCCTCATTATTGTAGTTTTAGCATTCAATTTAATTTCAGCACAACGGGACATTTTTTCAATCATGCAATTACTAACCTTGCTCGGCGATATTGCTTCACATCGCAAACTCTGCCGGCGCATTACAAGTAGAAAGCTAAGCGAAAATCATAATCTTTATTTGCTTGTTTGCCAATTTAGTTATTCATTGCACTAATTACTCACATATAATAAATAAATCAGAGTGTAGGGAAGGTGCGAGACAGTTGTGATCGAACACTTTGTGCAGAGTTTTTACGGGGAGTAGGCCGATATATTCGGCAAATCTGGCATGCAATCGTCGATTTTTGGTCGCAGAGCGCTACCGTACGTGTCTCACTAACGAGCTGGCATCGGTGAACCGTTATCATATGTTTGAGAACGAAAGTCACGTCTGTTCGCATATTAAACCCTGTACCCTTTGATGATGACAGTCGAAGCGCATTCCACTCTGACTCTATGCGTGACAGGACAGCAGATATGCGCAGTGGCAATGTGTGCGACTCGAGTTTTTCAAATAGTCGTCTTCAGCATATAATAGCTGTTATGAAGTATTCGAGAATAGCTTGCCATAGATAGCAATTGGTATTGGCCTACAGGCCATTCTAGGACGGTGTGTATGCCTATTTAGAAGGGCAACGCTGCTTGGGATCAACATGCAATCGATTGTGACTCTACAGATGAGCACGCGACTGTCCTTTTCATTTGACTCGTAAACATTTGGAAATGCGGAGGGAACGGTGCCTTAGTTAGAGCCCGTCACAGACATTTAGTATTAACACATGGCCACTTCATAAACTCTGCATGTGGCTCAGTAAAGAGAGCTCCGCTAGAACGAGGCACACGAAGCTCGAAAGTCGTACAGCAGACAATTTTCATTGGCGTCAACCCTTAAACCTTCCATTTGTTACCAAGTAAATGCCGTAATAAACAAATACTGAAAGTTATAAGCTTACTACATTTTAGTAAGCTTATAACCTTCACTATTTGTTTATTATATTATCATTATTGCTTTCTAAGCTTAAAAGGAGATTTTCACAAGTCTAATCTTGGCATTGATTTATGTCAGCCATTTTGCATAGATTTATCTAGTGCGCACTAGATAGTTTCTATTGAGCACTAGAAAATTATCTAGTGCGCATTAGATACTATCTAGTGCGCACTAGATAGATAAAAGTAATCGTATGTCACCGCTTTGCTTCCGAAGGACAGAATACGCTGGGAACGTTATCTATTCCAAAATTGATGTCAGAATTTCATCCCGTTCTAAATGCTGGACTACAAACGGTGTGTGGCAGGAAACTTTCATTATTTGGGTCATATTGAGCATAATGTAAATTTGCACCAGCAGCCATGCCCAGCGCCAAGTATTTACCTGTATTTGCTGTTTCGCTAAATTCGCGCATTTTGCATTCCCAGTTACACCTCATTCCACCCAAACAATGTAATCGAACAAAACTTGGATGTTCAATTTGTGATTCAATCAGATCCACCTCGATCACATCGGCCAGGCCACTCAAATCACTTGGCAACAATGAAAAGTCTCCACTGAAGACCAGTTCGTTTGCGTTGCAGAATAAAAAGTCATTGTCACCAATGCATGTATTCAGCGGTCGAATATACAGGTCCGCAGAGCTGCCACACAAAATCAAATATCTTTTTGGTTCAGGATTCGTTGAAACCACTAAGTCATGCATGCAATCAGATACAGGAGAAAACGACTTTGGGATTATTTGACACGTGCTAACGATAAATTCAGATGCTATTTCTTCAGTCGATATAACCGCGTAGTTCGTCATCTGAAATTGAACTCATCGCCGTAATCATCCTAATTTTCATCATCTTCGTCATCATTAAAATTGTCATGCAATTGTCATTATCATCATCACTATCGTTATCGGCAGTAGAAGCGCTAAAATTCTAGTTGTCATACAAATCCAGTTCTAACAAACACCACTTCATCAGTCACATTTTTTGCCGACCGTGTTTATAAAACTACACAGGCCTACTAACAGCTTCAGCTACTCATCCACCAGATGGCCGTATCAATTTTTTATACTAATCCTACGAATCACAGTAGTCAATGTCGATTAGTAGTGTAATATAATATAGGCTTTAATTACAAGCCCAGGTAATTCAAATTCACTTAATCATAATTTGCAAAGCAATATCTAACGGCTAGCGAATGTCACAAAAATCTGACAGGTGTAGCTACAGATCCTGGACAAGGGACAATGTAAGAAGTCCCCGTTAAATATAATATACAGTTAAAGACTGTTTACTTCAAAAAGTACTCACTGGTCAAAGCTCATTTTCCCAATTCCCTATGTTAATCTTATACTCAGATATAGGCCTAATAATTGCAATTTGCCAGTTTGTTTCTACTTTATAAACAGATCCGATTCGTGCGTTTCTAGTAATTATTGATTTTGCCGCATAAGACTGTTTCCGGCTACTCCACTTATTCCCTCTTCTCCTGCTTCCGCCTCCATCGCAACCCCACGGCTGCTGTCACACAATGCTGCTGCTGTTGTTGTTGTTACTGCTGCTGCTGCTATTACTACGACAACAGCATAATACCTAGTAAGTTGTGATCCTATTAGTCTGGCAGGCAGCAAGACTATGAGAGGGCTTGCTAATGACGTCATGGTTACGGGGATATCCGCTGATACAAGTCGGATCGGGTCGGGTAGGAATTTTGAGTACGGGGTGAGTACGGGGAACGATTCTATGTTACGGGTACGGGTCTGGTAGTAAAAACGTTCTACCCGCAGACTGTTCACTGTTCCAGACCAAGTGAAGGAATCGCGATGTTCGTCCATAATCCGGCTGCGATTTACATTCTAAGAGACGTGTCCCACGAACTGAAGTTGCTGTTGGCCAGATCGTTTCCGCCTGGACAAGATGCCATGTTTATTGGCGAGATATACATGTATTATCATCCTAGGCCAGGATATCAACAGAACCAAATCTTGTCAAATATGGAAGAACATCCATCGAATGAGTTATCTGATCAGAGAAGCATATGATATTAATCCTCACCCAAACCCAAACTCTATCCATAACCTCAACTAAACCCTAGCCCAAACCCTAACCCAAACCTTAACCCTGCTTTTACGGAGACTTGAATCAGTTCGACGCACAATAAATCACTTCCTCCTCTGGTTAACGTTCCAACTCCAGGAGAGATCAGCATCCATTAGGCCTACATGCTCACGCGCTCCACACTAGGACTGTATACCAACAGTGTTGGGACTCCAACGTTAATAGCCGACCACAGGGCAAATGAAGTTTGTGGGTTCATAGACTATGTGACATGATCCGCTATTGTGCAATTGATTTCGTTAAGATATTATTTGTGAGGTCTTTCGTAGGCCTAAGGCCTTTGTCACATTAGACCCCAATGTAGTGGCGGCGCTGGCCTTGAAAATTTGGGACGCAATTTTAAACTGTAATTTAAAAAGCAAAATGAAAACAGAACGTTTTTAAACAGGTTATGTTTAATTATCGTCCGCAATGGAAAGACGTTATAATATAATATTCTGAGTCTCAATACACTGTAAGTACTGTAAGAACGCTGAGGTTCTACTGAAACTATGTCTACTATTATATTAGATGATTAGTAAGTTTGATTACATTAGGGGAACCTAGCTACACATGAAGAGACAGTTCGGATATAAACTATCTTTATTATACACGGAATAGCTATAGTAATAACATATATATGGTTGTCTAAATACAGAACGATACAAATACTCACGAAGTGATAACGATGGGAGATGCTAGAGGTCCAAACACTATAATTATGATTTGAATATGAAGCTAAGTTATTAATTAATAAATTATGTATATTATAATAGACAGATCTGACGTACTATGATACCTGATAATTTCGGAAGTCAGACTGCAAAGTTCCTCATAGTGCTGTATCTTATAAGTGACTTTCCTCAGCCAAAGAGGAAACTGGCCTATCTTAGAAAAGACTACTCTGATTGGTTAACTACTGACCACTCAAGGTATCCCTAGAATGTGGGCTGACTGTAAATGCCAGAGCCTACGCAAGTGACTGACAGAACGTATACTGTCTAAATTAGCGAATGTTCAGCTAAACTTAATGTATAATAATGACCTATATATATAAATTGTTCAAGCCTATCTATTGTAATGCAATGTTCAGAATAATCACGGTTACAGTACTAAGTAAATATGTTCTGACGAAGTTGAAAATTTTATTCTATTTACATATTATCTGGTTAAATATTTTAGTGCCCTTTATTTCGTTAAACATTGTTGTTGAAATATTATTGGCGATTGCGGATCGTTTTCGTCGGACATTTTCTACGACTGATTTTAATATCTGTAAACTGCAGTATTCTCTACTAAACTTCAACAACGTGAACTTAAAATATCAGCACAACTACATCTAAAGGTTTCACAAAATTGAAAATTGAATTTTAACACAAATTTGCAATTTTAAACTGTAATTTAAAACTAAACTCAAACAGAGCATGTTTAAACAGGAAATGTTTGATTACCGTCTGCTATGGAAAACCGTTAATATAGGGGCCTATAATTTTTATTAGCTATTCTGAGTCTGGAAAACATCACTGTACCTTAAGTAGACCTACTAAGTAATTAAGTGTATTCTGACGAAGTTGAACATTTCATTCTATCTACAAATTATTTGGTTAAATATTTTAATTTCTTTTGCTTCGTTAAAATATTGTTGAAATATTTTTACCCATTTTCATCTGTTTTGGGACACAATTGCGTATTTTGTGTCCATGCAGCGCCGCCACTGCCCCGATGTGACTACGCTTCGAAAGAACGACCTAGGCTCAAGATTGCTGCCGAACGTGGTGATATCGTGGTCGTGTACTGTTAAATTTCAGGTAAAAGACCGTAAAAACCCAGCAACACCAGGCCCCGATCTCACTACGCTCCCATCACGCTCGTAGAGTGTGGTGGAAACGTGTAGAACGCAATAGAACCGCAATTTCATCTTCTATGAACATCTTGCAATCGCGCTGCTGAAGAAAGCACAGCACGATCGCATTTGAGAGTGTTGGAGGTGGCAAAAATTGGCTTCCCGATCTGAGCACGATATCGTTACTTTTACATCACTCTGTCCCTGCGATCTGACCACGCTCTCGCTATGACGATAATAAGTCGCTGTCAGGCTCGACCCGTTCGTTAAACGATTGAGCAATGCCTAACGCGCGCAGACATCTCCGCTTATGTATGTATGCATGCATGTATGTATGTTCGGTGTGGCACAGTGGCCGATCGGTTAGAGCGGACAGCCCGTAACGTTCAGTGTATGCTGAGTGCGCGGGTTCGAGCCTCGTCCGGGGCGCCACTGTGTAGGGACCTTGAGCAAGTACAATTGCAATTGCTCCGTCGAGGCGTGTGTATGCACTTCTGAGCAAAAGATGTTGGAAGAAGGGCGGTATCAAATTTCGGAAATGAATGAATGAATGTATTTACATGTATGCGTATGAAAATAAACGACTAATTATCCTGTCATACCGCAGGCAAAGTGAGGCAATAATCGCAACCTCGAAAAGCTTTTATTTCATATCATATTCAGAAATACAGCCGATATTACTTCACATGACAAACACCTCTCCAAATAGTCATTATGCTAGCATTACACACAATCATGTCTTGAAAAATTTAATACTACTATTACTAATATCACTACAATCAATACAGTGCAGCACAATATATCCAATCACTTATGTACAATAAATGTTCCATTATCATATTGTATCATGTGTCCACTGTCCACTGTCCACCGTCCAAGGTATTTTCGACCACGCATCAGCTGGCAGCATGATGATGGCGTGATACTCCAGGAATTCGGGTTGTCCTTGTAGAAATGTAAGCAGGTAGAGTCTATAGACTCAATCTCTGTCTCTGGGTTCTGGGTATATTATATAAAAAAGTTTACCTCACTTACCTCATTGTATGATTAGAGTTAGAGATGTGGGAACTAGACTCAACATGGAGAGAAGTTGAATACATGGTTTAATGATATCGAAGCAAGCAGAATACAGATATGCGAAAGCTAAGTCTAATACATTACAATACTCACGGATAATGTCAATGTCAGCGAATGACAGAGCGATGTCACGATAGCCGAAGTTGCTGTTGTAGATTCAGTTGGTCCTCTTTTGTTTCATCCATGGCTGACACTGTGTGTAATATTTGAGTTGCGCCTCAATTTATACCACACGATGAGCGTGGTAGTTACGCCGGTTATGCGTCATGAGAACGTCACAGTGGCGTTGTCTGCGCGCGATAAGCGTTGCACAAGCTTATTACGAACGGCGACGCATTATGGTCATAGCGACATCGCGGTCAGGTCGCAGGGACATCGTCATGGGCGTGATGTAAAATTAACGACATTGTGCTCAGATCGGGAAACCGATTTTTACGACCTCCTATACGCTGGCGATACGATAATTAAGTTCGCACTACGCTCGAGTTACGTCGGTACTACGCTCACCCCGTTTCTATTACGCTCAAATGCGCTCGAACTGAGCTTTTTTCCGCCATGCTCTCGCCCCGTTTTTTTCCATCCAAACATGTTCAAAATTTGGACAAGCGCTCCACTATCTTGTTGACGGCGCCACGCTCGATCGCGATTACAATACGTTTATAGAAGATCGAACTGCGGTTCTACTGCGCTATACATGTTTTCACCAGTTGTGAGATCGGGGCTTAGTGTGACTGGGGTATAAGGTAAACTTGTGCATGACTGTGGTTGTCACTCTCAATACAAAAATGAAAATAAATTGACATCGGGATTTCTCGGAGTTCTGTCAATCACATGATCTGGTTAGCAAAGGCTATAAAAACACAAAATAGATCAGAGAAGATTTTATATCAAGGTTTTCAGTCCTGCACACTGTCGTTAGCCTAAATCTCGCCAATAGAAAATCTTCTTACCGGTATTTGTGTTGAATCTTACTCTGGTGCATTCTCTTTTCAGCTCAAGTCATATATATGACTCAAATTAAAACCGAAAATTCTGTGTATATCATAATTATCATCTAGCAGTCAAGCAGCTGAGGTTATGCACGCAACCTCCCGAGGTTGACTGGCTTATAGGCTACACAGCTGGGCAAACCCGAGGAATTTTGGTCTGCTATATATAGCTTCTACACTCGCCCAATTCTATTGTTGTCCCTTGACTTGGAAAAACACGGTAGAATAAAAACTTTCAAACCTAGCACAACAAAGACATCCTCACCTTATGCATACGCTACAAAAATTATCGGGGTGTCTGTCATTGTCAATGTCATCTAATCTCCGTTAATATCATGTATACATGCGAAAGTACGACTGCGTTTTCATTTATTATATTTATCCATTGTAGCCATCGCCGGCATTTGATTTCCTTATAATCTTACACGCAGTTCATTGTGTGGAATTCGGTCAACTGGCATTGAGAAATTGAATGTGGAGCTACTCTTGTTTATCATGCTCAGCTGCTTTCGCTTTGTTGATATACGTTTGTCTGGATTAGACGATCCGTAGACCTAGTCGTAACTAGACAGTTTAGGTAACCAACCCAGGAATGTAATCGGAGTCACTCTTTTCGCGAGCCTAGAATGCCATATGTTTACCGAAATCAAAATTTAAGCAACGTGCAAAAATGCACAAAATCTTGTAGAATCACCTGCGAGGGGCTCACGAACACAGGCCGAGTCCAAAAGGTAACCTACCTTCTAACATCGATGAACGAGTGTTTCAAATAGTGGGCATAATTATTACGCTATACGGTTGAGGTAGCAAATGGCTTTCTTGTCTTTTTATATGAGACTCGCGGTGTCCGCTCGATAATCCGTTCGATAGTCCGAAGATTTTATACTCCGACATTAATTTAACTAGAAGTTGGATTAATTGATGAATAGAATGTGTAAAACTTGACAATGTTGCGCACGAGAACAAAACCTCGAGGCCAAAACCGAGACTATGACCGAGAGATCCAAGACCAAGGCCGGGTGGTCCGAGACCAAGACCAAGACCAAGACCGAGACCAAGACCGATACTCTTGTTTATAAAGTCAATTCATTAAGACGCTAAAACGGAATAACACGCTTCAAACATTAATTTATTGCTGAATAATACTAATCTTAATAATTGTCTAGAAAACAGTTTTACCGACCTGTCTGAACTTTTGCGGGTTCAACCCTTCCCAGACAGCAATATTTTAGGGGGATGAGTGGGGTTCATTTGGCAAGCCCAATTAGGGGAGAGCTTGGTTATGCTCATCGGCCCTAGTCGGGCCCTTCATTCGGGTCCCGTTGGGGCAAGAGGATGTTTGCCCTAATGGGCAAGCAATTCGGGCCTCGTTTGGGCAAACATTCTCTTGCCCGAACAGGGCCCGATTATTCGTTGCCCAATTGGGATGCAGTCTTTCCTAAAGGAACCTCAATTTTTAAAAAATACATAATAATGCATGTAATATAACTCAATAAGACAGAATAACCCAATATTAAGTTCACCAATTTCTATTGAACCTGTTTTGATATCCATTAGCTCTGGATGTCAAAGACCTGGCCCGCCGACCGTTTTATTCTGGCCCGCGATGCCATGCCAGAATTTACAAATACTAATGAAAATATTCATTAAACGTTAAAAATAAATTATAACAATTAAATTTTCAGTTTAGTATCAAGGCTTACTATTATGACTACAGTGGCCTCCTTAGTGAAATATAAGAATAAAATATGCTTAGTTATTGTTAAGCACAACTTTATGACCAATAAAATATTTGCTCCACCTGCGACTTGTTGTGAAACTTTGCCATTGGCCCTCCCTGAAAAAAAGGTTTGAAACCCCTATGTTAGCCACGCAATGCTGAATGTTTCTATATATATATATATTTATATTTGTATAACAAAGAATTTATTCATATTTGCACATTCTGTATACATCACTAAACTGATATAGACTTCCCAAGCGGGAAAAACTGAATATTACTGTTTAATCGTATATCAATAAAGAAATAATGCAATAAAAGAACAGAATTCCACCAGATATTTTTGAAGGAAAGACAACGGAATTTAAAATGAACCTGGCCTGGGAGCACTTCTGAGCAGGCGCCAGAATAGGCACTATATAATTGTTCAGAATGAATGAATAAAAAATTCTAACAAAAACCGAGAAAACGAAACTAACGAAAACATTGAAAAAATGCTTAAATTGAGACCTTTGGACCTTTTGGTGCTGAAAGAAGTGAATGACTCAACTGCACCAAAAGTAAAATACCTCTTATTAATTATCAAGTTATAATACAATTACTACAAAAACACATAAAACGAAAGCGAAAAGTGTCAAAAAGACAATGTTTATTAAGTCAAAATAGTGGTTAAAGTCAGAAATCAAGTAAAAAGTGATGTCAAAAGTTAAGTAGGATTCCTATTATTTATATTTAAATAAGTCAGAATTAAGTCATAAATAATATATAAATGTAATTAAGCTAATAAAGTCAACAGTGAAATACTGAAAAAATCGTCAGCTTAAGTCGGATAGGCATATAGGAGCCTACGTCGATCGAGGTATTTAACAAAAAAATGATATACATCGATCGGTCCTACATGGAAAAACAGTCAAACACGTACGCCGCATTACTTAATTTCCAATTAGGGGTAATACTGTACTAGCATTAGGGCCCCTTTAGGGCACACCTAAACTCGCCCAAGCCCAGGTCATACCCCAAACGCCCATTCGGGCAACAACTGGGGCCCAATTGCCATTCTGTCTGGGTAATTGGCTTCGGCTTGAAAATATCACACTATAAATTACTTATAGTATACAATAGGTAAATACTTATAGCCATCTGATCAACTAGATTAACGTTCCTTTTGAATGGTGCACTTGTACTTGGAATTGTAGGTTAACAGTGTCTACCTGTGACCGAGCCATAATTATTAGATTGTTCCAAAACCTTGAAATTTGTGAAAGCAAATTTTGAAAAGGCTGGTTCCGTTGCAAATGCACTTTTTGCCTATGGTGACATGTATATATAAATGGTCAGCACGTCATAAATCGATGACATTCGCCTAGGGCCTAAACATTCAATGTATCTAATAATCGAAAATAACCGACAAATATCAGAGAAATTGCTCTAATACGGCAAATGACCATGAACGCTAACCTAAGACAGAGACTAATCCAAAGACCGTTCCTTTAAGACCAAGACCAAGACCGATACATTCGAGACCAAGACCGATGGTCCGAGACCATGACCAAGACCAAGACCGATGCATTCGAGACCAAGACCAAGACCGCAGTTTTCCGGTCTCGAGACCGTCTCGAGACCAAGACCGCGGTCTCCAGACCACATCCCGGAAACTTGGAGCTGAATTAGTATGAAAAGAATCATGCCTGAATGGATGAATGAAAAGAATGGTGCAATCAAGCTTCTAACCAAACATAATTCTGTCATTAATCCAGCTAGTACAGTTACCATTAAGACCGCAATTTTTACACCTATCCACCGTAATATTCGGACTATCAAACCATCGGACTATCGAACCTTGGCACTATATAGCGGACACTAGCTAAGATGGGGATGAACAAAAGACGGAAATCCGTTCCAGAGTTCTATAGTGCAGCATATACTAAGGTACGGTTGCAGAATTTCAGAGAGGGTAAGACTGATGGCAGAAAAAGAGAGTCAGACGATGACCGAATTGACTCAAGCAGTTAGTTGGGTGGTTTTTAGCTGACAAATGCGAGGGATGAGATGTTTGAAGAGCGTTGTAAGTGATAGATTAAAAAAAAATTTGTGGACGCACTGAGGGTTTTTAGGCCAGTAAAGTGATTGTAGGACAGAGCTTATAAATTATGGTGGTGTTTGTAAGTTTTGGAAACTGCGGGGGAGATGGCATTTTGGCTTGTTTGTTGACTTTAATCGGTGTCTGCCCGCTTTGAATTCTACTACTTTTGCGTGGTCATGAGGGCATCGTCACAAAAAAGGATTATTGTTTCATTGTCATTTTAAAAAGTTGGGCCAGGTATGAAATACTGTAGCCCCCTCTCCGACGGCCATCATATCAAATAAGTTTGATAGCTTTAAAATGATGCCAAACAGTCCTATAGTTGGAAATGTATCTTCCGAGATATACAAGATCCAATTGGAGCGCCACCTGTTGAAGATTTTGTCTGTTTATGATCGAAACAGCGGTTGACCTATTTTTGTTTTGACAATATTGTAAATCTCATTCTTTAGTTTCCTGTGGTTTCAAATCTTTGATTTTTAGTGATAGGGAGTGAAACTTTCGTAATAATTTATTATAATATTGACTGCCGCCTCATAATACCTAAATCTCGTTCATCCTTCAGTCCATCTGATATAACTCTCAACCTGGAATATTCATGATGGTACCGATACGATTCAGTTCTCGTGAATGAATCGATGTCCTGAGCTTGATATTCGAATGATGTTGTAGAAGTTTGGAGATTCTGAATAAGTCGGTGCCCCACGTTTGGCGCTATAGAAGATAAAGAGATGGGCAAGAATACATTTTTCGCTTTAAAAATCTCTTCATCCGCTGGTGGAGAAGATCCAAGCCTAGACGCCTTGGTTTGGAGCCAGTTTTCTATATCGAACTCATACTGTAGTACCAGCCCCAATCTTAGAGAGATCGGTAGGGCGACGTCATCTTTCTTCTTCTCTGCATCTTTATTTTATTAACTCTTTATCACCATGCTTTCACTCACTCACTTACTCATCCCAACGAAATATTCATTCATTCACTCATTCGTTCGTTCCCTCAATCAATTTTTGCAATTTTCAATACTTAGTTGCTTCGGTTTCTTGCAAATGTTTAATTTTAATTTTATATTTACACCGTGCAGATAGATGGTTAGACTTTCGCCGATTCAATAACATTCAGATGAGGCAATTTCTGTAGCGCTTCCTTGTGTTGTATCTGACACACAATCTTTGTAGAATATGCAGCTCCAGAGATCTGTCCGATCTAACATACTCGGTGTTAAACTTCATTTCAACGCGAAAAATTAGGTCTATGAATATTGTGTGGTCAACAATTATGTGACGCTATATTTCTTGGCGATTCTGTGGCATGAGCGTTTACTGAGACGGACAGGCAAGCGTATAGATAGAGATATTTTGATGCTGGCTGAAAAGCGTGTAATGGTATGTATATAATAGTTGATCGGAGTTATTTGGATGATTTTATGACTCTCTAGGAGACTAGAGAATTCTGACTGCTCGTGATGTAGGCTCACTGGTTTGATGTCTTCCTGTGCAGGCGGCTAATACCTCAGATCGCTGTTCCCAGCGCGCGCCGGCGACATATGCTAACAGTCCATGGAATGATGACGATTGATGTGCGCGCGCGAATCCACGTGAAACTTTACATCGATAAATTGCATGCGTTTTGTAGCGCGACGCTTGAATATCACGATAGTTTCATTTATCACAGCAGTGCTCGGAGGGCTGTAGGTGTATTTGCAGAGGTAATTGGGCGGGACTTAAATGATGGATGCTTCGTAATTGGAACTCGTTCATTCAGTCATTCTTTCGCTCTTTCTCCAAATTTGCGTCTTCATATCTATGTACTCTACTTACTTTTTCAGATTTGTCAATCTCCTAAATTATATTCATCAATGTTTCTTACTTACTTATCGAATTTGGCAATTTCTTAAACTCCATCCACCTAACTATGCTGGATATTATATGCTCTACCATATTGACGCTATGGACCTCACTAGGCAACTCGATTGGTGTTGCGTTGCGAAGTCCTCAGGTTCCGAAGGCATCGCTCTACAACATGATCTGGGACACAACAAACACGAAGAACCATTTGAGCCGGAGATAGGCGAAGAATGCCGAACGCAAATGCCGATTGAAACCCACACACCTGAATCGGCATAATTGTGGACAATTAAAACACTTTCTTAGCCGATACCGCTGTTGGTTACTTTATTAGACACAGAGAGAGAGAGAGAGAGTGATATATATATATATATCACAGCAGTATATATATATATATATAGAGAGAGAGACAGACAGACAGACAGACAGATAGAGATAGACAGAGACAGAGGGACAAACAGACAGACGGGCAGACAACGATGGCGTTTAATTATTTTAGACCCTACTATACTTCCAACCATCCAGCATAAACCATCTGTCATCTTTCCATATGAATCCGGTACTCAATATAAAACGTTCCAAAAATAATCACAGCGTTGAATCATAGGACACCAGGGCTGTTAACATCGCGATAAAGTATCGCAATACTTCGTTATCGGCGATAGTTTTATTTGGTCGGTATTTTTTGTTAGCCAGTCATCATTATACTTTTTTCTCACCGAAATAAAAAATTTAATATTTCTCTTCCACTTGAAATATTTGCCAAGAAATGGTGAGCAGAGCAATAAATCACCACGCTCAGAAAATTGTCTCTTGTTGCAATCTACGATCTATGGTGTGAATACAAGGAATCAAGGAATCAAACATCTCAACCCCATCATAGTGTTTTCCCCTCTACGCATATTCTTGAATAGTAAAGTCAGCCCATATTCCACACGGAACGTTGGAGAGGTGCTCATATCATTTCCTTAGGCCCTTGAGCCGGCAATGGACGAATCCCAAGGTCCTGGACACGGAGCCAGTGATATCGCAGGACTTGCTGTTTACTTGCCAACATACTGCTTGGTGACAGAGGTACGTGTGCGCAAACAACTTGCCCAGGGTCGTTACACGGAGTCGAACCCATAACCGCATGCTGCGAGAGCAAGCGCATTACCTATAGGCCACAGTGTAGCACGCTTGAGTAGTATTTTTGAAAATAATAATTTTGATAATAATTGTAGTTATGCTGTTATTTTTATGTAAAAATTGTTATTGTAATAATACTGATCTTTGATACGTGAAAATAATAATTGTAATTATACTGATTTTTGTATGTAAAAATAATTGTGTTACTATATTCCTTTTTCTTTAGCCAAGTTTTTTGTGGAAAAAAAACTGCCGACAGTTAAATTATTCGACAGAAACTTTTCATTGTTCGTTAATTCTTACTATACTTGTTACTTACGCATACAGCGGTTTGTTAGTCTGTGAACAGTAACAGAAAATGATCACTATTAACTAGTCGTTATAAATAATTTATCTCAATTGTCAATTAACCACAATTTTATATTTTATTCCTTTAAGTTGATGATGAATTTGACGATGATTTACCATCAAAAATCTGGATCTCAAAAAAGGAAAGAAATATTCGCGTAAATAAGGAAATCAAACGAGAGACAGACGCTTTTTCAAAGTCTTTGATTCTCATATACATCAAAATCAAATGATGGACCAGATAAAGCTGACAATATCATTGCTAGTAGTAGTGTGACTGTGGCAGAATAATTATTGATTATATTGGTTCAGAGCAAATTGCTGATGTAGCTTGTGTTGGCGATGCGTTATGCAAGTGGCCTATTCTTATCTCTTGAAATTGGACATTAGGATTTGAAAACTGTCACAAGTGAAGTTGACGTGGTGGCGTCTGAAAAAGAGTATGAAGCTGCTAATGAATTTATTTTTGACACATATGCCTACATTGAATGGTAGCAGTTAATAAGACAAACATTTTGTCTTATTAATTGCCACCATTCAATGTATGTCTCAAAACAATTAATTGGCTCTATAGAATTGTCTGCGTTATTTACAAGGTTTCTAGCAGCATCTGGTTGACATCTGGCTACGCTACATTTAAGGTCTAGAAACTGAAGTTCGGGATTTCTGGTAAAATGTTTCTCAGCCTGTACGCCTACGAAACAATCCTAATCAATAATATATCGTGAAGCATGTAGACTCTACGATGTAAGTTGTGATGGTAAAGATTTTTGGCCTTTATGATATCCTCTTAAAATTCAATCAATCAATCATCATTTATTGCAAACCAAAATCTGAGCAGTACGCCTACAATTTATTGAATAGACTGTTTAACTTTAAATGTTAGGGCAACAACTTTTTAAAATGTGATCCATTTTATTACGTGGCATAGGCGAGAGCTCAGCATCTTTTCCTGGAGGTACTTATTAATATAGCATAGGTCTACTTGGCTAAGGATTTATTTTAAGTTTTACTGTGCAAACGCCGGATGATATTTGGTCGAGCTCCTGATGAAGTGAGTGTGAATAAATGATCCACGCTGGAAGTGGTCATTAAAGTGAGGCGGTAGGAGATTAAGGGCACAGCAATGCGTAAGACTTTAGAGTGCCTGCTTGTAGTGCCTTTACTTGATGGAATTTTAGCAGATCATGCCTTCTGTGTTCCTTCGTTCGTTCGTTCATTTTATTCATTCATTCCTTCATCCATCCAACCATTCATTCAATAATGATATTCGTGGATTGATTAACTCCTTATTTAATTTATTCATTCATACATATTCTAATGTGTAATAAAAATGCGTGTCACTTATAACTCAATTAAATAGCAAATTGTTATTCAATTAATGAATTCGTATATTAAATAAAAAAGTAATCTGTGAATTAATAAACCAGCTAAAATCAATCAATTAGGCCTACGCAATTACTCGATTCATCAATCATTGCCAATCAATCAGACAAGAAATAGATCGAAAAATTAGGCAATCAATCGACTAATTGGCTAACCAATTAATTAACCAATTGATTAATAAGGCATTTTGTTAATTGACCAATTAATTAATTTATTAACTATTCAACCAACCAATGGACGAACTGATTCACCGATGGGTTAATCTATTTCTGGACCAATGGATTCATCACCTCAGATTCACATTTCGGTGTGACCTTGAGTGCGTTACTAATTTAATTAATTAATGATAATAATTAAAATAATAAAAAATAATAAAAATAATACTGATAATAATGATATTAATAATGATAGTAATAATAATAATAATAATAATAATAACAATGATAATAATAATTATTATTAATAATTATTATTATTATTTTAATAATAATAATATTATTATTATATTATAATATAATAATAATAATAATAATGATTATTATTATTATTACTATTTATTAACCAACTAATACTAAATTAGTTATACTTAGTGCATTTTTCATTCATTCATTGCTTCATTGTGCCGTTTTCCTGTATAGGCCTACTTGAGTTTAGGAGATACACATAGCCTAGGATGTTGACTATAGAGGTTTCACAGACAGTTAGAGCGCTCGATCTAACCTCCGCTTCTTTCGATTTGTAAACGATGGCACACAGCAAACATTGTCAGGGCCGCACCAAGGGAGGGGCCAGCTGGGTCGTGTCCCAAAATGTGGAAAGGGCACAAATTTCAGGATAGAATAACTTGTTATTCCATAAATTTCTCTATTTTCAAAATGTGGGGCACCAGATTGATGCTGGGCACGGGGCGCAATTATAGCTCGGTACGGCCCTGAGCATAGTGACACACATGCAGACATGGAGAAGTTGTGTGTTGGCCAGAGACAGCGAATGAAAAACAGAAATATGAAAAATAAATTGATTGATAAAGACGTTATAACAAAATCAGTTTTGGAACGACAGAATATCGACGCTAAGAGTAAGTAAATAGCAAGCAGACTCGACTGCAGTTAGACCAGAGACGTGCGCCATCTCGTGAAACGATCCGTACAAAATAGCAGATACACAAAAATACGTTCAATTTGCAGGTGCAAAAGGCTCTCACCGTAATCCATCATGCACTGGGAACTCCGAACTGTATTCACTCTTCCCGTGCCAGTCCCATGCCTGGATAAAGCAGGACGCAATGTTGTCAAACGGAAACTAGTACTACAACACCGTTAGACCTACTTGTCGGTGGGAAATGTATCCTAGGTAGTAGGTGCAGAGGCGGCGATCTCGTTTGACAGGTAGGGGACACCCGGAATAGTCATGAGAGGGGTAAGAAATGTAGGAGAACAAACGTATAACGTGTCCTCTCTCTGTTAAAGGTGAGGGAGTCTTGTTCGCCGCCCGTGCATTAGGTACCTGCTAAACTGCCAAATTTGACTGGAAAACGAATCATGCGGAAAGTCAAATTTGACAATCTCAATAAATTATCCATCATACAGAAAAAAATTATAAGATTTATGGCCGGGTTGCCATTTAATGCTCACACTAGCGAAGTATTTAAAACGAATAGGCTTCTATCAATTATCCAGATCTATAAATTACAAATAGCCATTTTTATGTTTCGAAATAGTCGAAAAAACTTAACCTAATATATTTCACCAATACTTTTGCTATAACATGAGCTGCATACCATAAGAAGTCCTCACGTCTTAATGGTTCCCTATGCCAGAACTAATGCTAGATTAGTATCTATTAAATGCCAAGGTGCCAGAATTTGGAATGCTATTCCAGCCACCATTTACTTATCATACAGCATTACATCCTTTAGAATCAAAATGATATCTCATATTCTCGACCAAAATAAGGACAATTGAAGGGCTGGGATCCTTAACTCAGAGGGGTTAAGGAGGGATGGGGTGTGGGTCAAATGAATATATCAATCAATCTTTGGACTGATTGAGTGTTGAAATAAAATAAATTAATGTACTGGTTCAATCTTGGCTCGGGTACTGAGCAACACTGGCGATCTGGAAAAATTGTTTTCTACTTGACTACATAAATGTATTTTTCTCAAGATAAAGCGTATCATTTAATTCTTTGTTGTGTTTGTTGTTGTACCTAACTCTTCACCTGGTGGCTACATTTTGTTAGTTAAGACTAGTTAAGTTTTATGTTCACACACCGTTGAATCTATTATTTTCTCCCTTTAATCTTCTCTTACCGGCTCTCACTTTTCTATTTCACCTATCCTACTAGGTGGCCCTAACTTGCGGGACCTTTGGTCCCTAATTGGATCTCCTGGACTTATCCCATCCTCCTTACTCACTCCATGACTCCTTCTCTCGTCTCTCATCTAGAATTAGACTTATTTACTATTTTTGTGTGGATTCGCTGTAAGCTGTTATATATATATATATATATATATATATATATATATATATAATTCTGATCAGCCAAATAAATTTCTTTGATTGATTGATTGATACCACCTAAATTGACGTTCCTCATGATTTGCATGATTGATCATGCGTTCACAAAGAGAGAACTCAATAGTTGTGAAAAACACCATTGATTTCGTATTCGACAGGGTTCCAGTATTTTTTAAGGAGTGGCGCTGTTCTTGTTATTAACGACTATGCTAATTAGAATTAAAAGTCACAGAAAAATAGCACTTAATCTTTTCTTGGAATGAAACGTGGCTGTATCTGGATGATAATAATCAGCAGTCATTTCTGCTGAAGTTGGAATAATAGCAAACGATTTGTAATGCTCTTGGTTATGAAATGTGTACTTAATACTTCAATTTGTGTAATTTAATCGATATGCTATATCGCAGCGATTATAGCATATCGCTGTCCAGCTATCTTAGGCCTGACGAACGAAAGATTATGAAGTTTGTTTTTTACGATATTAAGGGATAGTTTATTAGCACAAAGCCATTCAGATATCAAGTCCAATTCTACATTAAATGTATTAATAAAAGTGTGGAGAGATCTGTGAGAGGCAAACAGATTAGTGTCATCTGCAAAGAGAATAACGGAAATATTAGGTGATACATTTGGAAGGTGGTAGACGCCATTCGTCTGTCGTGTCAACCATACGTAATCATGTATTTATATGTACTCGCCCTCCCACCGCAGTGACGGTTCTAATGATTGACAGAGGGACAAGAGTGCAGTAATAGTCATCACCAATTAGTAGGAGGTATACGAATATACGGGACTCGTGTAGTCACGTACGATTCTATTGATAGTCACTGAATGCAGCACTTGGATGAACGCACGTAACGATGTGAAGCGGAGCGTAACCACTTAAGATTCAGGACGAGAGGGAGGATGGGCTGAGGAAGAATAGAAGAAGACAGAATATAGAACAGCAGTTCAGAAGTGACAGAGGAAGCACTGATCAGTGATTTGATGGTGCAAGAAAGGTCTATGTAGTTTGCACGGCTAACGAATGACTAGAGCGCTCGATCTGCAGCCGAGAGAGTCGAGAGAGCACCACTCAGACGGTATACAGTAGACTATGCGCTGTGTGAGGACTTTGAGCAAGTCCTTCATTCACGGCTGCTCAGTGGCAGTGCTATAGATGTTCTTTGGTATGATATATGTGCACCACTGAATTTTAGAAGGACGGCAAAATCAAAAATAGCTGTGTTGTCCAGGCATATTATAGCGCCTACAACGAATATGTGCAAAGTTATATTAAAGGCACGAGACCAGCCAATACTTTGATCTACTCTGTCAACACTGGTAGCAGCGACGACAACAACACATCGAATACTTTCGTCAGAGGATGAGTTGTGAGACTTCAACCGAGCTTCTTATTAATCGTTCGACTCTGTTCGTATCCAAAGATGAAGACAACGATCTACCAACTGGCTCTTTTGCTAGATGTTGCTCTTCATTCCTTCTTCGCCTATAATCAATAAATAGCCTTTGTCTTTGTTCTGGCATTTGATGCCAACTTTTAAATTTTCTTTGCTTCTAGTGCGCGGTAGTGACCACATGAATTTGGGCGTTAGGTTTAATGAAAAGGCTGTGGTGTGGAGAGAGGCATAATTATTTCTAAGAGTAATGGACCGTTCTGCCTACATCCTTCCCATAGAGATTGTACAGAGTGTACCGAAGACATTCTCAAGTATTCTGGTTTAGTCTCGGTATGCAATTAGATGAGTCACTCAGGAGTTGGATGGTTTGCATCTGATGCTATAGTTCAATTTTTCCTTAGAATTGTCGGTCAACTTGGTTGAACGTCATCTGTGGAATTGATTGTGAACAAGTTCATCTCCATTATATAATTACTAGCCTACACTGCTCAGCTTCTCAAGGGATCGAATTTTGAACTAAGCTGATGCGCTCCTTCGCCTTGTAATTGCTTCTACGTGGGTATACCTGATCGCCAGTGCTCCATTTTGGCAAGCGCTGCGAGATAGGCCCTGGTTTTATAAATGACGCGACTGATTTGCATATTAATATAGGCCTATAATGAGCACAGTCTGCAGATGATGCGATGCAAATGGCGGTCGTTATTCGATCGATCGGCGAATTGTGAAATTCGAGACTAAAAATATAAAAATATCGAAATATAGGCCTAAAGTTGTCTCCGGAAAATAGTAGCGTTGACCTTGAAATTCGCATGAGAACGTTTTGCATAAATGTTCATATCGCCTTGGGGTTCCGTTCGTGAGACTTTCTTGGGATCCAAAAAACTGACTGTTTTACAGTCAAGATGTTTCTCTTCTGAATATGTATGCGCAAGTATATATTATATCAAGCGCAGCGTTATTGTATTTTCAAAGTTTAACGGTCTGTTAAACAACTAACTCAAAATATACATAATTGGCATAGTTAGGGCTACTTATTGTCAGTTGTATATCGAGTTGCAAAAAGAGATTGATTTATTTGTTAAAATGTGAGCAAGAAAAACAATTAAGCAATTGAGTGACAATTGTAATTGAGGATTAGTTTACTTGCAGATTATCCTGCGGTCCTACTTGTGACCCTCAGATCATAACTATGTTGGTCATAATTAGTACTTAAGCTTAGCTGCAATAGACTTTATGATGACCATTTGAACACAACAGCTACGTATATACAGTGGAAGACACTGAACTGGAAAAGTCATCTGTGTTTTTTGCTAATCACCAAATTCTGACGTGACTTAGCTACACATTTGCACTAGTCTTGCTGACATGCCATAGTTAATAAATCCATCTTGTTTTCCGCTGGATATACAGTTCAGCCCCGCCGTTAATTGGTTTTGTCAACAAACATAATGATTCGTCTATACAACCATTAGCATTGTTAGCAAAATTGTTTTAATGAACGGTCAATTTATAAATTGTGCGACGGGTCAAGTAAAGTAAACATCGTCGGCGGTGGTCCAACTTGTGACCCGCTGGTCATGTTACACAAATTTGGTTGGCATGCATACAACGTTACAAGTATAGCCTATAGTATACGCTGACCTCTTCTATCGATGAATGTATTGCATAAACCATTGAAATTGGAGAGTACACTTTTTGACTGTTATGTCCAAAAGTCTGCCTGATTTGGGGAGTAAGATGTCGTCTCTCTCGGCTGTTCTAGTCCACTTTGGAGGGTTGTGCCTATGAGCAGGAAGAGTGCTGACTACAAAAGCAGAACGAAGAGGAGCAGTCCTCTACTAGGTATAGGCATATACAGGACAGGGAGTAGGAAAGGGAGAGAGGGAGTAAGTGCGGAATTTGGGACTTACAGTTTGCCCATCCACTTTCTGCTATTGACTCAGCTTCAGCTGAAGGCCAATCACACGCACTCGTCTCTGGAGGTCGTTGACGACGATTACAGTAGATTGTCAGGCGACGAATGACAAATAGAGGAAACTGAGTTCAGTTCAACGCAATTAGGCAGCGATCCAAATAAGATTGAGTATGAGGATGAGTATGAGGAGGAGTATGAGGATGAGTATGAGGAGGAGTATAAGGAGGAGTATGAGGAGTATGAGGATGAGTATGAGGATGAGTATGAGGAGGAGTATGAGGATGAGTATGAGGAGGAGTATGAGGAGGAGTATGAGGAGTATGAGGAGAAGTATGAGGAGTATGAGGAGGAGTATGAGGAGGAGTATGAGGAGGAGTATGAGGAGGAGTATGAGGAGGAGTATGAGGATGAGTATGAGGATGAGTATGAGGAGGAGTATGAGGATGAGTATGAGGAGGAGTATGAGGAGGAGTATGAGGAGGAGTATGAGGAGGAGTATGAGGAGGAGTATGAGGAGGAGTATGAGGAGTATGAGGAGGAGTATGAGGAGGAGTATGAGGAGGAGTATGAGGATGAGTATGAGGAGGAGTATGAGGAGGAGTATGAGGAGGAGTATGAGGAGTATGAGGAGGAGTATGAGGAGGAGTATGAGGAGGAGTATGAGGAGGAGTATGAGGAGGAGTATGAGGAGGAGTATGAGGAGGAGTATGAGGAGGAGTATGAGGAGGAGTATGAGGAGGAGTATGAGGAGTATGAGGAGGAGTATGAGGAGGAGTATGAGGAGGAGTATGAGGAGGAGTATGAGGATGTATGCATTAATGTCATGAGAGCACAAAACAATGCATAAATATATATATATACAATCGTATATAACTATGCTCCTCCTGTCCATGTCTATTTGCAACCGTATGGTATGCATTAAGCCTTAAATAGCAATTGGTTGAACGGCATATATATATATATATATATATATATATAAATATATATATATATATATATATATATAGCCTGAAGATTTCCTAATCGAAACGAACAATTCAGCTTCTGTTAAACGAACCATGCAGTACCTTGCTTCGTTAGTTATCGGGGTATCCACGCGCAACGTATAGGCCTACCTCACACACCGCCTTATGCATATAGATTGAGAAGTATAATATGTGAATGTATATGAATGAATATATACATGCATTGCATATGATTATATATTTTGGTATTTGCTCATTAGAAGAACTCTCTGAAGCGCACACATGCAGATATATGCATATATATTATAAGCTAGGCTAAGTAGAGCCTATGTACCGCCTATTACTGGATCAGACTCAGTGTGTGGAAATGGAGCCTATACGAATACACTATAGAGATTGAGAAGTTAATATATATACATGCATTGCATATGATTATATATTTTGGTATTTGGTATAAATATAGGCCTATAAATACGCATTCCTTAAATGTGCCTCTACAAGTAGGCCTAAACGTGTGTGAATAATACAGAAGAGGATCCTAGAAAGGAGTTGAAGTCTGCAGAGAGACGCATGCAGCAGATGAGTTTGCTGTGCTATATGGATGGATGTTTGAGGGTGGCTTATCTAACCTGTTGTTTGAAACATGCCATGCAGGCTGAAGCTTTCGTCGGAAATAGTCTTTGGTGATGCTAGGGTATTTCTTGCTTCTGTTGTTCTTGTTTCTTCTTTTTGCTTGTTCTTGTTTCTTCTTTTTGCTTTTTCTTGTTTCTTCTTTTTGCTCATCATCACCGTTATCGTAATCATCTTCGTCTTCTTTTCCATCTTTTTCATTATCAGCCATTTCTTCTACCTCAATAAGCTCATCTTAGAGTTGTCCATGGGTACAATTTTCATTACCCGATCTTACTCTACCCATTGAAAATGGACCCGACCCGACTTCTGAAGCAAATTGTCTGACCCGACTCGACCCAACCCATGACGTACATGACCCTACCCAATCCGACCCTACCAGACCCGCCTATAGTGCTAATTTTACCAATGTTATTTATCGTCAAATTCTAATGTCGTAAAAACGCAGTGCATGCAGTTATACCGCCATATAGGCCAATTATTATAATTTATATGATCATAATATTGATTTGCGTCACGACTCATGGACAACTCTGGCTCATCTTTCTCTTCATCATCTGTCTTTCCTGTTCATCATCATCATCTTTCTCTCCTGTTAATCATATTCATCGTAATCATTTTCTTCCTCTTCTTCTCCTCCCTTTTCTTTTTCTTCTTAGTCCTCATCTGTTCTTCATCTTCATCATCTTCTTCGTTAAGAGCGTCACCTTCTTCCTCTTCATTCTCATTCTTCTTCTTATTTGTTCTTCTTCATCATATTCTTCCTCCTCGTCATCAGCATCATCATCAGCTTGTTCTCCTTCTTTATCATGATCATCATCTTCTTCGTTTTCTTGTTTCTTCTTCTACTTTATCATCCTTGTCGTCATCATTATCATCGTCGTCGTCATCGTCATCAGCATATTACAATCATCATCACCACCACCACCACCACCACCACCACCATCATCATCATCGTCATTATAAATTTCATCATCTACTTTGTTCTTTTTATCATCATCATTTGCTTCTTCTTTCTCTTCACTCCTGCATACATACATACATACATTCATACATATACATACATACAAACATACATACATATGTATGTATGTATGTATGTATGTATATGCATACATTCATACATATACATACATACATACATACATGCATACATACATGCATGCATGCATACATACATACATACATACATATGTATGTATGTATGTATGTATATACATACATACATTCATACATATACATACATACATACATACATACATACATACATACATACATACATACATACATACATGCATATATACATACATACATACATACATACATACATACATACATACATACATACATGCATTCATACATATACATACATACATACATACATACATACATATGTATGTATGTATGTATGTATATGCATTCATTCATACATATACATACATACATACATACATACATACATACATACATACATACATACATACATACATACATACATACATACATGCATACATACATACATACATGCATGCATACATACGAACATGTACACACATGTACGTGCATATGTATACGCACGTACGTTCATGCACTTTTACATACTATCGCGATTCTCTGCCCTCAAACTGCATGGCTGTGTTTCTAAACTGATAATAATTATCAATGTCTAATCAACAATCACACGAACTTTCTAATCAGGTCCTGATTTAATCAGCCGTCAGGTCATAAGGCGGAGCAGAAGTCACCTTGGTTAATTCATTCCAATTACCTGCCCCGCCTGGATTATTTCAATTTAATAAATACTGATCCGCCAACGTTCTGATTAGTTCATTGTTATAATACTATAGTCCGTCCTTAATTGTTCTAGTCTGTCCTTAGTTGTTGGTCGATCTAGTTATAATGCGCAAGATTGAATCATTCGCATATTTTGGAGTGTATGGCAGAAACTTTGTACTGATTTCCTATTGTCGGTCGCATTTAATTCAAGATCGCATACTTTCTTCACTCGCAGGCGACACCATACTCTGGCACAAATCACGAAGTCTCTATATTCCTGTATCGCTTCTTCTGGGCTTTCTGACTGCCCAGAAGATAGGCAAATAATTGATTACACACCCGAAAAATAGGACAGTGCTACACGACACGTCTTTAAAACGCATCGCTTCTATACTCCAAAATCACATTAAACTGTAAACCAAAACTATACGGGCGAAGGCCAGTAAGAAAAAAAGACAAAAATAATGAGACAATGGGGAATGTACATTATACATGTAGGCATAGATCTACTTTTGCTGAGCAGGCTGGCAATCCGCAGCAAATGACAAGTAGGCCTACAAAGGAAAAATGTTAATAGTTAAATTTCCAGAAAACTAAATGATGTATTTAGCTATTGCATCGAAAGGACACTATATATGAAATATCGGTTGTCTTTATTAGGAAGCTGAATAGGTGAGTCCTGATTGCAGGTGCACCGTGCAACAGGAGAGAACAAAGAATTCAACGTTATTGGATCTTAAACAGACTAACAAGGGCAGCATATCAAACCAAACTTGAGAAAGTGAAAGGAATTGAAAGAGAGGATTAGGGAAGGAAGGAAGGAAGGAAGGAAGGAAGGAAGGAAGGAAGGAAGGAAGGAAGGAAGGAAGGAAGGAAGGAAGGAAGGAAGGAAGGAAGGAAGGAAGGAAGGAAGGAAGGAAGGAAGGAAGGAAGGAAGGAAGGAAGGAAGGAAGGAAGGAAGGAAGGAAGGAAGGAAGGAAGGAAGGAAGGAAGGAAGGAAGGAAGGAAGGAAGGAAGGAAGGAAAAAAGGCAGGAAGGAAGGAAGGTGGAATGGGAGAAATTGCAGTCTAACACCGTAGGAAGATAGTGACCATCGCCGACGCTGTTGGCTGCTTAGAGTTTCAATCGTGGGTGTTGCTATGGGTTGATATAATTATCATAAAATGGCATTTGATTCAGTGACTGATTTACGAAAAGAGAATGAAAAGAAAGAGAGTCAGAAGCGAATTAACAAATAACAGACACGGAGATACGAAAATAAGAAGACGATTAGTTTACGAGATACAGTCATTTATCTCCGTCTGTCATGAATGAGTCTATCCCACTTTTATTATGGTTGTAATTCTGCTGAACCGCAGTTTAATTAATTCCGACAGATAATTATAATCGGTGAACTGTCTCTTGAGGTTCAGATGGCGTTTCTGTTCCCTAGACTCAAGCGCAGACCCAGTTTCTCTCCTACCAAAGGCCACGATTGGCTGATGCGCCGGTCAGATCAATACATTCTAGCAGTAGGAAAGACAGAGCTTTCTAGATCAAACTGAGATCCATTCTTACACAAAATCCTTCTTTACCAAAAACACTAGCTTCCCTTTTAAACTCGTTCTTGATTCGAATTTCAAATGGTGATTGTAATGCAGTTCATATCAGCGCCGGTTTCTAAATCGTTAGCCATCCTGATCTACCCGCCTGAATAATGGACTGGTCCATGTTGTCACGTGCACACGTGCCTCCACTACATCTTCCGAAGTTAGCAGTGACGACAATTAAAAAGTTTGATGGTGCAGTTAACCGATAATGACAGCGCTAAACAGCAATGTCGAGTTGGCTGACTGACGGCTGATTTGTTCGGCTCAAGTCGATGACTATCGAGCGGGAAACACGGGCGAACGAATAGATAGGCGCCGAAATATTCACCAACGGAATCTATAGATAGCCGAGATCAAAGGGAGTTCTTGAGACTGCAGTTATTCAGTTGACACAAAGTGGACTTTTGCACAACAGATAGTAGATTATTCTACAAGGTGAGATTTTATTTAATAGCATAATAATTATGTAATCATGAAGTGCTCTCGTTTCTGCGTTTCGTTGAAAATTTCTATGTAGTCTAAAACGTGTTTAGCTACATGTATTTCCTATCCAATTGTAACCTATTACATGTATGTTATCGTTTAGAATCTGATTTATAACTTACTTGGTGTGGTGCTGATTTGACAAGATATGTTTGTAGTTTGCTCTGTCTATAAGTAACACTACTCTAGTAATTGCTCCACGAATAGCTACAGATAACGCATAGTTATAAGAAATTTGTCATCATCTACTGATATGAATTGGTTATTGATGTGAATGTATGCTCGATGGTGAAGTGGTGAAGGTGCTGGACAGTCGATCGAGAGATCGTATGTTCAAATCCTCTCCATTGCAGGAATTTGGTTCGAAATTTCAACTCCATCTGCACCCTCCATAGCCAATGCAGCTAGGGGTATATAAATGGAGCTATAATGATGAGTAGGCCTACACTGTCGGTGAGAAGATTAGACTGTAAGGCAGAGGACCTCATCACGAGGCTTAGAAAACACTTCATATCCACATTGCCTCGGTCCTAGCTAAAAGGTCTGCTCGTCCTTTTCTTGTTGCTATCTTTCTTCTTGTTCCTCTTCTTCTTCTTCTTTCTCTCCTAATTCTTTTTTCATCTTCTTCTTCCTCCTCCTCTTCTTCACCTCTTCTTCTAATGGGTTCTTCTGTTTCCTCTTTTTTAATTTTCTTTCTTCTTTCTCTTCTTTCTCCGACTCCTCCTCTTCCTCTTTTCTTCTTCTTTTTCCGATTCCGACTCTTCCCTCTCCTCCTCTTCTACTACTGCTTCTTCTTCTTCGCCTCCCTATTTCTTCTTTTTATTCTCCTGTCTCTTCTTCCGATTCCGCTTAAGTCTTCTTCTTTTTCTTCACGCTCACTTTTGGACTGCCTTTCTGATGCGCCCTGCTTTTACCATTTAGTCGTAGTCGTCCTCGTGATTCATGCATGTCTGGTTTTTCATGACTTCTTCTCTCCATGCACGCTCTGATGCATCGTATCTACAACAACAGAATATGCTATGATTCCGACTATGCAACATCTAAGATGTCTTTTAACGAATCAATGATTGAGCCAATAACTTCAATATCAGAGGTGGATCTAAGATTGAAGCCCTGAGTGATAAACTAATGCTAACTAATGGCTGGCTAAATATTGACCTTAGTCCACTATTGGGCTGATTGAAGAAGGACGTCTGTTCTATTTGAAACCTTTAAGTCGAACATAGCCTGAGTATAGACAGCCACATGTAATGTAGGCCTAATATTCATTGTCAATTGGCTTATATTTGATTAAACCATCGTTTGGTCACGTGTGCAAATGCATTGATGGATATCTGATGTCGATCGATCTTTTCATCGCCAAATCTTCCGTAATTGTCGCCTCGACACAACTGTCATTCAAGACCGTTCTACGCTCTGGCTGATCGATGCTACTGCTTAATGAGACCCACTTAGTGGGAGAGTGAGGCAGACAGACAGACAGGCATATATATATATATATATACATATATATATATATATATATATCATATTGTACAATTATATATATAATTGTATATATTATATACAATATTGTATATATATATATGTATTGGCAGAAGCAAAGATGTAGCGATAAGGTAGAAAACGACTGCAGGGAGAATTGGAAGAGAGTAACAAGAATAAGAGCAGAATAAGAGCAGGGAAAGACAAACGAAAAAACGTATAGAGAAAGATGGGAAGCTGTGTGGAACAAACAGACAGACAGAGAGAGACAGACAGATAGACAGACGAATAAAGGAAGGTCGAGAGTAAAAATGTCTTTATCCCAATTATACGCCTCGCGTGTCACACATCATGCCAATTGCCTTTCCAGCGCTCTCCACTGTAGAGACCATTACACTGCAAAACCATCGAAGTAACTTGACATGAGACATAATGGACATGGTCGATTAGTCAGAACACTCGCCCTGTAACGTGTACGAGTTTGATCCTCCTTCTCCTTCTCCTACTCTTCCTCCTCTTCCTCCTCTTCCTCCTCTTCCTCCTTCTTCTATTCCACCTCCTCTTCTTCCTCTTTCTCCTCCTCCTCTTCCTTCTCCTCTTTCTCCTCCTCCTTCTCTTGTTCCTACTCTTCCTCCTTTTTTCATCCTCTTCCTCCTCCTCTTCCTCCTCCTCTTCCTCCTCTTTTTCTTCCTCCTCCTCTACCTCTTCTTTTTCTTCCTCCTCCTCTTCCTCCTCCTCTTCCTCCTCCTCTTCCTCCTCCTCTTCCTTTTCTTCTCCTCTTCCTTCTACTCTTCCTCCTCCTCTTCCTCCTCCTCTTCCTCCTCCTCTTCCTCCTCCTCTTCCTCCTCTTTTTCTTCCTCCTCCTCTACCTCTTCTTTTTCTTCCTCCTCCTCTTCCTCCTCCTCTTCCTCCTCCTCTTCCTCCTCCTCTTCCTCCTCCTCTTCCTCTTCCTTTTCTTCTCCTCTTCCTTCTACTCTTCCTCCTCTTCTTCCTCCTTCTCTTCCTCCCCTCCTCCTCCTCCTCCTCCTCCTCCTCGCGTTCCTATTATACAGTTGCTGAATAGGAAACCGAGAAAGTCCTTCACGCACAAATACTCTGTGTCACAGACTGTTGCTTGGTATACAGATTAGCGGCGCTTAATAAAGATGTATTTAATAATAATGACCTTAATGATTGATGCGATTCATAAATCGACGATTAATAAAATTTCAGTATCGAGCTAACAATAGATGGCCTAAAACTGTCAATGGTAAGAGATGTTAAGAAGTCATAGGTCTATTGTAATACTTCATCATCCTAAGATTCCTGTTGCAAACAAATACTGACCAGCTCAAAGCTCAATCGCACGAACTCCAATGACATTAAACGCAGTAAATATAGAGAGTACAAAAAATGTTTTAAGTGGATCGCAATAAACGTTGCAAACGGTTTAAAAAAGGATAATCAGAGGATGGCATGAGGACGATGAGAAGAATGAGAATACTTAAGCAATTCTTGGCATGAGAGTGTACCCGCCATCTACATAATAATCCTTGGCATGACTTCAGTGTGCCCAGCATCCCCTCAAGTCTTCAATAATTCACGATGGCAAACTGGAAAACAATCCTTTTCTGCGTCATGAATTGTAGACGTGTGTCGTCGCTCTTTCAGTTACATTGATGCCAAACTTGATCGGGAGAATAACATTATCGATCTAAGTTTGATCACATTTTTCGTCGATCATGGATTCTTCACCGAACAAATTGACAATCAACATTATGAGTCTTGCCGTTTTCTAGCGCCGTATCACAACCAGCCGTAAAATCGAAAAGAAGTCTAAGAAGACATATACTGTTTTCGGTCTTATGCTTTTGTGTGAATCGCATGTCTTGACACTTGGGTCTGCCTGCCTGTCTTAATCCGGACACCGAGTTGCATCCCGCAGTAAAATACAGGCCTTGTAGGAGAACGTTAACCTATAGTCCTTCAGTACGGTCTATACCCTAAGTAGGCTACTATTGATTCTGTCCGCTGCATTGCATTCTATTGAAACCGGTTGGCAGAACATGACATATGTCATATCATCCGCTGTTTAAACGACCAAACGGGGTTACAAAGGTGTCAGAGGGCGGGCGAAGGTGGGGTGTCGTCTTACCCACTTGGTCGATGACGGGGTTCACTTTAGACAGACGGGGTTCCTATACTCATTTCTTGCAATCACTGCAGCTAATATTGACGTAGGTTCGACAGCGGTCTCCAGCATGGTGTTGGTCGGTCGGTTGGTTGGACAGGCTACGGGCGACAGACGACCTCATGAGACTGCCTGGTCTGCGGCGGAAACATATCCTCTTCCTCTCCTCGGAGAAGCACATAGGGTTACTCAGTGGGCGTTTAGCCATTGGGGTTTGTGTACATACCGAGCGCCATGTAGTCTAAAGGGATTATTTGCCGCAGGTTTAGCTATGGCGAGGTCGCGACTTGGACTGAGCAGTAAGAATAAAGTTCAACGAGTATGGTAAGATTGGGAATTAATGGTTCAAACAAGTGTTGTGAATGGGTATCGCTATAGATGTTTAATTTGCATCTACTGCTGATTTTGCGTTGGCAATGAAGCTGATAACTAACGTGACGTCGATTGAGAATAATAGGCCTATTGTTCCCGTTGTAATCTGTAATAAATAGATCTAGACTCTAATAATAATCCGACGTAAGCACCTATTTAAGTTACTTTCACTTTCATGCTGTGTGCTCTACAATAATTGTGATTCTACCTTTCTCGTGTAATGGCTATTTATGGCTATAGAAAGTTTTTAGAAACTCGAATTGTAACACCGAAGTCATACAGAAGCTAGGTTGAACAGAAGTAATTTATTCGAATAGGCCTAGCCTCAAACTCTAAGCGATAACGTGATTTTCGTGTCCTACCCGTTAATAACTCTAAAAGCCTCACTAAAGAAGGCATCAAAATCAGAAGATTTTGTTCTGTGTGTCCCACAGCCAGCCAAAAACACCAACCATATAATTACGAAGGAGGTCTTAGACTTATAAAATTTAATGTCCCAATCAAATTCGTTTAACCTTTAGCCCTGGTATCGCATCCGGTGCGATTTTTCCGTCGCATCGCTACTCTGTCTACTTGCCTTGACACGGGATAGGAAAAGAAGCGTCATCTGTCGTCGTTCCACTCTGCAGCAGGTGCGCCTTCTATAAATCTCGGCGCTCTCCATCGACTGCGCCCAGAGGTGACGACGCCTCAACAGACCACTGCTGCGCCTGTGTTATTTAACAGTGGCACATTTATTCCCAACTATGCTTACGTCCTGTGTCTCGTCTAGCACAAGCGTAGGCCTCATGGTGTTATGCTAAGAAGTTGCAGCAGCTGTTAACTTCCATCCTTTCTAAACGGACAAACGCCTAGTCTTTTTCGAATACCTACTGATATATTTGAAACCCGCGGCTTATATCTAGTGCATATAGAGAATTGTTAGCCTTCATAAGCAAAGTCCGGGTCACATGCATTTGAAATCCTTTCTCTATGATGCATTCAACGTTAGATGAATTTCCAAAAATTCTAATCCGGTATGCTACATCGGAATTTACATGTTTTCTTTAGAGCTAGAGCAGCAAGAGGACTTACTGTTCGTTTAAGTCCTTCTTCGGTGCCAAGCCTCCAAGGGCTAAACCCTCTGTTCATCCATTCATCGTTACTTCTAACTATGCTACACATGTTTTAGAGTGAGGAGATGAAATAGATTATAAGCCAATACCAATAAATATCTTACAAGCAAAGTCACGTGGTTTACGGAGAACTTCGTTTCCGTTCAGACAAAGAAAATGGTCTCAATTACTAAATGGATGGATGAGCTCGTTGCTCTACGGCCTGTTTAGGTATTGTTATCCCGCCTTGACGCAGCAAATGGGGACCTTGTTCCTCCTGGAATTCACGACGTCTGAACATTTGGGGTGATGATAACCAAGAACGGATCCATGTAACCTTGACTTCATTTGTTAAGGCTATCACGCATTTTGCCGCACTCTTCTGCATGAGCCGAGATCAAACTCATAATAAGTAATGTGATAATCAGAGATACCTTCCTCTTTCTACCAGTTTACTTATACGTATACAAAGTCCGTGAATTTGAGGTCGATGTAATAATTGTAAAAGCCTTGTTGAATTAAGGTTCCCATTAATCATACATCCCATGAAACGCTTGAACCGCGTTAATAGTCAAACACTGTGACGACTTGACTGCCGTGTTTCTTCTGCTGCAACTTGTCACAAATTATAAATGACGCCATGCACTGGCCTCCAATTCTAGAAAGATCGCAATCACAGTTAAGACGTTGTAATGGTTAGGAGAAGCGTCACTGTTTTGACCACACTTTACGTGAGGTGACATTATTGAGATGCATTCACTCTATCCCTAGAAAATCAAGTGTTGTGATGCGGAAACTACTGTTACTATATATAGCTCATGGTTCATTTGTTTTCTGACTGCAGAAGAAACTATATACCCAAAGTCATCTGTCATATAGGGGTCTTTTAGACAGATCCGTGTTTTGACCGCAGGTACATTTCAACGCACAATATGTCTAACAGCGCTCTGGTCACACACACTACAAGTAGTTGGTTATAGAGTGACTTGCGTCCCTGCCTACTTGGCATGTTGGCTGGCAACCGACCCAGGGACCAGTGACCCCAGTGTACATGGCAGTGGAGTCCCTGGCCAACAGCGGCGGTGCGAGGTGTGCCTTCCCTTAATTGTTATCAGGAGCAAGAAAAGGGCGACGCGAGGTCAGTTGGAGATCTCGATAAACATCGTCGTCTGTGAGACTCAAAGTCTTGTCGCACCGATTAACATTCACTTAAGCTTGTCAAGCAACTAGATGACAGCAGCTCCTCTCGCCTTGTCATGCTCACGTCTAAGTGACGCCGTCTGTCCGTTCGTACGTCTGTCCGTCGAGATATGACAACGCTATCGGGCAGCAGTCGCTCCTGTTGACCTACACAGGCCTCGCAGGCGGCAACGAGGAAGGATCCACGTCCCACGCATACATGTATACAAATGCACACGTTGATTTTTTAAGTTGTCTATATTTAGTTATACTCAACGGCTGCACACACTTATGTTACGTGTTTGTTCGGTGATACAGAGGACGTTGTCACAAATGGGAGTGTAATTACAACGGTTTTAACAGTGTTGGCATGCAGTTGTTGAACGGAAATATCGTCAGGCACAGTATAGTTGTCTCAGCAGTCTTATAAATAGTCTCGTTGTCTCTTATTTGAAATGCGGCTGTGCTTGTTCGAAATGTCGTAAAACGGTCGTTTCACGCTATTTTGCAGAATCTCTTGTTTTGGATCGTTAAATGAATGACAACGATGAACGCAGCTCGTAAATAGGATGAGAGGCAAATGGTAATCATTCTTAGCAGCTTGATCAATGGTCTCAGCTCCTTGCTCTGGTAATCTACTCATAGTAATGTGCTCATAGTAACTGTCTGTGTATTAATCTAATGACAAAAATATAACCGTATTTATATTGACGGAACATAATATCCAGATTATGATTACGAGCCAACGGGATGAGTATCTGACATTGTTGGAACCGATTACTATCAAAGTCAGAGGTATAAGCAAAAGCAGCGAATGCGAAAATTAAAAACCAACATTACGTCGGAACAAGAAATATCTCGATTTGACTGAAAATATAAATTCCTGAAAATAGGTTGGTTTAGATTTGACTTTGAACTTGGACAGCGCGAACACCAATAACGATTTGTTTCAGGTCCATTAGTTTTTATCCACAGCTGTGACGTGTCTTGCAATTAGTCAACGCTTAAATAATATTAGTGATTTGTTCGACTATTCCTTTTTAGTGTTCTTGCAATATTATAATTAATGTGAGAGTAAATCTCAGAATTGATTTCGTAAATTATATATATATATATATATATATATATATATATGTGTGTATTTATATAACGCATTATAATATGCAAAGGAAATCTTCAATATTCAAGCTAGCACTCCTCGCGTACACAGTCGTCTTCCATCTTAACTATCATCCCTGGTTGTCATCCTTCAGACCCTTAAGGCTTAAGATTTGTGCCCTCATCGATCAACGTATTCTCTTCTGGTCCTGGCTAACGTCTTGCCTTTGACCGACGCTCATTCGCTGTTCCCTATAAGCTTCCTCTTACCCTCCCAGTTTGCACTTATGAACTGTTTGTTGTATGCTGAGGTTTATCGAATTTCATTTGCAACGTAAAGTTCTGTACAGTGTATGGCGCCATAGATTGAATGAATAAGGCCTTTGAACCTTGTGTTTTGCAGATAGACATGTCAACCGCATTCTGCAGCTGCTGCAGTCATCGCAAATCTCAATCTAATCCTAGATATGGACAGACGATTATTTACTCTTCAACCGTTCTTTCGACAATCCTAAACCTTCTGTTCATCTTCTCAATAACAATGCTAACCACCGTATCAACTGCGTCAAGAGGTCAGATGCACACATATATACACCTATACACATGCACTCACTCCATCCATCCATTCATCCACCACCCATGCGCTCATCCATCCATTCATACAACCAACCAACCATCCCTCCATTCATCCAACCATCCAACCATCCAAGTTGAACCATCCAACCATCCATCCATCGAGCGAGTTTTGCTCCATCGTTTGGCTCGTCTTGCCATCCACCATCCATCCGCCACCAATCCATCCATCTATCCAACCGTCCATTCAGCCAGCCAACCGTCCATTCAGCCAGCCAGCCATCCAGTCATTCAACCAGCCATCCATGCATCCAACCATCCAGCAGTCTATCCATCCATCATTCCATCTATCCAGCCATCCATCCATTCATCAAACCATCCGTCCATCCATCCATCCATCCAACCGTCCAACCGTTTTGCCATCCATTCATCACACCATCCATTCAGACATCCAGCCATTCATTCATCCACTCTTCCAACCGTCCATCAAGCCTTCCATGTATCCAGTCATCCATTCATCCATGCTTTCAACCATCCGTCCATCCGTCTACCCATCTATCCATTCATGCAACTTTCCAACTATCCATCCAGCCGTCCATTCATCCAACCATCAAACCATCCAGCCATCCATCCATCATCAATCCATCCAACCATCCATTCAGCCAGCCATTCATTCATCCACTCTTCCAACCGTCCATCCTGCCTTCCATCTATACAGTCATCCATTCATCCATGCATTCAATCATCCGTCCATCCGTCCATTCATCCATCCATCCATCCATCCAACTATCCAACCATCCATCCAGCCGTCCATTCATCTATCCAGCCAGCCATCTATCCAGGGATCCATTCATCATCCATCCATCCAATATTTTACCCAGCCATTATAATTTCATCCATTCTACTGTCATCCATATGCAGTGTACACATGCATAATACATATGCCAAAATTTTCCATTGAGTATAAGCAGGTGGTGTGTGTTTTGCGTGAACCTTTAAGGTCCTCCTCAAGTCTTCTCCAATTACCAAAAGCAGCATCTGGTGCGTTCAGGAGACGGTCTCCGGCTGACCTGTCCAGTGGAGTCCGATCCTCAGCCGATCTTGGAGTGGCAGAAGGACGCAGAGACGATCCATCTGGGGTGGAGTCGTTTCAAACTGACGGGGAGCGCGCTTCGAATCAAAGATCTTGAGGTTGCAGACACCGGAATCTATGTCTGCAAGGCAACGAATGGGTTCGGAAATGTAGATGTCACCTTTCAAGTCTACGTCTATCCAGGTCAGCGTCCCATCTCTACATAGCTTTGCGTTTGATTAGACAATAGTAAAGATGAGGTGAATGCGGCGCATGACGTATACGGCAAAACGTATAAGGGTCTTATAAGGGTTAGGTGCTATTTATGGACACTGTATCAAAAAAAACAATTTTTTTCGTCCCCTTCTTTATTCAAGCCTGGCACTAGCACTCTCAGATCATGCCAGCAGTGGAAGAATGAATTCAAGGTCTATAATGTGAGGCAATTGCTCGCATACACTGTGCATATATTGTCGAACTGTGCGCAATCTCTCTGGCCTTATAATCTTCGTCACCATCTTTATCACCATCTTTATCACATCTTCATCATTATCTTCATCACCATCTTCATCATCGTTGTCATTATCATAAAATCCAATAAGCAGTATATCTTGTGTGTTGATGCCACAGAATAGATTAGATCGCTTGAGTTAACGACCGGACTTCATTTGGCGTTTGATGTGGTTCGTGATCGTGGAAGAACTTCGTAAACAATGAGACTGATAATAAGTTATACTGACTGTGGAACCCATCGAGTCATCTCTGCGTTCGTTGTCTGAACTTCCGCCGGAAGAACTGATTCTTCCGCAATTACTTTCGTAGAATCTTTGTTGTTATTTTGTTTCTTCGGAGTATAATACTCGATGCCAGATGTGCACCGGTTGTGGCCAAATGTTCCTAAACTAAATATTTTCGGAATTGCCCTTCCACTTGAACGCAACTCTAATTTGTTTTCACAAAAATCTTTTATCCTTCTCTAGCTCTTCAGCGACCGCTTTATCTGCCAATTCAACGACTTTCAAAAATAATACTTCTGGCAACCTGAGATAGTATAATATTCTGTCTGGGAAACTGGCCTTATAATACTTAAACTTTATTATCATAACCATAATCTAGTGTACCACTAACGTTGATTTATTCTGTAATTTCTCATGTAACATAGGCTAAATCCTTAACTGACAATAAGTTCTAGGGCCTTAATCTATATACTGGAAAGCTTTCTCAGTTTTTCCTGGTTTGATTTCTTGGCTTTTCCAACAGAAAAAGTAAGTGGCTGCTATTTTGAAATCATTTCCTGGATGGCCAAACGCTTTTCCAACTAACAGGCTTCATTTGACGATTTCATTGGCATCGTTGGATATCCCTGTATCCCTTGCATGGTCACCTGGCTGCCACATGCTCTCGTAGTAAATAGTAACGAGCAAGTACTCGGCCTTCTGCAAGATGCGTCGCTCAAACGAAACGAGCTGTTCTGCTCTTGTTTTGTTCGTCTCTGTGCTTCTGTTGATTCTCTCCTTCTTCGTGGTCTCCTCGATCATCGTTTTCTGCATCGTGAAGTGTAGCTCTCTTTCCTTTGTTGACTTGCAGATATCTGCCTACGGCCTACATGCTTCAAAGTGGGGTGTTTAGAGGAAAAATAAGTAAATCTCTTAATTAACAGTAATGAAACATCGATATATACGACACAACGCTAGCGTCATTCATATATTGTATACGATAGTCGTATTTTCTATTAGTTGCTCGTGTCTCGTTTTTCCTGAACTATTTGAGCCAAGTATGCATGGTTCCAACACAACGAAGTTAATGCATGTTCATTATAAGACACAATACAGTGATGTATTAAGCGGTGAAGGACTTAGACGAACAGATATCTGTCATATCTGGCTGTCTGGCTCAATCATAGGCTCATTAATTTTATTGTTAACAAGTTTATAGTCAAGTCCCAAAGGCAAGTCGTGGCGGTTAGCATCATGAGTAAGCTTATACAAATATTAGGCAACTTGAGGAGCCGGTTCAGATATTCTTACTGCATGATTTGTGTAGGCCTCCTCATCAGATTTGTTAACACTCAATTATTGATATTTATAGACACATTCGAGTAATTAAATTCATGTCGCAGCAATCATTGAAATCCAATACTATTACTGGAGTGCATCGTATGCTGTAGTGTAGCCTATAGTGTTTCCATGGCGCCAAGCTGTGTACTATGACTGAAGTTACGCATAAAGCTAACTCGTAATCGTGGCACGGTGGTCGATTGGTTAGATCGGTCGGCCTGTGACTCTCAGTATATGCGCTGAGTGTGCGAGTTCGATCCTCGTCCGAGGCGTCGGTCACTGTGTATACGGACCTTGAGCAAGTCCTTCCCGCACAATTGCTCTGCATTGCAACTGCAGTTGCACAGTCGAGGCGTGTGTGCACTTCTGAGCTGATTGTAAGAATGGCAATATGAATTTCAGTTTTATTGTAAAAATTGTATTGTAATGGACCTACCTCACTCAGTATGCACTGCAGTGAGCAATGAATTGTGTTGCTATATACGAGTATTTGACTTGCTGTTCGTTTTATATAAGAGACTACTGAATTTAGCAATATCACTTAAGCTGACTAAACTTTTATCTGTGCTAATGGCAATAGAAGTCGACGATGTAAAGGCCTAATAATAAGCCAAAGCATTTCCTTTAGGGTGTCGCTCTTGGTCTGTTGGTGAATGGTGATAGCGCTTGGGCGGGGTGCCGTCGTTTCCGTCTATCTTCGACAGTCTGTCTCTTCTCACAGCAGTGGTTGCAACATCCGCTCAGTCATCTACGGTCATCTGGCTCTTCACGTTGCTCAAACAGTTACTAAAATAATGTAGTTCCGAGCATTGTTCATGATCGACCCGTCGACATGGAACGGACTTCTCCTGGAAAGGTGTCTCCTCTCCATGGCCCCCTCCTCTCCATTCTATTGGCTGCTCAAGACGGTTCTCTTCCGTCTGGCCTCGGTCGGAAGCGCCGCTGAGTACAGAGATCTTGAGAGAATGTGACAAATAAATTCCGATTGATTGACTGACTAAGATAATGTTACTAATGACCTAAGTTTATTTGAGTTCAGACTGCACACACTCTTGTCAACTTATTTTTTATACGCGAAACCTGTGTGTATGTCAATAATAAAAAAATAAAATCGAACACAAGAAATGTTTTGGCACAAAGCAATGTGCGGTATGCGTGCCAAAATTTCTTAATGCAGCAGAAGAAGAGATAGCGTAGGTCTATACACCATGTTCTGAGTGTGGACATTCGCAGGGCTACAGTAGGCCTACATTTAAACAAATTTATACTCACAGTAAAAATTGAAGGCTATAATATACACGTATATGTAATATGCTATGATATTATGACGCTCAGCCATTCGTTCATTCTGTCATTCAATGCGTGGCTTACTATTCCAATTGCTAGAATACAGGTTTACAGAGACAGTCTGTTCTTTTTGGTTTGGTTTGCCTCAGTTTGCTTAGACATGCTGCAAACCACTTAACTGAAGTGGCGCCTGTAGACATAGGAAATAACACAACAGATATAGATGACACATGTTGCTATATCGGCGATCAATTTTTGCCCAACACGTGCACTGGGTTTTGGCATTTTATTGCAGTAGACTTTCCAAAGCATTCCGGCTTTAGTATCTCACAAGAATTCTGCTATGGCTAAATTAACCAAACATAAAAGCAATTTTTGGATGTCTCAAGATATTCTGCATCCATCGTAAGGGGTATTTGCGCATCGTGCGGGTTTTTGGTCCATCGTTTGGCTCGTCTTGCACGAAGTAATTGATCGGTAATCTTTTGTAACACAATTCGAACAATAGTTCTAGTGTTGTAGCCACCTCCTGCGCTGTTTGCCGTTCGTGCGTGGAACAGCCATCGGGAAATTGTCAGCGGATTCTCTCGAATGGCTATGCTTGAGTTGCATCTCGATAGAGTATGGACAGCCGAATGTTTGCCCTATTCAGTCTGCTCGGTATAATACACATAGCCTACGACAAACTTTGATCGTTCTGGATGAGACGGTGAATATGCTTTTGTGCGGAGATTTGCAATGCAAGGCACAGTTAGCACGTGAGAAATAGAGGCGAGCCGCTCGCGTCTTGCTTGGATTATGAGATAATGAGTATTTGAAGTAGAAGACTCTCGGAATGTGTTGCACACTAAGACGCTAGACAGTAGCGGCCATGCACTTCATTAGGTGACTCAAGTGTCACGATGAACTGTATAAACATTCAGAATTGAGTCATAGGCGCTTTGCTTATCTTTATACATATGTCTCGCCCTCTATGCATATATATATATGTGTGTGTGTGTGCATATTGTATTTATTCCTGCATGCACATGATGCGCATATAGGCCTATGTGTGTAAGTGTGCATACATGAATGTATGCCTATGATGTATGTTCATTATACATATAATATGTGTACGTTAGCCCTATGTATATGTATATGTATATATGTATACATACGTACACACAATAATATGTATACATACGTACACACAATAATATGTATACATATACACCGTGTAGGTACAGAGACGGATTAAGGCGTGTGCAATTGTGCATCATGTACGGCCGAACAGGGACCTCAACACTCTAGAGGCCTCCACTCTTTAGGGGCCCAACTTTTTTCAAAAGATGGCTGCCCTCTCAATATTTTAAGGATTATTGATATGCAATATCTACTTTAACACTTTCTTTCTTTTGGTTCTGAACCCTCCTCAAGCGTCCAATGTCGCCATTGACAACGTTCTCTAGGTCTTGCTTACAACTTGCTGTAACGATCCTTCATCATCCAGTCCAATGACGTCATTCTCGGTCTACATCTAGTCTTCACCCTCCATTCCTCCCTCATTATGTGACTCTGCAGCCATTTTCTCTGTCGTCTCCTAATTATTCCTGTTTGAATCTGTTTCGTCCACCATTTATAGAATCTCTTTATTTTTCCTGCGTCCCATCCAGCTGACTCTCTCTATCCTTCGTTATATCGATATCTCGAAGTCCTCCAGTCTCTTGACGTCTTCCTTCCTCATGGTCTATGTTTCCGATCTGAATCGCCTCACACTCCATGTCGTTATTATTCGTTTCTTCTATGTAGCTTTCCTCTCATTAATTCCTTTCTTTATAGAAGACAGATTTCCCATACATAGCCATTCTTCACTTTATTTCCGAAAGACACTTTGCATCATTTGTGATGATACTTCCTATGTAACAGAAGTTTCTAACATGCGATATTTACTGTTGTTTTCTTTCCTTTATTCTCACGATCTTTTAGACTTTTTGATGTTCATTTTCATACCATACCCTGTTGAGATGTTATTTCGCCGATCTATCGTTTTCTGTTGCTCCTTCTGGATACCTGTCAGCATTACTTGGTCATATGCGAATCTTAATGCTTTCGTCTATCTTCTTCCCAGTGGTCTCATCTTTACACACTCCATCACCCTCAACTGCCTGTCATATAGTAATTCCTCACTGTAGATGCTAAAGAGTCTACAAACTCTTTAACACGACTGGATAATTACATGACCAAATGACATTGTACAAGATCAGAGAAGGTACGAATTGATAATAGATGAACGTTGATTCGTTGAATATAACATTTCTCTATATGTCCTTCTCTTGGCATTCTGTGGGGCGGGGGGGATGGGGCATCCACAGTTTTACTGAACCACATTTGTTATTCAGGTCCTGATTGAAGATACAAAATGTCTGTCTATCTATCCTTATTCGTTCTGCGTTCTAATCGCAGATCTGCCTGTCATTTTTGGGCTTGATATAATTAAGTCCAGTTCGTTTCTAAACGAACCTAATCAATGATGTGCAGATTGTTTTCTTAAGCACAACTCATCTTTCTTTCTGCTCGTCCTCTCTCAAAACACCTTATATCCTGTTAGGTGCCCATTGACGGACAGCAGCGTGTGTGATTAAGCATTGGAACAACACGTAATGCCAGTCCATAAACAGCTCGATTAGTTAAAGCTGACATTTAAGGGACGGCTGCTGTCAATTAGAATCTGGTAACTCCTTAAATTACGGTTTATTTCTTCAGCGTTCTGCTATTAGAGGGCTGCATCGAAATTCTATCCCACAAATCTTGGTCTGCGATCGGAAAGCAGGAACCCAGCGTACTATTTCCGTCTCTTCCAACTTCTTCCAGGTCTGAGAAATCCCATTATTATCAGTTGCCTCTTGCTGGGAACATCGCTCGTTTGGATTCGTCTGCTATATTGGGGAAACACATTCAATCGACGTCTACATGTAGGCTACTTAGCATGGCCAAATGGCGCTCGCTGATACGCATGCGCGGTTGTCTCAAGGGTCATCGCTCCTCCTTCATTCAGGGTGCTGAGAGAGGGCAGATCGTGCAACCCTGCCAAGTTTCTGATGTCTCTTATCGGATTGCTGTCGCTTGTTCAAGTCTACCCAGCCCCGACAGTGCACATTCATCCGTCATGCGTTGCTAGTCTGGGTCTTGCTAAAAGGGTCCTTTCGTCAGCTCTGTTAGGATGTTGATAAGGACGATTTTTATGCTGCATAAAACATTGAAAAGTTTTCCATCTGATATGTATCTAAATATATATCTATATAAATAAATATATATATATATTAAATTACTCGACTAACTTCCTGCAGACTGATGTGACCTATCAGTGTTTAAAGTTTATTATTTAGATGTATATATATATAATTAGGCCTATATATGGATAGATTATAAGCGTCATCTTGCTGAGTCACACGAACTAAGCTACTTTTTATTGTGGTTTGACATAAACTAGTAAATTGGCGATAGGGCCTATAGGCGTATATATAAAACTTATGAACAACTGGTGCAATTATTGACTGTCGCTATTTTCCTAAATCTGCTGACAGAGTCAAAATTATTAATTACTAGATAAATAATTACCCAGAATGCTCACAATAGGATGGACTCAGAAGGTCAGTAATGATGAACCGTATAGAATAATCGACATGACAGGAAATCCCTTGCAAAATTTAAAGTCCTTCAAAGAATGCTAGGTTTTTCGGACATATCTGCAGACTGAACGATGATAGAAAACTTAGAACGCTGTTTTTGGAATAATATATATGAAACAAATAAAAGAGTAAGGCAACATGTGGAATGTATACAGATGACATTGAAGAATGGGGCGGAACAAGTCTTCAAGAGTTGAGCCACGCTACAATGAACATAGAGGTGCGGAGAGATGTGGTCAGAAAGGCATCAGACACCTGATGAGCCCATGGTTGTTGATTGATTGATTGAATCTAAGTAAGTGATTACTAGTGCGTGCCAACATCGTGATCATGTTGGCAACACAACCCTCATTCCACTAGCACCTATCTCAGCTATGCAGACATGACCGCCTCTACCAAATAGCACATGATATGTGCCAACTAAAAAAATTCTTCCGTTCAAGTCTGGTACGGCATAATCACTGCTTCTTCCGGTTGATAAGATGTCTTTCTGTCTTCCTAATATATTGGACCTAATGCTGAATTTTATTTTTCGCTCAGCTTCAGTTTCCGTTAGTTTCATAGCTACAACAAACGGATTTAACTAAAATCATTTATCACTAGAATTACCCTTCAAACACTTGGTATAGAAAATTTCATTATACCAAAATTCGTTTAGAATACTCAATGACCTTTGCGAAATGAATCCAATAGGCTTAAGCCAACAACTAGGGTGGGGCAACAGCTGTCGCCTTTGGATAGTTCTCTGTCGCCTTTGGATAGTTCTCTGTCGCATTTTGGTAGTCCTCTGTCGCATTTGGGTAGTCCTCTGACCAAAAGTGGCATCGACCAATGCCAGCGTCTTGCATTTCCGCTAATCACGTGGTGAGTCATCTTTCGTTTCAATCTGATTCCAAATCTCTGCTAATTCAGTCGCTTCATGCAGGGTCATCGGGTGTATCAAATTGAGGACTGCAGCATCTAATGCATTTAATAATTTCTTGTGTTAGACTGACCGTATCGTTGCATAAAGATGGTGATCGATCGAAGTCAGTTTAAGATGACAAAGTGAAAGCGGTGTATACAGTATACAAGGCGAACAGAGTTCGATTAAAAATAATGTTGCGTGAACAAAAACTTTTTTTAAACTCTATCTACAAGGAAAAAGATTTTAAAGAGACAAGCACCTTTCCCTATATAGGACAATTAAGGCTGATATTAGTAGACCCATCTCTCCAGATGACGTCCTTCACCCTGCTCTGATGTTCAGTGACCGACTACCCTAAATGCTCCCTGTAATCGGCCTCTCTTTCTCTTACTCATGTGCGCAATCACCCATTCTTTCTTGCCAATCGTAGCTCAGACGCTCTCGGCCTCCAGGTGAAATCTTATGAATATGGGTTATTTTGTGACAGTGGCTCTAGGACAGAACCTTGGGAATACCACAACGTGAGTGGGAGGGGTGGCCAAAAATGTATAACGTCTCTAGCAGAGGGAGAGCGAGAAGACAAATAATACTGTAATCAGAGTAAGGCATTGCCAGAGGGACAAAACAAAGAAGAATTATAGGCTATGATGGATGGTGTAGAAAGTGGAGAGATTTAAAAGCGACAGAGGACAGAAACTTGTTGATGATTGACAGAATACCAAGAGACAGGCAGGGTTTCAATGCAGGTTTTTTTTGTAAAAACATATTGACAGATGATGAGAAATTATTTGGAAGAAGGGTATAGTCAGCACAGTCGGGTAAGGAAATATTTTTAGCGGAAAAAAGAAGTCTTGTTTGCTTCAGCTGTAGTTTTACCGGGAGCGTCTCTGTGTTGAAATCTTGAAGGTTCACTATATTAAGTTTCATTGATAACATGATAACGTTATACGCATTTGCTATAAGATTCAATTTCTGGCATTCAAATATCAGTTAGGCCGGGCTTAAATATCTCTCTGGCTCAAACCTACATCTGCCAACGTAGGGCGTTTGCTGTTGCGGAATGACTTTCCCTTTCTCTGTGGATCAAACCAATGTCTGAAGGCTCTTCCTTCCTCTTCTACTCGTTCCCTGAAAACGTCTTTTTGCTTGAGGATTCTGCACTGAGAGCGCCTCAGAATATCCTGTGCTACGAGAGGCGCTACATAAATGTCCAGATACGATAGGATACGTTTGCGTGTGCACTCTGTCACTATACCAGAAGCCGTCTGCCCAAGTCGTTCTTTTCACTGTTCATGCGTGATGCTGTTCTAAGACACACTGACCGATCGCTGTCATGCTCGTCAAGCCATGCGCACAAAACTTAAAAAAGCTCTATTTAGTACAATTAATAATAATTATGAAATTATAGGTTACAACGTCCTATTCTGATCATATATGTGAATGAGTCATACTACGTAACGTTTTGTAATATCGCCATAGATGTCATTAATAAGTCCGTGATATCTGCAATATCTTCCTCAAGTGCTTTATCAGACATGTACCGCTGGAGACCACCGCACTTGTGGAAAGTATGCCATTAGTTTTCTACCTATATATATTATATATATATCAGCTGTCATGATTGTCATATATGTTGTGCTTGTCAAGCATTGATCGATAGCGAATTGTTATCAGATGACATTATCCTTCAGCACATGAGACCAGCACTTCAAAGGTTATTGTTGAAAGAAACATGCAATAACGAGCTATGTGCATTGCAATTAGGCCCTATATATACCGTACGTATACATGTTATGTGGACAACCTGGACATCAGTAGGACTCGTTCAAATAAGTCATCGCTGATCAAACGATCTTCAAAAATCGTCAAGAATGGCAGGTTCGAAGAGCAGAGGCTCTTGCGCATGCGTAGTTAACGACGAAGAATACCCGTCTATCAATAGCTTATTAGTTATTTTACCTCCACAGAACACACCGCCTACACACACACACACATGCACACACACACACACACGCACACACACACACACACACGCACTTACCTAGAATCCTAGACACACACCTGCAAACGTTTAAGGGATGATCGTTTAAGGTGCATTAAGATTTGAAATGGAAGATGTTTAACTGTTCTTCTTCGGTGGTTCACAAATCCACATCCGGTTGCTGAGATCGTGTTTACTCTTGAGGAGCAGTGGGAGCGAACTCATATTGCAGTAAATACCCCCTGGAAATCTAATAGTTTGGTTCACTTCCTGCCTGAACGCTACCACTTAATATCAACAGCTGAGAGACGCCAATACCACCACCCCACCCCCACAGGGGGTCCTTGGACCACTTGGCAACATCTGGACAAAGCCAAAGGCATCATCTCCCTCTGCCCCTTCCTACTTCTCCACCTATTGACTCATCATTGCTCTATAAATATTGTGTTAAGCTAACCCCGCATGCAGTGGCTTTCCTATTTGGTGGATGATAAAGCGAAATACTCCGGAATAATCCTTTCAAAAACGTTTCGAAATCCAGTGTGTCCTGTTAAGTCCGCTCCGTTATCAGTTAAAACGACGACATCCCGTAGTTATTGCCTGGGCTATATTGCATTGCGTGTGACACTTGTGGCACAGGAGCCTCTTCTCACATATGTATAGGCCCTATATTCATCATTATTTATGTAAATTCATAGGTGCCTTTGTTTGTAAAACTTGCCTTAGATATGTATGCAGTGTAGCATATATTTTAATTAGTGCAGTTGAAGCCATTGCCAAGAATTATATAGCGTCGCTGATTTAGAGCAGGATAGTGCACTACGTAGAGTAGCGTATAGGCCTACAATGTAGCATAGTAGAGTCTATTGTAATAGTGTATTGCAATGGTTCCTTGCTGTCCTGAAAATCAGCCTTAGCATCAGTCTACCAATTTCATTAGCATTGCATAAGTATTATTATTATTAAGTAGGCCTAATTTGCTAATCGCCGGAAATCGAGTCTCAAACGTCGCCTAGTGAAATACCAAAGCGCTTTCGTACAGCAACTCGGATTTACTGATGCTACGCTCGTAATAATATGTGCTTAAAAATTAAAATACGAAGAACTTGTAAAAATGATAATAATAATATAATAAATATTGTAAATAGTAATACTAATTCGTTTAGTAATTCAAGTGGACAAGTATAGGCCTACGTGGTAGGTTATATGTTAGTAGTAATACATATAGATGATGACAGAGACATAACTGGGGTTCTATCGCCTGACGACCAAGTATGAAAATAGCGCCCGACGACTAATTATGAAAATAGCGCCCGACGACTAATTATGAAATTAGCGGCCAATTATGTAAATAGCGCCCGACGACTAATTATGAAAATAGCGGCCAATTATGAAAATAGCGCCCGACGACTAATTATGAAATTAGCGCCCGACGACTAATTTTGAAAATAGCGGCCAATTATGAAAATAGCGCCCGACGACCAATTATGAAATTAGCGCCCGACGACTAATTATGAAAATAGCGCCCGACGACCAATTATGAAATTGGTCGTGGGGCGCAAAATACTTTCTGCTTATTTAACATTTCCCAAGTACATCGAATGACGATTTAAATTTTAATAAAATAAGATATTAGAACACAGATTATTAGATTGGTATACTTATGCACGCTATTCTTCAAATCCACTTAACTGGATATTTTTGGACTCAAACAATAAAAAAAATCTTATAAATACATTTGGGGTAAATAAGTTAACACATTGCATCTAAATGAAGAGTAAAATTAATAAGTTAAGTCTTCATTACGTCATTCTCTTTCTTTGGTGCCCTGGAACATGTGTCCACCTCTGCACCCACATCTTGTTGATAGCAAGTCCATCATATGTCGAATTTAACTGTACGGCAGCCTGTAAGGCGTCTATTTCTCCTACTGCTCATTCTACAATCGCCACAGCGAGTATAAGGTTGAGTCGACCTTGGAGTAGTAGGTTGATGATCCTGATCTCTTACCTACGTATAGTATTTGAAGTTCTAGGACTCCGGGATCAACTGCATAATGAACTGAAGCAATGGGTGACTGCAGTCACTTCCAATACTTGGCGCCGATACGACTAGAATGGCCAACCGAAACGTCCTCTGAGATTTTGCAATATTGTTTTGGCGAATGTTATGTTTGCGTTGGTCGAGAGGAACCGTTAAACGTTGCGCTCTGATTGTGTAACATTTAGCGAGTGCAGCAGTCACAGGATGTTCGGCGTCTATAGGCTACATGTACATTGTACATGCAGTGGTAAGCTGCTTCTAACATTGTGCAGCCTGTTTTCTTTTCAGCTCAAGGGAATAACA